>JAWWNH010000139.1:0-1200000 GCA_034641385.1 Darevskia mixta | reverse complement strand
ATACGGTTTCTTGCCACAATTACTGGAGTTGGTTTCTTTCCTCATTTCTGGGGCTGGATTAGTGTGTTTTTTTTTTTTTGTCTTTTTCTTTTGAGAATGTGCTTTCTGTAGACAAATGCCTCTATAAACGTTATCACTTTTCCTAAAGTGTCGAAAGCCGAAAGAGGGAAAGGAGGGATTCATTCAAAGTCCTGTTTGATGACTGGCAAATAGGTGACAGTATGCATCATGAGGCTAACAGTTAATTAACAACTCTAATAAAAATCAAAGAGGAAAAGCGAAACGATGGCCAGAATGAAAGGAGTTGTGAAGGAATATATGACTTAGTGTTAAAAATATATAAATGCAGTGAAAATATGGACAGGCCACTATTTGGGTTGTACGCCTCCTGGAGGAGCAAAATTCACAGTTTGGGAGTGCAGTCAGAGCTGGCCTTGAGGAAGGGATGCTCTTTAGCTCATGACCATTTCTATCAGCTTTAACAAAATAAAAAAAATTCCTTCCAGTAGCACCTTAGAGACCAACTAAGTTTGTTCTTGGTATGAGCTTTCGTGTGCATGCACACTGTATCTGAAGAAGTGCATGCACACGTGTATCTGAAGAAGTGTGCATGCACACGAAAGCTCATACCAAGAACAAACTTAGTTGGTCTCTAAGGTGCTACTGGAAGGAATTTTTTTATTTTGTTTTGACTATGACAAACCAACACGGCTATCTACCTCTATCAGCTTTAGTTGGTCCACCTACTGCGTCTGTTCCTGGGAAAAGGAGATGCGGCCATCTCGGTTGTATTACTGCAGTGCATGCCTTTGAAGACTGCAAAGAAATGATACGTAATATGAGACACAGCCGTTTGGCTGCTAACTAGTACAAATAATAGGAGGCATACCTTGCCATTTCAGGGGGACCCAGTTTGTTCCCAGGCATAATTCAGAGAGCAAGTTTTAACACAGAGCAAGTTTCAACACAGAAAGCTCTAGAAAGGGCTTGAGACTCGGGTATCCAAAGGACCCCCTGTTCCTCCATGACCCCACACTCACATTTCCACAGTTTGGTGGCCATGATAAACAGGGTCTTCTCTGTCATGGCCCATCACCTAGTTTTGCTGTTCATGGCTCTGTTTATCGTGCTTTTCATAGGTGGTTGTGATTCCCCCCTTTATACTATGCACCATCTCATGACCCCTTGATAAGAGGTAAGGTAGAAGGTAAAGGGACCCATGACCATTAGGTCCAGTTGCAAACGACTCTGGGGTTGTGGCGCTCATCTCGCTTTATTGGCCGAGGGAGCCAGTGGAGAAGCTTCATTCTCTGGCACCGGGGGTGGGAGCAGGTGGGGCCAGGGGAGTGGCGTGCCGCGCCTTCTGGGGCGGAGCGCGCAGCCTGCAGGGGCAGGGTGCCCAGCACGGGCGGGGGGTAGCCACGATGGAATCCCCCCGGATCGCGCCAATGGGGGCGGTGCGCATCCATGCCCCCCCCTTCCAGCCGGCGTACAGCTTCCAGGTCATGTGGCCAGCATGACTAAGCCGCTTCTGGCGAACCAGAGCAGCGCACGGAAACGCCGTTTACCTTCCCGCCGGAGCGGTACCTATTTATCTACTTGCACTTTGACATGCTTTCGAACTGCTAGGTGGGCAGGAACTGGGACCGAGCAACGGGAGCTCACCCCATTGCGGGGATTCGAACCGCCGACCTTCCGATCGGCAAGCCCTAGGCTCTGTGGTTTAACCCACAGCGCCACCCGCGTCCCTAGGAGGTAAGGTAGGAATAAATAAATAAATAAATAAATAAATAAATAAATAAATAAACCAGTGATAGCATTTAATTTTTAAAAGGTAGAACATAAATCTTTTGCCATAATGAGGTCATAATGAGTCCACGGAATAGATTGCTATAGTCTTAATGGGTTGCGGTTGCCCAGCTTGCTTTATTTATTTATTTATTTATTTATTTATTTATTTATTTTAGTGTGGTTCAGGCTTTGCTCTCCATCATCTTCTTCCGTTACACAAATTTTTAAAAAAATAACTTCAGAGAAGACAGCCCTGAAGGGCCAGTTTGTAAAGAAATAAGGTTAGAAAACGGAGAGAAGTCCTGTCTTTTATATATACAGCTATCAATATTAAACAGACGTAATTGGTGCCTTTGGGATACCATTTTTTTTTTTTTTTTTTTGCACTCTCAAGGAATTTCTAATGATTAATGCATGCCTGAGGTACCGGCAGCTTAGTGCGAATTCTGTGACATGCCTGGTGTCCAAATTGGAGGCCATTAATTATTCTTTTTATTGCGGACAAAAGGAAAGGAAAAGCCATGCAAAAGAATGCTTCTTCTTCTTCTTCTTCTTCTTCTTCTTCTTCTTCTTCTTCTTCTTCTTCTTCTTCTTCTTCTTCTTCAGGAGCACCTGCCATTTAGCTCAAGGCTTTGGTGCTGCTTTGGATAATGTCACTGGAATCTTGATACCACATGGTGAATCAACCTGTTTTGCATTCACCCAAGTTTCTGTATGAACAAAGAGCTGCTTTTTAAGGCGTTGTTATTATTATGGCTGTCCTACGGGCGAAACATTTCTGTTGATTTATCAGAGGCTTTTTCTGTGATTGGTTGACTGATTATATTTAAAGATATTTTCAGGGAAACCAGGCCTGAGGATATGGCCATAGCTGTCAACTTTGAAAATGGATTTGAAAATAAGGGATTTTCCCAGACTTTCGGATTTGAAAATAAGGGATGCCGCAAGGGCGGTGCAATAGCACCAAGTAACCTCGCCACCCTGCGTTCCAGAGGCTGCGCGTGAACGGGTGAGCGAAAGAGCGAGTGCGTAGACGGCAGGCAGGCTGTCTGGCTGTCTGGTTGGGCGTGAGGGTCTGGCTGCACAAGGCATGCAAGCTCCGCCCCCAGTCGGTCTCAGACTCCTTATTGGCAGCTGAGGAGCCTCCCTGGCCAGCAGGGAGGGAGAGGAGCTGCTTCCTTTGAAATCCGGGGAATTGAAGGGATATCAACAATCCAGGATAGCAGTGGGAAACGGCATTGGAATAAGGGAGTTTCCTGCAAAAAAAGGGAGGGTTGACAGCTATGACTATGTGTGATCGGAGGCCTAGTTAAATGGTACTTGGACATCTTGTTTAAGCCCCCTCCCCATAACCCCAAGTCTGTCCCCTCTCTCTCGTTGGCTGGTTTGGCTTTCCAGCCAAAAATAGCACCCACCCCATATTGCACCAAAGGTCAATCCATTTAAATTGAACAAACACAGGGAGGCACTCACCACAAATGACCCACAAGAAACACAGAATGTATTTAGTTAATAGCAATTATTATACAGCTTTGCGGTATAAAATACAATCATATAATGTATATGGAAGAAGAATGAATTGTACATGTGATAACAAATAACCAATCAATAAAGTATTTTTTACACAGACACACACACACACAAAGAGGAGCCTCCCTGGCTGGCAGAGAGGGAGAGGAGCTGCTTCCTTTGAAATCTGGGAAATTTACGGGATATCTAACAATCCGGGATAGCAGCGGGAAACAGCGCTGGAATAAGGGAATTTCCCACCAAAAAAGGGAAGGTTGACAGCTATGTGTTGGACTGCAACTTTCATTAGCTCCAACCAGCAATGGTCAAGGCTGATGAGAGCTGCAACATCGGGTGGAGGGGAGCAACCACGTTGGCGACCCACTGTACCTAGCACCTACACATTCAAACAGGGAGGTAGGAGACAGGGGTCAGGGGCCAAAACCAGTCATGGCTGTCAAATGCAGCCTCCTCCCCCTCTTCCCTGCCGTGCTAAAGTTTAGTAAAGCAAACCGTCTGCCGACTCTCTGGGTGAATCATATGCTGTTCAGTGTTTTTCTTTTTGTTGTCACTTTGATTATTCTCTCTGCTCGCCCCCCGCCCCCCATAGCTTTTGAATGCTTTAATTTTTTGCTGCTATCTGTTTTGGATTATTTATGGAAGAAAAGTGGGACACAAACATTCAGAATAAATGAATAAGTGTTACATCATGTCACACTACGAGGGAGAGAAGAGCCATCAGCTGAAACGCACAGCTCCAGCCAGAGAGAGTGAGGCCTTGCCGCTTCTGTCCCCTAACCCTTTTTAAAACTAGTATCGGCCCCCACCTCTCCCTGTCCACCCCCCACCCGGTTCCTTTGACTCTTCTGTCTGAAAAATTTAACTTGCTCTAGATTACATAATGGGCTCCTTTGGGGAGAGAGGATTCATCTGGTTGGTTTGAGTGTGGAACAAGCTGCCGGAATGAAATAATAATGGCTGGTGTACACAAAAACCCAATTAAAGGGAGATGGCAGTTAGCAGAGGGAGGAAGTACAGCGAGTTCCAAGCCGGACACATTTTTATTCCTGTCACACACCTACGAGCCGCTCCCTTTCCAGAGCCAGCTTCTGTTCCAGTCCTGAGGAAGCCCAGCACCAGAATCTAACCATCAGCAGAAATACGTTTGGGCTGAGGGGGTCTCTGGGGTTTAAAGAGGCCAGTTGGGCTTTCACTTACAACTGAGTGAAATAATTTCCCTCTTTGCCAGAAGCCAAAGTGAAAACCAGCAGTGAAACCCATTCTTAATTATATCATGTCACAATAAGACCTTTGGGGGTTCAGAGCATAGCTGTCAACCCTCCCTTTTTTGGCGGGAAACTCCCTTATTCCAATGCCGTTTCCCGCTGCTATCCCGGATTGTTGATATCCCTTAAATTTCCCGGATTTCAAAGGAAGCAGCTCCTCTCCCTCCCTGCCGGCCAGGGAGGCTCCTCAGCTGCGTTGCTGGGCTGCCAATAAGGAGTCTGAGACCGACTGGGGGCGGAGCTTGCATGCCTTGTGCAGCCAGACCCTCACGCCCAACCAGACAGACAGCCTGCCTGCCGTTTTTGCGCTCTCTCTTTCGCTCACCCGTTCGCACGCAGCCTCTGGAGCGCAGGGTGGCGAGGCTACTTGGTGCCATTGCACCGCCCTCACGGCATCCCTTATTTTCAAATCCGAAAGTTTGAAAAAATCCCTTATTTTCAAATCTGAAAGTTGACAGCTATGGTTCAGAGTGGTTTGTCTTAGCACAGAGGGGTGATTGGCATGACTTCCAAATACAGCTGGCATACTTATTTAGTTCATTTTCTAGCCAAAGTCCATCAAATTCTCCACAAAATCTACCTCTGCCAACGCTGAATATCTTCTAAATGTTTGACGCAAATGTGGGGGTTCCTGCTCTTACAAAACACACAATGAATTCCTAAGGAAAAGACCTTCAGTAAGACTAGAACGATCTGGAGACTGGGTGCTGGGGGTTCGAATGCACAGCAGTATTATTTGATTGTTGACATGCAGAGGTACTTATTATTCATTATTTTATGACTGATATTCTTTAGTATTTGAAAACTGGCTTGAAATGTTACTTATGCTTCATCGTTGTAGTCTGTTGCAGCATTTTTGCTTGTTGCAGCAAAAGCAACAAAGATACATATGAGGTGGAGGTTCATTAATTTCAGGGGGTTCATTCGGAATAAAATTTAGCTGAATGCCACTCACTGTCTCCCCTTAGTTTTTGCAAAAAGAGAACCATTGTGGAACATAATAATAATAATAATAATAATTTATTATTTATACCCCGCCCATCTGGCTGGGTTTCCCCAGCCACTCTGGGCGGCTTTCAACAGAGCATTAAAATACAATAATCTATTCAACATTAAAAGCCTCCCTAAACAGGGCTGCCTTCAGATGTCTTCTAAAGGTCTGGTAGTTGTTGTTTTCTTTGACATCTGAAGGGAGGGCGTTCCACAGGGCGGGCGCCACTACCGAGAAGGCCCTCTGCCTGGTTCCCTGTAACTTGGCTTCACGCAGCGAGGGAACCGCCAGAAGGCCCTCGGCACTGGACCTCAGTGTCCGGGCTGACCGATGGGGGTGGAGACGCTCCTTCAGGTATACAGGACCGAAGCCATTTAGGCAGGTGGCTGCATAGAGAATTCCTCCCACTGTCCCCAATTCTCTCCAAGGCTAAGATTGGAGAGTGGAGCAAGCCTGGGTGCGATTAATTTGGCCTTTCCCTCTGGATTAATAAATGCTATAATGAATTTAATCCTAGACTCCTGAGTCATTTTAATTTTTCCTTGACTGGACAGTTATGTGTCTAATGGAGCAGAACAATCACCAGACAAAGTAAGAGGGAGCTGGCCTGCTGGGATTGCGTATTCAATCACAAATGGCAGCCACTCTGCACAAACTGCCATTTCTGCCTTAATTATTGAACTAGGGTTTAATTACTCCCCTGATGACCAAACTGCTATAGTCCAAAAGCAGGAGATTTAGGCTTGGATGTTTTTACTCGCTTGCATTATGCACCATTATCTCGCGCCACCACGTTTCAGAAGTGACAACAGTGACCCTCCTGCGTACTTGTAGAATTTTTCTGAGCCTCCTCCACTATTGTACAGCCCCAAAGGCTGCCTCCTGGTTGCTATGCTCATTTATTTTGCCATAGCCTGTCCTATACTGGCTTCTGGTGTTGGGAGTAAACCCTCTATCCAGTTTCCTTCTCTCCAGTTACAGTAGCTGGCAGCAGCAGCTGGTGGTGCCACCCTCACAAAACTGGCAGCACTACAGCTTACCTGAATGGCGCTGGGGTGAGGTTGTGCGGACACACTAGTGGAACCAACCCTTGCCAGTGTGTCCTGGGCAGCTCTAACGTTGCTGCCACCCTGCCCCACCCCAGTGGCGTCCACATAAGCCACAGTGATTCTGGTGTCAGAAGAGCGGCTCCGTGTCTTTGCAAAGGAGAACGTTGCTGACGAACAGAAGCGTCCTACTCTCGTGTAGGACCCTGGCAGAGACACATGCCTGACTGGCATGTTCTCTCCCTCATGGTCAATTGTTCAGGAGCTTCTTCTGCCCGAACATCACAGAGACTGATACCAAGAAGCATCAGCACACTTGGGGATCCACAGAGTCTTCTCAGCATGCGTAACAGACCTCAGCAACTCAGCGTTTTGGCTAATCTACTTTATTTACATATGAACACACACGGAGCACTGCAACATGGCTCCCTCTCTCTCTAGATCAGACAGCAAAGAGAATGGACAAAGGACAATAGTCCCACTTCACGGAACACAGTAACACAAACATCCTGTCTCCGTCACTTCCCACACTGTGGAATGAAAACATACACCATCATGGGATAGACAACAATCCCATGACTGCAGACATGGAGAATGAATCTCCAACACTTCATACCTAAGAAAAGCACTCCAAGCACATTTCCCCCCTCAAAGAATTGTGGGCACCGTAGTTTGTTAAGGGTAGCTGGGAATTGCAACTACAGTGCCTAGAATTTATTGAGGGGGAAATGTGCTTTGAGTATGCTTTAAAAGTACAGTGTGCATGCAGCCTGAAATGTTGTGCTTCCTGCCGTTCCCACAGTGGGCCTCCATGTGTATGGCAAGCAAACAAGGGCCCAATCTTGCCCTTCCAATGCTCTCACATCACTCAAAGATGGCTTACAGCAGATGAAAGCAATAAAATCAAATGATAACTGTACAAACCAATAAAACAAAGACACAGCACAGCAGATAAAAATCATCTAAAAATGAGGCATTCCCCCCATTATTTCCAGCTCATGCCGTGTGCCTGTGAGTATGCATGCTTCCTTGAACGCAATAGGTATACGGCCCGTTTGTATACCTCGTGAATGATGCTCAGATGGGCACAGCATGCGGCAGCGTGTGAATTTAGCCTCCTGCACCCGGCTCCAAAACTATGAGAGCATCATAAATGAAATGAGCAGGGAGAAAGAGATTACATTTACCCATCATTTCAGCCCATTGTGTTGCTTGAATGGTGAGTCAATTTTTAAAACTGTTTTCCTAGCCTCAGGGCAGCCAGCCTTTTGAATTAGCAATCAGCAATCCCCACCAAAACGAGCCTGACACAAATGAGTATGCTTGGTGCAAACACTGCTAAATCAGTTACTCTGTTCTTGTTAATTCTCCCCCCCCCCTTTCTGTTTATCCCTCTGTTAGAGCAGCTTTTTGTCAAGGAATCCTAGAAGGCTCCCTGTTCAGGGATGGGATGACATTTGGGGTCCCTTCCAACTCAACAATTCTGTGATTCTATTATTTCTTTTTTTGTATATTTTATTTCTTTTTATATATATATAATCATTTTTATTGGTTTTATATAAATACAATAATAAATTCGCACATTTAGCTTCACATCTTATACCGTTTTGGCTTTTTATGGCCGTGACTTCCGTCAAACCTTCCTTATGATATTCTAATATCTATTCCTTATATCTATATTTCCAAAATCAATCATTGATTTATATTATTATTTTCCAAAATTAATCACTATATCTTCGTACTAACAACAATATTTCTTCCTTACTCTACAAAGCCTCTTGCAATCCTACCAACGTATTCAATTGAATACAATTTTCCTTTAAATAGTCTGTAAATTTAGCCCAGTCTTTGATGAACTTCTGGTCCCGCTGTTCGCGGATTCTCCCCGTCATCTTCTGCATATTCCGTTAGTTTCACAATCCATTCTTCTTTTGTCGGTGTTTGTTCTTCTTTCCATTTTTGTGCTATTAACATTCTCGCCGGTGATTCTGTGATTTCAGCCCTTTGTGGGCCTGTTTTCAATGTCTGGCCATTTAAGCAAAAAGTCCAACATGGACACAAACGGGCCTCCAGAATCATATTCTGGATTTCCAGATTCCAGAAACAAGGCTACCACAAATATGCCCCCATACCAGTCCCTGGGCAGTGAAAGGCAGAAGGAGAGCAATGAATGACCGTAGCGCTGCCATTTGTACATCTTCCCAGTTGGAAAAGATGGAAATGAGAGAGAGCTGAGCTACATGATCAACAGAATCCCGTGGTGTAACTCTCGATGAGCTGGATCACTTTAGCGCTCATTTGGGATTGCATGTTCAAACGCTTCCTGTGTAAAAAATAATAATACAAACAAGACCCCGTCCCCACCTCTGGATATTAAAAACGGGCACGTCAGGATATTAAAAACTGGCTCAGCATTTCTGTGCAGCTCAGAATCTCAGGAGACCATCCATATTATCATGTTTGGGGGAGCCTGCCCCTCTTATCCCTCTTTGAACGGTTCCCGTGTCATCAGGGCCATTTTGAACATGGCAAGGAAACAGTGGAAGCAGCTGCACAAAGCACCTTCGTATCATTATTCCATTCGTTGTGGATATTGTGAAAACTGGCAAAGTGCTCCCTGCAGTCCTTTGTACAGACTCTATTGCTTGAGACAATTGGCTTTAAGTTTTCTGTCTTGCTCTTTCATTCCCCATTTCACCAAAGTGCTGTCGGTGACATTTTTCTCTCTCCCCCACCCCCCCTGCGCATGGACGTCCTGCATTTTCCAAGTTAGTTTTCCATGTTGTTATTGCTAACCGAGCAGTCTAAAATGATAGCCTGTTGAAGTGTCTGGGCCTGGAGAGTTGAATGGGATTCCATAAATCTTTGGCCACACACAGGAGCTTTGACTGTTTAGCCGATACTCGGCCAAAAGGTCTGCTGAGCTAAATTGCCGTGTTTCTCCTTCAGCAGAGCTGCCTTGATGAACACCAGCTGATGGTCTGGCCACCCCCTCTGGGAAATGGCTCGACTTTTATGAGTTGGGGCAGCAGACATTTCTGGATGGTGAGCTCAGTGACTGAACTGGAGATTACCCCAATTAGATTCCACTACCATTTATCTACCAGTCCTGCCAAGCACTAAAAGCTGTTTAATGATCAAGGGGCTCAGAGAAAAGCACTCCAATGTTCTCTCCACTTAACACATAGATATCTCCCCACCACCACCACCAGTCCCTGTGCACCTGAGTGAAGGTTTCTCTTTTTAAAAAATATATAATATATTTGACCAGAATCTCCCCTGGCACTCTCATCTACTTCTTTGTGGTTTCTGAATGGCTGATTACCAGAATTCACAGGCCGGAAGGATCAATACCGTTGCGAAGCAAGTTGTAGGTCTTGATCTTTTATGCAACAAATCTAGCTTTCTGTTGCTTTGGTTCCAACTAGGACTGAGATGAAATCCATCGTTTTCTTTTTCCCCAGCACCCCCTGGGAGAGTCCTTGCTTGCTCATTTACCCTGGCTTCTTTCTTTCACTCAGTTGTCTGCACTAGCTCTCACTGATGTCATCACATAATCAAATCTGGCTATGAAGCATTATGAACGTATCCTGTTCACGGTGTCATTAGTTCCAGAACACCCTTGTGACTAATCCAGGGGAAAGAATGCAGCTGGGGAAAGAATGGCACTCAGTGGGATAGGAAAAGGGTGACTATTTAAAACACAAGCAGTGTGTGCTTTGGGAAATATTCCCATTACCCCAGAAAGCCCTAGTTTCTACCTGAAAATCAAGATTGGGGGATACTCAACAAAGTCCTAATTCCATGAGAGAAGCTATTTCAGGATTTGCGTGTCCCCAAACCACCCCTCAAATAACTCACACATCAGACAGAATTTTGTTCTGGTTTTTGGCATGATTTTGGCCACAACTTTATTAAAATACAAATAATGTGAGTGGTTGCTTAGGCATTGGTTAAGACTATCTGTCCCACAGAGGACAGAAATGACGACCATCAGTAAGGGGAAAACACTCTGGGGAGATAAAGGGAGCCAGATGATCTGACCCTCCTCTCTCCCCACAGGCTCCCAGGGCTCTTGCACGGCCCTAGCTCCCGACCGGGGGTTCGGACAAAAAGCACTGAGCCCCTGGATTCCTTTAACGGAATTCCCCGTACACCAGCATCAATTGGAGGGGCCGACACAGTCAATCATAACCCCTCCTCCAACCAACATAATAACCAATGCCTAACCGCCAACCTTACAAGTTGTGACTATTTGCTACGCAGTAGGCGAAAACCAGGTGGCACCAGCCAATCAGCCACATGGAAAAATTCCTACCAGGCCCCTGCCCCAATAGCAGATGACCCCATGACAGGCATAGCAAGGTCAACGCAGAGGCCTAAAATATAGGGAGGGAGGGCGGGTGCTCCGAAGCACGCAGCCAAGAGGGAGATCACGTTGCCTACCAACCCTTATACCGGTATATACGCTGGGCTGTCCATCAACAATTTGCAACATACAAATCTCCCCAACAACACCCTGTGTCCAATCACAGCCATGGCCATCTAAACGCTCCCACCCAGCACCAGAGGGGTGACTTGTTGGCCCTCACCGCAACACGTGCTCTCCATGAAGGAGAACACGCTTTCCCAATGTGATAAAGGAACATTTCCTTTTCTTCCACCAAGGAACCCAAGACAGCTTATATAGCATTCTAAGACAGCCTCCCCTTTTGGCACTGAGAAGACCCAGACTTGTTTCACCTCATGTGCCTTCAGAGCAGACCATGGAAGAGTGAAGAATGAGGAATTGGAAAGAAATTCAGTGCAGATCACATTTCATTGCAGACCTACCTAATTCACATTTCAGTGCATGAACTGAAGTACAGCTATCCAAAATTCGCATGTCTCTGGATTTTGTAACACAGTTCTCAAAATAAGCAAAAATCCAGACATTAGAAAAATGTGCATTAAAACTTGCATATTAGTGAAAACAGCAAACAGAAATAAATATTAGGAGAAATTGCTTGCAAAAAATTTGAATATATTAGGCATAATCACATACAAATGTGTGTCAGAAGTGTGCAGTAAAATGCAGGTGAACTTTCATGAAGACTTCAAAAAATATATTCACAAACTAGTGTGGAAACATCAAGAAAGGAATTTAAGATTAGAAAAAATGAGAACTGAGAGAAATCAAAATTGACAGATTGTCCATTCCTACCCCAGTATTTTCAGAAGTTTTGTATGACGATAGACAAGCTAGTTCCATGGGATTGGGGGCATGATATGCTATGGTGAATGAAACACACCCATATATTTTACATTTTATACTCTTGCACATCTCATTTCCCCAAGCAGAATCACATGCTACAAACTGTGAGAGCCTGTTCCAAAGACAGACAATATGGTACCAGCAATAAAGGCAGCATTCACAGATAAAGTCCCCTATTCCTATGAAAAAAGGAGCCTGAGATCCACCCTGGGTGCACTTTTCCTTGCAGAATTTACACAGAAGTAGGCCTGTAACCTAGTCCTTCAGATTTATTGTTACCTGAGCTGTAGTCAACAATGCCCCCAATTTTCAGCAACTCCTCCATCCATTTCCTGGATGGCTACAATCTAATGCATACTAATAACACATACAAAAGCTGTCCCCACAATTCTGTGGTGGCAACTTATTTTTAATTGGCTCATTAACCCTTGGGTTCCCTAACGTTGTGATTTATCCTAGAAGTCTTTGTGTGCTTAGTGAATTTTTGGTACCTTTAAAAATGAATGTGCAGTTGACACAAAATGGACCACTCTCATTTCTTATTCCTGACTTTATTCCTCATGTCTGTTACCTAGAACACCCATTCCGAACCAAAAGGAGAATAGAACTAAGGACCTGTAACCCAAGTTGTGTTTTTAGTCTCCCTCTTGCCAACCCTGCTCACTACTTGGAATTGCTAAACAGACTCTTCCCTGACTTACATGATGCCCTGCAAGTAGCGTGTTGTTTATTTTCCACAAAGCCCTGGTGCCCAAGGGCAGAATTGTGTTATTGTTGTATACCTGGAGGTTGTCAAAGCCATTCTGCATTAACCTCAAAGCCTTGTCTCTTCTCTGCTGGCTCTGACTCTTGCTCTACGTGAGTCAAGAGATTCTGCGCCTTAATCATTTCTGGAGGGTTTCATGGTCAGATTAATAGGCTTTTGATCAGGTCTTGTTTTCTAAGTCATTTCTAGGGCTGCCAGCAGTAGTGGCAAAGCCTAAGAATGTGTCCCTCTAGCCTGCCAGCATGACACAGCAGTGATTTGTGGGTTCACTATATTTATTATTGTTGCTGTTGCTATTAGTAAAGTGCCCTCATGGTACGTGGCACTTTTCAGAGTGGTATCAAGGTCCTGCTCTCTGAGGGAAGGAGGGAGGGAAGAAGAAGAAGAAGAAGAAGAAGAAGAAGAAGAAGAAGAAGAAGAAGAGGAGGAGGAGGAGGAGGAGGAGGAGGAGGAGGAGGAGGAGGAGGAGGAGTTTGGATTTGATATCCTGCTTTATCACTACCTGAAGGAGTCTCAAAGTGGCTAACATTCTCCTTTCCCTTCCTCCCCCACAACAAACACTCTGTGAGGTGAGTGGGGCTGAGAAGTGTGACTAGCCCAAGGTCACCCAGCAGCTGCATGTGGAGGAGCGGAGACGCGAACCCGGTTCACCAGATTACGAGTCTACCGCTCTTAACCACTACACCACACTGGCTCTCTGTGGGAGGGAGGGAGGGAGTAATTTTTTGTTTCTCTAAGCAAGAAATGCAAACTTAATACTCTTTGTACTCTTTGGTATTTAAATAAAAAATGCATCCCCTCCCCCCTCAAAGGACACCGTTGCTGTGGCAACCAGGCAAGAGGGTGCAGGAAATGCAGCCATCACAGTACGATGTGAATTTCATACGGAGAGATTGCTGGAAAGGTAGAGAAGGCAACTGTAATGAGGCCACTGGAAGTTTAATTGATGCCTCTTTGTCTAGTTTTTCTCTTGAGTGGAGAAATGGAGCGAACCATCACTGGAAGACGGCAAGGGGAGAATTAACCACTGCGTACCGGTATTTCGTTGCCACAGACTGGTCAATGCAATGTGCTTTATGCATCAGAACCATCAGAAACATTAACCTTAAACTGCAGTCTTCCCTCAAATTGGAACATCTGCCATCAATAGGAACTGCTCTGTCAATGCACTTTGCTTGTTGATGTGCAAATGTGAGGGTACGGGGACTTGTTTGCTGTCTTGCATGCATCCATATTTCTATCTTGGGTCCAGATGGCTCAGTCATAGTCTGTGGCATCTGGAAACGGTGCCATTTGTGCCTGGTGGGGCTGTGGGCTGCCCCAGAAATGGGAAGTTAGGAGTTTGGGGAGTGTGAACAAGGTCCAGAGTCGTGGCTGGCAGCTAGAAATGGAGAAGAGAAAAAGATGGAGCCTTAAAGGGGCACTGGTCTTGAAATATAGCAGGCTAATCACTAAGATGACTTGAACAGTGCTGTGCTGGTCCCGTGGGTTACCCGAAAGGTGAGGTCCAAGTCCGGTCCGTGGTCAGAGGTGCAACATAAAGGCACTCCGTAGTCACTGAAGCTGGGTGCAGGACAGGGAGGCAGGCAAAGTCAGGAACAGGTAGGCAAGCAGGGAACCAGGGCGAGTCAGGAGCTCAGGCAGGAAAAGCAGGACAGGTTTCAGGCAGGAACTGGTCACCAACAATGCTGCTCCTGCAAGTTGGGGCTGGGGCTGGCCGGTTTTATCTGCCCCGAGGCATAGGGCAGCCCCGATCCTCTGGTGACTCACCTCTCCTGGCTTGGAGGCGAGCACTCCTCCTGCGGGAACTCAGTTCCCTTCGCCTCTCTGCCCTGAGCCTCTGCAGCTCAGGAGAGGCTGGAGGGTTACAGGACTCAGAGGCCACCTCAGCTTCCCCTGACGGGGCTGGGAGTGGAGCACCTGCAGGCAATGGGTCCTCCATCCCAGCAGGAGCCAGAGCAGACTCATCAGATGCCTGCACCTGAGGATCCAGCACAGGTGAGGACCCTTCAGACTCAAGCCCTAACCCCGGCTCTGCTGGTTCTGGAGGCGGGGAATCCTGTGCAGGCTGGGATCCCCCAGGTTCAGCATCTGAGTCTGAATCCCAGGCCATCACAAGTGCCTGCAAAATGGCCTATCCTGGGACTGCAGGCCCATGGCAAAGCTTTCTCAAGAGGAAGGGAGGAATGGCTCAGCAGAGTGTAAGAAACTGCGGAATCATACCAAAAGTCCATCTGGTCCAGCATCCTGAACTCACAGTGACCAACCAGAAGCTTTTTGGAAGCCCGGAAGCCTGCCCTGAGTGCCGAAGTGCTTTCCTTCCCTTGTTATTTCCAGCAGCTGGTGTTCAGAGGCATACTGACTCCAACACTGATGGTAGAAACGTTGCGATCATGGCTAGTTGTCATTGATAGCCTTTCCCTCCATGAATTTCCCTAAGCTATGTTTATCATCATCATCATCATCATCATCATCATCATCATTCTTTTATTCGACCGTCAGTCAGAAGAATACATTTGTACAGAATTAAAAGCATCTGAGAGAACTTTGAAAAAAGGAAAGATAATCCACAATAGAATGGAACTAAACAAATAGCCCCATATCGATACAATCAATTAAAATCTTGCGGCGCTTAGAAGCTAAAAAAAGAAATTTAGCCACCAGGGAGGCTGTATTTCTAGTAATATTATTCAGTAAATATAAAACCTGTCTTTCTCTGGGTAGGAAGCTAGATTGACGTAAAAGTGGAGTTATAAGATTTTGCCTAAGTTCTACATAGAGAGGACAAGACAGAAGGATATGTTCGGTAGACTCAACCACGCCCATAGTACAATGACAGGTTCTCTGGGCATATGGAACTCCCTTGTACCTTCCCCACAATACCGCGGAATCAAGGGCGTTTAGTCTAGCCGCTGTAAGAAGTCTGCGGTATTCCACATAGTGGATTTCCGCGAGATAGGGGGCTGGTGTCATTTGATATATCTGGTCCCCTAGGAACATCCCTGGTTTCACTTGAGCTATGTCCTCTTGTCTGGCAATATTGCTCAATCTCCGGGAGATTGCAGTTCTAGCTTGATTATACGTCATGGACTCCAGGTAGAGGTGTGACAATCCACAGGACTGCACCTCTTTTATGACCTCCCTTTCCCATGATGACTGGAAAAATTTCCCTAAGCTCCTCTTAAGATGATCCAAGTTGGTGGCCATCACTACTTGCGGGAGCCTCTCAAATATTGCATGTTGTCTGGTGGCTTTGTGTTGGCTGGCTGAATAAGCACAGACTTGTGTGTTATATTTAATTTCCTAGGACTGCATGATACTTACCCATATCAAACATCCATGTGCGTGCATATTTATAGAGCAAGGCCGGCCAGCCCCAGGAACACTAAGATGGCCACATCTCCACGCTGTTTTTTTCCCTTTCATGGAAGGCATTTCATAAAAATTCAGTGTGCATCATTTATTCATTTGGATACTAATTTATTCACTTGGTTTTCTAGCTCACTCCATTGCAGGCTGCAGGCTGCAGTTTCAAACTCCAACACAAGAATATCTGATAAGATCAAGTCGGAAGATGATAAAGTGCTAAAACAGCCCGGCCATTAAATGCGTGACCTTGGTTATAAACGCTGGCCCCAATAACAATGTTCTCCAAGAGTTTTGAAAGATACGCAGGACAATCTCCAAGATATATCGTGGAGGAGGGGAGGGTGTTTGAGGCTGCAGAAATTGCTGAGGCTGTGAATCTTGGACACCAGCATGTGCTGCACTGCTCACAAGAGTAGATCTCTCCAGCAAGCGGAGAGAAGGACTGAGAGATGGAAGAGTAACATGTAGATCAATCTTTAGACCAAGGCTTTGGGGAGTTTTCAGGGGAAAGGAAGTTCCATGTTTTTTGGGAGGAGGACGCATGGAGCAGTCATGCAGATGATATCTGTATGGCCTGGCGGGTGTTTAACATAAGTCCAGGCAGTGCAACTTTAGACTCACTTGACAAAACATTTCTCCTATGGATGGGGTGAGACTTTGAAAGAAGAGGACAGAAGAGAGCACAGATTTGCACAAATTGTGCCCATGCTAATTTATATGTGTGCATGCAAATTTAGAAATGATTGCCCAAATTTAAATCGAAATAGAGTGCCTCCTGCTCTCCATTCTGATGTTTCTCTATCTTTACCTTGTGAGTAACGTGACTATCCATGTTGAATTGAAAATGCCTTCCCTAGAGACACTCCTGTGGAAACGTGTCTTTAGTTACTGGCTAACACTTTGGTTTAGATTACCTAACTACTATATAGCCCAATGCCTTTGGCGCGATGAGTTTAGCAGCCCTTGGGCCAATAAGATTCATGCTAAACTTTTATCTATTGGAATCTCGCCCATAGAACTCTTGAACCAAGATCTTACCTTAGCAAGGAAAATTATTAATCAAAGACTGGACGACATAGAGTGGCAGCGTAATCTTATGCTTGGTGGGGGGCTATGTTCCCCGCGTCAGTTGAGAGTTATTTCTCCAACTCATGTGTCATCTTACCTATCATCCCTTTCTATTGCCAGTCACCGTTTCGCCTTTATCAAAGCACGTTTTAATGTTTTTCCTTTGAATTCTCTTTTTCATAGATTTTCTAGGGGCCAAATCTCGGCTTTATGTTCCTGTGATAATAGATCGATTGAAACTCTTCACCATATAGTATTTATATGTCCTTTATATTGTGTTGTCCAGAAGAACTTACTGTTACCATTAATCCACAAGTTGCCTGGGCACCCGGCAGATTTTCGCCTGGCCTTCTTATTGCAAGATACTGATCAGCATGTAACTTTACAAATGGCGAAATTTCTAACTTCCGTTTTGACTTATAAACGACGTAATGGACTGCTGTTTGGAAGCTGAAAATTCCTTATAGTATCTAATTCTAATTTGTACTCTTTTAAGTTTTTACTGGTTTTAATTGTTTAAATCAAATTGTGCTGTGTATTTGTTCTAGTTCTGTTGTTTTTATGAGCTTAAAGCTGAAATAAAGTGATTGATATCTTTACCTTGGAGTTGGTCTGGGAAGCTGTAAGGGTTCTGTGATGTCTCCTCGAGAGTAATCAGCCAGACCACGTCGTCCGCTAAACTAGTTGCTTTATTTACAAAAATATACATCAGAGCTCTCAAAGTTCATGACCGCTTGAGTCAGTTCCAGATTCCGGGAGTGGGCGTTCCCAGCTCCGCCCCCAGCATAGGAGTTTTGGGAATCCAAAACGCCTCCCCCTTTCTTTATGCTTTCTCCCCCTGCACACCTGCGGGCTGGTGCTGGGCAGCTCCGTCAGACCTTCTACCAGCCTCCTCAAGACCTTGTACCTCCCTGTCAGCCTGCAGTTCCTTTTCCCCACCACTTTGGCTTTCCGGGCTCTCCTGCAAACTGCTCTCCGACCTGATTGCTGTTTCTCTCCAGCCGCCTTCCCCCGTCAGCTCAGCTCTGGGGGAGGGCAAGTCCCTGACAGAAGCCCTTCAAATGCCTAGAAACGATTGCCTTCTGTAAAGTAGGGTGCATGGCCACCCTATGTGCAATGTTCCTTCCGAGTCAGGTCAAATCACCTTTGAGTTGGACTGCTCTTGGACTTGGATTCCCACTTTGTTGTGTCAGGCAAAGCAGACGCTTCTGACATTTCCCTGCCCCCACTTCCACCTTCCTCAAGGGGAAAAAAGGTGAGCACCCACTGATTACCACTGATTGCAGACGGACTTGATAGCACTAGCGATGAGTCAACTCCGCTCGATTCAGAATCAGTACAGTAATTATAAGTTGTCTCGGGGAACTTTTTTTGGATTCTTTTCTCAACCGAGCTGTCATATTGACATGTGTGCAGCATTGATCGCGCAACGCACATGAACCCTGTCATATTCCGACAATGGCAGAGAGGCACTTGGAAATTCAACCCTCTCACCTTACTAAGCAAGCATGCTCACAACACAGTTGAGCATCAAGAGCATCAACACCTTCACACTCCAAATCTGGGTGCTTATGAACTTTGGCAACATCTTTAGATAAAACATCAAAAAGCAAGTTGAATTGTTGCTGCTGGTTTTTTTTAAAGTAGAGTTATAGCTGAAATTGATCTCAGAGGTTACCAGGTCCAACTCTTGGTACAGTGGGTAAGTATGATTTACTAAACCCGAAGGATTCTTATTCAGCCATTTTTTTGAACATTTCCAAGAAAGGAGATCCCACAGCATCTCTAGGATGTTATTATTTTATGGATTTCTAACCTGCCTTTGAGACTGTATATTCAATTTTGCCTGTGCTTAAAATACTTAATGATAGCGAAATCTTTCTTCGTGTGATGGACAGTTGATGTCCTGTGTTTTTCTTTGCGTTTTTCAGAGTACTATAGTCGCATAGTCAAAACGGAGGGGGGGGGGATATTTTGCATGCATTTCAAATTGGCTGATGTTATGGATATGATTTTGTATTCTTTTCCTGATTTTGCTTTGAATTTCTAGACTTACTTTTATGGGGCAGTATTAAACTACCGTGTCCCATCAGTGCAAGGATTTCTACTTGTGCAATGAGACTGAGGCTTTCCCCCCTCTTCTCCCCACCATGTGCATTCTGTGCCCTGCCTAAATCTGGTTCAGAGGGTGGGGGGAACACACAGAACAGATTTTGGGGAGTTCAAGGGGAGGAGAGGGTGAGAGCACCTCATTGCACAAGGAGAACGCCTTGCCCTGATGGACTGAGAGACTTGGTGCTATTACTGGATTCCACCCCTGGACTCAATTTTATTTTACCCAAACATGAACCTACATATATACTCCTAAAATACTTATTACATCATAAAGCTTCAAACTGCATATAACACCCACCCCACCCCATCATTTTTTACATTCACATGAGAAATTCTGCCCTCTGATTAATTTAAGCCCTAGTCAACATTCCTTTCCTACTTCCTATTTTTCTCCAGGCTAAGTAATTTATTGATTGATTAATTTATGCACACCATTTACATGTCATACCATAACAAGAAGTTATTTCACCAGCTTACAACAAAAATGAAAATAATAATAATAATTTCCAGCTAGTATTCCCATGTTACAGTGATGCACGATGCAGCACAAAACTTAAGCAACTGAACGCAAAGTAAATTAAACACTTTTACCCGTTTACTATAGAATCAAGAGGTCAAGATGCATTTTAAAAGCCTTATTTTAAAAAGGTTGGGTCAATAAAAAAGGTCTTCATTGGTGCTGCAAAGATACCAGAGGCGTACCAGCCAAGCCGGTTTACCTGAGCCACCTGCTGTATCTCACCTGGAGTGGGAACACAACAAATCTCAAGGGACAGGGGCTGGGGATTCTGACCAGCAATTTCATAGACCTGCCACCTCCTTTTTAGCTCAGTTTAAAATTACTTCCTACTTACACTGTGCTGCTTTTGCTTTTACTTGTTTTTATAATCACATAAATTGTTTTGCATGTTTTAAATTGTATGTTTATAATGTTGCAACTTGCCCTGGGAACTTACATTGACGAAATCTTAGAAATAAATGAAGCAGTCCGGGGACTTGATAGCTGAGGTTTGAAATGGGAACTTATAAGTGGTTTAGAACCCACTCCCTAAATTTCCATTGGGCACACATCCTCTCTTATCACCCACATGGGTCTTGTCTAAATCGTATGACTACTCATTTGCCAACTCCTTGGGTAATGGTTTTCTATATGTGAATTCTGTCTGAAACAACTGTGGTGTAGTTGATCATAAAATTTAGATCTCAAAATTTAGTAGTTTACTGAATTTTCAATATACGTTTGGACTTTGGCAAAAGTACTGATAATTTTTCGTGAACATTTCTGACAGCATTGAAAAACTGCTCCCCATTTTTGGCACACCTTGTGAATATGTTCACATATTAATTTAAATTGCCACTGCTAGCCCTTATTTGGCCCCAGCTGCATGATCAGGTAGCCACTATGATTTTTATTTACTGGTGTCTGGGGTTGCTATCTGTCAGGGACGTGCCATCCCCTGCCACTCCAGCACTGAGTGGGTACCGGCAGCCTCAGCCTCTGCTGTCGATGGACACGTCTCTCAGTGAGTCTGCCAACTCCTCCCCGGGGGAGGAGGGGTCACCAGGGAGGAGCCAGGTGGGAAGGGGTCCCCAGGATGATGCAGAGAGACCTAGCACTGCTCAGCAGACCCACTCTGAGGGGGAGACACCGTTTCCGGTGCCTGCTTTATGCAGAAGGGTCAGGGGAGTAAGGAGGCGGCACTTTAGGGTGCCGAGACTCTGGTGTTGGCGCCGCAGCAGGAGGGGGGCACTTCCGGATTCTGCTAGCGACTAGATGGTCATGTTTTAGGATAGCTCCGCACTGTACATACTTTGCACAATAAAGTAGTTGAAAGACAAGACGGACTTGGTCTTTACTCATGAGCAACCGTTAGCGAACCTGGCAGCATCCATTTGGATATTGCATTGTAACCGTATCCTGTTCACTGTGAGATTCCCTGATCGGACAGAATCCTCCTGGTGATTAATTCAGGAAAAGTAAGATGAAGAGGGACCCAGGTGGCGCTGTGGGTTAAACCACAGAGCCTAGGGCTTGCTGATCAGAAGGTCGGCGGTTCAAATCCCCGTGACAGGGTGAGCTCCCGTTGCTCGGTCCCTGCTCCTGCCAACCTAGCAGTTCAAAAGCACGTCAAAGTGCAAGTAGATAAATAGGTACCGCTCTGGCGGGAAGGTAAACGGCGTTTCTGCGCGCTGCTCTGGTTTGCCAGAAGCAGCTTTGTCATGCTGGCCACATGACCTGGAAGCTGTATGACGGCTCTCGGCCAATAAAGCGAGATGAGCGCCGCAACCCCAGAGTCGGACACGACTGGACCTAATGGTCAGGGGTCCCTTTACCTTTTTAAGATGAAGAAGGCAGAATAGCTGGCGATGGGGACAGGCACAGGAGGAGAAAAAACTCTACTTAAATAGGATTGAAAAAAGGATGATGAATCCCTGTAGTATTGATACTCAGAACAATGTGCTCGTGCCTCTACATACATGCATTTTCTTTTGCATTATTTACCATTGACATTATTTGTTGGGGAAATGATTACACTTCTTTAATCCAATTTTACAGTGCATTGTTTCCACTTCCTTTTGGCTCTGCAGGGGTTCATGCTGGAGCTTAGATACTAAAGGAAGGTTTGTTTTAAAACTGCTGGGAATTGTGCCACTATGAACAAGTATTTAGAAGTTTCCAGCGAGAGCTGAAAGAGAAATACACCCAGACACATACAGTCCATAAAACTGCAGTCTGTTTCTCCTCTAATTGGTAATAAATGTAAATGTTTAGTTATGCCTGGCTGGGGAGCTATGAACAACACATCTGTCTGGCTGTTTTCTCTGTCTTCACAAGGACTGCAGCGTTTATGCCATCTGTAGCTGAAGGTATGGAGAGCGAGCAGGCAGCCGGCAGCCGGCAGGATAAAAGCCAGGTTATATGCTTGAAAGAGAGATGGATATTGGTTTTGAGAGGTGAAGAGGAGTGAGAAATACAGGAAGGAGAAAGGGGGAAGGTGGTCCTGGACAGTTAAAGACCCAGGGTAGGAACCAATGGAATCAGAAGAGACCAGAGCAGAGCAGACCATGAGATCAAGGAAGTGGAGTCCACAATGGTCTGTGACATGGAGAGTGGTTTTCTTCAGGAAACGATGGCAATGCTAGGGCATTAATTGCCTTATGTTTCCAGGACTGAAAATGATACTGAAAACAGGTTTCTTTTTTTTGGGGGGGGGGGCTATGCTTTGATGAATTCTGGATCTAACTAAGTCCATGTGTCAAATATATGTGATATTCCACTTCCAGGGCAAAAAATGCCATGGCAGATAGATGTCCCAAACACACAGCAGGTATGAAAATATAATTGTCAGATTGCCCCCACCTCCTCAAAAAGAATGGCTAGATTTACAAGGTGATGCGCACTTAAGTTAATTGTGCATGGGTTGCACAACGATTCTTATCTCCAGTATACCTGAAGGAGTGTCTCCACCCCCATCGTTCTGCCCGGACACTGAGGTCCAGCGCCGAGGGCCTTCTGGCGGTTCCCTCACTACGAGAAGCCAAGTTACAGGGAACCAGGCAGAGGGACTTCTCGGTGGTGGCACCCGCCCTGTGGAACGCCCTCCCTTCAGATGTCAAAGAGAACAACAACTACCAGACCTTTAGAAGACATCTGAAGGCAGCCCTGTTTAGGGAGGCTTTTAATGTTTAACAGATTATTGTATTTTAATGTTCTGTTGGAAGCCGCCCAGAGTGGCTGGGGAAACCCAGCCAGATGGGTGGGGTATAAATAATAAATTATTATTATTATTATTATTATTATTATTATTATTATTATTATTATTATTATCACCATCATCATCATCATCATCTATACTGCTTTGAGAGGTATCAGTGTTCTTTAATTAGGGGCACCATGGGCAACTGGGCCTGTTGCAGATAGCAATGTCCATATGATGAACAACTATTATTTGGGTCATTATGCAGGAAGGCAAACATATCTGTACAAAAGAAGGGAAAATGTAAGTATGCTCCTAGCTCTAGCCATGAGCCAGAATCCAGTGGGTTAACAGGCAGTGTTAATGTTATAGAGATAGGAAAATAAAGTAAAATAGCTATGGAGAAATAAAAATTTCTGCAAGTTGTTTATGGACTGCATTGGTGCATTCACTAGTTTTAGTTGTTATATATGACATTACATCTGTCTGTTGCTGTCCTTTGTGCTGAAAACTGCTTGTTCTGTGTGGTATTTGCAAGATCACCTGACCTTTTTATGCAGTATGTCTGTTTCCTGCATCTTCTTTTATGTGCATCAGTGCCAAAATATCGAGAAAGGCAGGTGGGTCTAGTCAACTTATTTTTTTGTTACGGAATGCCTAGATACTGTTTCAGAAGCCTATGGGGGCAGGCATAACGTGTTGCCCTATAATTTGAGCACGGGTGTACATTTTGTCTTCATTCAGTATTCCTGGTGGCTAGACCTGTTGAAATGTAACATTTCTAGTTTGCTGATCTCTAATTGTCTCTCCCACACCGCTCTTATTCTGACATTGCTTTCCCATACTTTGAAGGACGGGTAGATTCTTCCTGTTGGGCTGTGAACTCCTTTTCTCGATTCAGTCTGAAATCCATATCTTTATCGATCAAAACACTTTTCTTAGTGTGACGACTGCTTGGAAGAAAGTGCCGTTGCTGCCTTTGGACCCTGTCAGGGGGCAGTTCTGGGAAATGTTCTGCAGACAAGTTCTATGAAAGAGAATGGTGTTTGCAATTATTTCAGCCGGGAGCGAGTAGAGAGCTGATCAATCCTTCTGCTTGGGAACATAAAAGAGGATCACCTGCTGAGGTCAGGAGTGAAACATCCCCAGTGGGAGACAGCTACAGCCTTTGGTTCATTAAGAGGACAGTGGCTGCGCCTTCTGCTGCAGCATCTGGCACCAGCCACTTCTGGATCAGGCCATTGGGCCCAGCCTTCATGGAAAAAGACATGATTGCTATAGCTGGACTTTCCTAGGTTTTGCACTGTTCCAGGTGTGGTCCGGTGCAGAGTGTTAAATCACAGAGCTGCAGAAGTAATTCCATAAGCTATGAGCTGCGAGGGTTTCAAAAGAGAAGAAAAATGGGCACAGTGTTAATCAGGATGTTGTCAAGAGTGGGAGGGCTACCAGTGCTTCGTTTCTTAAAGAAGGGAGAATTAAGACTCAGCCCGGCACAGAAGTTATGCTGTCTGCTCTTTCGTTCTACAGTCTGCAGGTGCTCATTGGTGAGGGAAAGGCACTCTACACTTGTCCAGAGGTGATACCTATGCTACAATTTGCTTTATATCTGCTTCTTTAAAGGAAGGGCATGGCTGGTGCTCAAATTACATATGCATGCCCCTGATTTCCTTCCATTTTAGCCAACCCATGTCCCGTGTAGCTGGAGTGAGGAGATACATCACAGAAGGCAAACTCATTCCTCTGCTGCCCCCTGTAAATTGAACAGTGGACACAGTCTGATACAGAGCCTAGGGCTTGCCAATCAGAAGGTCGGCGGTTCGAATCCCCACAATGGGGTGAGCTCCCCTTGCTCGGTCCCTGCTCCTGCCAACCTAGCAGTTCGAAAGCACGTCAAAGTGCAAGTAGATAAATAGGTACCGCTGCAGCGGGAAGGTAAATGGTGTTTCCGTGCGCTGCTCTGGTTCACCAGAAGAGGCTTAGTCATGCTGGCCACATGACTCGGAAGCTGTACGCCGGCTCCCTCAGCCAATAAAGTGAGATGAGTGCTGCAACCCCAGAGTCGGTCACAACTGGACCTAATGGCCAGGGGTCCCTTTACCTTTACCTAAAGGAAAATAAATAGCAAAGCTACTAGGAGTTTAGTTGCTTACCAAGTCAGTTTCCATCTTACATTTTCAGCTGCATACATAGAGATGTTTTCAGCAGACACCTATAGAGAGGATGTGCCAGACTTGTGCAATCAAACTCACCAGTAAACTGATAATTCGCTATGGTGCATTTACTCCATGCGATGGGAAATGGCCCCAAGTGGTTGGCTCAGAGGCCAGCTATTCAAAGGAAAGGGGGAATGAGCCACTGAATGAATCACTCTTGTATGGAACAACTTGGGCTTCTGCTCTCAGCAGATACTATCCACTAGTATCATCTCCCACCCAAAATGATGGAGAAACTACATAAATTAAAAGAGAGAAACATAATAAGTAGAGTGAGGCTGAAGCTGTGCCCAACATGTCCCAGCTGGGCATGATGCTCAGCCCAACAAGAGAACTTGCACACCTTGTGGTGTTTGTCACTGTAACTGGCTTGTGCACAGTATAATGTTACATAGGAAGATATTTGTAAGTTATAAGGCATAGTGAGCGCAAGGGGGTGGGAATGAGAGAGGGAGAGAACATTGGAGTGTGCCTGTGTTCTGACTGGCTGAGAGTGAAGTGTGACAGACGAGGTGGGCAGGGAGAAAGAAGGAGGGAGGGAGAAAGAAAAGGGTGGCTGGTGTGGGTGCTGCGGCATAGTGGTTAGAGTAGGAAGGATCGGATAGGCTGGGATTAGGAATTGATTTGATTTGGTATAGTAATATTTGTATATCACTTTTCCAACAAATGTTGAGCTCGCGGTAATCACATTAAAAAAACAGCAGGCATTGCAATCACAATAACACATACCATATTAAATATAGCAAACAACAACAAGAAATTCATCAAAATAGTTATTACAATTCAATAAGGTCATCTTAACTCATAGTATTGCAATGATACTTTCTGATCACGCCACTCCAGAAAAAAATATGGATTAGCTGTTCCCTGTTAAGGCTTTGCAACACTGAAATGGATAGAAGGCTCATTCACTGTAGGTGAACTTACATTTACAAAACTATTTGGGGTGGGTGGCCAAGGTCGGAGCAGGCTAGTGGTCAGCTTCAGACGTGGTTGGAGGAAAAGAAGAAGAAGAGTTTGGATTTGATATCCCGCTTTATCACTACCCGAAGGAGTCTCAAAGCGGCTCACAATCTCCTTTCCCTTCCTCCCCCACAACAAACACTCTGTGAGGTGAGTGGGGCTGAGAGACTTCCGAGAAGTGTGACTAGCCCAAGGTCACCCAGCAGCTGCATGTGGAGAAGCGGAGACGCGAACCCGGTTCACCAGATTACGAGTCTACTGCTCTTAACCACTACACCACACTGGCTCTCAGATAAAGGATTATCTGGACCCATAAGAACATGTTATGAAATACAAACTTCCCAAGCACAGTTACTGAAAAGAGCTCCTATAAGATGCCACTCATGGCGCAATCCTCAATGAAACGAGAAGACTTTTGCATAGCATTAAGTGTGCAGTCCTGGTATTCCTTAGCTCCATAGCGGCTGGTAGCAGCTGGTTTCAAGCACTCTTCATCTAATTCAATGAAAACGAGACATTTGAGTGAATGAAGATAATTTAATAATGAATGGCCTTAACTTATCGGGAAAGCTCTCCATTCCTTTTTGACAGCCGCTGCCTCTAAGTGCAATTTAATAAGGGACTCGCAGTCATTTGGCATGGAAACAAATGCTTACTGCAAGGAAGACGACCCAGCCATTCCCCAGCAAGCTGACACCATTTCCAACGCAGCACAAACACAAGGGTGTGTGTAAAATACCCTACAGCACTAACAAAACCTCATCCTCGGTAGTTGAGATGTGATTAAATATAAAATCAGCTTTGAGAAATCCTGCGGCTCAGAACAAACAAGGCAGATGTCTGCCAACGAGACCTGGTGTTTGCAACTCTGAAAACTGGAGATGCCTGAAAATGTCCAGGAGGGAATTCCCACTACCTGTATATGTTAGAATGTGAGCTCAAACTGGCCTTTGCTGGCAGGATGGAATTCAAGGCTCTATATCATTTTCTTCATAGGTCTGAGGGCAGGACAAGATCTGAGTCTTGACTTGAGGGCGTGCTGAAAATTGGATTCTTGCGTCAACTCCTGCGCCATCTCCCAAAATGTTTAGGCAGATTTGCCATGTTCCCCAAGCCTTCGTCCAAAACATCTTTGCTGGCAGGGTAAACACAACAAACCACTACTGGTGACTCTGACCGAACCTATAGATGAAAAAGGAAGATTTACATGCTAAAGTCCCAAAAGTGTAGTCACATGCTGTCGGGTTCTCTTATCGGTTGTTCAATAGTAACACCAAGCTGTCTTGTCTTTAAGTCTCTTTATTTCAGTGCAAAGCTATTTACGGTGCAGAGTTCAGTTTATCATGTCTGCTCAGTCACTAGCAGAATCCGGAAGTGCCTCCCTCCTGTTTTGGCGCCAACACCAAAACCTTGGCATCCTAAATTGCCGCCTTCTCCTCCTACGTGAGATATGAGCCGGAACTGACGCCTCCCCCTCTGAGCGAGTCTGCTGGGTGGTGCCAGGTCTCTCAGCAACTCCCTGGACACCTGGCACTCCCTGGCTCCCAGCCACTAACTGCTCCTCCCCCAAAGAGGGGCTGCCAGATTCACTCGAAGATGAATCTGTCGTTAACATAGGCTGCGGGTCCCTGTATGCACTCAGAGCTGGACTGGCAGGGGTGAGCAGATCCCTGACACATGCTAAAGTCTCAAAAAATCAGAAGCAGGTGGCGCTGTGGTCTAAACCACAGAGCCTAGGGCTTGTCGATCAGAAGGTCGGCGGTTTGAATCCCCGCGACGGGGTGAGCTCCCATTGCTTGGTCCCTGCTCCTGCCAACCTAGCAGTTCGAAAGCACATCAAAAGTGCAAGTAGATAAATAGGTACCACTGCAGTGGGAAGGTAAACGGCGTTCCCATGCGCTGCTCTGGTTTCGCCAGAAGCAGCTTATTCATGTTGGCCACATGACCCAGAAGCTGTCTGCGGACAAACACCGGCTCCCTCGGCCAGTAAAGCGAGATGAGCGCCGCAACCCCAGAGTCGTCCATGACTGGACCTAACAGTCAGGGGTCCCTTTACTTTTATCTTTACCCGATAGTAACTCAGTCTTTCAGTGTGGCTGCCTCTGCTCTGCAGAACAGTATTTTTTGTCAAGATATGACCAGCGCCCAGAGCAAGGAGCTGGAGCAGCCCCCCCAAAAAACCCCAATTTATTACAATAGCCATGTTAGAAATTACTACATTTTACATGCAGTACTCGAGGCATCAGAAATGAGACTGAGACGAAGAGGAAGGGTGAAAAAATTCACATGCCTTTGTGCAGCAGTTTGAGAAGGACCAGAAGCTTCTCCTGCGTTTGATCTCGCTGCAATAGTATTGGTGTGTCGCCACACACTCACATGTCACACACTCAATAGTCTGAGAGGCAATTTTTGCTTCCCCCGCCCTCAGGTATGCCTCTGTAGTTTGTGGAAACAAGTGAAGGCATTTTTATTTTGACAAGCTTTTCCATCTGGATTCCATCTTGTGTTCGTTTTGTGTTGTTCTTAAACCTATACTTTGTTGTTCTTGTACTGTTTTGGAAACTCTTTTTGCTGTTTTTAAGGATATGTCAGTAAATTGCCTTGGAGCATATACCTGGAATTGATGCGCAAGTAAATTAGATAAAGATGATGATGATAATGAGTTTTCTAATAGCATGTAGGGACTGTAGCATTTGAGAGAGAGAGAGAGAGAGAGAGAGAGAGAGAGAGAGAGAGAGAGAGAGAGAGGAGACAGGAAGCAGTATAGATGTGGTTAACGCTATCAATTCTATTTAAAAAATCTTAAATTCATTGGCCTATTCAGTGATTATTCAATTAAATGTAAATAAGCTAGTATGGTTCCAAAACCACAACTGTCTTATGGATATACTGGAAAAAGTGCACAATGACTTGTGATTTATTAAACACATTTACACACACACACACCGTTTTTGGTAGTAAATAGGGCTGTCTTTAATACGTTCGTTTTCCTTCCTTATAACAGTAACACAGCAAAGCCAAACAAAACTTTTAGTACACCCTTAACACAGCACAACAAATTAAAATTGGCTCCAATCAATTAATTAGATAAAACTTGATTAAGTTACTATGTAAAGCAATTAAAGTTTGCAGCCCTATCAATACCATTTTTGAACAGCGAAGGAACGCAGCACAAATCCTTTCCCCTAATCTTGTTCACAAACTGTCATATGCAGGACTGAACATCTGATGCCCAGGAGGCTTGGCTAGGGGGTCTTGTGGGGTCTCCAGCCTCTTCAAATTGTACTCCAATAACCTCATATTTGCATGACCTTTCCCCACCCCCTTGCTAGCAGGACAGTTCTAGAGAATGGCAGGTGATGCCAATATGCCAAACCCTCTGCCATTTGCAGCCACACATCTCCAGACATGCCCTGATAGCAGGTTCGGGGCAGAGGAAGGAAAGCAAAGGGATGGCAAGGCAGGCATGTCAGGGTGTTTCAAGAATGGGTGGGGGGGTGGGTGGGGAAACCTTCGACAGGAAGAGGAAGAAGAAAGACAAGGCATCCTGAAGAGTGTGCCCCTTCCACATAATAATAATAATAATAATAATAATAAATTTTTATTTATACCCCGCCCTC
This sequence comes from Darevskia mixta, assembly GCA_034641385.1. NCBI lineage: Eukaryota > Metazoa > Chordata > Lepidosauria > Squamata > Lacertidae > Darevskia > Darevskia mixta. Next base: position 1,170,311 of record JAWWNH010000139.1, on the reverse strand, counting down.
CCCAGCCAAAACCGGGCTCAGGGCGGCTAACATCAAATAAAAATTACAGTAAAATATACAGAAAACCATTAATTAAAATACAGATTAAAAAAACCAATTTAAAAATGCCACTTCATTTGTCGCCCAAGACAAAACCAGGGGAGGAAACCATCAGACTGTGTCCGATCCGAAAGCCAGGTGGAACAACTCTGTCTTGCAGGCCCTGCGGAAAGATTACAAATCCCGCAGGGCCCTAGTCTCTTGTGACAGAGTGTTCCACCAGGTTGGGGCCAGAACTGAAAAGGCCCTGGCCCTGGTTGACACCAGTCTGACAGCCTTGTGGCTCGGGACCTCCAACAAGTTGTTGTTTGTGGACCTTAAGGTCCTTTGCGGGGCATACTGGGAGAGGCGGTCCTGTAGGTACAAGGGTCCTAGGCCGCATAAGGCTTTAAAGGTCAAAACCAGCACCTTGAACCTGATCCTGTACTCCACCGGGAGCCAGTGAAGCTGGTAAAGCACTGGATGAATGTGGTCCCGCGGCAAGGACCCCGTAAGGAGCCTCGCCGCGGCATTCTGCACCCGCTGGAGTTTCTGGGTCAGCTTCGAGGGCAGCCCCGCGTAGAGCGAGTTACAATAATCAAGCCTGGAGGTGACCGTCGCATGGATCACTGTGGCCAGGTCCGGGCGAGAAAGGTAAGGGACCAACTGCTTGATCCGTCGAAGATGGAAAAATGCCACCTTTGCTGTGGCTGCAACCTGCGCCTCCATAGAAAGGGAGGCGTCGAAGGTTACACCCAAACTCTTGACAGAAGGCGCTGGCACTAATTGGGCCCCCGCAAGAGATGGGAGTTGGCCCCCCAGCCCCATGTCGCCCCGACCCAGCCAGAGGACCTCTGTCTTCGAAGGATTTAGCTTCAACCGGCTCCCACGCATCCATCCAGCCACAGCTTCCAAACACCTGGTCAGTGTGTCTGGGACCGAGTCAGGGCGGCCGTCCATCAACAGATAAAGCTGGGTGTCATCAGCGTATTGATGACAACCCAGCCCAAAACTCCGGACAATCTGGGCAAGAGGGCGCATAAAGATGTTAAAAAGCATCGGGGAAAGGATTGTGCCCTGCGGAACTCCACACACCAAGGAGTGCCGCGGCGACAACTCCTTCCCTAGCGCCACTCTCTGTCCCCGACCTGAGATAAAGGAGCGCAGCCATTGTCGGACTGTGCCCTGAATCCCCACGTCGGCAAGGCGGTGGTCCAAAAGTTCATGATCGACCATGTCGAAGGCTGCTGACAGATCTAAGAGAATCAGCAGTCCCGACCCGCCTCGATCCAGCTGTCTACGGAGATCATCTGTTAGCGCGACCAAAGCCGTCTCGGTCCCATAACCAGGGCGAAAACCGGACTGAAATGGATCCAAAGCCGATGTTTCCTCCAGAAATCCACCAAGCTGTTCAGCAACCGCTCTCTCAATTACCTTACCCAGGTACGGAAGATTCGAAACCGGGCGGTAATTGGATAGATCTAAAGGATCTAGAGATGTTTTCTTTAAGAGCGGACGCACCACTGCCTCCTTCAACTCCCGTGGGAAGGTCCCCGTGCCAAGGGACAAGTTGATAATCTCACCCAGGGGGGCCCGCACCTCGTCTGGACACGCTCTAATCAGCCTGGACGGGCACGGGTCAAGGGGGCAAGTGGTGGGCCTTCCAACTCGGAGGAATCTGTCAACATCGGCAGGGAGAATCCGATCAAAGTGGTCCAATACAGGACCCGAGGACAGTCGAGGGGCCTCCAGTTCTGTTATTGTATCCAAATTGGCAGGGAGGTCACGGCGGAGCAGCAAGACTTTCTCCGCAAAAAAGCTCGCAAATGCCTCACAGCTATGGGTCAAATTCGTATTTAAATTTGGCTGTTCCTCTAGGGTTGTTAAAGACCTGATTATTCTAAAGAGTTGTGCTGGGCGAGAGCTAGCGGATGCAATGGAAGCTGAGAAGTAGGACTTCTTTGCAGCTTTCACTGCCATCTCATAGATTTTCATAAACATCCTATAAGATGTTCTTGAGGCTCCGTCGCGAGCACGCCGCCATACTCGTTCTAGCCGTCTGAGGTCCCGCTTCATTTTCCGGAGCTCCTCGGTAAACCAGGGAGTCCGGTTTCGGCGGGGTCGCAGAGAGCGCTTAGGTGCGATCTCATCGATGGCCGTCAAAAGTCGGTTATTCCAGTCTTCAACAAGGTCATCTACTGAGTCGCCAGGGGGAGCAGGGTCCCGCAAAGCCTGACGGAATCTGTCAGGATCCATCAGCCTTCGCGGGCGAGCCAAAATAGGCTCGCCACCCAAGCAGGGGAGGAGCTGAAAGTCAATCTCGGCTCTCAGGGCATAGTGATCAGACCATGGCACTTCCACAGATGGGAGCATGATCACATCTATGCCAGCACCAAAGATCAAATCCAGCGTGTGGCCTGCTTGATGAGTGGGGCCCAAAACAAACTGGGAGAGCCCTAGTGTCGCCATGGAAGTCACTAGGTCCAGAGCCTGTGAGGAGGGAGCGGCATCGGCATGGACGTTGAAGTCTCCCAAGACCAGTAGGTTTGGGAACTCCAAGGCCCAGCCTGCCGCCACCTCCAGCAGGTCTGACAGGGTGGCTGCCGGTGCGCTGGGTGGACGGTACACCAGCCAGACAGCCAAGCTCTCCTTGGAACCCCACACAAGACCAACACATTCAATGCCGGAGATCGCTGGTACTGGCAGAGCTCTGAAAGGGCAACCCTCCCGGATTAACAGTGCTACTCCTCCCCCCCGACCCACAGTCCGCGATTGGTGGAGGACGGAAAAACCTGAGGGTGCTATCTCGTGCAGGGAGACTACTTCACCTTCCCGCACCCAGGTCTCCGTCACGCAAGCCAGATCAACCCCCAGCGAGACAAAGAAGTCACGCATGGTGGCGGTTTTGTTGCCAATGGACCTGGCATTGCACAACACCAATGACGGAGGTGGATAATCCCTGTTCACCCTACCCTCGTCCTTCGGGATGGGGCGTAGATTGGAAGGGGTTCGAGCATTATTGCATCTCAAAGCCCTTCGCCCATAGTGATATCTAGCCCCACCGCCATACCTCCCTAGCCCTTCTGTAATGGGGATCCCGAGCCTCAAGTTAGCCTCCTCAATAGGGGGGTGACACCTCCTCGCTAATGAATCATCTTTGGGCCCAGTCTCATGGGTCAAAAGGGTATAGGGGAAGGATGAGTATTCAATAGGGTAAATAACCCTAGAAGATGGACCCCAATCAGCCCCACCCCCAATGGGGCAGGCAATCACATGATGGTTCGCTGGTTGTCAATCCCTCTCTCCCTCTTGGAGAGAGTGAGGTGCTATTGAATCTGTCTGTGATTGTGGGAATATTAATGAGACGTGGGCTGTGAAATGAGGGTCACTGGCCAACAAAGAACCAACTTCGGATTCAAGGGGTCTGTCCATTCTTTCTCGCCAAAAGTGTAATAGAGAAGGTCGGTCTTTCTCACAGATTGTTGATGTATTAGGCAAAGGTCCAGGTTGAGTGCTGGATCTCTCCAGACTGTCCACGGCAAAAAGGTCTTTAGGTATTGTTGTCGTACAAATATCAGAGGTGCCAATTTCTTCGTCTACTTCAATGATGTTTGAGGAGGGACCAGGGGATTGCTCTATTGTCTTGCTCTGGGGTAAAAAGGTTTTGGATGTCATTAAATGTTGAGCCCCAGGTTCTACTGTCCTTATATTTTGGGCAGAAATCTCAGTCCTTATGTTCAATAGTTTCTCCTTCAGATCTCGTAGTTCTAGACTAATGGGATTACTTTCTTCCATTGTGGAGTTAATATTTTTGGTATTAGACTTAACTTCCCTTGTCCACATTAGCTTTGACTCTTTACTGGGGATCAGTTGCCTCCTTGTATCATCTTTAAATACCCTCACTGGGCGGAGAGAATGGGACCACCATAGAGTATCCTTGATTTCCATCAGACGAGATGGGAGGGCTGATGTTCTAAAAGTCATAAATAGGCGTGTGATATTTCCCATCGTAGGCAGGAAGTGGTGATTTACTAAATCTACATTTCGATGGTAGCAATTCAGGAGTTGAGACAAGGACATGATGATTTGTCTGCGGTTCATCCACCTATAGTCATATTGGTGGATCTCTAACATTAGCTGATTCATTTGTAGAACTCGACAGGACCTCACTTCAACTGAGGTTCGAGTTGGTAAGTTGTTAACATCATCATTTATTGTCCTCCTTTTACACCTTTGGACATTTGAAGGGGAAGAACTAGTGTCTAATTGTTTCTCGACATTAGTTATTTTGGTAAAAATTTCATTTAATCTTTGAAGAACCAGGATCATGGTTTCTGCTGACAACAAGCAAATCTCTTGGTAGGGGTGCATATCAGAGAGTGGCTGATTGCAGGCTCCTCTAATATGTTGTTCTACAGGCAAGGGTAGGTCGGCATTAAGAGCATTGGGAGTGAGGGGGACCCCTCTTTCTGCTCTTGCTCTTTTGGGCAGGTTGGCTTCTTCTGGGGGGAGGGGGGTCAAATCGTTTCCATCCTCCTTGAAAGGAGGGGGAATTCCCCCAGTATTATTACTCACAACTTGCTCTGCCAGTTCAGCTTCCACGGCTTGCTCCAATTGCTCAGCTTGGTCTGCTTCCGAGCTGGGGGAGGTGGTCTTGGCTTTCCGCCGATTCCTTGATTTAGAGGGGGTTTTTGAACCTTGATTTCTCCTTCTGGCAGGCATTTCCTTAAGTTTGTAATTCCAGCAGTTGGCAAAGTTCTGTCGGTCGGAGTGAAGTTTATACTTGGTCGGTCAGGCTATTAATCAAGTCGGGCTAGTATCTAGTATCTACCCTCCTTGGCGTTTCTCAATTGCACTGAGCCGTAAAGCCATAAAACAGGCTTAAATGAGCTTAAAACAATACAAAAGATTATAAAAGGGGAGTAAAACAATCCCCAAGAGGCTAAAACAAACTTTAAAACCAGGGAACGGCTATAGACGGCTATAGACTAATTAAAAAATAAATCGGGGCGGGGGAGCTCTAACAAGGCTGCTACTCCCGTCGCCATCTTAGAAAGGAAAGCAGACATTAGTCATTAGTCATAATGTCATAAGACATTAGTCCTCCTGCCTTTCATCATCACCTTATCCATGGAATATAATGGCATCTCCTGAAGATGCTTCAGTCCCAACCCTGCAGCTGGTCCACTTTCCCTGCTCTCCATGACCCAATGCTGCAATGGAACCAGGAAGTGGAAGAAGCAGCCTGTGTTCAGTGGCGTCCCAAGGGGGGCGGGGGGCAGTCCACCCCGGGTCCCAGGGGAGGGGGGTGACACTTGGGCCGGCCCCGCCCCACCCGCGGGCCCCGAGCAAGCCGCGGAGCGAGGCTGCTCTGCCTTGCAGCCCGCCTGGGGCCCGCCCATCGGTGCTGCCGCGCGCGATCGGCAGCTTGTGGGGGTGCCCCGCCACTGCTACTTTTTGCGTGGAGGCTCACAAGGCCGCCGCAGAGGCAGCAGCGGCGGTCAAGACAGAGTGCGCAGGCGCGAAATGCCGCGCGTGCGCAATCCGTTGCCGGGCCGCTGCTCCTGCTGTGACCTTGCGAGCTGCCGTGCGAAAAGCAGCAGTGGCGGGGCACCCCCACGAGCCACCGATCGTGCGCGGCAGCCCGTGGGGCTGCCCCACCGCTGCTGCTTTTCACGCGGCAGCTCACAAGGCCACTGTGGGGGCAGCGGCCCGGCGACGGAGTGCGCACACACGGCATTTTGCGCATGCGCACTCCGTTGTGATGTTGCATCGTGATGTCACGACGTAGCGTCATGACGCCCCGCCCCCAGGATGCCTCTGTTCGCCGCCCCGGGTAGCGAGGAGGCTTCCTCCACTCCTGCCTGTTTTAAGATGAGGAGGCTCTGTTTTCCTTTCCTTGTGCTGGTGCCTATTTCCTGCTGGTGCCTATTTTCTCTTGATGGTACTTCAGGAAACTCTTTAGTTGATTTAACCCAAGTAGCTGTTAGTTGGGGTTGCTTTCCTCCCCCCCTTTCTTGTCCATCAGTTTTCTTCTTGTTATTGTTGTCTAGTCGTTCAGTCGTGTCCGACTCTTCGTGACCCCATGGACCAGAGCACGCCAGGCACTCCTGTCTTCCGCTGCCTCCCGCAGTTTGGTCAGACTCATGTTTAGTAGCTTCGATAACACTGTCCAGCCATCTCGTCCTCTGTCGTCCCCTTCTCCTTTCCCAACTTTTCCCCTGATCTTTACCAACATCAGGGTCTTTTCCAGGGAGTCTTCTCTTCTCATGAGGTGGCCAAAGAACTGGAGCCTCAACTTCAGGATCTGTCCTTCTAGTGAGCACTCAGGGCTGATTTCTTTAAGAATGGATAGGTTTGATCTTCTTGCAGTCCATGGGGCTCTCAAGAGTTTCCTCCAGCACCATAATTCAAAAGCATCAATTCTTCGGCGATCAGCCTTCTTTATGGTCCAGCTCTCACTTCCATACATCACTACTGGGAAAACCATAGCTTTAACTATACGGACCTTTGTCGGCAAGGTGATGTCTCTGAGTCTTTCCTGAATGGCCGCTCTGGATCTCCTCCTTCTCAATTCTCTTGTCTTGCTTGACTTGAAGCGTTTTTCCATGGCACCATGTCTTCCAGCAAATGTCTCTCTTTTGTCATTCCCTTTCTCTCCATCCCTTGGGTGGGAAAGTAACTGGGCAGGTTTCCTTCTTTCTGCACATGGCAGCAACCAGCCTCTTTCCTCCTCCTCCTTTCTCATCTTTTCAGTTTGATGCCCTTCATTTTTACTCTGTGACAGATTCAGAGATGCAACAGCCCATCTTTGCTATTGTTGTTTGTCTTAATTTCCCACTGATTTCCTGGTTATCATCTTTCGTGTCTTCTACTAACTGGAGTTAGGGAAATTTAAATATACATATTGATTGCATTTACAATCTTCAGGTGTAAAATTGTCTCCGTTTGTTCAGCTCTTCCTTTCCCTGCCTCGGCAACAAAATCTGTTAACCGCACTCTTCATTTTATTAGTTCAGCTGTATGTTCTCCTTTGGAAACAAACCCAATTACCCGGTTACTGTGATGCAAGTTACCATGGTGATGATCACTGCCCCTTCCTCCCTTTCCTGGCATTCTGCTCCAGCAAGGACCCTGGGAATGTAACTTTCCCAGAATACCCAACATCCTCAGCATGTATGCTGTCCCCCTCTTTCCAGCCAGCTCTCTGCTGTATTTTAAAATAAATAAATAAATAAAAATTGTCTCTAAACTCTTGGAACTCACTTCTGCTAATCAGCTTTCGGATAATCAGACTTGCTTCCATTCTTTTCATTCTGATGAACAGAGGTGCCCAGTTCATAGCTGTCAACTTTCGGATTTGAAAATAAGGGATTTTTTCCAAACTTTCAGATTTGAAAATAAGGGATGCCGCGAGGGCAGTGCAATGGCACCAAGTAGCCTCGCCACCCTGCGCTCCAGAGACTGCGCACGAACGGGTGAGCGAAAGAGCGAGCGCGTAGACGGCAGGCAGGCTGGCTGTCTGGTTGGGCGTGAGGGTCTGGCTGCACAAGGCATGCAAGCTCCGCCCCCAGTCGGTCTCAGACTCCTTATTGGCAGCCGAGCAACGCAGCTGAGGAGCCTCCCTGGCCGGCAGGGAGGGAGAGGAGCTGCTTCGTTTGAAATCCGGGAAATTGAAGGGATATCAACAATCCAGGATAGTAGCGGGAAATGGCATTGGAATAAGGGAGTTTCCCGCCAAAAAAGGGAGGGTTGACAGCTATGGCCCAGTTGCGTTAAAATTGGGGGTGGCCGTCGTGTGTATGTGATGCCATCCTAACCCCCCCGCATTGGCCCAGAATTTCCCACCCACCTGCTACTCACTGTCCGCAGCCTTACCTCAGCGAGGCCCCTCGTCCCCCTTCATGTTGCCTGCTGAGGCGCTTGGTTGCGTTCCTTTGAAATTGCCAGCGCACCTTCCCAGAAGGTGCCCTAGCGATTGTCAAGACGCTTTGCCGTTCTGTGTCCCTGGTGGAAATTGCCAGTGCAGAATATTGAGGGGGCCCAGCCCCCTCCTTGAAATTTCTTTTGGGGGGACCCTCAACCCCTCCCACCCCAGACGGCATCCCTGCTAATAAAACAGATATGCTTTCTGTTACTGCTGTTCTTCTGTCTGTCACAGGTGTGGGGAATAATAATAATAATAATAATAATAATAATAATAATAATAATAATAATAATAATATTTTATTTGTACCCCGCCCATCTGGCTGGGTCTCCCCAGCAACTCTGGGCAGCCTCCAATAGATATTAAAATACATCAAAATATCACAGGTTAAAAACTTCCCTAAACAGGTATTCCCTTCAGGTATTTTCTGAATGTAGGATAGTTGTTGATCCCTTTAACCTCTGATGGGAGGGCGTTCCACAGGGCGGGTGCCACTACCGAGAAGGCCCTCTGCCTGGTTCCCTGTAACTTGGCTTCTCGTAGTGAGGGAACCGCCAGAAGGCCCTCGGCACTGGACCTCAGTGTCCGGGCAGAACGATGGGGGTGGAGACGCTCCTTCAGGTATACTGGACCGAAGCCATTTAGGGCTTTAAAGGTCAGCACCAACACTTTGAATTGTGCTCGGAAACATACTGGGAGCCAATGTAGATCTCTCAGGACCGGTTTTATGTGGTCCCGGCGGCCACTTCCAGTCACCAGTCTAGCTGCTGCATTCTGGATTAATTGCCGTTTCTGGGTCACCTTCAAAGGTAGCCCCACGTAGAGCGCATTGCAGTAGTCCAGAACCTCAGGCCCTCCAGATGTTGCTAAACTACAACTCCCATCAGCCCTGGCAAGCATGGGCAATGGCCAGGGATGATGGGAGTTGCAGTTCAGCAGCATCTGGAGAGTCAAAGGTTCCCCACACCTGCTCTTCCATGTCCGCCCTCTAAATTTAGGAGTCTCAGACCTTTGCTCCAGCTCTTGGATCATTTTCATTGCCCTTTTCTCACCTCTTTTGAGGTGCGGCAACTGTACACATGGGGTGGTATCAAGTGCTAGTCCTACTCAGAGCAGTAGACCTACTGAACCAAATTACAGTCATTAATTTCAATGGGTCTACTCAAGTGCAACCCAGTATTTCAAGTATACTTGCACTATAGTTGCGTGAAGGTATTACACAAGTGACAGCTTTATTCTCAACTCTTTTTCTGAAGATTCCTAGCAAAGAATCTGCCTTAAAAAAAGAAGAAGCTGCTGTATCCGTACATTTCTTTTCAATTTTTTGTTGCATTAGCTTCTCCTCCCTTGTTGTAGTCATTTAAAATTTATTTGTCTATGTTTGGCACTGCTGCTCCTGCCTGTCTTTAATCACTTTTTTTCTATAGCCATGCATGCCAAAGATCACATCTGTTGCCCTGTGCCTCCATCTGTTTAATTTGGCAGCGCCTTATCTTTGGAACTCATTGCCCCAGGAAACTCATATGACTCAGTCGCTCTCACACATGAAGAAGGGCTTCAAAACATACCTGTTTCACACGTCTCTTCAAATTAATGGAGATATATTCTTCCTCCCTAAACTCTTCTCTTTTAAATCTCTGTGTTTTTGTCTGCTTGATTAGGCTCACAGTACCTTGATTAATTTAAAACTTGGTGGCATTTTGACTGTCCCTAATAAAGGTCCCAGGTGGCACTGTGGGTTAAACCACAGAGCCTAGGGCTTGCTGATCAGAAGGTCGGCGGTTCGAATCCCCGTGACGGGGTGAGCTCCCATTGCTCGGTCCCAGCTCCTGCCAACCTAGCAGTTCGAAAGCACGTCAAAGTGCAAGTAGATAAATAGGAACCACTCTGGAGGGAAGGTAAACGGCGTTTCTGTGCGCTGCTCTGGTTCGCCAGAAGCGGCTTAGTCATGATGGCCACATGACCTGGAAGCTGTACGCCGACTCCCTCGACCAACAAAGCGAGATGAGCGCCACAACCCCAGAGTCGTCCGTGACTGGACCTAACGGTCAGGGGTCCCTTTACCTTTACCTTTGTGCTGCTGCTAAATACGAAACAAAGATCAGTTGGGAAATGTTGCTGTTTTGTGCTCCAGAGGTGGTTGAGGACAGCGTGGCATCTTTCAAGGCAGCAAGTGGTGCAGAGTGTGTTTGTAGCAGCTGCCCAAGTGGTGCCATTTCCATGCATGGCACCCAAGAGAGCCCATAGGTGCTATACAGAAGTAGTGAATGATGTGTGTTGCTGCCCTCTGTTGTCCAGGACTGGGATTGCTGGAGGTTATTTCATACGCTGTTGACTTAAATTCGTACTTTGGAAGGCAGAAGACATCATCGATTCCGAGCACAATTCAAAGTGTTGGTGCTGACCTTTAAAGCCCTAAACGACCTCGGTCCAGTATACCTGAAGGAGCGTCTCCACCCCCATCGTTCTGCCCGAACACGTGAGGTCCAGCGCCAAGGGCCTTCTGGTGGTTCCCTCGCTATGAGAATTCAAGTTACAGGGAACCAGGCTTCTCGATAGTGGCATCCACCCTGTGGAATGCCCTCCCACCAGATGTCAAAGAGAAAAACAACTACCAGACCTTTAGAAGACATCTGAAGGCAGCCCTGTTTAGGGAGGCTTTTAATGTTTAATAGATTATTGCATTTTAATGTTCTGTTGGGGGAAACCCAGCCAGATGGGCGGGGTATAAATAATAAATTATTATTATTATTATTATTATTATTATTATTATTATTATTATTATCATCATCATTATTATTATATATAAAAATGTTCCCATTGCGCGTTTGTCCGAAACACCCTTGCTGCGTAACCGCTGGACCAAATCGCATCAAATTTGGACACAGCATTTCCATTACCATCTCAAAGTAATCTGGCATAATAAAAATTCAGAAAAACCACACCTGTCATACCTAAAATAAAGAAAAAACGCAAAAAAATCTGTCGCAGGCATTATACATCACCAGCAGAAGCTCTGAAGACACCAGCAGCATCCAATAGAAAGGCAGATTGCGCGCTGTCACCAGCAAACGCTCTGAAGGGTGGCGCCAAATAATGACGTCATCAACCGAGCTACTGAAACCACCAAGGCGGCCATTACCAGACAACCCACAGAGCCATTACCAGACAAAGGCAAACGGCCAAACCCAGAGCCACAGCCACAGGCCGCAACCCAAAAACACTCCCCCCCCCCACAAACGCTCCCACAACAATCAACTCAACTAGCCCAAACCCTCAGCTGCAAAAACCCACAGAGTCAGGCCTCGGCTCTACTTTACAGACTATCCCGAGTGGAGCCGAGTGGGGTGGGTGGGGGGAGGAGGGGCCCGAATAGGTCTTGGGCTGGTGTTATGGACCGGTGTTATGTGGTCCCGGCGGCCACTCCCAGTCACCAGTCTAGCTGCCGCATTCTGGATTAATTGCAGTTTCTGGGTCACCTTCAACGGTAGCCCCACATAAAGCGCATTGCAGTAGTCCAAGTGGGAGATAACCAGAGCATTGCATGGAGCTGCCATGTTTGGCGCCATGTTGAATTGGTTCTTGTGCCTTTTGAGATGAGCCTGACTCGAAAAGGAGTTCATACCCTGCTTCTCCCCCAATTACGCCCTCTCAGGAAAACAAACAAACAAAAAAACCAAAATGTTCACCTTCCCAAAATCAGAACAATATTTTAAGTATGTTTCTGAACCTGACCAATGCTCCGTTGTGGCCTTTAAAAGAAATCATACTTTATATCAGGTTCACATTCCAACTCAAGATTATATCTTACCTGCATGATTCATAAATGTGGACTGCAAACTTTTTATTTATTTTTATTTTGCCAGATTAAAAATAAGTTGGAGTATCCCATTGACTTCAAAGGAATGTAAGCATCTTTAACTGTGTGTTAGACTGTGCCCATGTTTAATAATGAAGGTTGATTTTTTTTGCAAAATTACACTCCAGGCAGATTTCAGAATTTTATATGCTTTTTTATTTGAACAGCTTGAATTTATGCTGTTGGAAAGCTGAAAAGTTATAAATAGAAGCATAACCTGCCAATATCAAGATATACTAAAAAGACAGGGAAACATTTCCTCATCCAAGACATTTTGCTGAAAATGTTTAGTATTTTCTCCCCCTACCCACTCCAACCTGTTTCTCAAAGTACAAGGCAAGCGAGGCCTTTCTGATTAAATCCCGGCTCTGTAATTAAGGACGGAAGAATCTCCTTGCTGGATCACAACAAGCGACCATCTGGACTAACGTTCTGTTTCCAGCAGTGAAAGTTTGGGAAGCTCTAAAGCAGAGTGCGAGGGACTTTTCCCTTTGTTGTCTGTCTGCTCCATCTGGCATTCAGAGGTACACTGCCTCTCTACACGGGGCTCTGTTCAAATATCAGGGCAGGTAGCCGCTGGTTGGGGCCCGAGTGGCGCTGTGTGTTAAACCACAGAGCCTAGGGCTTGCTGATCAGAAGGTCGGTGGTTCGAATCCCTGCGACAGGGTGAGCTCCTGTTGCTCAGTCCCTGCTCCTGCCAACCTAGCAGTTCGAAAGCACGTCAAAGTGCAAGTAGATAAATAGGTACCGCTGCAGCGGGAAGGTAAACGGCGTTTCCGTGCGCTGCCCTGGCTTCACCAGAAGTGGCTTAGTCATGCTGGCCACATGACCTGGAAGCTGTACGCTGGCTCCCTCGGCCAATAATGCGAGATGAGCACTGCAACCCCAGAGTCGGTCACGACTGGACCTAATGGTCAGGGGTCCCTTTACCTTTAGCCGCTGGTTGAGTTATCCTACACAATTTTGAGGATTAATCTATCCATGGCAGATAGCACCTACTATAGGCAGAATGTGTGTGTGAGAGTGAGTGTGAGCGTGAGTGTAGTGTAGTGTAGTGTAGTGTAGAATGAAAATGTAGTCTTGCTGCTGAAAATGGGCAGTGAAGGGATCTTGAGGATGGCTGGGAAGCGACATGCAGCCTGATCTGAGCTCTCCGTATGACCAAAGTTCCTTTATACTGCATCAGATATTCACAGATCAAGCTCAGTGTTGTCTCCTGCGCTGAGAACCAGCTCCCCAGGGGCTCACAGCTGAGGTCTTTTCCAGCACCTTTCCCTTGAGATGCCATGGGCTGAGTCTGTGAGCAAGCAAAGCCATGGCCCAAATTGCTGTGAAGAAGCATTACAAGTTTTGAGGCCAAGTTGGAGGTTCTTGGTTGGAGGAACCACCTGAGGAATTCCAAAGGTGGTAGGATGTGTTTTGGTAGGACCAAGGACAAATCTTAAGGGTGCTCCCCCCTCTCCCACAACCTTAGTTGAGAAATAAACTACCGTCTGTATTGTATGATGGAAAACACAAACCTCTGGCTGATCTGTCTCAAAATAGCACTTGCCCTTTTGAAAAAGCATCACATTGTTGGCTCACATTTAATTTATGGTCCCATGGAGGTGCCTTGGCAGCACTCCTGCTTAGCAAATTATTCCACATCTTGTATAAACTGGTGTGTCGTTTGGCATCGGCAGGTAGGGTTGCCAAGTATTCAATTTTGCCGAAGGCATCCGGAAAATTACAAGCATGCCCTGAATCAGGGACCAAGCCTTGAAGCAACCAGGGAATGTCTCAAATGCATGTAAGATGTTGAGCTGTGGGGGACGGGGAGAGGAATAATGATCAGTTGGAGTATTCAAATTTAACTGACAATTGGCTGCTCTGTGACGGTATTCAAAAACTACTGCATAAGGCAGTCACCTCCTTGGTAGACGGAGCTCTGAATGGAAGGACATGCAGGTGTCCCAGGTTCAATGCCTTCCTTCTCCAGGTAGGCCTGGAAAAAACTCTCTGCCTAAAACCCTGGAGAAACACTGTCAGTCAAGCTAGGTCTGACTTAATGAAGGCAGCTCCCTAAGCCAGGGGTTGCAGGTAGAAGGTCATACCTCAGTGAAGAGCTGGAGCTTCAGATTAAATCTACTATTCTTTCATTCATATTGTGTTCATAGCTGTCAACTTTCGGATTTGAAAATAAGGGATGCCGCGAGGGCGGTGCAATGGCACCAAGTAGAATAGAATAGAATAGAATAGAATAGAATAGAATAGAATAGAATATATTTATTGTCATTGTCCCCTTCGGGAACAACGAAATTACCTGGCTGCTCCATCCACCCAGATCCGCCTTGCCACCCTGCGCTCCAGAGGCTGCGTGCGAACGGGTGAGCGAAAGAGCGAGCGCATAGACGGCAGGCAGGCTGTCTGTCTGGTTGGGCGTGAGGGTCTGGCTGCACAAGGCATGCAAGCTCCGCCCCTAATCTGTCTCAGACTCCTTATTGGCAGCCGAGCAACGCAGCTGAGGAGCCTCCCTGGCCGGCAGGGAGGGAGAGGAGCTGCTTCCTTTGAAATCCAGGAAATTTAAGGGATAGCAACAATCCAGGATAGCAGCGGGAAACGGCATTGGAATAAGGGAGTTTCCCGCAAAAAAAGGGAGGGTTGACAGCTATGTTTGTGTTAGAAACTTAACCAGAGACTTAGAATCATAGAATCATAGAATCATAGAGTTGGAAGAGACCACAAGGGCCATCCAGTCCAACCCCCTGCCAAGCAGGAAACACCATCAAAGCATTCCTGACAGGTGGCTGTCAAGCCTCTGCTTAAAGACCTCCAAAGAAGGAGACTCCACCACACTCCTTGGCAGCAAATTCCACTGTCGAACAGCTCTTACTGTCAGGAAATTCTTCCTAATGTTTAGGTGGAATCTTCTTTCTTGTAGTTTGAATCCATTGCTCCGTGTCCACTTCTCTGGAGCAGCAGAAGACAACCTTTCTCCCTCCAATACATATTGCTTAGAGCAGAGGTCAGCAACCTTTTTCAGCTGTGGGCCAGTCCACCGTCCCTCAGACCATGTGGTGGGCCGGACTATATTTTTTGGGGGGAAATGAACGAATTCCTATGCCCCAAAATAACCCAGAGATGCATTTTAAATAAAAGCACACATTCTACTCATGTAAAAACACCAAGCAGGCCCCACAAATAACCCGGAGATGCTTTTTAAATAAAAGGACACATTCTACTCATGTAAAAACACCAAGCAGGCCCCACAAATAACCCGGAGATGCTTTTTAAATAAAAGGACACATTCTGCTTGGCAGGGGGTTGGACTGGATGGCCCTTGTGGTCTCTTCCAACTCTATGATTCTATGATTCTATGATTCTATTCATGTAAAAAGACGCTGATTCCCGGACCATCTGCAGGCCGGACTGAGAAGGTGATTGGGCCGGATCCGGCCCACGGGCCTTAGGTTGCCTACCCATGTCTTAGAGCAAAGCCAAAAAACAGCAACACTCCATTTCAAGCCACTGTGACATGAAATTCATGCTAAGATTTCTAACTTGCTGTGTGATAATTCAGTTTATCCCATAGGAGGCCAGAGCAGAGGCACATTAGCATCAAATGTAATTGCAAAGTTGATGGTTGGACGAGGGTTTTCATTAACAACATGCATCAACACAAAGTGCTCTTTGGACCACGATCTTGTCGTCATGTGATTTGGAGCAATCAAAGCCATCTGAATGGAGGCAACAAGGAAACTCTTAGGAGCTGAAAATTGTGTCCTTCTGCAGATGTTTATCCCAGTTTTTTCACTGATCTTGCAAGCTTTTGTACTCCTTCAGAATTTGCTGTGAGAGACAACAGAGGGACAAAAGAAATGTGTGCACCACAAGAAACAATGCAACAATGCCTGAAGACACTGCCTGGCTCCAGCCTGGCTCTCTGAAAAGAATCTGTGTAACTCAGAGATCCATGTGCTGCTATACTGGCTGGGGATGAACTTCATCACATACTGTAAATAATAATAATAAAAGTCATTTTCCAAAATAAAGGATGGATGTGTCAACCAAACATTCAACATTAAAATAAAATATACAGCCACAAGTAAGGCTGTCAATAGTTTTCATTTATACATACAAATAAAGATTTGCCTTGGCTGATCACAACATGCTCTGCTCTCTGTTGTGTATGAATTGTTGGAGCCGTTTGTGATGTTCCCCCATTAAAATATATGAAGAACGGAAACCACATTTCAGGAACATTGTCTTGTTGAATAACCTCTCCTGCCACTCTGCTCTAATGTGTGAGCTTTCATGCTGTTGCAGGCAGCCAGATTCTGGAAAACCAGCCCTGGATTGGAGAGCCATTCATGGCTTTATATTCTATTCATGGCCTTATTTCTATCCTAGGAGTTGCCAGCAAAAAGATAAGTCAATCTTTATTCAGAAGAGGATTTTGAGCATATTTAACCACAGGCAACAAAGCTAACTGGGGTCTGTTAATGTTGTATAATGTTGTCTGGCATGTTCCTGAACAATTGTATCAAAAACTCAGTGACCACAGGGGCAGGGCCACCAATAATAATAATAATAATAATAGTAATAATAATAATAATAATAATAGTAATAATAATAATAATAGTAATAGTAATAGTAATAATAGTAATAGTAATAGTAATAGTAATAATAATAATAGTAATAATAATAATAATAATAGTTTATATGCTGCCCATCTGATTGGGTTGCCCCAGTCACTCTGGGCAGCTTCCAACAAAATATTTAAAAACAAAAAAACCCCTCAAACATTAGAAAACTCTCTGTACAGGGCCGTCTTCAGATGCCTTCTAAAAGTCATTCTTATATCCTACAGTGATCTGGGCAACAGTCTTGGGTCCAGGTCTTATTCAGTGATGCCAGTCATGCAGGTAGTTCATATAGCTTTCCTGACCCACATAGGATACCAACTCTGCTCTAGAATGGAGCTCTTCAGAGCTGTTTCTCATTCCACTTTAACTCCAAGCCCAGAGCTCAACAAGGTTGGAAGCAAGTGCATTTTGTTTCTGGAGAGAGCATCAAACAAAAATCTTCAAGGACACTCGAAGACCTGTTTGTACCTGGCTGGGATGCGAGCTTCACTGCCAACGTTCTGATCTGTGCCTCTTGGAACCTAGAAACATGATGTCCCTAAAAAAATTTCTGTTATTTGTAGATCACTTATTGTTTTCCATTCCCCCAGAGGTATCTACTCCAATACATGCCCCTTTCTCAAGTTGTTTGAATGTGCTGACGTTTATTCCATGGGTAGCAACGGAGATGGTCTCTTACTCTTCTTTCTTGAGAATGATTCCATTTTTGCCATGGAATAAACCTTGTGAGATACACCAAGGTTTGTTGAAGCCACGCCAAATGTATGGAAATCAGGGATAAAAATTGGCATATTCTCCATCTCCACTGATTCCAATTCCAGAGCATGCCTATTATAAATTTTGAAGTTGGAACAAATTCTGCAAGTTGGACAATTTATAGACGATGTGCCACTTTTCCTGCATGCAGTATTCTGCTGCGCAGTGAGTTTTGCTATTTTTGATTTGAGACATTTGTTCCAAGATTCCATGATGCTTCAGATTCTGGGGGAAAAAACCCAAGGCCTTCATCACCACACATTATGGAATTCCCTGCCAAACACAGTAAGGACATGCTTGTTGTTTAGTCGTTCAGTCATGTCCGACTCTTTGTGACCCCATGGACCAGAGCACACCAGGCACTCCCGTCTTCCACTGCCTCCCACAGTTTGGTCAGACTCATGTTGGTAGCTTCGAGAACACTGTCCAACCATCTCGTCCTCTGTCGTCCCCTTCTCCTTGTGCCCTCCGTCTTTCCCAACATCAGGGTCTTTTCCAGGGAGTCTTCTCTTCTCATGAGGTGGCCAAAGTATTGGATCCTCAGCTTCAGGATCTTTCCTTCTAGTGAGCACTCAGGGCTGATTTCCTTCAGAATGGAGAGGTTTGATCTTCTTGCAGTCCATGGGACTCTCAAGAGTCTCCTCCAGCACCATAGTTCAAAAGCATCAATTCTTCGGTGATCAGCCTTCTTGATGGTCCAGCTCTCACTTCCATATATCACTACTGGGGCATGCTTAAGGGGTAAAGGTAAAGGGACCCCTGACCATTAGGTCCAGTCATGTCCGACTCTGGGGTTGCGGCGCTCATCTCACTTTATTGGCCGAGAGCCGGCGTACAGCTTCCAGGTCAAGTGGCCAGCATGACTAAGCCGCTTCTGGTGAACCAGAACAGCGCACGGAAACGCCGTTTACCTTCCCGCCAGAGCAGTTCCTATTTATCTACTTGCACTTTGACGTGCTTCCGAACTGCTAGGTGGGCAGGAGCTGGGACCAAGCAACGGGAGCTCACCCTGTCGCGGGGATTCGAACCGCCGACCTTCTTATCGGCAAGCCCTAGGCTCTGTGGTTTAACCCACAGCACCACCCACATCCCTTACATACTTACATGGCTTCAAATAGGAATGAGACAGATTTGTGGCTGATAAGTCTGTCAAAAGGCATAAACCATGATAGTCCAATGGAAGCTTCTTGTTGAGATGCAGTTCACCTCTCAATACCAGGAGCTGGGAAGACAGTTACCTTCATGTCTTGTTTATGTACTTTCTAGAAACATCTGGCTGGTCAGCAGGATTGCTGGTCTGGGTGGATGGAGGGTTGATCTGATTCAATGGGGCTCTTCTTATAATAGTTAAGTGAAACCTCTGACTACCAGTTGCTGAGGGAGAAACGTGGAATGGTTGTTGTCAAGCTGATGGGGTGCTGTGGGAAACAAGAGACTGCATTTGTGGGATACACACGCAGTCCTATACTTTTATCCTACCCCGTCCATTCCAAGAATAATGTGGCATAAGCAGATGCATCCCCTAGAATCTAGAAAACTAATCCAGACTCTTCACTGGCACTTAGGTCCTAGTGCACAGCAATAACAACATGGTTTTGATTGTGGCATCTGGTCCAAGCTGGACCCACAGTGGGTGAACCACTTAAAATCCAGAATCCAACCTAGATTGTGCCAGAGACAAAATGAAAAATTAAATATATTGATGAGATAATTTACAGAAGTCAACTAAGGCCGCAAATGTATGCACACTTAACCCGGGATTGAGCCAGACTGAACACACTGGAACACAAATGCCCTAGACTGGGCTGTAAGTCACTCCCACTGGAAAAAGAGTGAGCACTGTATCATTTGCAAACACTTCAAGTACCATTTTGAGCTGGAATACCAGATGCAATACAGGAGGTAATAATAGTCTTCTATTTGGCATTTGTTTGGTCTCTGTTGGAGTACTTGCACTGAGACTGAAGGACTGGGCCTGTGGATTTTAAAAATAAACTGGAGAGACTTCAGAAAAGAGGAATCTGCACAGCTGGTCACCAAGGCAATTGAAGGAAGAACACACAGCTGTGGATTTATGTTGCAGCAAAGGAGACCTTGTGTTGGATACCAGGCGATGCTTCCTAGCTGTTACAATTGGGCAATGGAAGACTTTATCCAGGGGAATTGTGGGATTGCTTCAGAGTTTTCAATTCAGTGATAATTTAGGTCACAAGAATCTTGCTACTGCACTGCATTAGATGACCCAAAATGTTTTTGATCTGTAATTCTGTAGCAAGAATTGACACAACCCATTTAGCAGTTCTGGGTGCTCTTGGTCATTTCAAAAGAGGCAGGAGAACTTCCCAGTTGAAGGTATCTACAAAATTTCAATGATGTATACTTCACTTGTTGATAATTTTTAAAACAATATGTACAATGCCTTTTTGTATGTTATTTTTCACTGATATATCCACACTAATATATGCACATGTAATCATAGTATATGCATTTCTGCACACATTACTTGGCTGGAGATTTCTATTGCAAAATTCAGATCCTCCTATTTCTAATCCTCCAATAGAGATCAACCCTGGTATACACATTTGGAGTGCACATTCAGTAGTTCTCCCTGAGATCAGTGTTTCACTTTGACTGGATTGTGCATGTGTTACAAAGTAGGATCCATCCAACCTTGCTATTTGCTACACTAACATGTAGACCTGATTCACTCGTTCTGAAAGGACTTTGTGCTGCTCCCCACATCTAACGATGCATCTTCAGCTGGGCTCATCACCATTTATCACAAAAATCTCCATTAAAGTTTCTTTAAATAAATGCGCCACTGCATTAACTGGAATTGGGTGATAAAAGTTTCCCCCCCAATAAATGCCAGTTTCAGTTTTAAAATTAGGTGAAATTTAAATTAATGGTTACTTGACGGTAAACGAGCTCCCTCACTTCCTGGTCCGATGTAAATCAGTCATTCCAGAAGAAACACCATAAAATGCATGAGTGTTGCTCTGCCTGAGTCAACTGGCTTTGCCCATATCTTCTGCCCCATCCCTTCAGATTGACTAGACAAAACTGCAGCACTAGTTAGAAGGAGGATTTAATTCTGCTGCAGCACACAGTCTATGTGATTTTATTTTTGTATGCTGCCTTGAGTACCTTGGTAGAAAAGATCAAAAAACAAAATAGTTTCTCCCTATTCCAGTCTGATTCTTCTTACCATTTATATAGCACTTTTATATTTGCAATAATTTGCCCCTCACAAAACCCTTGTGGGATAGGTCATTGAGGTCGAAAGACTGCACTCTGAGATGTGGTTCTCGCATCCCTGCACATCACTTGGCCTCTCATCACTCGACGAGTAAACACATGGGCTTGCTTCACATGGTTTTCATGTGTACTAATAGTGTTTCTTATCTTGTTTATAGGATGTGCAATAGGATGTGCGAACTGAATCCATTGAAACATGTAATATGAAATAAGTCTGTGTTGAGTTATATAGATAGGGCCTAAGCCACTCATAGGGACGCGGGTGGCGCTGTGGTCTAAACCACTGAACCTCTTGGGCGGTTCAAATCCCTGCGACGGGGTGAGCTCCCGTTGCTCGGTCCCAGCTCCTGCCAACCTAGCAGTTCGAAAGCACACCCAAAAGTGCAAGTAGATAAATAGGTACCGCTCCAGCGGGAAGGTAAACGGTGTTTGTGTGCGCTGCTCTGGTGTTGCCAGATGTGGCTTAGTCATGCTGGCCACATGACCCGGAAAAACTGTCTGCAGACAAATGCCAGCTCCCTCGGCCAGTAAAGCGAGATGAGCGTGGCAACCCCAGAGTCATCCTCAACTGGACTTAATGGTCAGGCATCCCGTTACCTTTACCTTTAAGCCACTCATATATTTTTAGATGAAAACCATCACCTTCAAGTTGTGCCTGGGAAGTAATGGGAAATCAATGCAGATCCTGGAGCACACGTGTAATATGTTTTCAGCAATTGTAGCATTCTGCAGCAATTAAAGTTTCTACATGCTCATCAAGAGCAGCCCCATATTACAGAAGTCTAGCCTAGCCTTGAGTTTAAACAGGCATGAATGATGCTCACTAGGTCCTTAGCAGTGTAGAAAGCAATGAGGATCAATTATACACAGGGTACCATAAGACTTTAAACTCTAGCTGGGAGATTTCCCAGGTTCAGATTATACAACTTTGCTTTTCAATCTCTTAAGACTTTTTTTATCAGCTGCATTGAATTTTATTAACAGGGGTACAGCTTTTTTTAATGAAGTACGGCCCTTAGATCCTCTTTATATTGTGTAATCTCATATCTCCAACTCTTTATCCAAATGAAGCATAAAGCATTTACAGCTGTATTCTCCATCTCGCCAACTGGGGAATGCATTCATTTGCAGTAACACGGCATTCAATGGAGTAGAAAATAAGCTCAGAAAATTGCTCTCTCTGTGAAGCTCTATCAATAAATTGGAGAAACCCATTTGGATTCAACTGACCGATCTCTTTGGTTTGACAAAAATTAATGTGGCCAGCCATCGGTATGAAGTTAGCAAAGCAGAAGGCTGTCTCTCAAAGTTGCAGCCTGCTCGGTAAACATTCATGCCGAGAGGATCAGGGGTGGAAAAATTAGGGCTACAGCAACTCATCATCGACATCGCCCTAGATACTAAATGGAAACTCAGTTTCCTTAATCTAATTCCCTATTTGGACAAACAGGCCAAACCCTACGCCAAAGGATAAATGGACATAAATCTGACATCAGGAATCACAAGACAGAGAAACCAGTAGGAGAACACTTCAATCTCCCAGGACACTCTATACAAGATCTCTATACAGTAGCTGTCTTATTGCAAAGGAATTTCAGAAATCGACTGGAAAGAGAAGTTGCTGAATTGCAACTCATTACCAAGCTTAAAACCATGGAGAGACCTGGTCTGAACAAAGACATTGGATTCTTATCCCATTATACATGACAAAGCTATTTTTAACCTTCTCACCCCTTGCTTTTTCCTGTAAGACTAATTGCAGTTAACAGTCGTCAACAGGTTTACCACAGCTATCAGCCTATCACCCATTCCCACCACCCTTCTGAGTAATACCCCTCCCACCCTTTCACTATATATAAGGGTCTGGTGACTTCTGTTTCAGTGTATCTGAAGAAGTGTGCATGCACACGAAAGCTCATACCAAGATCAAACTTAGTTGGTCTCTAAGGTGCTACTGGAAGGGATTTTTTTATTTTGTTTTGACTAATTCCCTATGACGTAGAATGGTACCCCAGCCCCCACCCCCTCACACACACAGGTGGGAGATATCAGCAGACTTGGGGCTCCAGAAGTTCAGCCCAGCCCAATGAGGACTAAGCATGGAATACTGGGTGGCTGTTTGGGGAGGGTGAGCAAAATGGGGTTGCGGTGATGGAATGGGGTACTCTGGAAGAAGATATGACTGGCTGGCACCATGAACAGGAGCACTCTGCACTATGGCATTTAGTTGTTGGGAACACTTGCACATACTATGCCATAACCTCATTGTGCATGCACAGGCTTGGGGAAAGCCCATAGTGTGCAGAATTAGCCACACTGCTAAGCAGGGCACCCTGTAAAAACAACAACAACAGGCACAATATACATAGATCATTAAGTCAGTCGGAAACAAAACTGATCGGTGGTGAAGGAATCAGCTGGTTGGCTGAAAGTGAATGGTGAAGGGGAGATTATGGTCATAGTAGCCCTAGAAGTTGTGTCTCTTCCTCCTTTGCCCCATTTCCAGTGTGGTGTAGTGGTTAAGAGCGCCAACCTGGAGAGCCAGTGTGGTGTAATAATAATAATAATTGTTGTTGTTCAGTCGTTCAGTCGTGTCTGACTCTTCGTGACCCCCTGGACCAGAGGACGCCAGGCACTCCTGTCTTCCACTGCCTCCCGCAGTTTGGTCAGACTCATGTTGGTAGCTTCGAGAACACTGTCCAACCAACTCGTCCTCTGTCGTCCCCTTCTTCATCTGCCCTGCTTCGTTTTCGTTCCAAGGCCAAACTTGGCAGCTGAGGATAAGGAGAGACAAAAGATGAGACAAAGCTGGTCTGTCTACAACATCAAGTCAGAGCTGGGAGGAAGCCTGGGGAAAATACCTACCTGGAAACTCATTTTAGTCCTGCCTTATTTGTGAATAGTGAACACTAGAAAATGCCTGGCCGGCCCCCACCCTTAGATGCCAACACAAGCACTAGCCCCCTGCCTGGTGTGTGGTTGATGACAAATTGTGTGTGGTTGATGACAAATTTGGTCAGGGGTGTGACTGGTATGTGCAGTGGCATCTGGGGGGGGGGGGTGGAGCGAACTGGGCACCCTCTTGGAAGCCCCCCCCCAGCAATGCCCTGTACTGAACAACGGAACTACCAAACCGCAATCCATTTGAGAAAACCACTGACGTTCGAACTTCTGATACCTCAACATAGTTCTTTTCCGAATTAAAATTGGATTAAAATTAAAATTGCTATTCCACTCTTTTCGCTCCGAGAAGATTTATTTTTAGATCACAGGAGACTAAGAGCTGCCCACTTTCAGAGAAGCTCATTCCCTGTACTTTAGTGTGTGTGATGCTGGGTGCCTCACCTTAGGGCAGGTCATTTTACTGTGCCTCTGCCTAGAGATGTTTGCACATTCCCATCCAATGCAAAGATGCAGAACGACCCCTTTCCTGTGCTCCAGCAGAGGCTCATCAAAATGATATACTGCAATGCCAAATAATTGCATCCAGGCGTGCCACCTCTAGGAAGCAGAGATGTCCTCAGGGGACCAGGTGCGCAGCCTGGGAGTCATTTTGGACTCACAGCTGTCCATGGCGGTGCAGGTTAACTCTGTGTCCAGGGCGGCTGTCTACCTGCCCGCAGGTACCTGAGACCCTACCTGCCCGCAGACTGTCTCGCCAGAGTGGTGCATGCTCTAGTTATCTCCCGCTTGAACTACTGCAGTGCGCTCTACGTGGGGCTACCTTTGAAGGTGACCTGGAAACTGCAATTAATCCAGAATGCGGCAGCTAGACTGGTGACTGGGAGTGGCCGCCGGGACCACATAACACCGGTCCTGAGAGATCTACATTGGCTCCCAGTACGTTTCCGAGCACAATTCAAAGTGTTGGTGCTGACCTTTAAAGCCCTAAACGGCCTCGGTCCAGTATACCTGAAGGAGTGTCTCCACCCCCAGCCCGGACACTGAGATCCTGCGCCAAGGGCCTTCTGGCGGTTCCCTCATTGCGAGAAGTGAGGTTACAGGGAACCAGACAGAGGGCCTTCTCGGTAGTGGTGCCCTCCCTGTGGAACGCCCTCCCATCAGATGTCAAGGAAATAAGCAGCTATCCTATTTTTAAAAGACATCTGAAGGCAGCCCTGTTTAGGGAAGTTTTTAATATTTAATGCTGTATTGTTTTTAACACTCGATTGGAAGCTGCCCAGAATGGCTGGGGAAACTCAGCCAGATAGGCGGGGTATAAATAAATTATTATTATTATTATTATTATTATTATTATTATTATTATTATTATTATTATTATTATTTTATTAAACCAGGTTGCACTGGTCAGGAGATGCCGTGGGAACCAACACCGTGCCAGCTAGGACAGCCTTTGGCTCAGCCACACCAGTTCCCGCAGGCCGGCGTGACTTCTGGCCAGGCCATGCCAGACCCCACAGCGGCGAGAAACATGTGTGATGTCATGTGTCGCACATGTGATGTCACACATGCGCGCCACATGCCACTGCTCCCCCAAGTATAAATGTATGTATGAAAATCACACCTTATACTTAACTAGAAAGGACGCTGCAAAATGGCACAACTTAAAACAAAAAGCAGCACAAAATTTAAAAGAAATATGCAGAATACGAAGTTACTGATTCTTGGGAACGGAAGCTCTTGCCAACCCTGCGCCTCTGATTTTATCATACGGAAGCCCAGTATCATACAGAGGTTGGGCACTTTGGGCTCAAAGAAGTCTTAAATGAAACATATTTAATCCTCCTGGTACACTATCATCCTTTTTATGACATACACTGTTCCAGAGTTTGGGAATGACTGTCGTACGTAGACAATATAGACCTGGGTTAGGGGTGGGCAAGCTGGGTGTCTCTGCAGATGGTGTTAGACTCCATGAGGCCTGGCCATGATGGAGCAATGAACAGGCAATTTCAAAAGGCTATGGCAAGCATAGGCAAACTCGCCCTCCAGATGTTTTGGGACTACAACTCCCATCATCCTTGGCCACTGGTCCTGTTAGCTAGGGATGATGGGAGTTGTAGTCCCAAAACATCTGGAGGGCCGAGTTTGCCTAGATCTGGGCTATAGCTTTAAAATGTTTTTATGTTTGTTTTTAGAAGCCACACACCAGCTTTGGGGGGTGGGCGGGGGGAAGGAGGCCATGAATCTAAACAAATAATGAAGAGGATGATAAATGCATTGACTTTAATAAAGTTTTACCACTGACTGGTCTCTTGCTATTAATTAATACATTGTTGTAGTTCTGTTTGGGGTGATACTTGGGTTTATTGGGTGGGAATTTATTTTAAGCTCTGAAAACAGGCCATAAAACTGGAAATATGTTTTGAAGCTTAAGGCTAATTGCCTCAAGGATCCCGCAGGGATCCATTGGGAGCCTGTACTTTTTCTTCCTTTAATTCCCTCCATTCCTTAATGATGTGTCCAAAGTTTATAATACGGTAATAGTACAATTATAAGAAGCTAATTTTGGGCTTTCCACTCCTGCGGCTCTTCTTCATAAATTTGGGATATTTAACACTTAAGGGATACTTATGTGTGATTCTACATCAAACAACTATGGTATAGAGAAAGGCTGCAAAACTGAAGTTGTCTTTGGGAGGGATGGGATGGAATGAACACTGGGTTTCTGGAGTCTGCCATCCATCACAAACTTCAGGTAGCAGCTGAGAAGACTCCTCTAGAATGTGGACCAGTTCAAAATGGAAATAATAATAATAATAATAATAATAATAATAATAATAATAATAATTTATTATTTGGACCCCGCCCATCTGGCTGGGTCTCCCCAGCCACTCTGGGCGGCTTCCAGCAAATATTAAAATACATTAACATGTTACAGATTAAAAACTTCCCTAAACAGGGCTGCCTTCAGGTATTTCCTAAATGTTATGTAGTTGTTGATCCCTTTGACCTCTGATGGGAGGGCATTCCACAGGGCGGGCGCCACTACCAAGAAGGCCCTCTGCCTGGTTCCCTGTAGCTTTGCTTCTCGCAGTGAGGGAACCGCCAGAAGGCCCTCGGCGCTGGACCTCAGTGTCCGGGCTGAACGGTGGGGGTGGAGACGCTCCTTCAGGTATACAGGACCGAGGCTGTTTAGGGCTTTAAAGGTCAGCACCAACACTTTGAATTGTGCTCGGAAACATACTGGGAGCCAATGTAGCTCTCTCAGGACCGGTGTTATGTGGTCCCGGCGGCCACTCCCAGTCACCAGTCTAGCTGGATTCTGGATTAATTGCAGTTTCTGGGTCACCTTCAAAGGTAGTGCCACGTAGAGCGCATTGCAGTAGTCCAAGCGAGAGATAACTAGAGCATGCACCACTCTGGCGAGACAGTCTGTGGGCAGGGAGGGTCTCATCCTGCGTACCAGATGGAGCTGGGAGACAGCTGCCCTGGACACAGAATTAACCTGCGCCTGCATGGACAGCTGTGAGTCCAAAATGACTCCACCCAACAATCCTAGGGACAAGTGGAATAGCAGGGGCTGATCTGCTTCAGCACAAGTTTGATGTTGGGGGAGAAAGGTTTGTTAAGCATTATAGCACTTCAAATGCTTTTGAAATGGACATGTATCAAAGGTATTTAAGAAAAAGGTTTTAGTTGGGTGCTATGCATGACTGCCCTTTGCCTCTTAAGTGACATGATCACTAGAATAAAGTGACAAATTGCCTCATTTTAGACAATGCAGCATGAAGTAAAAGTTGAAAATTTTGAAAAGCGTTCCTGCCAAAAGCGTTTTCTTTTGTAAAAATTGTCATTGGGCTTTGCTTCAGTCAATCTAAGTGATCAATTCACCTTAAAATTTATCTACACACACCAGCGCCTATTATGAAACCTGAACTCCCAACATTACATTGTCAGGTTCATTAATTGTTTTAACATTTATTAGGGGGGGGTAGGCCAGTACATTTCTGCTGGGGGGCTATTTGAATCCCTGAACACAGAATATGAGAGAGAGAGAGAGAGAGAGAGAGAGAGAGAGAGAGAGAGGTTATTTGCTAGCCTTCTCCCTAAGATGCTTTTTTTTTCTATGTTCAGGGACTTTTTAAAGGATCATTAAAATATGAGATCTATCCAGAGCTGATAAAAAATGTCCTCCTGAAATTCTCTGTTCTATGGAGGCTGCACCACCAATTAGCTTCCGGGCCCAATTCAAAAGCTGGTTTTGACCTACAAACCCTAAAACCAACTCAGGACCACAAGACCTCGAGGACTACCTCTTCCCAGACGAACCAACGCAGACCCTGCGATCATCACCTGAGGTCCTTCTTTGGATGCCTCCTCCACAAGAGGTCTGGAAGGCAGGGGTGGAGGAAGGGTTGATGGGGGCGGGCTGCCCCATGTATAACCACTGAGGGGGGTGACAAAATGCCAGGCAGCACTCACCACAGGGTCTGCAGCGCGCCTGAGCCATGCATCTCTCCTGGGAGTGATGTGGTGGCTTGGGCGCCCGCAGGCTCTGCGCTGCCTCAAACGGTCAGCCCGCCTCCTCCTCCTCAGCTGTAGGGTGGCTGAGTGGAAGGAGGCAGGCAGACTCCTCGGAGGCCCCGCGGAGCATCCTGCCCTGGCTGATCCCGCCCCGTGGGCAGCTGGCTCCGCCCCTGGGTGCACGGCACATGCGCCGCCCCAGGTACCCGATCCATAGCTGTCAACTTTCAGATTTGAAAACAAGGCATCAGCAGCCTCACCTGTCCCGGGGACAATCTACGGTTCTCGGGGACAGTCCACGCCATGGTAATCCCCCCGGGCTACAAATTAATTTACACCAGACTACACACCATCATCTTTCCCCACCTCAGGGTCTCTTTTCCAGGGAGTCTTCTCTTCTCATGCAATGCTTCAGGATCTGTCCTTCCGGTGAGCAGCCAGGGCTGATGTCCTTCAGAATGGATCGGTTTGATCTTCTTGCAGTCCACGGGACTCCAGCACCACAATTCAAAAGCGTCAATTCTTCATGGGGGGATTGATCAGGTTCACTCTTTTGGCTCTCTGGCATCCATTAATGACTTATTACACAAACGTGTTGCAGACTTTGCATCCTTTAACACTCTTTTGGAAGGAGTGCATTTGTGGGCTGGGCCAGAGTGGTTGATTTTACATGCAAGCAAAGCACAAACAGTGCTGTTGTCTAATGACATCCTATTCTCTGTAACTATTGGTGAGCAACGCAGCCGAGCAACGCAGCTGAGGAGCCTCCCTGGCCGGCAGGGAGGGAGAGGAGCTGCTTCCTTTGAAATCCGGGAAATTTACGGGAAATCTAACAATCTGGGATAGCAGCGGGAAATGGCGCTGGAATAAGGGAATTTCCCGCCAAAAAAGGGAAACAGCGAAAAACGGCGCTGGAATAAGGGAATTTCCCGCCAAAAAAGGGAAGGTTGACAACTATGGCCCGATCAGCTTGCTCTGCTGCTGCTGGAAGGTGGCAACATGGGAATGGGGCTTTTCTGCAGTGGCTTCCCTTTTATGGAATGCTTTTCCCAAGGAGGCTTGCCTTGCACCTTCATTATACACCTTTAGGCACCAGGTGAAAACGTTCCTCTTCAACCAGGCCTTGGGCTGATTAACATGCGATGTGCTTTTAAACATGTTTGTGGGAGGGGAATTACGGGTTTGTTTTGTTCTTGTTTCTATTACGTATTTTGTGTTTTTGTTTTGTATGTTTATGCTGAGAAATAATAATAATAATAATAATAATAATAATAATAATAATAATAATAATAATATTTTTATTTATACCCCGCCCTTCCTGGTCCAAAAACCGGGCTCAGGGCGGCTAACAACAAATACAAAACAATGAGTAAAAACAATGTAAAAAACAGCTAAAAACAGCATAAAAAACAACCATCAGTAGGATCACCAGGGCTAACTGGCCAAGTTAGTCTTGCTAGGCCAGTAGGGAGACCAGGGAAGAATTTTAATGTGGGGACCCAGAAGGGTTTCTTCAGAAAAAAGGGAAGGGGAAAAAGGAATAGGGGATCAGGCTAGATTGAAGGCCAGGCGGAATAACTCTGTCTTATAGGCCCTGCGGAAGGAGATCAGGTCCCACAGGGCCCTAGTCTCATGGGACAGAGCATTCCACCAGGTCGGAGCCAACACTGAAAAAGCCTTGGCCCTGGTGGAGGATAATCTGGCTTCTTTGGGGTCCGGGACCCTTAAGCTATTGTTATTCGTGGACCTTAAGGTCCTCTGTGGGGCATACCAGGAGAGGAGGTCCCGTAAGTACAAGGGTCCTAAGCCGCATAGGGCTTTAAAGGTCAGAACAAGCACCTTAAACCTGACCCGGTACTCCACCGGGAGCCAGTGCAGCTCCCATGGCAAGGTCCCTGTGAGGAGCCTTGCTGCAGCATTCTGCACCCGCTGGAGTTTCTGGGACAGCTTCAAGGGGCAGCCCCGCGTAAAGCGAGTTACAGTAGTCAAGCCTGGAGGTGACCGTCGCATGGATCCCTGTGGCCGGATCAGGGCGAGAGAGGTAGGGGACCAACTGCTTGATACAGCGCAGATGGAAAAATGTCGCCTTAACTGTTGCTGTAACCTGCGCCTCCATGGAAAGGGAGGCGTCAAGGTTTACACCCAGACTCTTAACGGAAGGCGCTGGGACCAAATGAGCCCCCACAAGAGAAGGGAGTTGGTCCGACCACCCTATACCATCCCGACCCAGCCAGAGGACCTCTGTCTTCGAAGGATTTAATTTCAGTTGGCTCCCACGAAGCCATCCTGCCCTCAATGTGGCCCTCAAGCTGAAATAGGTGGCAGGCCTCTGCTCATAGCTGTCAACCCTCCCCTTTTTTGTGGGAAACTCCCTTATTCCAATGCTGTTTCCCACTGCTATCCCGGATTGTTGATATCCCTTAAATTTCCCGGATTCCAAAGGAAGCACCTCCTCTCCCTCGCTGCCGGCCAGGGAGGCTCCTCAGCTGCGTTGCTCGGCTGCCAATAAGGAGTCTGAGACCGACTGGGGGCGGAGCTTGCATGCCTTGTGCAGCCAGACCCTCACGCCCAACCAGACAGACAGCCTGCCTGCCGTCTACGCGCTCGCTCTTTCGCTCACCCGTTCGCGCGCAGCCTCTGGAGCGCAGGGTGGCGAGGCTACTTGGTGCCATTGCACCGCCCTTGCGGCATCCCTTATTTTCAAATGCGAAAGGTTGCGAAAATCCCTTATTTTCAAATGCGTAAGGTTGGAAAAATCCCTTATTTTCAAATCCGAAAGTTGACAACTATGGACCAATTGAGCCCCCGCAAGAGAAGGGAGCTGGTCTGCCTGCCCTATGCATCCCGACCCAGCCAGAGGACCTCTGTCTTCGAGGGATTTAATTTCAGTTGGCTCCCACGAAGCCATCCAGCCCTCAATGTGGCCCTCAAGCTGAAAAAGGTGGCAGGCCTCTGCTGGAGTGGGTGCCTGTTTAGGAGGCAGATTCCCCAAGGAGCAGTGAGCAGTGAGACCACCCAAAAAGTAAAAAGGGAATGAATGTGAAGCTACAGCCATCACTGCTGCATCGCTCTCTGAAACTCTCAGCAGCCGATAACCAAAATCACTTAACCCTGCTCCCTCCATTTGCTGCCTGCAAATAGGCCGAGATTTCCATTCATTCCTAGCTGGGATGACAGTGTAGGAAGGCTCCATGTCATTTGCCTCCCTCCCATGGTTCAATCAATCACTTTATTTCAGCTTTAAGCTCATAAGAACAACAGAACTAGAACAAATACACAGCACAATTTGATTTAAAAATTAAAACCAGTAAAAACTTAAAAGAGTACAAATTACAATTAGATACTATAAGGAATTTTTTTTAATTTTTTAAAAATTATTAAATACTTTATTAACTTCAATTTAGCATATAAACATCCTTACATGTCATACAAGGATAAAGCAGAAAATATATAACAAAAATACTGCATCCATTCAATAAGCTTACATTCCATTTATCTACATACATACTTAAAATCCAAATCTTGATCTTAATCTTATTCATATTCCTGTATCTTCAGTCTTCTCTTCTCTTCTTTTATCCCCCCCCCCCCCCGTTCTCCCCTCTCCCACCCTCTCCCCATCTCTCCCCTTGGCTTCCGCTTATCTCCTCCTCAGGTTCTTTTTCCATCTCTTAATACTACTTTGCTTACTCTAATGTTCCTTTCCTTTTTACTACTAATTTATTCCAATCCTAATCTTCCAGTGCATGATCTTTAGAAGTGTATCCAAGTCCTCATTGTGGGGCATTGTGTCTTTAAATATTTTCCAAATTTCTCCCAACCTAATTTAAATTTTTGGATGCAGGAATTTTCAGCTTCCAAACAGTAGTCCATTACGACGTTTATATGTCAAAACGGAAGTTAAAAATTTCGCCATTTGTAAAGTTACATGCTGATCTGTATCTTGCAATAAGAAGGCCAGGCGAAAATCTGCCGGGTGCCCAGGCAACTTGTGGATTAATGGTAACAGTAAGTTCTTCCGGACAACACAATATAAAGGACATATAAATATTATGTGGTGAAGTGTTTCAATCGATCTATTATCACAGGAACATAAAGCCGAGATTTGGCCCCTAGAAAATCTATGGAAAAGGGGAATTCAAAGGGGAAACATTAAAAGGTGCTTTAATAAGGGCAAAATGATGACTGGCAATAGAAAGGGATGATAGGTAAGATGACACATGAGTTGGAGAAATAACTCCCAACTGACACAGGGAACATAGCCCCCCACCAAGCATAAGATTACGCTGCCACTCTATGTCGTCCAGTCTTTGATGAATAATTTTACTTGCTAAGGTAAGATCTTGGTTCAAGAGTTCTATGGGCGAGATTCCAATAGATAAAAGTTTAGCATGAATCTTATTGGCCCAAGGGCTGCTAAACTCATTTCCCATGGTTCTTCTTAAGACGTATTACTGGGGTGGCCCAGGATCCAGCCAAATGAGAGCAACTCCCAACTGCTTCGGTAGCACACAAATCAGATGTAAGAACCTGCATTGAAAGAAAAAAACCCCTGTCCGAATTACATCAGCAGAGATGGTCCCTTCAGCGTTACTGCGATGCCGTAGTTAGTACAAGTTCCGCTGGCTTCATGCCTTGGCTCAGGGAAGAGCACTGGACTGTAGGTCACCCAGATGCGCGGGAAGATTAGTCTTTCTGACCTAGATTCCTCTCCCTTGGCTTCCTATTCGCCTGCTCTCGACTTTACCCAGCTCTGATTAAGCATGCGGTTTAAAAGGGAAAAGAGAGCATCGCTGGAGCTGCTGCTTTGATGATGGCAGGGTAGTGCCTCTTTAACAAGTTGGTTTTTCATTGATTTGCCCAGTAATTGGAGAAATATTCACATTGGTGGGCTTATCTCTTAAAAACGCACGGCTGCTGCTGTGCCCCATTCTCCCTTCTCCTTCAAGATAACATGAAACCTGGGGCAGCAGAAAAAGGCCACCTCTCATGGCCTTCAGTAAAACGCTGCTTCCCCGCATCCTGTGTGCTATTTTTTCTTTTAAAACTTTGCGGTAGCCTATCCTGCGCTGATTTAAAAGAATGGTTGGTGTTTGCCTCTGTGCTCTTCAATGATGACAAGATATTATGGGGAAACTATGGGCGACAACCTTTACTGAATTTAAATGTCTGATCTGCAATAGGCAAAACTAGTTCATGCAGGGCCAGCCTGAGACATTTCACGGCCTGAGGCAAACAAGAACGTGCCCCCCTGCCATGCAACCTGTCTTGCTTGTTGAACAGTCGTCGGGTGATAACTATCACCCCTGTGACCACAGGCACACCATCTTAATCATTTTTTAAGTGTACTTGTTCAGTGTTGTCAACTGCACATTGAGAAGTGGGTTGGGCTGAATAAGATTTCTAGAGTCTGCTCCAGCCCTAAAAGGCTATGATTCCAATCACTATAGAAATTGGAGTTCTTGGTGATATACAGCAGTCAAAATTAAGGAATGGAAGAACTCTGGCCAGGCAGTAGATCAGTTTTTGAATCTTCAAACAGTTTTAATATTATAGTATTGCAACAAATTCCAGTTGAAATAAATTTCTGTTCCAGGACAAGGCCCTGTTTCGTTAATTCTTCGTCAGCTGGAATGTTAAGAAATCCTACGTTAGAAATAACTCTTACAATATCAATAAATACATTCTACTCTTTCGTGAAAATAATCCTATATAATAAAGAGCCTGTGTCCGTACGTACTACTTTCCGTGTGTCACAGGAATTCGCAAGTGCGCGTGCGTTCCAGTGACACAGGGATTGGACAACTCTACTTACCCCCCCCAACAGGGACGCAGGCATTGGAGCGCCCAGAGAGGGGGCGTGCCCAGGAGGCAGCGGCGGCGGCGCACGCGCGTTCTCAGTTGGGGCAGCGCCGCCGCCTTGCTCGGAGCCTCCTCCACCTCCTCCTCCGGCCTCCCTGAGGTTTCTGCTGGGCGGGGGGCGGCGTTGGGGCCGGAGAGCGGGGGGGAAGCAGCGCGAAGCGCTGCTCCCGCCGCCGCCACCGCCGGCCGCCTCCGCGCCTCGCAATGAAAGGCTCGGGGTCTGAATCGCCGGGAGCAGCTAGAGCAGCGCGTCCGGGGTTGGGGGGCTCCCCGGTTTCCCCGCGCTCAGCCTCCTCCCTCCGCGGCGGCAGGAGCGCAGCCGCCTCTTCCTGCTTGGCTCCAAAATGGCCGGGCCGGCGTCGGAGCCCTGCGCGGTCCGAGCGAGGGGGGGGAGTGAGGAGCCGCGGCTGTGCCCCCCGCCCCACAAGGCGCGCGCGTGTGCTGCCGGGCTAGCGCCCGTTATCTCAACGGGCTTCAATTCACTAGTACATCCATAATTTACATCATGTTAAGTTAACAAAAACAGCTTACCTAATTTTTCATGGTCTAATTTCTAACCTATGATTCCAATCACAGCAAAAGCCCCAGATCTTTGCAATGTAACAGTGCAGTTAAAACAAATTTAAAAAATTCCTTCCAGTAGCACCTTAGAGACCAACTAAGTTTGTTCTTGGTATGAGCTTTCGTGTGCATGCACACTTCTTCAGATACTGTACACTGAAACAGAAGTCACCAGACTTATATAGGTGATTGGCTGATAGGTGAGATAAGAATCCAATTGCAACTGATTACCAAACTTAAAACCATGGAGAGACCTGGTCTGAATAGAGACATTGGATTCTTATCTTATTATACATGATATAGCTATTTTTAGCCATCTCACCCATTGCTTTTTCCTGCAAGACCAATAGCAGTGGTTAACAGTCGTCAACAGGTTTACCACAGCTATCAGCCTATCCCACCACTCTTCTGAATAATACCCCTCCCCACCCTCTCACTATATATAAGGGTCTGGTGACTTCTGTTTCAGTGTATCTGAAGATTTGTGCATGCACACGAAGGAGGAGTGGAGGAGTGGAGTGGGGCGGACCAGCCAGAGGAGATGACACCCCTCCTGGCTGCTGGCCCACCCCTCTCCTCCATGCCGGCGTCGCCCAGGGAGCGCAGCGGCGAAAAGCCGAGGTAAGCAGGCTGCTTGCCTCGGCTTTTCTCTTTTTCAAAGCGCTTTCCCCCCGCGATCGGGGGGAAAGCGCTTTGAAAAAGAGAGAAGTTCCCCCCCCCCCGCCGGGGCGGAGCCGCAGTGACGGTGCGTCGTGACGTCACAACGTGACATCACGAGGCCCCGCCCCAGGGGTGCCTCCTCCGGTCACCGCCCCGGGTACCGTGGAGGCTTCCTCCGCCCCTGATTAGAGCTTAAGAACAAGTGCAGATATTGTCTTATTCCCATGATGTTCCTTCACCCATTAGAATCTTGAGCTGTTCACCAAATCTTCCCTTTATTCCCGACTTTATGTGGCCAAGGCAAGAATGCAAACAAGGCAGGCAAAAGCAGGGCACGGCTTATTGGGAGGCATTTGTGTGCAAGTCACCCCTCTGTTGCTGGGTGGGATCGTATAGATGGCCACTGCTGTGATTGGGTCCTGGGTGTCGTTGGGGAGATTTCTATGTTGCAATTTGTTGATGGACAGCCCAGCGACTATATACTGCTTGGCTTGCAGCATGATATTCCTCTTTGCTGTGTGCATCGGATCACCCGTCCCCCCCACTCCCTATTATTAGGCCTCTGTGTTGACCTTGCTATGCCTGTCATGGGGTCGTCTGCTGTTGGGACAGGGGTCTGGTAGGAATTTTTCCATTTGGCTGATTGGCTGGTGCCATCTGGTTTTCACCTACTGCGTAGCAATTAGTCACAACTTGTAAGGTTGGCGGTTAGGCATTGGTTATTAATTTGGTTGGTGGAGGGGTCAGGGTTGGCTGTGGCTGCCCCTCCAATGCTGCTGCTGCTGCTGCGCGGGGAATTCCGTTAAAGGAATCCAGGGGCTCGCCATGCTTTTGTCCGTATCCCCCGGTCGGGGGCCAGGGCCACGCAAGAGCCCCTGGGAGCATTTGGGGAGAGGCGAGGGTCCGACCCCCGGCTCCCATTCTCTCCCCAAAGTGTTTCCCCTTTACTGACGAATGTCAGTTCTGTCCCCAGCAGGACAGATAGTCTGAACCAATGCCTAAGCAACCACTCACATATTTTGTATTTTAATAAAGTTGTGGCCAAAATTATGCCAAAAACCTTAAACTTAAATTTCTGTCTGAAGTGTGCTTCACTTTGAGGGGTGGTTTGGGGACCTCGACACGCAAGCCAGGACTGCTTCTCCACTAGCACATAACTATAGCCAAAAAATTGCAAACAGATTCCTGAGCTTTAATTGCCACTTACTTTGTGGATGATTACTATCACTTCCCGTTTGGCTTCACACCAGAAGGAAACATATGGGTCTCCATCTAAAACCTTTCAGAACGAGGGGAAAGAAGAAGAAAGGATTACGAGCAGATCTGAAAAGAGATTTGTGCGAGGAAAGAGAAAAGAGAAGGAAAGAAAATAGATGTGGGGGTGGGGTGCGCAGGATGAAGCCAGTTTCAGGGCTAGAAGGTGTAAGCTGGCAGCGGACTCAAGGAATCAATATAGCTTAGTGCTGGCAAGAAGGCAGCCCACTGGGGTCTTTAGGAAGGAAGGAATGCAGAGAGGAACAGCCAAACAAAGTTTTAAAAGACCAGTGGAATAGGAGGGCTGTCCAGGCCCCAATAAACTCTGGGATTTAGATGCTGTGAACATGTAAGCAGAGCAATTTCCTTGGCCTTTTACAACTTAGGTAAATAATTTATGGAAGCAGTCCTCCCTCCCCCTCCACTATCATATAAAAGGGCCATAAAAATATATTCATCATATAAAAAGCTGTGCTCTTAACAACAAGTTGCAAACTTGTGTGTATACTCCTGATCACATAAAGCTGGCGGCTTGAAGCCTTCAGACAGCTCCCTCCCACCCACCCTCTTCTTACAGGGTGTCGAGAATCGAGAGCAGTGTTTTAACTGTGGAAATTGGCCTTCAGTTCTCATTACATGTGGGAACTTCATGGATTACTAACTCCCCATTAGCAATTGCATGCCCTTCCAAATGAAGCTCTGCCTGCAAGTGATCATGATGCTTATTAATTAATTCTGGAGCTCTGTGGAGGGATTCAGGGCACTGATGAAAGAAAAGAAGTTTTAGGGATGTAGATACAGGAGGAGGTCAAGTCACAGGGCCCTAGTTGTGAGCCAGGATCAGCCATGCCAGAATGCTGGCAATCTTTTCTTCTTGCCACCTGGAGACCTAGCAAATTATGGACCAACCAGCTGTTCCCCATACCAATAGGGCAGAAGTGGGTATAACTTATGTTGCCCAGACCATAATAACCTACTCGTTCCACTTTCACACATGTGCAAGCTCTCTCTCTCTCTCTCTCTCTCTCTCTCTCACACACACACACACACACACACACACACACACACACAGAGAGAGAGAGAGAGAGAGAGAGAGAGAAGAGAGAGAGAGAGAGAGAGAGAGTTATAGCCCATTATTGGTGTAGAGAGCAAGATCAGTTCACAGAGTAGGCATGACAGGGAATAAATCCTGACACAGACACTGTCTAAATGGATTACAAGGCAGTTAGCTAAGCTGCATCATCAAAATTGTAGTACTTGCCATATCCATTATTAATTTCCAGGGTTGGCCTACTGGGAAACAATTCCTGTGGCTCAAAATGCCCTCCATTTCTTTCTTTGGGGCACTGAATAATTGGGAAAAAATGTTTATCTGTTCATGTACCAACATGCCCTTGATTTTGACCAAATTCTGATTGAATATGTGGTATAGGGCAACATCACAGTCGTTCTATGGCCCCTCATTGGCTGATATTGGTCATGTCCTGCAGGCAACCCAGCACCCCCATACATACCTCCTAGGCTTGCACCCCAGAGCAAAAACAACATACCTGGGGGTGCACTTCATTGTCTCTTGGGACAGATTGTTGCCAACGACAAAAAATTCTCACAATCAAATTGTTTTCTGCCCCTTGGAAATAATTTATTTTCATAAAGAGTGGCAATGACTATTTTGCATTTTCATATTTAATTATTGGAGGGAAAGAACATATGGGGCAGAACGGCTTATTGATGAGTATGATGCAGGGCACAGACATTCCTTCACATGAACAATAGGAACCTTTCGTGGGCATTGCCTTTGCCTTTCCAAGCTCAACTGCATAACCCTCAAGGTAAGAAACTAAAAAGGTGGGGGAAACACATATGAAGAGAAGAAGAAGAAGAGTTTGGATTTGATATCCCGCTTTATCCCTACCCGAAGGAGTCTCAAAGCGGCTAACATTCTCCTTTCCCTTCCTCCCCCACAACAAACACTCTGTGAGGTGAGTGAGGCTGAGAGACTTCAGAGAAGTGGGACTCGCCCAAGGTCACCCAGCAGCTGCATGTGGAGGAGCGGAGACGCGAACCCGGTTCACCAGATTACGAGTCTACCTCTCTTAACCACTACACCACACAACCAAATTATCTTACAAATCCTATTACTTTGGAAGTTGAGTTCCTTCTGAGATTGGCAACCCTATAAAAAGCTACCATTTTTTTGGGTCAGATATTCTGTTCGTGCTGGAACTTCGTTTGGAAAGACCGAGGGAGGGAGGGAGGAGTGTGTGTGTGCGCACATCCCAGTTCTTATAGCCCCTTTCTAGTTCTGAGCTCCTGCTGATGCTGTAAATTTTAACAATCTCGTTTTTATAACTGTAGTCTGTACTGTGCTGCTCTGTTCTTTTCTTTGGTGTTATCCCCCAAATTCCTCATCAGGCACTCAGGCCACAGAAGCTG
Source organism: Darevskia mixta (assembly GCA_034641385.1). Taxonomy (NCBI): domain Eukaryota; kingdom Metazoa; phylum Chordata; class Lepidosauria; order Squamata; family Lacertidae; genus Darevskia; species Darevskia mixta. The sequence goes on along the minus strand of JAWWNH010000139.1, from coordinate 1,131,667 downwards.
GTTTTAATACCTGTCTGAACTATTTTTTTTAAAAAGAAAAAGGTTCCCTGGTTTATGCCAGCTTGGAGATTTTGATCATGTTCCTCCTGTAATATTTAATCTCTGCCAGTGCTGCTGAGTTTATGGCTCGAAAAACTCTGGTGAGCAGGCAAGCTCTCAGTTCTGGAACTGTGCTGAATACAGCAAGAGAAATGCAATCTATGTGCAGCTAGAGAAACGTGCTTTAAAATTCATAGCCCATTCTGTAGGGCTGGTTAAGAGAGTGAGCTGCAAAGCTGGTTCAAACGCTACCTCTGTCAAAAAAACAACAACAACACAACACACAAACACAACACACACACACCAAGACACACCACCCTCACCAGGTTGCTGTATTCAAACCATCACCCTGTTGGGAAAACGCTCTGGGGAGACGGCGAACTCAAGACTCCGGAGTGTCCTCCCGGTGGCCCTCTCTGGCTGGCATGTCCCTTCAGTCCAGAGCACCAGTAATCTGCGACCCTTTCCTTATGAAAAGAGCACACAGGTCTTCTAGCATCACACAGCAAGAAGAAAGACTCATCTGTAGCTCTAAACTACTTTATTTACAGTCTATATACAGAGACTCCATGATCGCGTCTGTGTTCTCCGAGCTCTGGCAGAAACAAGTATACAAACTGCGACACAGCAGAAGTGAAACTAAAACATACAATAACAACACTTAGACGGAAGAGATAAGATAGACTTCCGTTCCCACACTCTCTCAGACACTCGTGTGATTTACACTAAACATAATATCAAGCTGAAGCTGCAGAGGATAAATAAAATCCTAACACACCCTCCTAGTCAAAATATTCAGCTGCAAGCAGCACTTGGACCTGATCTGCTGCCAATATGACAACCAAAATATTTTAGACTGCAGAAAGGAGCAGGTGAGGAAATGCCATGAAATTGTCCAACTATCTGTGCCCTAACCTGGGCTATTCTGTCCCCATTGCAATGGATTTCTTTAGCTAAGAGGAAGTCAAAGAAGCAAAGTGGGAAATGTGAACTGCGAATTCTGAAGAGCAAAATGGAAATCACTTTAGGTGCATCTTAGTGCAAAATTAGATGCAAACCATAACTGTCAACTTTCGGATTTGAAAATAAGGGATTTTTCAAAACTTTCGGATTTGAAAATAAGGGATGCCGCCAGGGCGGTGCAATGGCACCAAGTACCCTCGCCACCCTGTGCTCCAGAGGCTGCGCGTGAACGGGTAAGTGAAAGAGCGAGTGCGTAGACGGCAGGCAGGCTGTCTGTCTGGTTGGGCGTGAGGGTCTGGCTGCACAAGGCATGCAAGCTCCGCCCCCAGTTGGTCTCAGACTCCTTATTGGCAGCCGAGCAACGCAGCTGAGGAGCCTCCCTGGCCGGCAGGGTGGGAGAGGAGCTGCTTCCTTTGAAATCTGGGAAATTTAGGGGATATCAACAATCCGGGATAGCAGCGGGAAACGGCATTGGAATAAGGGAGTTTCCCACAAAAAAAGGGAGGGTTGACAGCTATGATGCAAACTTCCAAGTGCATCCAACCACAGAGGAGTAAAACAGAACCCAACCCAACTAAGGCATCCCAAAAGTCAATCCCCGCTCCCAGAAACATGCAGTGATCCACAGAACCAGATGCTGCCCAGCTCACACTTTGCTCACGACTCAACCATTCTTACTTGATGTGCAGAAACTAGCAGGTGTTAATGCTCACCTCTGTGCTGGGTGTGGGGGAATGGACTTCACCTTCACCAGGCTGTTGTTGTTTCGTTAGCAGGCCAACTACGTAGCATTATGCAACACTGCACAGACATCACTCTCAATATACTTTGAAATGATGGAGTGAAATTTTCATGTACCTTTTGTAAAGTCTGATTGCTGATGTGAAGAACTGAGTGCTTCATTTTTACCAGGTGCCTTCTTAGGCTGCAAGCTATAATCGATTTTAATGCTGCAATCTTGCATTAATGCCGCAATGAATCCATTGAAGCTTGAACTGCATACTTAAAAAGCATATTGGTTAATCAGGAATGTCGCATGCCTTGTGTAACAGACTCTTCAATAGTGATATCATATTCTCCCACCCACCCACCCCAAAATTACTCTTGCATGAACAAAAGAATTCTGAACTTGGTTTGCAGATACTGAAGTCACAGGAAATTAAGGGTGACTCAATGGATTATTTTAAAAATTAATCTTTATTACCTTCCACTCTCAGACTGCTAATAAAAAAAAAATCTGTTTCAACAGCCTCTATAAAAACTTGTCTACAAAGCAGAAGGATGGAGGAGAGTCGATATTAAATAAGACTCAGGATAGTGGGTTGTAAGAAAAATGTAATTGGGAGAACATCGCAGATTAAATGAAAATTTGCATACATTTGAAATCTAGCCAGTTTTGACAATCAGGGACTTGGCAAATCACCCTCAAATTGCTAGCATATTTCTACCCTTTACCAAGAAGAAGAACTCAAATATTACCCCAGTGTATACCTTCTGGGAATGGTTGGTACCATTAATATATTTGAGTTTGCAAAGCTTCGTGAACACTGTCTGACCATCTCGTCCTCTGTTGTCCCCTTCTTGTGCCCTCCATCTTTCCCAACATCAGGGTCTTTTCCAGGGAGTCTTCTCTTCTCATGAGGTGGTCAAAGTATTGGAGCCTCAGCTTCAGGATCTGTCCTTCCAGTGAGCGAGCACTCAGGGCTGATTTCCTTAAGAATGGATAGGTTTGATCTTCTTGCAGTCCACGGGACTCTCCAGAGTCTCCTCCAGCACCATAATTCAAAAGCATCAATTCTTCAGCCTTCTTTATGGTCCAGCTCTCACTATCTACCAAATATCCCCCCTTCTGTTTTTCTCAGGTAATTATCATTTCCCCCTTCATTGCTCCCATCTTGTATAGTCCTGTTACATTTTCTCAATATTCCCTTTCCATGATCTGCAGAACATAATATAATATGAGCATGTGCTTCTCTTTATTGAACCAAAAGAATCTCTGCAAGTACCCAGTGAATTATATTTCATTACTGAGAGTGCAGTGAACATGAATGTAAATACAACAGCTATTATATGTTCTACAATGGTTCTTGATACAAAAAGAGAGAGAGAAGGCTTTATAGATGGACAGAGAGTCAGTGTAAGGTCTGTCTTAATTTAGATATGGGAATTAGTTGCCATCTCAACAGGCTGGGTAGAAAAAGCCATGAAGCTTATTACCTGCGCAAGAAACATGCATAATTTGCCTCAACATGAAATGTGAGTTTATTAAGCCAATCCAAAATGGCTTCAGGCAAATTTTTAGCTTTTCCTCAGTTCCCTGATCCATAAAATGGGAACAACCACCTAGTTGGAGGGGATAGGAAACCTTTCTTCCATGATGCCAGTGTTCAGCCTGACCATGACCCCAGAGGGGCCGTATATGAGGAAGAGATGTGAGACCCTGAGATCTTGTGCAAATTCTTGGAAGAAGGAATTGAGGTGATGCTCATCAAATCTGCAGAGGACACCAAACTGGGAGGAGTAGCTAATGCCACAGAAGACAGATTAGGGATTGGTAACAGATTGGAGAACTAGGTCCAAACTAACAAAATGAATTTCCACAGGGGCAATTGTTAGGTTTTACATTTAGGCAGAAATAACCAAATGCACAAGTATAAGATGGGGAGCACCTGGCTTACTAGCAGTATGTGTGAAAAGGATCTTGGGGTGTTGGTGGACCACAAGCTTAACATGAATCAACAGTGTAATGCAGCAGCAAAAAAGCTAACGCTATTCTAGGCTGCATCAACAGACGTATAGTGTCTAGATCAAGGGAAATAATAGTACCACTCTATTCTGCCTTGGTCAGACCACACCTGGAATACTGTGTCCAGTTCTGGGTGCCACAATTTAAGATGGATATTGACAAGCTGGAATATGTGCAGATGAGGGTGACCAAGATGATCAAGGGTCTGGAAACTAAGCCTTACAAGGAACAGTTGAGGGAGTCTGATATGTTTAACCTGGAAAAGAGGAAACTAAGAGAAGTTATGATAGCCATCTTCAGATATCTACAGGGCTGTCACATGGAAGCTGGAGCATACTAATCTTCTCTGGCTCTGGAGGCTCAGACCCGAACCAGTGGATTCAAGTTATAAGACAGGAGATTCCAACTAAACATCACAAAGAACTTTCTGACAGTAAGAGCTGTTTGACAGTGGAACAGACTCCCTCAGGAGGTTGTGGACTCTCCTTCCTTGGAGGTTTTAAAGCAGAGGTTGGATGGCCATCTATCCTGGATGCTTCAGCTCAGATTCCTACATTGCAGTGGATTGGACTAGATGACTCTTGGTGTCCCTTCCAACTCTAGAGTTCTGATCCAGAAAAATTTACTGTTGCCGTAAGGAGTCCTATGGACACCTCACTGTACCTGGGCCCCTTCACCCTCAAGAGCTAAGGTGGCATTGGGCCCTGCAAGAAGTCCTGAGCCCACAAGTGACCGCTCAGGGTTCTACTGACAAGGAGGCAGAAGCCATGGAAGAACCAGGATGCAGATGATGACCAAATGCCATTGAACTCCGGTTCCCAGCAGCCAGCAAGGCCAATAGTCAGGGACAGGAAGAGTTGGAGTCTAATAACATCTGGAGAGGGACAGGTTCCGCAACCCAGATGAAAACCTCCCAGTCTCCTCTGGGATAACAGTTCCCTAGAGGGCTCCCATAGGCAACTTCAAGTCTGGGTGCACCAACAAACACCAGCAAAGGATCTGACCTGATTTGAGCAATTGCCCCTTCTGCAGCAGAACCCCACCTCTGCATCCTCCCCCATCTCACACCTTCCTTCAGCTTTAAGCCATCAGGGCAAATAAGTATACAGCTGTCAGTGGTGCTGTTGGTGCAGGTTTGAAGGGCGTTAGAGATTGCTTGCTGAGCATAAGCCTGAGAAGCACAGGCTATTCCAGCTCAGGCCTTTGGTTGTAAGCAAGGCACCTCGTCTCCCCCCCCCCCACCAACCCGGCATGAAGGGAGGAGGTGGCTTTCTGACTCCCTCTTTTTGACTTTGATTGATGGCACTGTGCTGGATTGCCAGTGAGGTAGAAAATTAGAGGGAGATCGTTTCAGATACAGGCCCATCCAGGCTGTATGCTGTGTCCATAAATGTATACAGCTCATCCCTCTGGGAACTCTCCCTCCAGCCTTTAACCTCATTATTCACAGTGATGAACTGGGAAACGGGCAAATACCCCTTCCTTCCTTTTTCTGTTTTTTTGTTGCTGTTGTGTAAGTATTTGCATCTCCTCCAAAGGTGTATGCCTCTCTCTCTCTCTCTCTCTCTCTCTCTCTCTCTGGTAGGTTTCTTAATTTAGCTGAGAAAATACATTTCTTCCTTAATACAATGCCTGGCATTTGCTACTCTCCAGTTTAACGTTACTCTCCAGGTAAACGGCATTTCCATGTGCTCTGGCACTCGCCGCGGTGTCCCGTTGTGCCAGAAGCGGTTTAGTCCTGCTGGCCACATGATAATATAATAATAATAATGTTTTATTTGTACCCCGCCCATCTGGCTGGATCTCCCTAGCCACTCTAGGCAGCCTCCAACAGGTATTAAAATACATCAAAATATCACAGGTTAAAAACTTCCCTAAACAGGGCTGCCTTCAGGTATTTTCTGAATGTCAGATAGTTGTTTATCTCTTTGACCTCTGCTGGGAGGGCGTTCTACAGGGCGGGCGCCACTACCGAGAAGGCCCTCTGCCTGGTTCCCTGTAGCTTTGCTTCTTGCAGTGAGGGAACCGCCAGAAGGCCCTCCGCACTGGACCTCAGTGTCCGGGCTGAACGATGGGGGTGGAGACGCTCCTTCAGGTATACAGGACCGAGGCAGTTTAGGGCTTTCAAGGTCACACCAACACTTTGAATTGTGCTCGGAAACGTACTGGGAGTCAATGTAGTTCTCTCAGGACCGGTGTTATGTGGTCCCGGTGGCCACTCCCAGTCACCAGTCTAGCTGCCAGAAAGCTGACCCAGAAAGCTGTTTGTGGACAAACACCGGTGTCCTCGGCCTGAAAGCGAGATGAGTGCCGCAACCCTATAGTCACCTTTGACTGGACTTAACTATCCAGGCAGGGTCCTTTACCTTTTTTAAACTTTACTCTCCAGGTTATTAAAGGTGATACTAATATATGGTTGCCATGAAGGTCTATATCAGGGGTCAGCAACCTTTTTCAGCTGTGGGCCGGTCCACCATCACTCAGACCATGTGGTGGGCCGGACTATATTTTGAGGGGGGAAATGAACGAATTCCTATGCCCCACAAATAACCCAGAGATGCATTTTAAATAAAAGCACACATTCTACTCATGTAAAAACACCAGGCAGGCCCCACAAATAACCCAGAGATGCATTTTAAATAAAAGGACACATTCTACTCATGTAAAAACACGCTGATTCCAAAACCATCTGCGGGCCAGATTGAGAAGGCGAATGGGGCGCATCTGGCCCCCAGGCCTTAGGTTGCCTACCCATGGTCTATATGCTTATCCTCCCCTATGCAAAATCCAAATATTCCCTGTGGCATGCAAGTTCTCTGAACAAGCATCATGGTTGGGAATATCATCTGATCCATGAAAAAGTGACTTCAACAAGTGGAAGAGAATGTGCAGTCAGCTGTGCAAACCTATGCATGTTTACTTGGAAGTAAATTCCATTGTGGCCAAAGGGAACACATGTAATGTGTAACAATGATGCTAATCTGTGCTATATTGTTGACACAGATGGAATGGGGAGCACAGCCAGTGGCTGGTATTGATAGCCATATGTTGCAGAACAAATGATTTAGATCTGCACTCTGAAAGCTGTATATCTGGATAGCAAAGTTGGTTATAGTGTGGTGCTAATAACACCAAGGCTGCAGGCGCAATCCCTGTATGGAACAGCTGCATATTCCTGCATTGCAGAAGGTTAGACTTGATAATCCTCAGGGTCCCTTCCAAATCTACAATTCTATGATTTTATGAATGGATCCCAAGCCAACAGTGCCAGCATGTAGAAAAGTGGAAGTACTCTCACGCAACACAGCTTCCCACACATTTCCTTTGGGAATGGTTTTGTTGCTAAAAAAGGAAAGGCCAGATTGCACCAGCAATGGCAGGATTCTGTCATTAGCACCCATCAACTCCAATCGATAGCAACTGAAATGTCAAGAAGAGTCTGCCATCACACACCTTCATTCCTGCTTCCTTTCACTGGTGTGATTGTCTATCTTGTGGTTTCTGCATAGGATCTTGTATGCTCAAAATTCACTCATATAGACTGTAGCTTATGTAAATATGTGCTAAATATGTGCTAGTTGTGAGAAGCGTTATCAGGACATCTGTATCAACTCTTGTCTTGTGGACCAAGTCCTACAATAGTTCATAGTTGAACGGAACAATAACAGAGAAATGTTTTTTGAAAGTCTGCATTTTGAGCCAGCATATACTTTTGCACTGCTTTGCAAATCAGTTCAGCCCTCACATAAATATGCACTGTACTGGAGGAGGGACTTGTTTCATGGGCAAAGATTATGTTCCTTTAACAGCATTATTCAACAGGTGAGCTTTTCTCTGCAATGGCATCTTCATGCCTGCAAAAACTGTACCTATTGAATTTCTGACAACCATGCAGCAGCTAAAAGAATATATGCCCTAAAAGCATGTCAACCTTGCATGGCATAATATATTTTCAAAGCATATTTGTATTTTCATCATTTAGGGGAGGGGAGGGGAGAAGGGACTGCACGGAGCCAGTTTTCATAGAGGTTCCTATTAAATTTTGCATATTCAGAACTGCATAATACATTTCAGACTGTGAACTCCTACAGAAGAAGATTGATGACCTCCACAGTAAATGCCTTACTGTTTGCAAAGAAATTAGGCAAATCACATGAGCTGGTACAGGTCAAGGTTTGTCCATTGCAGATCAAACACCACAGAGGGAACTTCCATCCACCTGACACACACACACACACACACACACACACACACAAACACACACACACACACACACACACACACACACACACACACACACACACACACAACACAAATCACCACAGTCACACAACATGACATTCAGTGACATCTCTGCACATGTCCACCTTTGAGTCATCAACTGCTGCATATGTTTGTCTGAATCAGGCCTATGTAAACAATTGTATGACAAAAATGTATCAGTTGCTTTTCTAACAGTAATCCTCTCATCTATAGTCCAGAAGTGGACAGTAACTCACTAGGTAATGCTGCCCAATTTGGCTACTACTGACTCTGTGCCTACTTCAAAATCTAAAAGGACTCTCCGGCTTTGCTAATATAATGATTTATTATATTTTTCTTTACCTCTGCTTCCTGCCTCAGCCATATGTTCCAATTAGTGATAGAGACAGATTTTAAAAAATGGTAGTTTTATATTTTCAAACAGAGATTGGTCCTTGCGTCTTTGTCCCAATATACCTTGCTGCAATCTGAGACCTTTCGCACTCAGTATAAATAGATGAAAGAGTGGATTCCATCTCTTGCAGTGTTAAATCTGGCAAAGGCAGCCTTGTGTGGGTGGGTGTCAGGATTTGGACCAGGGCTGCGGTGCTGGGGGAGAAGACTATGGTGCTGTTTTCCTTGTTCTCTTCCAAAGCTGCTATTTGCTCTGCTGGGTAAAACATACAGCTTTGCATATGCCAAATTCTCTCCATCTCACTGGTGCGTAGAGCCTAGCACTCTGATGGGGATGCAAAATTGTCCCCTTTGATGAGCAGAAAGGGACATTTCCCTGCTGAAATACGAGAGGCCTCATCAGTGCTGGCATTCCACCTGCACCTGCTCAGGCAAGCGTTCCTCTGAGCTGAACTTCTGGTGTCATTGTTCCACCTGTTCGTCAATTGTTATGCTCTTTAATTGTCTTACTGTATATTTTAAATAGGGATGTATCATTGCCCCAATTGAATTGCTGTTGCATATTTTAATTATGTACTGATTTTACAGATCCATTTTGGCATATATAATCTATGGGACGCAGGTGGCGCTGTGGGTTAATCCACAGAGCCTAGGGCTTGCCGATCAGAAGGTCGGCGATTCGAATCCCCGCGACGGTGTGAGCTCCCGTTGCTTGGTCCCTGCTCCTGCCAACCTAGCAGTTCGAAAGCACATCAAAGTGCAAGTAGATCAATAGGTACTGCTCCAGGCAGGAAGGTAAACAGCATTTCCGTGCGCTGCTCTGGTTTGCCAGAAAGCGACTTAGTCATGCTGGCCACATGACCCGGAAGCTGTCTGCAGACAAACGCCGGCTCCCTCGGCCAGTAAAGCGAGATGAGCGCCGCAACCCCAGAGTCATCCACGACTGGACCTAATGGTCAAGGGTCCCTTTACCTTTACCTTTTTATATATAATCTATAATTAACAGCAGCAGCTCCCCAATCTTAGGTGATCTGCATTGATCATCTGAAGAGGGGGAGCTGTGCGCATGTGCATGAGGTGTGAAGTAGTGAGCTACTAGTGCATGTGAGAAGGTGTGTTTGAGGGTGTTAGCTAGCCATGCCCACCAGAGGCATGTGGCCTCCAGAAGGTTGTTCCAGGGTGAATGTGGCCCTTGGAGCAAAGCTAGCCACCCCTGTGCTAGTGATTCCTTGAGTTAGGAAGCTTTACAGAGCTAAATTAAAAGATGCCTGCTTCTTGGGAGAAAACCGATGACATACCTAGACAGCATCTTAAAAAGCAAGACATCACCTTGCTGACAAATGTCCGTATAGTTAAAGCTATGGTTTTCCCAATAGTGATGTATGGAAGTGAGAGCTGGAACATAAAGAAGGCTGAGAATTGATGCTTTTGAATTATGTTGCTGGAGGAGACTCTTGAGAGTCCCATGGACTGCAAGAAGATCCAACCTATCCATTCTTAAGGAAATCAGCCCTGAGTGCTCACTGGAAGGACAGATCCTGAAGCTGAGGCTCCAATACTTTGACCACCTCATGAGAAGAGAAGACTCCCTGGAAAAGACCCTGATGTTAGGAAAGATTGAGGGCACAAGGAGAAGGGGACAACAGAGGACGAGGTGGTTGGACAGTGTTCTCGAAGCTACTAACATGAGTCTGACCAAACTGCGGGAGGCAGTGGAAGACAGGAGTGCCTAGCGTGCTCTGGTCATAGAATCATAGAGTTGGAAGAGACCACAAGGGCCATCCAGTCCAACCCCCTGCCAAGCAGGAAACACCATCAAAGCATTCCTGACAGGTGGCTGTCAAGCCTCTGCTTAAAGACCTCCAAAGAAACAGACTCCACCACACTCCTTGGCAGCCAATTCCACTGTTGAACAGCTCTTACCGTCAGGAAGTTCTTCCTAATGTTTAGGTGGAATCTTCTTTCTTGTAGTTTGAATCCATTGCTCCGTATCCTCTTCTCAGGAGCAGCAGAAAACAACTTTTCTCCCTCCTCTATATGACATCCTTTTATATATTTGAACATGGCTATCATATCACCCCTCAACCTTCTATTCTCCAGGCTAAACATACCCAGCTCCCTAAGCCGTTCCTCATAAGGCATCGTTTCAAAGCCTTTGACCATTTTGGTTGCCCTCCTCTGGACACGTTCCAGCTTGTCAGTATCCTTCTGGAACTGTGGTGCCCAGAACTGGACACAGTATTCCAGGTGAGGTCTGACCAGAGTGGTCAGTGGTTCATGGGGTCACAAAGAGTCAGACACGACTAAACGACTAACAGCAACAACAGAGCGAGGATGCTGCTGTTGCTGATATTTATACCCCTCCCATCTGGCTGGGTCACCCTAAGCCTAGGTTATTGGGCTGCACAGATTTTCACCCCGCCCTGCAAGCTTCAGAGTGTTATGGGGCTTGCCCCATTAGTTGCTGGAATCTTTAAAATGTGCTTTGCTTTGCTTGAGTTGAGGTTAGTGCCTAGAACGTGGACAAAATAATAGACTGATTCTACAGCTCACAATGTTATGAGTCAATTTAGAACTCTGGTGTGGGGGGGGGATGAGATTTTCTCCCTCTGAGAGATCTCTAAAAATGCTTGTAATTGGTGACCCATTTCTGATTCGAACTGAAGGGAGTTTGCCCATCGCTCCTCCTAACCAACATGGAGACAAATGGAGCCAGATGGACGCACACACAGGAGACGTGTTCTGACATACATTTCCCCGCTATTGGCCCTTCTGCTAGGAACAAAGTGGAAGAGGCAATCTGATGAACATTTAAAACATCACTGACCGTTTTATCCAGGTGGATACTTCCTGTCCTTGTTTACACCCACTCAGCCTCCTCCTCCACACACACACACACACACACACACACAAAGAAACTGCACTCCATGGAGTTACTCAAGTAGAGAACAGGGCCAAGCCACAAGAAAGACCTCTGAAAGGCATCTTGGCATTTGAAAAAAGCGAAGAGAGAGGGAGACGGATGAATATACAGGGCAGCGTAGCATGCGGGTCTGCTCAAATCAATCAGATAGAATGGAAATCTATGGCACAAAGCTTGCAATTACACACATATCCCTTTCAGGAACATTTGTTATGGCTGCTTTTAGTGTCAGCGCCGCTGCTCAGGGGGGGAAGCGAGGGATCATTAGCAAAGAAGCCGTCAGCAGAAATGCTTCCCTCGCCGACCCTTAGGCTCCGCTGTTCCTCAGAGCTCGGCCTGCAGGATTGCCTCAGCCACAGCCAAGTGGCGTCTGTCAGGGGAGGCAAATCTTTGGCTGTGGCTACTAGCCAGGGCTATTTTTTCTAGAAAAATAGGTACTGGAACTCACCACAAACACCTCCCCCATTGCGTGTCGAGACCCCGCAACCACCCCCTCGAGGATGAATAAAACACAAGGACACAGGATATAAAGTTAATGTTATTGGGCATATTTTGGCCACAACTTTATTGGTTACAGAATGTGAGCGGTATTGGCTTAGGCATTGAGTAGACCTGACAATATCTGACTCCTCCCCGCTGGGCAGGAAGTCTGGTAAGGGTAAACCTCTGGTAGGGGGAGCCCCCGTCGGCAGAGACCAACTCGTGCCCCCCCCCGGATTCCCAAAGGGGTCGTGGCATGGCCCTAGCCCCACCCTGGGCTTCAGACAAGATCCACACCCCTGGCTTCTTTTAACAGAATACCCTTCAGCTTGGAGGGGCAGGTGATGGCCAGGCCTCCCCTCCCCCATCATAAGGTCACCCAATGCCTAACCGCAAAACCTTACATTAAGTTGTGACGGTTGCTAAGCGGTAGGCGAAAACCAAATGGCTAAGCCAATCTGCCAAGTGGAAAAATTCCTACCAGGCCCCTGACACAAGACAGGCGACCAAACGAAGTTCAAAGCAAGGCCAGTGAAGCAAACCTGCAAATAGGGAGGGAGGGCGGGAGATTGCGCAAGCGAGCCGAAAGGGAAGCCCTCCGGCTCACGCCTCTGTTTTAAAGGGGGCCCCGGCCCCGACCCCCCAGCCAGCCGATTGGCTGGCTGGCTGGTGACGCGGCCGGGAATCCTCCGGGCGACGAGGGACAGAGTCCCCGCCCCCGGAAGAGAGAGGGTGGTCACACGGTCCACCACAACTCCTCCCCACAGGTAAGTGGAGCGGATTTCTCTTAGAAGGGCACCCAACTGAGAAGTGCCGGAACTGAGCTGGGGGGGGGGCAGAGCCCTGCTACGAGCAATGGTGGTGAATGTCAACACTGCAAGTGGCAGTTTTGAAAAGGGAAATGGAAGGCGACAGTCTTCATTTTAGAAGGTGCCTGATTCAGCACCAGTCGCTGCCACCACTGCCTGGCACAGTGTTATGGCGCCAACAGGATGGCATGCCGAAGCCAGGTATCAGTACCGGGGGTCAAGAGAAGCCGAAGCCAGGAGCAGTCCGAGTCAGGAACCAGCCAGAGTCAGGTACACAGGATCAGGACCAGAATGAGCATGCACAACCACGTGCTTCAGCACAGCAGTTGCAGGTGCTGGTGAGGGAAGCAGCCGGCCTTCTTTAAGTAGCCAGCTCATCACCACGCCTTTTACGAGCTGCAACTGCCTCCAATTGCTCCCTCCGTTTCTCAGCTCTACGCTCCTCTCCTCACAAGGGCCTGATTCTGGCTCAACTTCTTCCTCCTCCTGTTCTGGCCTTCCCTCTTCCCCATCTGCTTCTTCCTCTTCTGAGGAGTGTCGCCACCAGTCTTCTTCAGGTAAGAATCCCTCCATTCCTCTGGACTCTTCCGTGGTTGCCGCCTCGCCTAGGGGGGCTTGCCACCACTCCTGCTCATCTGGTGCAACCCTGACACACAGCAAAGGTCAGTGAGGCGGTGGGGCCCACTTCAAACTGGGCCTGAGTTTCAAGAAGTTGCTGCTGACCTGAGGGGAGAGAGACTTTCTGCAGGCAATGGCTTTTCCACCTGCCCTGCCCCCCACTCCAGCCCCTCTGGGGAGCCTTTCCCAGACCACGACTTTGAGAAGAGCGGAAGCAGCTGGGAAGAGCTCAGGGGCAGTTTTTTTTAATATAAAAATAAAAATATTTTTATAAGTTGTGTGTCCTTGTTTCTCAATTTGATCCTTTTACATGGTTTTGTGCTATTTTATGTATTGTGATTTGCTGTTATTTTTTATTGATTATAGATTAGTAATTCTTTATTGCAATGGATAAGTGTAAACTGTTTAATTATTATTTGATGCGGTTTAATTTTACTATTTACTATTGGATTCTAATGGATTGTTGAATATTGCTTTATTTTATATATGTTGTTTATTTTAAAGTTATTGTGATTTTTTTGTATTGGATCAGATTGTTGCTATTAATGTTTGATGTTTTATTGTTATTTTTATGTTTGTTGATCAGAGTGGCTGGGGTATAAATAAATAAATAAATAAATAAATAATAATTAGATTCAAACCCAAATTAATTAACTTCTCTGATGGGAGTTGTAGTCCCAAAACAGCTGGAGGGCCAAGTTTGGGGGTGCCTGATCAAGAGGGTATTGCCCACTTCTACATATTGTATTTTTCAGGTGTCAGATTTTTGGCCAACCCTAGAAAAAGTTATTGCTGCATTAGATACAAGGTTGGCCAATGAGAATTAAGCTTTTTTACACTGTGAATGGAACATATATTTCAGTTATGTTTGCTCTTGCTGCTGCTAAAGCCAGGTCTGGAGTTTTATCAGCATACATGGTAAATCTATAAAGGGTTTCTTTAGTGAGTCATTTGTGGGTTTTTACGTACTTTCTGGGTTGGTTCATTTTTAATTCTTCCTTTGACTTTCTTGGTTGAACAAGTAAACAGATACATACAGTATGTATTGCATGATGGTACACTCACAATCAGGCTGTCTCTGGACAACCAGGAATTATCCCAAATGGCCCCTTCTTAATGCCTCCTCTAAATCAATGGGAGATCAGCGGCAGAAGCAGCAAACATTAGGAGGAGAACTCTCCCTTCCCACGGAGCAATTTGTATTCAGCACCAGCCATTCAGGGTTGGGGGGAGGCTTCAGTCCAATAGCACATTTGTATATTCACTGAGGCGTACTCCTAGCTCTGCAGACTCTTGACAGCTGCAGATAGCAAGCCCATTTTTCATAAGGTGAGTAGGAAAGGGGGGAGGAGGGGGGCGAGAGAGAGAAAGAGAGAGAGAGACTGTGTGTAACCAGTTAAAGGAAGACAGAGTCAAACCTTACCTGGAAATGGCAGTGGCCTCCAAGCAGTCATGCAGGCTCGAATGTGGAAGAACAGAAGAGGAATTAACTCTTGGATAATGAAATATATATTTCATGTTCATGAAAGTGGGATGTTCATTCATGTTGGTGCTAGCAGCACCTGTGAATCTTTCAGTGGAAATGACAGCATGGAGAAATGGGGCCATAGAACAGACTTTAAAAGTCAAATAAAAGAATGGCAGAGGAAAGGATAATCACAACATTGCAGCTTTTGTGCTGTACGCTATTTTTGCTGTGAACAAAAGTAATCCAAATGGATTCCAAAAAAAATCGCTGCTCGCTTTCAAACAAACTTCTGCTTTTTGCTGAGTGGTTTTCTCAAGTTCTGCATGGAAATGGATCACTTCTCCATCCACAAAGCATGCATCTTCAGCACAGTATCTTCAGCGCAGGGACTCTCCATCTGTTGCAACCTCCTATTCTCCATCTACCTGCACTCACACAGGCACATATAACCCAAGCATTTATAGTTGACCCAAACTTGTCCCTTGTCAACTACATCCAACCCAACCCTGCAATGGGTTTCCATAGTAGCCTATTAATACATATTGAACCTGACTTACTGTAGTTTCTTAGCAATCCTTTTGACCCAACTGACCAGAGTGTAGATTTGGATTTTCATCCCTTTGCTATGTATTGATATTATATGTGGTGTTAAATGCATTGTCTCTAAAGCCAGCCTTGCTTAACAGGATGAAACAACAACAGACAGTCACGGTAACTATACAAAGGATAATATACAAAACCGTGAACAGATACAGATGAAAATGTATAGAATCATGAACTAGCTTTATTTGAATGATGAGTGTTTAAGCTTCTTATAATAGCTTAGCTATGTGGAATATCCTAGTTCTGTGTTGATGATAAAGTCCAGTCCTTGACGAAACTGCTGGTGAAACGGGAAGATTCGAAGCTGGCCACCCGTCGGGAAGACAGACCCATACGTTTGATGGACTTTGCTTAACCATCTTTAACACTGGAAAGGTAGACCCATACGTCTGATGGACTTTGCATAACCATCTCCAACACTATATATTGCACTTTGAATTAGCACTTTAATGTTTGAAAGTATATACAGGCTTTTGCCTCTGAGGAAATACCTATGTATGCTTTTTGTATGACATTGTCAGTTTAGTTCATGATTCTATTTCATCTATATCTGTTCACGGTTTTGTATATTATCCTTTGCTTAACAGGATGGCTTACAGAATGTCTGCAATCACAAGCAATCTCTTGTCTGTTACAATCAAAGCTGCTAAAAATGATTACCTTGTGGCTTGCTGCTAGTTGGGCAGGAAACTGGTCTGCCCTGCTGCTGCTACTGTTCCCTGCACAGAAGTCTGATATGCAGAAATCAGAAGGCAAAACCCTTCATGGTTTACAGCGAAACATTCCCACTTGTTGCTTCAAACATTTGTTTCATTTTTTTATTATTATTCTTATATATAAACTTTATTCAGGTTTTTTAAAAAGTTACAACATAATTACAATAAACAAAAACAACCAGAGACCAAATAAGAAAGAAAATATAATACATTCACAACAAACAAAATAGTACAAATAATATAACATTAACAATAATAACATACAGCATATAGCAAAATTATCCAAAGAAAAGAAACCCCCCCATAAAACATCCACATCAAAAATTTAAAATTTAAAAAGACTTCCTAAAGTTCTACCTCGCATTCCTTACTGTAAGCTCCTGTTCATGCTATTTTTAATATACGAAATAATACATTTGTCTATTTATATCTATAATTATCTGTATTGATATTGCATGTGATTGATATTGTATGTGAATCATTCCAAGCAGATCACCAGTTCTGTTTTCACCCCCTCTTTCCTTAGATATTCTTCAACATAGTTCCATTCTCCTTTCATTTTTTGTTTTGATGTATTTCTGATTGCTGCCATCATTTTAGCCAAATTCATGAATTCTACCAGTTTTAAATGCCACTCCTGTATCTTTGGAATTTCTTCTCCTTTCCAGTACTGCGCTATTAATAATCTAGCGGCTGCACACGCATAAAGCAAAAAAAAATTTCTCTCCTCTGGCATTCAAACATTTGTTTCAAATGTTCATGGATCAAGGTGGATCAAGGTGGCCTTAAAAAGAGACATGGATCAAGGTGGCCTTAAAAAGAGACACCTCCAGGTGTCGGTTCATACCTGTGGTTTCCAGGAACACTGTTCTTTGGGAACCTGTGGTCCTCCAGAAGTTTTGGACTCCATCAGTCTCAGCCAGCAATGGATTGTGGGACTTATAGTACAGCGACGGATTCCTTATAACCACCTGGACTATAAAAGGTAAAGGGACCCCTGACCATTAGGTCCAGTTGCGGACGATTCACAGAATCACAGAATCCTAGAGTTGGAAGAGACCACAAGGGCCATCCAGTCCAACCCCCTGCCAAGCAGGAAACACCATCAAAGCATTCCTGACAGGTGGCTGTCAAGCCTCTGCTTAAAGACCTCCAAAGAAGGAGACTCCACCACACTCCTTGGCAGCAAATTCCATTGTCGAACAGCTCTTACTGTCAAGAAATTCTTCCTAATGTTTAGGTGGAATCTTCTTTCTTGTAGTTTGAATCCATTGCTCCGTGTCCGCTTCTCTGGAGCAGCAGAAAACAACCTTTCTCCCTCCTCTATATGACATCCTTTTATATATTTGAACATGGCTATCATATCACCCCTTAACCGTCTCTTCTCCAGGCTAAACATACCTAGCTCCCTAAGCCGTTCCTCATAAGGCATCGTTTCCAGGCCTTTGACCATTTTGGTTGCCCTCCTCTGGACACGTTCCAGCTTGTCAATATCCTTCTTGAACTGTGGTGCCCAGAACTGGACACAGTATTCCAGGTGGGGTCTGACCAGAGCGGAATACAGTGGTACTATTACTTCCCTTGATCTAGATGCTATACTCCTATTGATGCAGCCCAGAATTGCATTGGCTTTTTTAGCTGCTGCATCACACTGTTGACTCATGTCAAGTTTGTGGTCTACCAAGACTCCTAGATCCTTTTCACTTGTACTGCTCTCAAGCCAGGTATCACCCATCCTGTATTTGTGCCTTTCATTTTTTTTGCCCAAGTGTAGTACTTTACATTTCTCCCTGTTAAAATTCATCCTGTTTGCCTTGGCCCAGTTCTCTAATCTGTTAAGGTCATTTTGAAGTGTGATCCTGTCCTCTGGGGTATTAGCCACCCCTCCCAATTTGGTGTCATCTGCAAACTTGATCAGGATGCCCTCAAGCCCATCATCCAAGTCATTGATAAAGATGTTGAATAAGACTGGGCCCAAGACAGAACCCTGTGGCACCCCACTAGTCACTTCTCTCCAGGATGAAGAGGAGCCATTGATGAGCACCCTTTGGGTTCGGTCAGTCAGCCAGTTACAAATCCACTGAATGGTAGCATTGTCTAGCCCACATTTTACCAGCTTCTTTACAAGAATATCATGGGGCACCTTGTCAAAGGCCTTGCTGAAATCAAGATAGGCTACATCCACAGTGTTCCCTTCGTCTACCAGGCTTGTAATTCTGTCAAAAAATGAGATCAGATTAGTCTGACATGACTTATTTTTCAGAAACCCATGCTGACTTTTAGTGATCACAGCATTCCTTTCTAGGTGCTCACAGACCGTTTGCTTAATGATCTGCTCTAGAATCTTTCCTGGTATTGATGTCAGGCTGACTGGGCGGTAATTGTTTGGGTCCTCTCTTTTCCCCTTTTTGAAAATAGGGACAACATTTGCCCTCCTCCAGTCTGCTGGGACTTCACCTGTTTTCCAGGAATTCTCAAAGATTACTGCCAGTGGTTCTGAAATCACCTCTGCCAGTTCTTTTAATACTCTGGGATGTAGTTCATCTGGCCCTGGAGACTTGAATACATCTAAACTAGCCAAGTGTTCTTGTACTACCTCCTTACTTATTTTGGGCTGTGATTCCCCTGCTGAATCATCTGCTCCATATTCTTCAGGTCGGGCATTGTTTTCTTTTTTGGAGAAGACTGAGGCAAAGAAGGTATTGAGGAGTTCTGCCCTTTCTGCGTCCCCTGTTCGCATTTCACCATCTTCTCCTCTAAGTGACCCCACTGTTTCCTTGTTCTTCCTTTTGCTACGGACATACCCATAAAAACTCTTTTTATTGCTTTTAACCTCTCTAGCAAGCCTGAGTTCATTCTGTGCTTTAGCTTTTCTGACTTTGTCTCTACATGTGCTGGCTATTTGTTTGAATTCCTCTCTGGTGGTTTCCCCCTTTTTCCATTTCTTGTACATATCCCTTTTAAATCTTAACTCAGTTAAAAGTTCTTTAGATAGCCACCCTGGCTTCTTTAGGCACCTTCCATGTTTTCGTCGCATTGGTACTGCTTGAAGTTGTGCATTTAATATCTCCCTTTTAACAAACTCCCATCCATCATGAACTCCCATCCCTTTTAGTATTACTGACCATGGGATCACATCCAGCATTTCCCTAAGTTTTCTGAAGTCGGCTTTCTTAAAGTCTAGAATTTGAGTCTTAGTATGCTTGGTTGCTCCTTTCTGATGTATAATAAACTCCAGAAGAGCATGATCACTCCCACCTAATGATCCTGCCACTTCTACCCCACTAACCAGGTCATCACTATTGGTTAGGACCAGATCTAAAATGGCTGATCCTCTTGTTGCTTCTCCCACTTTCTGGACAATGAAATTGTCTGCAAGGCCAGTGAGGAATCTGTTCGACCTTATGCTCTTGGCTGAGTTTGACATCCAACAAATATCAGGATAGTTGAAATCCCCCATTACTACTATCTCATTTCCTTTTGAATGCTTGGTCATCTGTTCCAGGAAGGCATCATCTATGTCCTCAGTTTGGCTTGGGGATCTATAGTAAGCTCCCACAATGAGATCACTGTTATTTTTCTCTCCCTTAATTTTGACCCAGATACTCTCAATTTGGCTTTGAAGTTTTAAATCATGGATCTCTTCACAGGTATACACATCCCTGACATATAATGCCACTCCTCCTCCTTTCCTGTTTGGTCTATTTCTCTGAAATAGATTGTATCCCTCTATTACTACATTCCAATCATGAGACTCATCCCACCAGGTTTCAGTGATGCCTATTATGTCGTATTTAGTTTGCTGTACCAAGAGCTCAAGTTCATCTTGTTTATTTCCCATGCTCTGTGCATTTGTATACAGACATTGAAAACCATTGATCAATCCCCCTAGTCTCCTACTTAAGGATTTTTTCCTCCCACCACTAGGTCTGTGTGCTGTTTGCTCCATTTGGTCCTTGACTTTTGGATGATCATCTTCAGCATTTGATAGACTCCTACCTTCAGGACCACTGTCTCCCTCCCCCACATAAGTCAGTTTAAAGCCCTCCTGATGAGGTTTTTGAGATTGTTGGCAAAAACATTCCTCCCAACCCTTGTGAGGTGCAGCCCATCACTTGCCAGAAGTCCATCTTCAAGAAACTGCAGGCCGTGATCTAAGAATCCAAACCGTTCCTGCCGGCACCATTTGCGAAGCCAGTTGTTCACTTCTCCTATTTTCCCCTCTCTTCCTGGGCCACGCCGTTCAACTGGGAGGACAGATGAGATGACAATTTGTGCATTTAATTGCTTCAGCTTCCTGCCCAGAGCCTCATAATCACTTTTGATCTTCTGGAGGCTATGGCTTGCGGTGTCATTGGTTCCCACATGGACTAAAAGGAAGGGGTTTTTATCCGTAGGTTTTATTATTCCTTGCAGCCGTTCTGTAACATCATGGATCTTGGCCCCGGGGAGACAGCATACCTCTCGAGACATCTTGTCAGGCCCACAGATCACTGCTTCGGTACCCCTCAG
This sequence comes from Darevskia mixta, assembly GCA_034641385.1. Taxonomy (NCBI): domain Eukaryota; kingdom Metazoa; phylum Chordata; class Lepidosauria; order Squamata; family Lacertidae; genus Darevskia; species Darevskia mixta. The sequence continues at coordinate 1,111,134 of JAWWNH010000139.1, read as the reverse complement.
TAGGGAATCCCCTATCACCACTACACGCCTCCTCTTAGGCTTGGTCGGGATTCTTACACGTGCTGTCCCTTCCAAGGTCGCCTGCACATTCCCGGAGGACTGACTATGCTGCTCGTCTTCATATACCTCATCAACTGTGATGAGGGAGAGATCTTCCAATGGAGTCTGGTCTTCATCTTCCAGATTTGAGAGCACTTCAAATTGATTTTGTAGTTCTAAACACTCAGAGCGATCCCTGGGCATTCTACTTCTGTGAGTCACGTTCCTCCATACATCTGGCTCCTGAGTTGGGGAACTGATCTCCTCCTCAGGGATGTGCCCTGTCTCCTGCTTGGTGGAGACAGTGTGCTCTGCTGCATCCAAGAAAAGCTCCAGCTCTTTAATTTTCTGGAGCGTAGATACACGGGCCTGAAGTTGCTGGACCTTGTCTTCGAGTAGGGCAACCAACTTGCAGTTGCTGCAGGTGTAGCTGTCTACAACCTTTGGCAAGAAGACAAACATTGCGCAGGAATTACAGGCGACTACAGTTGTTCCCTCCCCCTCCTGAAGTTGCCGGACCTTGTCTTCTAGTAGGGCAACCAACTTGCACTTGCTGCAGGTGTAGCTGCCTACATCCTTTGGCAAGAAGGCAAACATTGCGCAGGAATTGCAGGCGACTACAGTTGTTCCCTCACCCTCCATCTTGAAGCTTGAAGTCAGGACACACAAAAAAGAAGCCTAGGTCTCCCCAAGTAAACGTTTGAGACTAGCTCTCCTCAATTTAAAAGATAGGTCAAACTGCGCGCGCCGCTAGGCGCGTGCCGCTGCCCTCCAGGCACTGATTAGCTCCGCCCACAGCTAGTCACCAGACAAACACACACACACAAGCCAGAAACAAACTCTCTTGCCCACACAAGCCTGGGAAACACACAAACAAATAAGGAAACAAATAAGCACACAAACTTAATCACACACAGCCCCAAAAAGACAAACCCTCAAAACCTACAAGCTCAGCTCACCTTGTGCTCCCTCCTCAGTCGCTGCCCTCCAGGCACTGATTAGCTCCGCCCTACAAGCTCAGCTCACCTTTTGCCTACTTCCTCAGTCTCTGCCCTCCAGGCACTGATTAGCTCCGCCCACAGCTAGTCACCAGACAAACACACACACACAAGCCAGAAACAAACTCTCTCGCCCACACAAGCCTGGGAAACACACAAACAAATAAGGAAACAAATAAGCACACAAACTTAATCACACACAGCCCCAAAAAGACAAACCCTCAAAACCTACAAGCTCAGCTCACCTTGTGCTCCCTCCTCAGTCGCTGCCCTCCAGGCACTGATTAGCTCCGCCCTACAAGCTCAGCTCACCTTTTGCCTACTTCCTCAGTCTCTGCCCTCCAGGCACTGATTAGCTCCGCCCACAGCTAGTCACCAGACAAACACACACACACAAGCCAGAAACAAACTCTCTCGCCCACACAAGCCTTGTGCTCCCTCCTCAGTCGCTGCCCTCCAGGCACTGATTCTGGGGTTGCTGTGCTCATCTCGCTTTATTGGCCAAGGGAGCCGGCGTGCAACTTCCAGGTCATGTGGCCAGCATGACTAAGCTGCTTCTGGCGAACCAGAGCAGCGCACGGAAACACCGTTTACCCTCCCGCCGGAGTGGTACCTATTTATCTACTTGCACTTTGACGTGCTTTCGAACTGCTAGGTGGGCAGGAGCAGGGACCAAGCAACGGGAGCTCACCCCGTCACGGGGATTTGAACCGCTGACCTTCTGATCAGCAAGCCCTAGACTCTGTGGTTTAACCCACAGCGCCACCCGCCTTATAGGTGACTATAAGGTGGTGCAAATATTGATTTATAAACCAGGACATTTCCTGGGAAATCACAACCAGTCCCAACTTTGGGCCAGTCACCATGTCTCAGCCTAATTGTGCAGCTAAGATGGGAGAGCAAAAACATGTATACTACCCTAAGCTTCTTGGAGGAAAGGAGAAATATAAATATTAAAATACAGTTGTATAACATTGCTGCTGAACTCTGGAGCTTTTGCAATCCTGGAGTATTTGATCTCCGATTCTTGATCTGATCCCATATTTTGAACCCCAAATCTGTATGACAAAGTAACTCTAAATATTGTTTCCCAAAGCAGTCACATAGATAAAAATAGCAAAAGCAACCATTTTCAGCAGCGATGAAAAACAACTGCAGTTTCGACTGCATGTTGGTATTTTGTGTAAAGGTAAAGGTAAAGGGACCCCTGACCATTAGGTCCAGTCGTGTCCAACTCTGGGGTTGCGACGCTCATCTCGCTTTATTGGCCAAGAGCCGGCGTACAGCTTCCAGGTCATGTGGCCAGCATGACAAAGCCGCTTCTGGCGAACCAGAGCAGCACACGGAAACGCCGTTTTCCTTCCCGCCGGAGTGGTACCTATTTATCTACTTGCACTTTGATGTGCTTTTGAACTGCTAGGGGGGCAGGAGCTGGGACTGAGCAACGGGAGCTCACCCCGTCACGGGGATTCGAACCGCTGACCTTCTGATAAGCAAGCCCTAGGCTCTGTGGTTTAACCCACAGCGCCACCTGGGTCCCTCGGTACTTCTTGTAAAACTGTTCAATTAAGTCACTTGACTTGGTCTAGTATATAACCAAACCTGGTTGTATTGAACCGTATTTTTTACAGATATCCAGGGTTGTGACACCATCCCAATCACTGTGTGGTTTTTGGTTAGATGGCACTGTGTCCATACAATTACTACAGGAAGGACAAAGAATCAGCAATGAAGAAAACAAAGGCCCAAGTGCATTGAAAGTTGGTGAATGTTTGGTGGTGGAAATGTCTGCTCTTCTCAGGGGTGTGTGTGTTATACCAAATTATGCTAATCAAACTGTGCTCTTCTGAAATATTTTGAATTTGCTTATACTTAATTTTATTTTGTGTAACTTATAATTTGATATTGAGTATGTAAGCTCAGAAGCAAGATATACTTAGGAATCCCTGTTGTACTGTCTGCTTAGCAGTGTAGCTTTCATCTATTTACCATAGTCTTATTTCTTCTAATCCTGAATTTATTCTTATTTGATATCTTTGGCGGGGGAGGTGGGGAATTATTCTGTTCTGAAGCCTGACATCATCTCAGAATGCGCAGGTTGAAGCATCAAACCTGCACAATAAATCAGCAAAAGAGAAGATGAGGGCTTATACACAGGACTGTGAGAAAACCAGTAATCTGTAGCAATGGGCGTCCATCGGGTGAAATTGTCAGTCAATCAAAGGATAAATGGAGACTGGGCAATCAGTCAAAGAGACAATCCCGATAGAAAATTTGGAGCAACCTCTATTAAAGAAATTTAGCCTCTGGAAATGGAAATTGAACATTTGAACAATATGTTTAACAGGTACATAAAACAAATCAAGAGGTGTTCATGAGAAAGGAACTGCACACATTTTTGGCTACTTGAATCTCATTAGTTTCAAGGGGATTGCAGCCATTTTATCCTAAATTGCAGACATATTGGGTGGCATTCAACAGAGTTTTACCCAAGTTACTCAGGTTCATTAATTTCAATGGGTCTACCCTGAAGGGACCCAGGTGGCGCTGTGGGTTAAACCACAGAGCCTAGGGCTTGCCGATCAGAAGGTCGGCGGTTCGAATCCCTGCGATGGGGTGAGCTCCCGTTGCTTGGTCCCAGCTCCTGCCCACCTAGCAGTTCGAAAGCACGTCAAAGTGCAAGTAGATAAATAGGTACCACTCCGGCGGGAAGGTAAATGGCATTTCCGTGTGCTGCTCTGGTTTGCCAGAAGCGGCTTTGTCATGCTGGCCACATGACCCGGAAGCTGTACGCTGGCTCTTGGCCAATAAAGCGAGATGAGCGCCGCAACCCCAGAGTCGGACACGACTGGACCTAATGGTCAGGGGTCCCTCTACCTTTACCCTGAATAAACCTTAGTTGTGTACCACCCATTGTATATTTGTTTAAATTCTAGTCAGGCACTTGGCATGAGATGGGAGTTATAATAACTACCTTACCAAACAGCAAACAGTAGAAACCATATTCCTCCCACATCCCCTGACTAATGGGGGTGAATTTGGGGGAACCCCTAAATTGTCACCCAGTTCATATAATTCAGTGCAGTGCTGAGGACAGGCTTCTAAAGGTTATTGAAGGGCAAGTAGCCCAAGAAGACACCAAATTACACGTGCCATGTGGCAGAGAAGAACATATTGAGCTAGAGGGCCTTCTAATAGATTCCAGATGCAGGAAACAGCTGCCTGTTCCATGCATCAAGGGAACCACTGAAGATAAAATATCAGAGGATGCACACAGGCAGTCAATGCCCATATTTAGGTTGATTTTGATAAAACGAAGCAATGAGTGGATGCACACTAGCTCAGATCTCCCTTCTGTCTTCCTTATTTCTGGCAATAACATGTACAGTGAGGAATTCCATTGATACAAAGCAATTGGAACTTCTAAATTGTCAATATTAGCCAGAGATGGCCAGGCTAACCTTTGCCACCTGGGATTCCTGAGCAACTTGCTGCTTTTCCTGCTCTCCACTTTCCTGACTGGTAGAAAAATTTCAGGGGAGCATTTTACAGCATCTGATGCCTAAAGAATACTTTCTGTAAAAATCTTACAGTACAAATATAGGGTGAGCAGTGTGGTAGCAGTCAAGCACCAATAGTAGCACTACAAGTATTGACAAAGCAGCATCAGTTCCCCCAAAGCAGGTTGCTTCATGATAGCCAGCTAGCTGTAAAATACAGGGCTCTTTTGCTTCCTCTGAGTAGGATCAAATGCAAAACTTGTTCCTTCAAATCTAGGGAGGTGGCAAAAAATCCATTCCATTAGTAATTTTAGATATTTGGCTTTAGCATCCAAATCTTAGCATTATTTATTTCAGTGTAACTCAAATTTTATTACGCCAGGGCTGTTATGCAATATTGATTGAATTATTTTTATTTTTATTTGTTTTGCTGTGTGTGTTTGGTATTGTTTGTATGGTTTTTATCCTGCTGGGACATGGCTGAATGCTAATGCAATAAAGAATTGATTGATTGATTGATTGATTGACAAGGACTCCAGCTAGCAATTCAATGTTGTACAGTTACTAACTCACACTTGCAGGCATGAAAGGGTTAACCTAAGCCCTGAGCTCAAGATAGCAGATTGGCTTAGCCGCTCACCAGCTTCTCAGTCTTTTTCTCTTCATGCTTCCTGGAACAAGTGAAGAAGGAGCCATGAGGCCATGGCTCCCTGCAAGTGAGATTGGTGACCTGCACATTTTCTAACTCAAAGATTGCACAATCCTTTTTTGTAAGGAATCCAAGTACTTTACCTTTTAAGTCATTTGGAAACTTTTTTTTGTCTTTATTTTACTGCCAGCAGATGCTGTCGCTGTTAACTTCTGGGAATTTGGTGAGCAAAATATTCACGTATTTGCAAAGCTAAGTGTCCGTGATTTATTCCAGTCTAAGTGTCCCCATGAGGGGAAATGTTTGTTTCAATGTGGATAAGGGCAGGTGTAAATCTAACCAGGTTTTAATGTGCTTGGAGCAATTGCCATTGTGTTAACTCTGCTACTGGAGAGTAGGAATCGCATCCAAACCTCTCTCTCAACATACAACACCCTCGCTCTAGGGACAGGAGTGAGGAACCAGGTTCTCCAGATGCTGCAGGAATACATTTCTCACCATCCCTAGTCGTTGACCATGCTAGTTGGGGCCGATGGAAGCTGGAACCCCACCCAAGCCAGGTTCATCTTCTCAGTTTCCAAAGTAGAGTAGTACACTACATAGCATGCAGCATTAAAGATATTCTTAGCTTATGATCAGTTGCAACAATGCAAATATTTCTAATATGATAAAATGTTCGGCGGCATGTGATGCAAAGTGTGCCCTGGGTTCAGACATGAAGAACAGTCCAGCAGGGAAATTTTCTGCACAAGAGTGTGTTTAGCTCTTACACGTTTCCATGGGGTTGCACCCCTCTCGCTAATTAGACCCAAGCTGCGGTTGCCACAAATGAAGTATTATGAACTGATCTCAACTATAATGACCCCAGTGCAACATCCCAATCCTGCAAAGCCAATGTAACTGCCAGCTGGTACCCTTCCAAGTTTGCCCCACTTTTTCAAAGCCTTGCAGATGAGGAAAGGGGTTGTGCCCATTGTTGTGAACTTCAAAACAGTCCTCTAAACTTTAACCTCTGAGCAGCCCTTTTTAAATACATCTAAAGTGCCCTTAAGTATGCTTGTAGCTCTATAGACAATAGGTCCAAATTGCAATGCTGACAAACTTGTCCAATTCTATGTTGTGCCTAAAGGCTGAATCTTTCCCTCTGAACCCACTCCCTCTCCCCCCCTCAGTGCATCTTGAAACAACTGGAAAGAGAGATAGGAAGAAGAGGAAGAGGAAGAGTTGTCTGTCTGGTTGGGCGTGAGGGTCTGGCTGCACAAGGCATGCAAGCTCCACCCCCAGTCGGTCTCAGACTCCTTATTGGCAGCCGAGCAACGCAGCTGAGGAGCCTCCCTGGCCGGCAGCGAGGGAGAGGAGCTGCTTCCTTTGAAATCTGGGAAATTTAAGGGATATCAACAGTCTGGGATAGCAGCGGGAAACGGCATTGGAATAAGGGAGTTTCCTGCCAAAAAAGGGAGGGTTGACAGCTATGCAATGGTCTGATCCAGCAGGCTCTTTGTGTTCTTAAAATTGATTATTGAATGTGCCTTGGGAATGATATCCTAGATCAATCCAAATTGTTCACAAGAGTTGTATAGCCCTTCTGAATGAAAAGAGCCAGAACTTGTCAAGACAGAGAGGGCACAGGGCCTGCAAGGAGACACATGACTTCCCTGCAACAATCCTGGGAACTGCAGTATGTTAATGGGGTTGGAAATGGTAACTCTGCGAGGATAAAACTACAGTTCCCAAGATTCTTTGGGGGAAGTCATGTGCTTTAAACCTATGGTGTGATTCCACCTAAGGAAACTATGCTGCAGCAATATTTCAGAAGGATCTCCCTGATCAGTGCTAGAGCAATGCTTAAGCCAGGGATGGGGAACTTGCGGTCCTTCAGGTGTTGACAAACTATAATAATAATTTATTATTTGTACCCCGCCCATCTGGCCAGGTCCCCCCAGCCACTACAACTACAACTCTCATCAGCCCTTACCATTGGCCATGCTGTCTGGGGGGCTGATGAGAATTGGAGTCCAACAACATCTGGAACCCAACATCTGGAATCCAACAATATCTGGAAGAACACAAATTCCTCATCCCTGACTTAAGACTACCTGGTCCCCATTCTTAGACCTGAACCCAGTGCCCCTTTGCTTTGCATACAGAATGCTTCCTGTCTGCAGAATGTATTATTCACAGCAAAGACACTATCCTTCACTCACCCTCTGGCCTTGGTGCTGAACAGAACACAGGGGAAAGTTGTAGTTTCTGGAGAAACTTTCCTAGCTATCAGCATCTTAATAAGAAATGTGAGTTGGCAATCTGACTGGGAAGGAGTCAAGAGAGGAGAGAGCGATGTGCTCCATTCACTACTACTGACAGCTTGTTTCATGCAGAGATTTCAATCACATGCTGAGGAGGGGAGAACTGTCCAGTTGAGTTTTATCCATTTCCTTATAGGACTGCCTGTAAAGAAAAACAAAACCCCAGCTCCCTCTTAAAACGTGATGGTTTAAAGCATGCTTTGTTCTGCATGTTGCATTGGTCTCTGGGGATACTTGTCCTCAGCTCTCAGCGAGTGCTAAGTAGAATCTTAATGAAATGATTCGTGGAATTCGGCCCCTTAGAGTTGATTCAAAGTTTACCTGTTTCTTTCCTTGAGATGAATACTCACATGTGAAATAGAAGTTGAAATCTACCACCAAAGCCTGAAAATATGAAGGGATTGTGCAGCAAAGAGCTGCTGTATGTGTTGGGCTTCTGAAGGGTGGGGTGCAAAGCTGTCTTCCCTGTGTGCTTTCAAAGCCCAGCAAACTTTTCCCCTAGGAATCACTCATCTCTATTCCTCTCAAGCCTTCCCCTACCATTTGGATCCCTTCCAATCGGGGTTCAGGCCTCATCATGGGACTGAAACTGCCGTGGTCGCGCTGGTCGATGATCTCCGGCGGGCTAGGGACAAAGGTGAGAGCTGTTTCCTAGTTCTGCTGGATCTCTCAGCGGCCTTTGACACCATTGACCATAACATCCTTCTGGACCGTCTAGAGGAGTTGGGAGCTGGGGGCACTGTTATACAGTGGTTCTGCTCCTTCCTCCTGGGCCGTGTTCAGAAAGTGGTGGTGGGGGATGAGTGTTCAGACCCCTGGGCTCTCACTTGTGGGGTGCTTCAGGGTTCCGTCCTCTCCCCTATGCTTTTTAATATCTAAATGAAGCCGCTGGGAGAGATCATCAGGGGGTTTGGACTGGGTGTTCATCAGTATGCGGATGATACCCAGCTCTACCTCTCTTTCAAATCAGAACCAGTGAAGGCGGTGAAGGTCCTGTGTGAGTGCCTGGAGGCAGTTGGAGGATGGATGGTGGCTAACAGATTGAGGTTGAATCCTGACAAGACAGAAGTACTGTTTTTGGGGGACAGGGTGTGAGCAGGTGTGGGGGACTCCCTGGTCCTGAATGGGGTAACTGTGCCCCTGAAGGACCAGGTGCGCAGCCTGGGAGTCATTTTGGACTCGCAGCTGTCCATGGAGGCGCAGGTGAATTCTGTGTCCAGGGCGACTGTCTACCAGCTCCATCTGGTACGCAGGCTGAGACCCTACCTGCCCGCAGGCTGTCTCGCCAGAGTGGTGCATGCTCTAGTTATCTCTCGCTTGGACTACTGCAATGCGCTCTATGTGGGGCTACCTTTGAAGGTGACCCAGAAACTGCAATTATTCCAGAATGTGGCAGCTAGACTGGTGACTGAGAGTGGCCGCCGGGACCACATAACACCAGTCCTGAGAGAGCTATATTGGCTCCCAATATGTTTCCGAGCACAATTCAAAGTGTTGGTGCTGACTTTTAAAGCCCTAAACGGCTTCGGTCCTGTATACCTGAAGGAGCGTATCTACCCCCATCGTTCAGCCCGGACACTGAGATCCAGCGCCGAGGGGGTTCCCTCACTGCGAGAAGCAAAGCTACAGGGAACCAGGCAGAGGGCCTTTTCGGTAGTGGCGCCCACCCTGTGGAACGCCCTCCCAGCAGAGGTCAAAGAGATAAACAACTATCTGATATTCAGAAGATACCTTAAGGCAGCCCTGTTTAGGGAAGTTTTTAACCTGTGATATTTCAATGTATTTTAGTATCTGTTGGAGGCCGCTCAGAGTGGCTGGGGGGATCCAGCCAGATGGGCGGTGTACAAATAATAAATTATTTTTATTTTTATTATTCCTCCAGTCTTCCCAAATCCACCTCCTTGGCCTAAGACTGTGAATCTATAGGAGCCAAACTTCTGATCTGAAGACAAGCATTTCTTCACCTTTCTGTAGACTCCCTGTAGGAAGCACTTATTTCCCCGTGTTTGGGTGTGGGAGGGTGACATCTATAAGGGTCCAGTCTCAAGCTTTGCAGACTCCAGACCACTGGCCTCAGGTTCCGAGGGCTCCAGACTACAGACTATAGACTACAAGCATCAGGAACCTTGATTGGTAGTGAAGCAGCCTGAAAGTTGGCCATCTTCTCTGCCTCTGACTTTCAGCATGATGCCAGGGTCATGCCAGTAAGACTATGTGTTTGGAAGGAAGGAAGGAAGGAAGGAAGGAAGGAAGGAAGATGAGAGAGAGAGAGAGAGAGAGAGAGAGAGAGAGAGAGAGAGAGAGAGATTCTGGGGAATCCAACTTTTTAACCACTTTCCAGATAGTGCACCATATCTATATGCATGGAATCACTGAAGGCTAACAACCCTGACCCTTCAGAGTGAAAGTTGTCTGTGCTATAAATTATTATGTCTAAGTGACAGGAAAGGTAGAGCAAAACGGAAAGTGAGAAGAATGGAATGTAGCAAAAAGAAAAAGGCCTGGAATGTGAATGAGGGTGTTTCAGTAGTAGAGGGATCAAATAAAAGGAAGAATGGCAGGGGAAATGTCCAGAGAGTCTTTAGGAATGTGTGCTGGTCCCTGGCTCCCCTTCACAGCTCTCCTGGCAAGAAGAAATGTGCTGATGCTATGCAAACAAGGCCTGGAGGAAAAGGGAAGATGCTAATGGATCTTCCGACTGAGCTATAAAAATACACAGGTGGTCAAGGTTTCGCAAAGAGGCATGGGGGGGGGGAGGAGCCAGAAGAGTTTTTCTATAAAAAAATATTTTATTAGAATTTTTTCATTTATGAAAAGATGGTGTGACAAAAAGAAAGAAGAAAGAAGAAAGGGAGTGAGAATGAAAAAGAGAAAAAAATATTCAGCCCCATTTCCATTCATTAGTATACAGACGTGATCTCATTCTCCTAATACACACATAGTTATCAATAACATAATATATTCTGAGTAATCTCATCCCAGATATCACTGTATTTATCCAGAAAGAAAGTCTGCATCTATAAGCTGTCCATTCATATGTTGCCAATATTGTTGTGTTGTCAAGCCATTGATTAAGTAGAATTGTATCTCTGTTCTTCCAATTCATCAGTATCCGTCTCTTGGCCACCATTGGGGAGCCGGAAAAGTCTTTACCCATGATGGTATATAGTCAGAAAGTTTCCAGCTGTGCAAGAACTAGGGGCGTGAGCCCTTTTGTGTCCCCCAAATATTTTTGGGGTGGTCCCAGCTCCCCCCTCCCATGTCCAAAAAAACATGGAGGCAAAGCATGGAGCTGAGCACAGTGCATAGCTGTCAACCCTCCCTTTTTTGGCGGGAAACTCCCTTATTCCAATGCCGTTTCCCGCTGCTATCCCGGATTGTTGATATCCCTTAAATTTCCCGGATTTCAAAGGAAGCAGCTCCTCTCCCTCCCTGCCGGCCAGGGAGGCTCCTCAGCTGCGTTGCTCGGCTGCCAATAAGGAGTCTGAGACCGACTGGGGGCGGAACTTGCATGCCTTGTGCAGCCAGACCCTCACGCCCAACCAGACAGACAGCCTGCCTGCCGTCTATGCGCTCGCTCTTTCGCTCACCCGTCCTCCTCCTCCTCCTCCTCCTCCTCCTGCCATGTCAGGGAAGGAGGGTTGAAGCAGGCTCCCACCGGTGGCTGTGCCAGGAGGAGGTGGAGGAGGAGCCACCAGCCATTGAAGCCACACGTCTGTTGTGTTCGGCTCTGCCCTCAGCTCCTCCCAATGTGTTGACATCATGTGCGTGATGTCACACACACCCCAACGCCCTCACAAGCTGGTGCCTCTGGCAAGAACAAAAGGCTCTGCTGAAGCATGAGCAACTGGACCTGTCAGGTTAAAAGTCGGCAAGCTTTTTATCTATAGGCCTTCCTATAGTGATGCGGGTGGCGCTGTGGGTTAAACCACAGAGCCTAGGGCTTGCCGATCAGAAAGGTGGGTGGTTCAAATCCCCACGACGGGGTGAGCTCCCGTTGCTTAGTCCCTGCTCCTGCCCACCTAGCAGTTCGAAAGCACGTCAAAGTGCAAGTAGATAAATAGGTACTGCTGCAGCGGGAAGGTAAATGCCGTTTCCGTGCGCTGCTCTGGTTCACCAGAAGCGGCTTAGTCATGCTGGCCACATGACCTGGAAGCTGTACGCCGGCTCCTTCAGCCAGTAAAGCGAGATGAGCACCGCAACCCCAGAGTCGGTCACGACTGGACCTTATGGTCAGGGGTCCCTTTACCTTTACCTTTTTGGGCCAGGCTGCATCCTGGTGGCTCCTCTTCTACATCTAAGTCACCCGCGGAAACTGGAGTGGAGGCCGTGGCAGAATCTCCGACTCATTTTTTCTTCTCCATTGAAAGTTCTCTGCTGAGAATTTTCAGTTTGAAGTGGGGGGGGGGTAAAGAGGGTGAAAAGCGCCGCAACCCCAGAGTCGGTCACGACTGGACCTAATGGTCAGGGGTCCCTTTACCTTTACCTTTACCAGTGCATTGGCCTCATGGGTCTCAAGAGTAAGCATCAGGCGTCCTTTATAATGTGTGCTGCTGCTGATTTGTGCTCATGATGCTATTGGGGTGGTTATATGTGATCATACTTTCAGCACCCTTTGCACCTACAAAAGTTTCAGGGTGGTGATGTTGCTTCAGCTTCAGCCAGTGCATGGGCCACAGTTTCCTGCTGAAACCCGGTAACTTTTCATACTACAGATGTTCCACTTTATTTATTTAGCCCTGCTTCCCTCGTGCAGTTGGCCAAGAGTGCCCCTGCAGCTGGCGATAATGGAGAAGCATTGCAGAACAACTAATAAGACAAAAAGATGCATGGCCAGCTCTGTGGGATGTAAACACAGAGCAGTCAAACACAACATTGCTAGAGTGGACATGAAGGTGTCTCAGTCCTCCAGCCATAACTTCCTGTTTACCTGGACTGAGACAACTTCCTCTATGTAACTGGAGGTGGGTGTGGCTTCACCTGGGCAGGTTAGCACAAAACCACAGATCAGCGGCCATTTCCCTCTCTTGGGATCGTGACTTCAAGCAAGCAACATCTTAGAGCAGAGATGGGCTCTTGGCTTCCAGCCAAGAGGGCCCAAATGGAGCCTTCTCCCACATGGAGAGTCTCCACATGTACATATATCTTCTAAACTCAAGTCTGCCTTCATCTGGGATCTTATTGTGACCATTTGATGTCCGTGAGTAAACGTTTTTACATGATTTTATAGAAGACTTGTGTAGTGTCTTATTTTAAGAGGGGAAAAGGGGAAATATATACCAGGAAACTCTTTTACAGAGGTTTAAACAAACCTGAACAACCTTCCACTGTGTGATTTTAAAAGCGGAATGTAACTCTGCTGACTTTGTTGGAACTTGTAAACACAAGTTGGGATAGGATATCTTAAGCAATATATCCTCATCCACATTCCTAAACATTTCCACAAGCTCATAAACAAATCCACCACTAACACACCATTATTGCATCAATGGCATGTTAAAAAGTAGAAGAAGAAGAGGAAGAGTCTGGATTTGATATCCCGCTTTATCACTACCGGAAGGAGTCTCAAAGCGGCTCACATTCTCCTTTCCCTTCCTCCCCCACAACAAACACTCTGTGAGGTGAGTGGGGCTGAGAGACTTCAGAGAAGTGTGACTAGCCCAAGGTCACCCAGCAGCTGCATGTGGAGGAGTGGAGACGCGAACCCGGTTCACCAGATTACGAGTCTACCACTCTTAACCACTACACCAGTGTTTCCCAACCAGTGTGCCTCCAGATGTTTTGGGACTACAACTCCCATCATCCCTCGCTAGCAATACCAGTGGTCAGGGATGATGGGAATTGTAGTCCCAAAACATCTGGAGGCACACTGGTTGGGAAACTCTGCACTACACTACACCACACTCACAAGAACAGCAATCTAGTCTGAAAGGGTCTTTGCTCCATACATTTTGTTTCTCTTGTTTGTCTTGATCTCAGCTCTAAACTGTTCTAGTTTAAGCAGGCAAAACAAAGCAAAAATGAGGAGGTGAGTGGATTCTTTAACAACTGGGCAGGGCTGCAAAGTGCTATTGCTTTGCTTCACAGCTGTTTCCTGCATCTGGCCATGCCAAGTGCTTAAGCTGTAGCAGCTGACATGGTTTCCTTTGTTAGCAGCTTCACGCTTCTGTTCGCATCCGTCACAGGCAAGGTCCAGGCCAGCACAGCCCATCTGGGTGTGTGGTGCACTTCATCTATGTCAAGTTCCTCCAGCTAATGAAAATATTTCTCCGGAGTGGAAACTGTACTTTTCAATCCCAGCCTATCTGTGATTGAAGTCTAAACTCCTTGAAATTCTTGGCTAAAACCTAAATAGCACTCCAAGATTAGGATGATAGATGCTTCGCTCCCCAGAGCTTGACAGTTAATGGTTCTGAAAAGAAACCTCCAGATGTTTGCTGTGTTGGTGTCCTGGAAATCCATTTCACCTCCATGTGTGTTCCCTGTGCAGCCTGGGAACCAAAGGTTCTTCTCCCATGATTCAACCCTCCCTTCGTCCATGAGATCACCGTGCATCTCCCAGCCTCCGTTTCTAATGCTGAAGGCACTGCCTCCTGCTCACCAGGTCTGCAGCCAATTAGAGGGAACAAATGGCTCTGAATGAGCACAGGTGGTAGCCGACCTCCTGCTGTTGGGTGTATGAGAGCTGGCTTCTCATCAAGATGGAGCGCAGGTGCTTTGCAGTTCATTATCATTAAGAGAGGGAAGTTGTGGGAGGCAGAAGATGGAGACAGTAAAAGAAGCTGGAGCCCTTGGGTGGGAAGGAGATGCAAGAGAGGAGGTGGAGGAGGTGGAGGAGGAGGAGGAGGAGGAGAGGAGGAGAAGAAGGGGAGGAGGAGGAGAAGAAGGGGAGGAAGAGGAGAAGAAGGGGAGGAGGAGAAGAAGAGGAGGAGGAGGAGGAGGAGGAGGAGGAGGAGGAAAATACCTAAAACATTTCCATTTTAGACAATTGACTTTGTTATGCCTCTGTGCTCCAAGATGCTCTGTGAACTCCTGAAGCAAATATCAGAGGGGAGTAATGGATGGTGTGTTAAATCTGGACATGGAAACCCAGCTTCAGATTCATGATGAGCAGGCCTTTTTTGCACATCACAAAGGGAAAACTGCAGGAGAGCTTTCCTCAACCTGGTTCCCTCCAGAATGTTTTGGACTCCTAGCAGCATCTGCCAGCATGACTGGGAGCTGTAGTTCAAAACATCTGGAGGGCACCAGGTTGGGGGTGGCTGCTGCAGTGGTGAAGGTACCAAATTTGTTGTTGTTGTTTAGTCGTGTCCGACTCTTCGTGACCCCATGGACGCCAAATTACAAACCAGAAAAATTATCCCGCTTCTGATCTCGTCTCTGAAATGAGCACACAAGGTGATCTTGGGTCACCCCCTCTCTCTTAGTCCCCACTATGCAATACTGGCCTACCTTGCAAGGGCTCGGGCAAGTCATTGCAACAAAATGTGTGTGGAATGTCCTGCACGCTCTGAAAGTGCAAGCGAAATACCAAGTACTGTGATTGCCGTTATTCTTCAAGTCAGCCAATCCCAGCACACCAAAACGTATGCCAAGCTGCATGGTGCCACATTCACACTTTACAGCATTTAGTTGCACACTTAAAATATTTCAGGTGCATATTTAAATATGTCGGCCAAGTCCCTCTCTTTTAGCCTGACCAGTGCTTAGTTACCTACACAAACAGGTGCCAGGGGGTGAGCAGTCCAGCCTCCTGTAGACTGCTTGCCTCCTGATCCTGGATGTGCATTTGATCTTTCTTATCAGCCCTGTTCAGGGACCCAGGTGGCGCTGTGGGTTAAACCACAGAGCCTAGGGCTTGCTGATCAGAAGGTCGGCGGTTCGAATCCCTGCGATGGGGTGAGCTCCCGTTGCTCGGTCCCAGCTCCTGCCCACCTAGCAGTTTGAAAGCACGGCAAAGTGCAAGTAGATAAATAGGAACCGCTCTGGCGGGAAGGTAAACGGCGTTTCCGTGCGCTGCTCTGGTTCGCCAGAAGCGGCTTTGTCATGCTGGCCACATGACCTGGAAGCTGTACACCGGCTCTCGGCAATAAAGCGAGATGAGCGCCGCAACCCCAGAATCGGTCACGACTGGACCTAATGGTCAGGGGTCCCTTTACCTTTATGTACCTTTATCAGCCCTGTTCATGTGTCACTCATGTTTTACTTGGAGTGTGGTTATGCCTCTTTCCTCCAACAGCTGTGTGTTACCCCACTGAGTGAGCTCCTGCTTGTGTAGGGCTTTCTTAGTATCGGTACACTCGGTTGCTCATGGGCACCTATGCATGAGATGGAGCTTGCGCATTGTGGGTCTCATAAACAACTACAGGTTGTTTCAGGGAGGAGACACAGTCCCATCCCAATGATACACGGTAATGCCTTAAACACAGTTAAAAGAGTGGCGCTCCTCTCTTCTTCCTGCCTTTTCTCCTTTGAAATATATGTGTCAGATTCTCTTATCGGTTGTTCAATAGTAAGACCAAGCCATCTTGTCTTTAAGTCTCTTTATTTTGTGCAAAACTATTTACAGTGCAGAGTTCAGTTTATCCTGTCTGCTCAATCACTAGCAGAATCCGGAAGTGCCTCCCTTCTGTTTTGGCGCCAACACCAAAGCCTTGGCATCCTGAATTGCCGCCTTCTCCTCCTACGTGAGATAGGCGCCGGAACTGACGCCTCCCCCTCCGAGCGAGTCTGCTGGGTGGTGCCAGGTCTCTCCGCAACTCCCTGGACACCTGACACTCCCTGGCTCCCAGCCACTAACTGCTCCTCCCCCGAAGAGGGGCTGCCAGATTCACTCGAAGATGAATCTGTCCTCAACACAGGTTGCGGGTCCCTGTAAGCACTCAGAGCTGGACTGGCAGGGGTGGGCAGATCCCTGACAATATGTTTAAAAAGAAACAAAATGTTGCTGATGGAACAGGTGGTGAAATCCATAGGGTGTTGTTAAACACTCGGAGTGGGTTGCCTGGATGGGTGCTGTGACAGGCTCCTTATGTGAGGAATGCTGGATCATTGCCCCTAAATTGGCACCAACTGAGTGAATAATAGATTCATAGAATTGTAGAGTTGGAAGGAACCCAAGGATCATCTAGTCCAACCCCCTGCAATTCATGGATCTCAACTCAAAGCATCCATGGCAGATGGTCATCCAACCTCTGCTTAAAAACCTCCAAGGAAGGAGAGCCCACCACCTTCAGAGGGAGTCCGTTCCATTGTTGAACAGCTCTTACCGGCAGAAAGTTCTTCCTGATGTTTAGTTGGAATCAACTTTCTTGTAACTTGGAGCCTTTAGTTCAGGTCTTACCCTTTGGAGAAGGAGAAAAAAAGTTCGCTCCATCTTCCATTTGACAGCCCTTTAGATATTTGAAGGTTGTTTTCATATCTCCTCTCAGTCTCCTCTTATCCAGGCGAAACATACCCAGCTCCCTCAACTGTTTCCACATCCTTGATCATATCGGTCGTTGTCCTCTGCACACTATTACTTCCCTTGATCTGGACACTATACTTCTGTTGATGCAGCTTAGAATAGCAATAGCTTTTTTTGCTGCTGCACCACACTGTTAACCCTGGTTAAGCTTGTGGTCTACTAAGACCCCTAGATCCTTTTCACATGTACTACTAGCAATCCCAGTGCCCCCATTTTATATTTGTGCAGCTGGTTGTTCCTGCCTAAGTGCAGAACCTTACATTTGTCGCTATTGAAATTCATTTTGCTGGCATGTGCCCAGTTCTCCAATCCGTTAAGGTCATTTTGGATTTTGATTCTGTCCTCTGTGGCATTAGCTACCCCTCCCAGTTTGGTGTCATCTGCAAATTTGATGAGCGTTCCCTCAATTCCTTCATCCAAGTAATTTATAAAGAGGATGAACATCAATGGACCCAGAACCATTTTCCCCAGGATGACGAGGAACCATTAATGGGTAATCTTTGGGTTTGGTCAGCCAACCACATAACCATTGTCCAACCCACATTTTACCAGCTTCACCCTAAGAATATCAAGGGGGACTTTGTTAAAAGCCTTGATGAAATCAGGATACAGTACATCCACAGCACTGCTTTTCACAGTGATTAACGTACCTGCTTCCCATAGTCATTTGCATTTTTTGCTCTTTGTGGAGGTCATCTAGCCTGCAGGCACCTCTTTTTATTTCATTATTTTCTTCTGAGCTCCCTACCCAACACCCATCCCAACTAATATAACTAATAATGTCAGAAACCACATCTGTGCATCATGCAAAGACTTCATGATCTTTGGGAGAGGCCCATGGAAATGCTACTTTTGATGGCCCTGCCTCAAGCAAAGAAATTAAGAAAACAGGAGGGGTGGAAGGAGCTTTCTAATTATATGCAATTAGCTCTAATTAATGCTCACATACTGTGCCTGGCACTCCAGAAGTGGAAGAGTCATGCCGATGACTTTGCAGCCTGCTACTTAAACCGTCTGGTTTCTGATAGTGTGTCTCCTTTGGCAGCTTGGAGCCAAATTAGCTCACCTTCAGGGAAGGGGGAAACCAGTTAGCAGGGGACACCCCCCCCCCAAAAAAAAATTGCTCTTAAAGAGTTTTAAAATATGCACACCTTATGCTCTTCTGCAACTTTTGGCCATGATTACTTGGGATCTTAAGGCACGTGACAAGACACCAAGAGGCATTTGAACACGTGAGAATGTGCCACTTTTGCTTATGCTGGAAAGTGGGAGAAACATCGCTATAAGGTTGGGCTGGATGGCCCTTGTGGTCTCTTCCAACTCTATGATTCTATGATTCTAAGGTTACAGTAGTAAAAATAGTATTTGCCCAGCTCTGGTGAATACTGAATATCATTGCTTATCAACTATTGCATACAAAAACCAAATGAACAGAAAACATTCTGCAAAGATTTGAATACTAAGAGAACTTCCAAAGAATAGGCAACATCCAAATAGGCATAGCAAGGTCAACGCAGAGAGGCCTAAAATATAGGGAGGGAGGGAGGGAGGGTGATCAGAAGCACGCAGCCAAGAGGGGGATCACGTTGCAAACCCACCAATATATATCCGCTGGGCTGTCCATCAATAATTGCAACATACAATTCTCCCCAACAACACCCAGGGTCCAATCACAACAGTGGCCATCCATACGATTCCGCCCAGCACCAGAGGGGTGACTTGCTGGCCCCCACCGCAACACGTGCTCTCCATGAAGGAGAACACGCTGTATCAAGAACAAACGGTGGGCCCAAGTCTAACACATTATGGGCCGACTGACATCTACATGTCTAACAAGCCGTTGGCTAGAGAAAAGTGTTTTTGGCTTAAATATGCTTCCGTTGTAGATACAATTACTATGGGACTTATTAGGAGAGCAATAAAAGGAATGAATGAACTTAGAGACAACCTCAGCCTCTAGCAATGGAATGCTTTCTTCCTGATATGGTTCTGAGCAATGCTATTTCCCTCTGTATCCATCATTATGAATTTTCTGCCACCTAATTTTTAAGTGCTAGAAGCCTTAAAAAATAGTTTAAGCAGCGTACTGTGAAACACTCCTGTTATCAATATACAACAATAGTGCTCTGTTGAAAGATGAAAAACTTACTGCCCTTGCCACTTCTCATTTTAGCTGCTTTCACCAGAAACATTAGCCATGAATTGCTATCCTTCAACCCAAAGCTTTCTCATCCAGCACGGGGTGTTTTTGTTACTTACTCATTATAGGATCTAAAGGGTGCATCCACATCCATTGATGGAAACCCTCATGGGTCAGGAGTAAAGTTCAGCAGACAAAATTTCTCAAATGACATTTTTTTCCTGCAAAAATTTCTGGGGTTTTTGTTTTCCACTCCTTGCTCCCCAAGACAAAGTATGCCACTTTGAAGAACGTTAACTGAACATTGTTTTGTGGCAGATGCCATTTCCCCCCCCCACCACCATGCTGCAGAATGACACTAGGTCTGGTCGTCGTGGAGGATGCAAAATGCAGGTTGCCAGTAGAGTTGCTCATTCTACCATTTGCAGTGTCACGCACGTGTGCGCGCACAAACACACACCCCTTTAGGGGATAAAAGAAAGAAGCTGTGCTACCGCCATTGCTGATGGTGAGCATTGCCTTCAAGAAATCCCCCCCCCCCATTTCTGTGCCCACAAATAGGACAGAGAATTTCAAGAGGCCATTTGCCAACAGCTCAAGACATCAGCCTCTCTCCCTTGTAGTCTAATACTGGTTTCGTTGGCAAACGATGGGGAGACACAGGCAGCTGGTGTGGGAGAAGCGGAGGATAAAAAGTCACTGAGAGGGATCATTTTGTGCCAAAGGATTTACAACAAATGACAGAAAAGAGAGGCTTAACACCTGATGCAAAAGGACTATCCTGAAGAGAGGTGCTCACAGAGGTTTTAAAGGATGGACTTGTCAAGAAGGAAAAGAAGAAGATGGATGGACTTGTCAAGAAGAAGAAAAAGATGGTCAGGAAAATGCAAAAAAAGGAAAGAAACACAAACACCAGGATTTGATTTGAATAAGGACAATGTTATGAAGGACACCAAGCTGCAGAGCCAGAAAAGAGAAGGCCTCACAGTTTTGACTGACTGTTGGAGTTGGACTGATGTCAGGGTGGGGGTGGGTTGAAAAAGATACATCTGAATCTGATTTTCTTTCTGGCATTAAGGACGATGATGTTTGGATATGGTTACTGGCATAAATGATTAAATGATTATATGTTTAAATTAGGAGTTAAATAGGGGGAAATTTAGCTAAACATTCCGAGACCAGAGGGAGGTAAGGGTGTAAAAAGTACAAAATTAGGAGTTTGAAATTAGGTTAAACTAAGGGAATTGGATAAGATTACAGGAAAAGAGCAGAAGTACCAAGAGGCTGAGGTTTGGAAAAAGGACTGTTTTAAGCAAAATGATTCTTGTATTTTATGATGTTTTAAAATTCAGGAGAATGAAAACTGTTAGCGAGGAATGACAATGAATTCAACAGAGGGGGACTTGAGGAAGTCAACCGAAATATGAAATTAAGGAATGAAGGAATACCTGGCCCACAGAATTGGGTCAGGCCCAAGCAATGATATTAAATATTGTTTGTAAGGTTAAATGTACAATGATTATGCCTACCCTTGTGAGAGAGGGGGATGAATGTGGCTTCCCACAGTGAGAGGGGGGAAGTATGGAAAATTTAACTGTTATGTTATGTGCTTAAAAAATTGTAAAAACCAATAATTTTTTTGGAAAAAAAGAGAGGGATCTAACTGAAAACAAGCATGAAGAAGAAGGAGAAGGAGAAGAGTTTGGATTTGATATCCCGCTTTATCACTACCCGAAGGAGTCTCCAAGCGGCTAACATTCTCCTTTCCCTTCCTCCCCCACAACAAACACTCTGTGAGGTGAGTGGGGCTGAGAGACTTCAGAGAAGTGTGACTAGCCCAAGGTCACCCAGCAGCTGCATGTGGAGGAGCGGAGACGCAAACCCGGTTCACCAGATTACAAGTCTACCGCTCTTAACCACTACACCACACTGGCTCTCAAGACATAGGATGGGGCAAGTTGAAGGAGTATATAGAAGAGAATGGGAAGCCTGCATAGAGATTTGCGGAGAGCGACCTTGACACACCGCCCTGCTCGTTTTAGAAATTAAGCCTGCTCATTCCATTCAATCTGCTTTGTTGCCTGCTGCATTACACCGAACAGAAGCATTTCATCTGAAATTATGCCAGGGGAGTGAATGAAAGGTTAATGCAGCAATTAAAAACAGTATGAATATTGCAGTGCTAGTATAGCTCCCTATCCAGCAAACAGGTCTAATTCAATGTAAGCCTGTTAAACGTGAGACAGTAATGAGTTCAGCTAATTGAGTGTGTGCTGAGCAAGTCAGCAATCTGCAAGTACTCTCAAAAAGCTGCAAAACAAAACCATCCCTACATTGCTTCCTACCTATAAAGGCATAAGGCTTTTTTTTTAAGGAGTCGGGGACAATGGGAGGGTAAGACATGGTGAACTGGAATCACAGGAACACTCACGGCTTGTGGAAAATGTTGCCCTGATAGTAAATGGTATGAGTTATTGTTTTTGGTCCCTGGAAAACCAAATGGAGTTTGAACCTGATGTGACTGCCTGTATTCAGGGCGCATAAAGTGATCATCTCAGTGTGGATGCCAAATGACCTGGACTGGGGAAAGGCAAACCAGATGCACCAACTTCTGCAAGGTTTCTTTCAACTGATGCAGCTCAGCTGCTCACCTGCCTTTCATGAAGGGGCCTTGCCTACTATGGGGTGCAAAATCTACAAGAGGCCCCAACACCAAGTTCCTTCTTGATGCTGAGCTGCCAGCTGGACCAGGAAGATTTTCCTCTGGGAAAGTGCTGAGAGTCTGATTCTGGCAGCCTCTCTCTCCACAAGAGTGGTATCAGAGTTCCTGTTAATTCTCTTGTTGACTGGCTAGATATGAGTTATGTCTGTGTGCAGTGAAATAAATAAATACACTCAGGATTGGGCAGAAGTACCGCCTGTCCGCATAGATACCAATGGAGCGTTCCAACCAGGAGCCAGCACAGCTATTGGGTGGATTGTGAAGAAGAAGAAGAGTTTGGATTTGATACCCCGCTTTATCACTACCCGAAGGAGTCTCAAAGCGGCTAACATTCTCCTTTCCCTTCCTCCCCCACAACAAACACTCTGTGAGGTAAGTGGGGCTGAGAGACTTCAGAGAAGTGTGACTAGCCCAAGGTCACCCAGCAGCTGCATGTGGAGGAGCGGAGGAGCGAACCCGGTTCACCAGATTACGAGTCCACCGCTCCTAACCACTACACCATACTGAGCCACACCACCTCTGCCACCAGCACCAACCTTTGGGACAAGATTGCACCAATTTCCAATGAGATCTCGTGCAAATCATGCACGATCCTGAGGAGCGTTTGAGAACTCACACGGTTTTGGTGCGATCTCACCTAAAATCAGCACCGTTGCCGGCAGCGCTTCTGTCAAGCAGTGAAATGGGATGCATATCCCCTGACCCCACCATGTAAACCCTTACTGGCAGTCTGAATTGGTGCAGTCCAGAACAACTTTACTCCTTAATATGAGGAACCAGGGTGAGTTTGAACACTTAGAAGTACCAGTACTTGCAGGCTAGATTTGCATGGCATGCAGATTATGAATATGTGAAACTTACTCTCTCAGAATACAAAAGCACATGGCTATGCACAGCATGTGATGGCCTGGGATTCAGACTCAGATGCTGAACCTGAGGGATCCCAGCCTGCACAGGATTCCCCGCCTCCAGAACCAGCAGAGCTGGGACTAGGGCCTGAGGCTGAATGTTCCTCACCTGTGCTGGATCCTCAGGTGCAGGCATCTGCTGAGTCTGCTCTGGCTCCTGATGGGATGGAGGACCCATTGCCTGCAGGTGCTTCACTCCCAGCCCCATCAGGGGAAGCTGAGGTTGCCTCTGGGTTCGGTAACCCACCAGCCTCTCCTGAGCTGCAGAGGCTCAGGGCAGAGAGGCGAAGGGAACTGAGTTCCCGCAGGAGGAGTGCTCGCCTCCAGAGGATCGGGGCCGCCCTATGCCTCGGGGCAGATAAAAGCCAGCCAGCCCCAGCCCCAAGTTGCAGGAGCAACATTGTTGGTTACCAGTTCCTGCTTGAAACCTGTCCTGCTTTCCTGCCTGAGCTCCTGACCCGCCCTGGTTCCCTGCTTGCCTACCTGTTCCCGACTTTGCCTGACTCCCTGCCCTGCACCCAGCTTCAGTGACTACGGACTGCCTTTACGTTGTACCTCTGACCATGGACCGGACTTGGACCTCGCCTTTCGGGTAACCCATGGGACCAGCACACAGCAACTGACTGAAGACAAAGGGCGTGGTTGTTCGGATCTCCAACAGCCGACATGGAACAAAGCCGTGAAGGAGCTAACACCCTTTCCATCCCTCCATGACCTTCATCACATATGTCTAATGTGGCTCTCAAGGTTGCAGGGGGTCAATATGTATTTGACTGTAGTTTATGCTACAACCACAAACCTCTTACTGGGCGTGTGGGGATACTGCTAAAAGATGAAAGGGAAGCAGTCCCATCATGCGCTTTCTGGCTGCCATCTGAAATAAAAGCATTTCATCACAGGGTGTCACCCATTCTTTCTCCCACTCTCCTGCACAAACACACACTCCCATTATTATTATTTTTTGCATGCTGCTGCAAAGTGTCTGCTCTGCAGTCTATTGCAATAAACATGCCAGAGTAATTAATGTCTTTACAACTTATTACAGTCCTCAGATAATTAATCACAAAAGCTAAACATGCGGTCTCACCCTCCTAATGTGTTAATGCTCTAATTATTATGCCTCAATTAAGGGGAAGTCAGTGCTCCTTACGTACAAGTGCATGTTTAATAAGGGCGCTTGAGTGCAGGCAGGCTGGAGAGGAAGGAGGAGATATGCACGAGGAGGGGGAGAGGGAGAGAGGGGGCCATGTGACTCTTAATGAGGTTTCATGCGTGGCTTTAGGCAAAGAACTGACAGCCCCTATCTTGAATCTCACACTTGGCTGCGTGCGGAACTCTGAGCCATCTGCGGTGCCTTTGCACTCCGTCTCCCCTGCCAGGATATTTTTAGGAGTGGTGACATTTGTGCGTGAAGAAGGTGGAGCCTGTCAGATGGGATGTAAAACGCCAAATCTGGTAGGGCTGCGACTCGAGGGGGTCACTGGTTTGTCCAGGCTGCCTACCAATCAGGACTAGGCCACTGTTAGGCAGGACTCAGTTCTTATAATAAATAATAATAATAATAATAATAATAATAATAATAATAATAATAATAATAATTTATTATTTGTACCCCGCCCATCTGGCCGGGTCTCCCCAGCCACTCTGGGCGGCTTCCAGCAAACATTAAAATACATTAACACATCACAGATTAAAAACTTCCCTAAACAGGGCTGCCTTCAGGTGTTTTCTAAATGTCATGTAGTTGTTGATCCTTTTAACCTCTGGTGGGAGGGCATTCCACAGGGCGGGCGCCACTACCGAGAAGGCCATCTGCCTGGTTTCCTGTAGCTTTGCTTCTCGCAGTGAGGGAACCGCCAGAAGGCCCTCGGCACTAGATCTCAGTGTCCGGGCTGAACGGTATTTTCACTTTGTCTCATCCACCCATCTTTACTATTACTACTATTACTATTACTGCACAATCTCAGGTAGGCTCCGCCCCTTTTACTACACGAAGAGTGAACTGGAGTGAAGACTGCTCACTCATGGTCCACTCTGCTGGCTCCGCCTCCCCCCACCACAGATACGTTCAGTATGGTGTAGTGGTTAAGAGCGGTAGATTCGTAATCTGGTGAACCGGGTTCGATTCCCCGCTCCTCCACATGCAGCTGCTGGGTGACATTGGGCTAGTCACACTTCTTTGAAGTCCCTCAGCGCCACTCACCTCACAGAGTGTTTGTTGTGGGGGAGGAAGGGAAAGGAGAATGTGAGCCGCTTTGAGACTCCTTCGGGTAGTGATAAAGCGGGATATCAAATGCAAACATCTTCTTCTTCATCATCATCTGAACTGAGGTTAGGCAGGAACCTCAAAGGGCTGTGATGTGGGGAGGTGTATCGGGAACCTCTGCCAGTGTCTCAGGGATCGGGAGTGCCACATGTGGCCATGCAAAAGGCGCCCTCCGGTTGATGGGAGAGCGGTTATTATTATTATTATTACAGTGGTACCTCTGGTTACGTACTTAATTCGTTCCGGAGGTCCGTTCTTAACCTGAAAACGTTCTTAACCTGAAGCACCACTTTAGCTAATGGGGCCTCCCCCGGCCGCTCATGCCGCTCTTAACCTGAGGTAATATTTCTGGGTTAGCAGAGTCTGTAACCTGAAGCGTCTGTAACCTGAAGCATATGTAACCCGAGGTACCACTGTATTACTATTATTTATTAAATAATAGTAAAAGGTTAAAGCCATCAGAGGTTAAAGGGATCAACAACTACATGACATTTAGAAAATACCTGAAGGCAGCCCTGTTTAGGGAAGTTTTTAATCTGTGATGTGTTAATGTATTTTAATGTTTGCTGGAAGCCACCCAGAGTGGCTGGGGAGACCCAGCCAGATGGGCAGGGTACAAATAATAAATTATTATTATTATTATTATTATTATTATTATTATTATTATTAAATTTCTATACTGCCCTTCATCCAAACTTTTTAATTTTTTACACTTATTCCCTCCTTTCCTCCAAGGAATTTCAAGCTGATGTACATGGTTCTCCTGTTCACCCAGTTTTCCCTCACAACCCCCCTATAAGGTAGGTCAGGCGGAGAGACAGCGACTAGCCCAGGATCACTCAGCAAGCTTCATGGCTCAGTAGGGATTTGAACCAAAATGCAGCTGCCCACTGAAACTCATGCCTCTGGGTTTTGCAAGGCAGTTCTCCAACCAAATGTGTACAGTGGTACCTCGGGTTAAGTACTTAATTTGTTCCGGAGGTCCGTTCTTAACCTGAAGAATACTTAACCTGAAGCACCACTTTAGCTAATGGGACCTCCCGCTGCCGCTGTGCTGCCAGAGCACGACTTCTGTTCTTAGCGGAGTTCTTAACCTGAAGCGTACTTAACCTGAAGTGTACTTAACCCGAGGTACCACTGTATATGTAATGTGTGAAATGAGAAATGGAGGGGAGCCAGAACCCAAAGGTTTCTCCCTCTTTGCATCAGGCCTCAGCCTTGCTGCGCGTTCAAGACCTATTTCTGGTTGTGTGAATTTGGCCAGAGTTGTGGTGTACGTGGAAGTGGTTTACCCACACGTGCTCATTTTATGACAGCAGAATCCATGGGGATTGGCATGCGCACTATGAATGAGCCATCCCAGATCAGACACTACAGAGAGAGGCTGATATCGCCTCAGACTCTGACCTCTTCAATAGAGTCGCTTCACACATTCTGCTGCAAGTCATTGGGTGTAAATTGAATGTATGAACTGGTCCTCAGTGGCTGGAAATGCTGAAATTTCAGACAGACGGAGAACTATAGTAGTATTTTGGTAACAGTTTCAGAAATCTAAAAATGACTTTTGCTGGGAACTTTATAGCTGCCTTGGTACAATCATATTATATAGCTGGAGGATTCACCTCAGCAGGCTCAATCCTAGTATGAAAAATATTTTAAGAGGTCAAACTTAAAAGGTTATTTTTCAGTGTGGGGACTGAAAATTAACCCTCCTCCTCCCAAGAAGCCAGTAAAATGAAGAAAAGACTCAGGCTGGGCTACAGTGGAGAAGCAGGCACTTGATCAGTAAACAGAGCCCAGTTGGGGACTTTTTTTATTTAGGGGACTATCATTTGAATTGAGTGAGAGCTGAACACTTGCTCTCATAGCTGTCAACCCTCCCTTTTTTTGGCGGGAAACTCCCTTATTCCAATGCCGTTTCCCGCTGCTATCCCGGATTGTTGATATCCCTTAAATTTCCCAGCTTTCAAAGGAAGCAGCTCCTCTCCCTCCCTGCCGGCCAGGGAGGCTCCTCAGCTGTGTTGCTCGGCTGCCAATAAGGAGTCTGAGACCGACTGGGGGCGGAACTTTTATGCCTTGTGCAGCCAGACCCTCACGCCCAACCAGACAGACAGCCTGCCTGCCGTCTACGCACTTGCTCTTTCGCTCACCCATTTGTGCGCAGCCTCTGGAGCGCAGGGTGGCGAGGCTACTTGGTGCCATTGCACCACCCTCGCGGCATCCCTTATTTTCAAATCCGAAAGTTTGGAAAAAATCCCTTATTTTCAAATCCGAATGTTGACAGCTATGCTTGCTCTGCTTACTGGGTTATGCTAGAGTGGCCAGATGCAAAAGATGACAGTGTTTCTGCATCCTTAATAGTGCAGAAACCCTCACAAAGATAAGTAATTTGTATTTAGGATCACACCTGGGGACTGGAAAATAGCCAATGTAACAACAGTTTTGTAAAAGAGAACCAGGGGATCCTGGAAATTACAGCCAGTTAGCTTAATGTCTGTTCTGGGAAAACTAGTGAAGAATGTGCTCAAATATAAAATAACCAAGCCTATAGAAGAACAAGCCTTGCTGAAGTAGAGCCAGCATGGCTTCTGAAAGGGTAAGTCCTGTCTCATTAACCTATTAAGAGTTTTTTGAGAGTGTCAACAAGCACATAGATAGACACGATCCTGTTGACACAGTGTACTTGGAATGTCAAAAAGCTTCCAACAAAATACCTCACGAAAAGTCCTGAGTAAACTTAACAGTCACGGAATAAGAGGTGGGAGCCTCTTGAGGATCAGGAACTGTTTAAGTAACAGGAAGTAGAGAGCAGAAATATATGGACAGTTCATTCAATGGAGGTTTGTAGAAAGCACATTCTTTTGGTTTCAAGGATATGCTTGAAAGTATTGTGCAATACCTGTTGAAATGGGGAAAAACAGGTAACCTCAGGGGCAAGGAGGGGAGGGGGAAAGGGTGAGATTGAAAAAAGTCACAGAAACGACTCTAAACATTAAATAGTGCCCAAAAAAACCTTCCCTTTTCGATAACATTTTAGGACAAGCTGAGCCTTTATGAAAGGAATGGCCTCCAGCTGAACTGCAGTGAAACTGGACTGCTGATACTAAATATCATAAAGGTCACAGAACAGTTTTTAAACAGAACTCCGGGGAAATTCTGAAAGGAGCGAAACATCTTTACTCAGCCCACCTACAACACACCATGCCGTGTTACAATTCTTTCTTTTTTTTAAGTACTTCCAAGACAATGCTGAAGTTTCGTTTGGTTTAGTTAAGATGAGAATTCAGCAAAATTCTGAGAAGTGGGATCTTTGAACGATGGGTGTTCAGGTTGCCCATCGGTTTGGTAAATGTGCATTAGGTATGTTCATATTAAAGTGTTAAGCCAATGAATTTCTTCCCCGTCCCTAGTCTGAGCATGTTATGGAGTCATCTTGCGGAAACTAAGCAGATCTAGGTGTGCTCTGTGCCCGAGGAGACGTGCTTGAGGAATCTGACATTCGCACATTTGCGGATGGAATATCCTGAACGTGAACTAATGTGCAGATTGGAGCTTAGCTATCACACAGATATTTTGCACAAATGTTACAATGGAATTCTCAGCAGGTTGATAAATAAAGGTGTGTGTGTGTGTGTGTGAGAGAGAGAGAGAGAGAGAGAGAGAGAGAGAGAGAGAGAGAGAGAGAGGGATTTAAATACACATTGAAATAATATTTAAATATATATTTTGGCAGGATTTAAAAATAAACAAACAAACCTCATATTAATGCAGAAATGGAACAGACTGAAAGCTGAACCATCTGAAAGTGATATGGATCAGAAGCAAAAGCTTTTGCCATTCTCTTTGGGCGAGTGGGAGACCACTTGGGTCTCCCATGTATGTGGGGAAATGATGCGGGGAAAGATAGAATATAAGCATACGAACATGAACTAACTGGTCATATTTTCATTATGCATGTGAGGGACATCCTCCAGTGGTGGAGCAACCACTCCCTCCTGCCCCCCACTATGTTGCTGCTGGTGGGGGGCAGGAAGTTTTTATTTGCTCTCTCACTGACTGCAAGGGGAAGGAGCTAACTATGCCAGACCCAGGTTTGGCATAGCGCTGTACCACTTCTGTTCAGGAAGCAAAGAGGATTAGGAGGCAGCCTCTTCAGTCCATTGCCGCATCCCCTGTTTCTCTCCACTCCATTGAGAGCCAGTGTGGTGTAGTGGTTAAGAGTGGTAGACTCGTAATCTGGTGAACCAGGTTCGCGTCTCCTCTCCTCCACATGCAGCTTCTGGGTGACCTTGGGCTAGTCACACTTCTCTGAAGTCTCTCAGCCCCACTCACCTCACAGAGTGTTTGTTGTGGGGGGAGGAAGGGAAAGGAGAATGTGAGCCGCTTTGAGACTCCTTCGGGTAGTGATAAAGCGGGATATCAAATCCAAACTCTCTTCTTCCATTGGCAGAACACGGACACCAGCTGAGCTTTCTGAAGGCAGGTCAGAGGACTCCTCGCAGTACAAGTGTTTGCATGTCGAGGTCCCCAAACCACCCCTCAAATAATTCACACCTCAGACAATAATTTAGGTTTTGTTTTTTGGCATAATTTTGGCCACAACTTTACATGATATGTGAGTGGTTGCATAGGCATTGGTTTAGACTATCTGTCCCACTGGGGACAGAACTGACGACCGTCAGTAAAGGGAAAACACTTAGGGGAGAGAAAAGGGGCAGGGGGACAGACCCAACGTCTCTCCCCAAATGCTCCCAGGGGCTCTTGCGTGGCCCTGGCCTCTGACCAGGGGATATGGACAAAAACATGATGAGCCCCTGGACTCCTTTAATGGAATTCCCCGCGCAGCAGCAGCATTGGAGGGGCAGACACAGCCAATCTTTACCCCTCCACCAAAGAACACAATAACCAATGCCTAACCGCCAACCTTACAAGTTGAGACTAATTGCTACGCAGTAGGCGAAAACCAGATGGCACCAGCCAATCAGCCAACTGGAAAAATTCCTACCAGGCCCCTGCCCCAACAGCAGACGACCCCATGACAGGCATAGCAAGGTCAACACAGAGGCCTAATAAAAGGGAGAGGAAGGGCGGGAGATCCATTGCACGCAGCAAAGAGGAACATCACAGGGCGTGCCAAGGGTTATATACCCGCTGGGCTGTCCATCACAAATTGCAACAAGTAAATCTCCCCAACAACAACCCAGGACCCAATTGGAGCTGTGGCCATCTATCCGATCCCGCCCAGCACCGGAAGGGTGATCTGCTGGCCCCCACAGCAACACGTGCTCTCCATGAAGGAGAACACGCTTTCTCCTCCTCCTCCACCACCACCCACTCCAGCAGCAGACAATGGTTGAATGCGCGTTAATGTGTTAGGCTGTGGGTTCAAGGTCAATGAAAAGCTGCAATGGTACCATTCAGCTTGGGCCTGTTGCCCTCACTAATCCTCCGGCACCTGGCTTTTTATCTGCTGTCTTGAAAACCTGCTGACAATAAGTAGACGCTGAAAAGAATATGCATGATTTAATATTTTTAAATATTCCATATACGGTGCCCATTTTGCATTCCCTGTCCAGGTTGCCCCTGTCACCATCCCCCTACCCTGGCCCTACTTCTGACAGACCCAAGCCTTGAGCCTTAAATCCTGGATTAGGGTCCTGGTGGCAAGCCTATAGCCTTCCTTTATGTCCCTGATAGTAGCGAATTGAATTATTTTCCCCTACCACAGAAACGCTCCAAAATTCTCCATGCAGTACAGTGACAGCTGTGAAGCCCTCTCTAGTTACACCATTAATTTTATCCTTGTTTACCAGCATTAATTTTAATATCCTTCTTGGGCACTAGCGCTCTGTGACACCAGTTGGAGCAAAGTCCTGCTTCATTTGCCTTCTGCAGGACGGTTGGGTAATTATTTTGTTTGCTGTCCCCTGGCACTGAGGCACACACATGTCTATGCTTTGGCTGATCATGTGTTTTGCTTGGGCCAAGCCGAGGAGAAGTTCTGCCATGGCTGTGGCTGCAGTAATAAAGCAACCATCTCACCCGAGAATGGGAAATTCCCCGTGATTTATTTGCTTGCTGACAGGACATAGTTCTTTATCCAGTTTGAACAACTTCACAGCATTTTTTCTAAACAAAATCTATATATAAAAAAATGTTCCCATTGCGTGTTTGTCCGAAACACCCTTGCTGCGTAACCGCTGGACCAAATCGCATCAAATTAGGACACAGCGTTCCATTACCATGGCAAAACAATCTGGCATAATAAAAATTCAGAAAAACCACACCTGCCATACCTAAAATAAAGTTTAAATGCCAAAAAAAACCTGTCGCAGCTATTAGATGTCATCAACAAAACAGCGCCCTCTAGCGACGGCTATACTGGTACCACAGCTACAAAAGCAAAAAACGGGCGCAACTATTACACATCACAAGCAAAACCTCAGAGCTCCGTCGGCCATTTGCAAGCTCACAAACCAGTAATTGAAAAGGGGGGGGCGAGAAGAGGGTAATAGAAAAGAGGGGGGCCGAGAAGAGGGTAATTGAAAATGGGGGTGGGGACAGAGAAGGGGCAGACGGAAGTTGAACAGGGGAACTTCTAGGCCGGCACTGTCACCACAGCCTGGGTCGTCGCTGTTAACTTAATAAAGTTGTGGCCAATTTAATCCCATGGAACGTTGTCCCGTGTCGTTATTTCCCTCAGGGGCTGCCCGGGGTTCGGGGGGACTCCGCCTGACCGTGCAATGAACGGATGCCACTCATTCCTATGGAGAAAGTAAAATGCTGTATTTGGAACACAGTGCTATGGAGTCAAAGTGTCCCATGACAACAGAATTCCTGCAAGACCCTTGCCCCCGCCAGGCACATACAGCCTTCCCATCATAGGTGATGGGCATTTCACAAGTTTCCTTATAAATCTCAGGCATCATCTTCCTTAATTACAGCTCAGTGATGGCACAGGTTATTAGTTCTGGGTGATAGCGCCATTAATTCCCCACATTACAGCTTTATTGCAGTGGAATTTAGCTCAGCACCACTCCATTAGCTGCCAACTGGTGCCCTGATCCTAAACATTAGTGTCACTGTTTCTGCCAGCATTAAGGCTTCATTGTCGGATGTTGCAAAGCCATTGCTATTGTCACATGCGCCACGAAAACATTGTAAAATATTTGATCTACTGGGACAGGTTGGACTATAAAATAAGAAATAATGCAATCCCTTTAAATGATAGCTTACTCTGAATTTCCCCCAGATGAAACACAGTGCCACAAGCCTGAAAGAGCACAAGAAAATTGACTTCGAAAAAGCAGTAGGGGGAGTTGTTGAAGTTTAGGTTTTAAACTCATCGGGGCAGAGATCTGTCTGTTTTGCACATACTGTGAAAGCGAGTTCTCCAATGCAAGGAGAGCTTGTGTTGCGGTGGGGCAAAAAGCCAGCTCCCTGTGGGTTTGGCTAGCTGGCCACAGCTAGCTTGACCACAACATGTTGCTGGGCAGAAGCACATGTATCCAGTTTGATGGACAGCCCAGCGTCCCTTATAAAGAGTCTGCACGTAGTGCAATCTCCCTCTTTCTGCAAGCTTCGGATCTCCCGCCCTCCCTCCCTGGTATAGGCTTGTGTTGACCTTGCTGTTGCCTGTCATGGGGTCGTCTGCTTTTGAGGCAGAGGCCTAGTAGGAATTTTTCCATTTGGCTGATTGGCTGTGCCATTTTGTTTTTGCCTACTACGTAGCAACTAGTCACAACTTGTAAGGTTGGCGGTTAGGCATTGGTTGTGTTGGTTAATGGAGCGCGGTAGCCCTCCATAAGTGATCATGGTGCGTGGGAATTCCGTTAAAGGAATCCAGCGGCTCAATATGCTTGTCCGAACCCGGTAGGGTTGCAGGGCCGTGCATGAGCCCCTGGGACCTCTGGGGAAGGGGGAGGTCTCTGCGTCCCAGCCTCCATTCAACTCTCCCCAGACTGGTTTCCCCCCGCTGACAAGTGGTCATCTCTGTCCCGTCGGACAGCTAGTCTTCACTGACAAGTGGTCATCTCTGTCCCGTCGGACAGCATGAACCAATGCCTACGCAACCACTCACATGTTTTGTATTTCAATAAATTTGTGGCCAAAACTATGCCAAAAACCCAAACAAAAATTACGTCTCATGTGTGAATTTATTGTGGGGGGTGGCTTGGTGACCTCTACACGCAAAACAAAGAAACAAATGTTGATGAACACTCCTCTTTCCTTATTCCATCCAGCTGCCCCAAACCTGACAGGGTTGGATTCGGTTTATGAAATTCCTTTGGTTTGCGTCTCAACCGGCTTTAGGACTGCACTGTAAAAACGCAAAACATTTTTTAAAAATCTGTTTAAAAAAGCAACAATGGCAGAGCTCATATATAAAAATGACCTTTACCTTCTTAGAAGGCAAAACACATTTACTGGAAGATGCAAAAATCCTGCGATGAGGGGGGGGAAAACCCACGCAATCATTAGCAATAACAACACTAAGTATGTATGTGGCACTTTAGAATGTTTAAAGGTACTTTAGAACAATCCTGTAAGATAAATTGCTTTATTATTAATTATTATTATTATTATTATTATTATCCCCAACTGAGGTGCAAAGAGTTCCTTCCTTAAGAGTGCTTTAGTGATTTCATAGAGGTAAAATTTGAACTGGGGACATCCTGGAGTTAAGCTTTTCTTTTTTAGTTATTATGATCCTCTGATACCTGAAAAACGGGTACATGGTGACTAGAATTTGAATTATTGAGACGCACAGAAAGCAGGTTTCTTATCCTCATGTGCTCCTGATTGCAGGACAGACATTTTGGCACCTGAGATGAACCACAAAATGGTGTCCCTCCCCGCCAGGAAAGAAGGGGTGAGTGAAGTTATACATCCGGAATGCGCACTCTGTGCGTGTGTGTGAAATAAACTTTACCTGATAGTCGAAGTGGGAATCAAAGGTCGCCATGGGGGGGGGTGAAGGGTCTTGTTCTAAATCAGGCCGAGTGAGTGCAGAGCCCAGGAGACCCCAGGAGACCCCAGAAAGCAGCCCACCCCTCCTGCATTTCCTTCCTGGGGTAGGAAGAGACCAGCAGTATCTCGCTCTTTCGCTCACCCGTTTGCGTGCAGCCTCTGGAGCGCAGGGTGGCAAGGCTACTTGGTGCCCTCACGGCATCCCTTATTTTCAAATCCAAAAGTTTGGGGGAAATCCCTTATTGTCAAATCCGAAAGTTGACAGCTATTTGAGGGGGTTGCCCTCCTCCAAGTTCATGGGCATTGGGCATTGCCATTCAAATGGCTTTGTGCCTTGTGATCCATTACGCAGGGCGGGGCTCCACCCCACCCCATATTTTATTCAAGTTGGCACCCCAGCCCCATGGATTGCAACAGGGGAGGAAAGGGTCCATCTCTCCCTCTCTGCCTGCTGTAATCCCAGGATTGATTGATTGATTTCTTTGAAAGATGTATAACCTGCCCTTCATTAAGCTGATGGGGGCGGGATGCAACAAAACAACATGACAACCTTTCCAAAACACTGACAGGAAAAAAATGCTTTAAAAAAACAATCCTTCAAAATAATTGTATTAATTATAAAATAATCTCTCTCTCTCTCTCTCTCTCTCTCTCTCTCTCTCACTCACACCCACACACACCCACACCCACACCCACACCCCTAATGCTATTTACATTTTTAAACACCTGCATTTAACACTGTGGGTAATTTTGACCTCTGTGTGCAGGACAGAAATACAGTAGAGGCTCCCGAACAGCATTCTTATGTGATGTGAAACAAGTTTGGGGTGGAGGGGACCATTGCCTCCCCCCGAATGACACCTTATTCTACACTATAAATCAATTCCATGATCATACACACCACAGCTGCAGCTGCCCTATACGTTTAAAGAGAATTTAAAGCACACGGCATGGTGTAGTGGTTAAGAGCGGTGGACTTGTAATCTGGTGAACCGGGTTCGTGTCTCTGCTCCTCCACATGCAGCTGCTGGGTGACCTTGGGCTAGTCACATTTCTCTGAAGTCTCTCAGCCCCACTCACCTCACAGAGTGTTTGTTTTGGGGGAGGAAGGGAAAGGAGAATGTGAGCCACTTTGAGACTCCTTCGGGTAGTGATAAAGCGGGATATCAAATCCAAACTCTTCTTCTTCTTCCCCAAAGACTCCCAGGAACTGTAGTTTACCCACCACCACTCCCCGCACCCTAAATATACTACAGTTCTCAGGATTCTTTGGGGAAAGACGTGTGCTTTACATGTACGACCTGGATGTGCAAAGTCGTTAATTTCAACCCACCCCTCACGATGCTTGGCCAGCTTCTCCCATGGCTCTAAATGTAAGTGGCTGGTGTGTTAATGAGGCATCATCTATGAGCCATCAGAGGATCACGGGAGTGGAAGAAGAAGAAACTCCCCAAGCCGGCCTGCTCAGTTCCTGTCTCAAGAGCCAATTAATAAGTTCTCATTAAGCCAAAACAAACATAATGGACACCGTGACAAGAAATATAACTTACAACTGGAAAGCAGTTTCCACAGGTATTTGTTCCTTCAGGCCAAGGTCATATATCTCCCATGTGGACCATAGCTATTCTTGGGCACTCAAGGCATGCTGATTTCACCTACTAGTTTTCTGATCCATCTTCCTGTCCCATTTGGAAGTGACCAACTTAAAAGTTGCTCCCTGCCCCCCCCCCTGCCTTTCCTGTTGTTGTTGTTTTTCATTTTCTCCCTCTCAGGTCATTTTGCAGCCTAGTCCTTTTAATCATGTCTATGGGGAAAGAGGTCCTCTGGATTCCATACAGCTTGCCTACTGTTATCCTACAGTTTGACCTTATGCTGTTTTATTTAGAAATAAGTCCTGTTGAAATCTAGTCCTGATCTTCATAGAATTGGAGTTGGAAGGGAGCCTGAGGGTCATCTAGTCCAAGCCCCTGCAATGCAGGAAACCGTCAGTCAGAGTACAATCATTATCCATACAAAAATTTAAAACGTCTAAACATCTCAGAAAGCTTTACACTAAAACATACAATGAGAAGTAGATTATACATTTAGACCCATGTCAATACTGTCAATTTTAACCTTACGGCGTTTAAAGGCCAAAAAAAAAAAAGAAATTTGGCCACCAAGAGGGTTGTGGTACCAGTAAAATTGCTCAGCAAAAACAAAACCTGTCTTTCTCTGTCTACTAGGTTAAGTTGGCATAAGGGTGGGGCTATCAGTTTTTGTCTAAGATCTACATAAAATGGGCAGGTCAAAAGAATATGTTCAGTTGACTCAACCGTTCCCAGGGCACAGGGACAAAATCTCAGAGCATATGGAACTCCCCTGAACCTTCCCCACAAAACCGCCAATTCCAGAACGTTTAACCTAGCGGCTGTGAGGAGTCTACGGTATTCCACATAGTGGATTTCCGCCAGATAAGGGGCTGGTGAAATCTGGAATATCTGATCCGCCCCAAAACATCCCCGGTTTCACACGGACAATGTCCTCTTGTCTAGCAATGTCCCTCAGTCTTTGAGAGATCACAAATTTAGCTTGACTGAGATGCAGGGCAATCCAAAGAGGAAGGAGATGGAAGCCTCCTGCCAGGTGACGTCAGATGTGAAATATCAATATTGGCTTCTGTGCTTTGTAAATCTCCCACTAATAAGGCTGCACTGTCAGAGGTAGATTTTAATAACAGCTATGGAGGAATAATTGGAAGTGTAGCCAGCTGATGTCCGCGACTGGAAATAAATTAAGCTGCCCTCAGTGTCCGCTGCCCACACGCCCAGCACTGAAATCCAGTGTCAGGTACAAAAAAGAAATAACAGTAGATCACACAAGAAAGTGGGCAGCAGGATTGGATTTTCTATAAAGCTTATTTAATTCACAGTAGGGCTTAGGTATGCTGTAAAGAAAGTCCCCCAGCAAACTGGGACCACTACTGTGGTATTCAATTATTACAACATGTTGGTCTTTGCACCCGGAGCCAGGACCCTCCATAGCTTTATACAGTCCAGAAGATGGCGGCATGCCCTTCACAGCTGAAACAAACGTGTTTAGACCACGCAAGACGGTTGCAATGTACACAATAGCCTAAGGCAGTCATTTGCAAGTCTGGGAGAGAGCCGCAGCAGCAGCAGCAACAACGGCAAAAGTAGTGAAATAATTCAAGAGTCCTCTGAGCCCCCAACCCCTGCTCATACAGAGGCTGCCTGCCACTGGTCTTGTCTCCTTCCATTATTCTCGAAGCAAATGAGTGCCTTCCATTATTCTCGAAGCAAATTTCTCTTGCCGCTGGGTGTGCGACACGAAGGATCATGCAGTCAGCTCTTTATGAAGAGGCAGCAGAAACGCCGGCTCTTAGAAGAGGTTGCCAGCGTGGTGTAGTGGTTAAGAGCGGTAGACTCGTAATCTGGTGAACCGGGTTCGATTCCCCGCTCCTCCACATGCAGCTGCTGGGTGACCTTCGGCTAGTCACACTTCTCTGAAGTCTCTCAGCCCCACTCACCTCACAGAGTGTTTGTTGTGGGGGAGGAAGGGAAAGGATAATAATAATAATAATAATTTATTATTTGTACCCCACCCATCTGGCCCTCCAGCCACTCTGGGCGGCCTCCAACAGATATTAAAATACATTAAAATATCACAGGTTAAAAACTTCCCTAAACAGGGATGCCTTGAGGTATTTTCTGAATGTCAGATAGTTGTTTATCTCTTTGACCTCTGATGGGAGGGCGTTCCACAGGGCGGGCGCTACTACCGAGAAGGCCCTCTGCCTGGTGCCCTGTAGCTTTGCTTCTCGCAGCGAGGGAACCGCCAGAAGGCCCTCGGTGCTGGACCTCAGTGTCCGGGCTGAACGGTGGGGGTGGAGACGCTCCTTCAGGTATACAGGACCGAGGCCGTTTAGGGCTTTAAAGGTCAGCACCAACACTTTGAATTGTGCTTGGAAACGTACTGGGAGCCAATGTAGTTCTCTCAGGACCGGTGTTATGTGGTCCCGGCAGCCACTCCCAGTCACCAGTCTAGCTGCCGCATTCTGGATTAATTGCAGTTTCTGGGTCACCTTCAAAGGTAGCCCCACGTAGAGCGCATTGCAGTAGTCCAAGCGGCAGATAACTAGAGCATGCACCACTCTGACAAGACAGTCTGCGGGCAGGTAGGGTCTTAGCCTGTGCACCAGATGGAGAATGTTAGCCACTTTGAGACTCCTTCAGGTAATGATAAAGTGGGATATCAAATCCAAACTCTTCTTCTTGCAGTCTGCAGCTTCTGTGTTGCCATCATAGTGGTGTTGGTGGTAAGATGTCAGGTAGCACAAACCAGGCTCAGACTCACCCCTTTCCTTGACGCATCCGTCGCTCGTACAATTGCAGCTTTGCCTATTGTGTTCTGGGTCAAAAGGAAAAACGCATGAGTGCTAAGTCAAGTATTTACCCGGTTCCATTTTGCCTTAAATTACAATCTCGTGCTCTTTTCCCCAAGGCTATTTATAAGTGTTCAAAGCCACTTACTTTCCTTCCTCTGCCACTGCAATGCGCTGATGTTACTAAGGGAAAATTAGAATTCCGTTAGAAAAAGGGCTTCCTGTGCTGGCTACCCTGAATATCTAAAAAGCAAATGTTTGAAATAATAAAAATTAAGTAATTGTTTTCCAGCCATTGTGCAATGATCCCAGGAGAAATTGCCAAAAGAGGGAAGAGCACATTTTTTCCAATGAAGTTTTCACCCCCAAAAAATCACCCTTCATATTGGCTCAACCCAATAATGAATACAGTAGGGAGCTGAAGTCAAAAGCAGATGGAAGCAGGTCTGTGTTCTCTGTTTTTGTATTTAAGATAAAGGGACCCCTGACCGTTAGGTCCAGTCGCGGCCGACTCTGGGGTTGCGGTGCTCATCTCACTTTACTGGCCGAGAGCCGGCGTACAGCTTCCGGGTCATGTGGACAGCATGACTTAGTTGCTTCTGGGGAAACCAGAGCAGCACACGGAAACGCCGTTTACCTTCCCGCTGCAGCAGTACCTATTTATCTACTTGCACTTTGACGTGCTTTCGAACTGCTAGGTTGGCAGGAGCTGGGACCGAGCAACGGGAGCTCACCCCGTTGCAGGGATTCGAACCGCTGACCTTCTGATCGGCAAGCCCTAGGCTCTGTGGTTTAACCCACAGCGCCACCCGCGTCCCGTATTTGTATTTAGGTGCCTATATTTAGATTATACACTCTTTGGGGTGTATTTTTGTCTGTGTGCTTAAATTGCTCAGGCAGCAGTATTTAAATCATAAAACAATAATAATACCAAATGCTTGAACATAGATCATAAATGAATTTGCTCCCCTCAAATCTCCTCTGATAATTTTACTGATGGTTATTCTATTATGGGGTGTCTTCTGAAGATGATAGTATTCCCCTTTGATGTGCATATTACATCCACAATGATATTTGACTACAGTATATGATTCTGGACGCAACTGACATGCACTGCTTTTTATATTTAACAATATCTGATAATAAATTAAAATTTACCAACATTTGACAGCTGACATACAATAGAGGTTTGCATTTGACAGCTCATATATACTGGCAATTAGTATTTGCTGATAAATGGTAGCTGATATGCAATTGTGGTAATAGTTCTTTTCATATGCCATAATACTTAGTATTTGAAATTAACAGCTTTTTAGACTTTAATTATATTTTCTTTGTTGTAATGCAGATAGGCCAATCTTTGAACACGGATGCTTCTTTCACTCCTATTGAAAATCCCAACAACTCCCCTTCTGTCCCCTTCAATATTGTTTGTCCAATGTGACTCCTGACAAAATCAGATGCAAATAAGTCTAAAGCACACACATTACGAACCGGGATATTAAAAAATGCACATTCTGAATTCAGATTTGAATTCTCGGTTGGAAATGCCACTTTCAAAATCCAAAGGGGCAAATGCTGGCGATTTTTTTGTTCTTTGTGGTAACGCGTAAATAAGCATTTGCCCCCAGTCCTCATCTGTTGGTTTGCGCAAAAGCTAGCATTCGAAGCCGGGCCTGAGGAAATGGGCCAAGGATATGATGCCAATATCGTTCAGTCCAGCAGTGGTGCTCAAATTGATTTCCTTGCTGTGTAGCTGTTTCAACCTATTTTCTTTGCCGCTGATTAAACCGCTTTCTACAGGAAGCTGAATGCCCCAATACCTTCATAATAACTAGAGAGCAGGAAGGGATTAGTTTTCCCTCCTGCAATTTCTCTGCTATCCATTTTGGAAGGCTTTATTTAGGCCAGGCGTAAATCTTAAGGGATTTACGATTGCAGGGGGCAGAAATGCCAACTGCTGCGGTCTGCTGTTGTAATCTTAACCACTTTATATATATATAAAAATTAGCTGATAAAATTGTGGGAGACTTCCAACCTTTTGCTTAGGCATGTCTTATCAATCATTTCCTTTTAGTGATTAGCTCTGCTTGCTACAGCCACCAAGGCCCCGGCCCCAAGATCCCAAGAAGTATTTGGAAGATGTGGTTTCACAGGGTAACTTATTTGGCTATGGATTTGTGAGGGGGAGGAGGGGCCCCTGTCCTGGAGGGGCAACTGGGAAAGATGCAGGAGAAGGCAGGAACACAGTTTTAACTAGGACTGAACCAAATTATCACTAAAGCCAATGTTTTAGAACAAAAGCAGAGTATGGGATATGAAATGTCACCTGGGGGGGGGACCACCCCCATGTGGGATGTGAAACACAAGAGCAGTAAAATACAACATCCCTTGTTGTTGTTGTTGTTGTTGTTGTTGTTGTTGTTGTTTAGTCGTTTAGTCGTGTCCGAATCTTTGTGACCCCATGGACCAGAGCACGCCAGGCACTCCTGTCTTCCACTGCCTCCCGGAGTTTGGTCAGACTCATGTTGGTAGCTTCAAGAACACTGTCCAACCATCTCGTCCTCTGTCGTCCCCTTCTCCTTGTGCCCTCCATCTTTCCCAACATCAGGGTCTTTCCCAGGGAGTCTTCTCTTCTCATGAGGTGGCCAAAGTATTGGAGCCTCAGCTTCAGGATCTGTCTTTCCAGCGAGAACTCAGGGCTGATTTCCTTAAGAATTGATAGGTTTGATCTTCTTGCAGTCCATGGGACTCTCAAGAGTCTCCTCCAGCACCATAATTCCCTAGAGTTGACATAGAAGGGGATGTCTGGACCAGCCAGTTGGAACTTCCTGTTTCTCCTGGGCTGGGACAGACTTCCTCTACATGTGACTAGAAGTGGGTGTGGCCTCACCTGTGCAGGTAACAAAAGCATAGGACTGGCCGCCACATCTCTCTCTCTTTGACTACATTTCGCCAAGGAAGCAACATCCGCTTAGCCAAAGATGCCCTCTTGGCTTCCAGCCAAGAGAGGACAAAGGGAATATCTCTATACGGGATAGTTTCCTCATGTATGTTATTTTCTAAGCTAAGTCTGCCTTCTGGGATCCTATTATGAACAGAATGTGTGTAAGTAAACTATTTTTATACTTTTATAGAAGACTGTGTCATGTCTAATCTTTTTATGAGGGAATAAGGGGGAAATACCAGGACAGTTATTTTAGAGGCTTTCCGCTGTGCAAGTTTAAAAAGCGGAATGTTACTCTGCTAAATTGTGGAACTTGTTAACACAAGTTGGAATAGGATATAATTAAACAACATATCCTCTCCTGCATCCATGAACATTCCCACACCCCAAATGTGCTGCTTCCTTGCCTGTCTGCAAACTTTGTAAGTACAGAAGAAGCAAGTTGCAGCACAGTGGGTGGAAAGAGGGAGAGCTGTCCATCTGCCCAAGCCCAAATGGCACCTTAAAGTTGCTATGGACTTCAACTCCCATTTGAGCCAAACAGATGGGAGCTGTAAGTTCGAAACATTTGGAAGGCACTGTCAGGGATCTGCCCACCCCTGCCAGTCCAGCTCTGAGTGCATACAGGGACCCACAGCCTGTGTTAACGACAGATTCATCTTCGAGTGAATCTGGCAGCCCCTCTTCGGGGGAGGAGCAGTTAGTGGCCGGGAGCCAGGGAGTGTCAGGTGTCCAGGGAGTTGCTGAGAGACTTGGCACCACCCAGCAGACTCGCTCGGAGGGGGAGGCATCAGTTCCGGCGCATATCTCACGTAGGAGGAGAAGGCGGCAATTCAGGATGCCGAGGCTTTGGTGTTGGCGCCAAAACAGAAGGGAGGCACTTCCGGATTCTGCTAGTGACTGAGCAGACATGATAAACTGAACTCTGCACCGTAAATAGCTTTGCACAGAATAAAGAGATTTAAAGACAAGATGGCTTGGTCTTACTATTGAACAACCGGTAAGAGAATCTGACAGGCACCAAGGAGGCCAATGCTTGCCTAAGCAAAGCTGGAAAGAGCTCCAGTTCAAGGGGCAAGCTTTGTGCATGTGCAGAGTTTCTCCCTTTAAAGCAGCAATGAAAGTGGGGTCCAGGTTTGCAGCTCACGAACAAACAGCTGGTGGTTTGGGCTTGTGACTAAAGCTACCCCACTTAGATTATACCGAAGATTCACTTACACTGGACTTACCACTAATTTTCCCCTTGAGACTGGAAGGTTGCTTTGATTATCAAAGTCTGATGATCTGACCAACTAAGCTTGCAGATTGATATGGAACATAATCCACTGGGACAATCTCCTATGTGAGCCCCATTGAAACAAAAAGCAGTAGCCTCTCTCTGCAAGCCCCCCACCAAACCATGTGTACATGGGGGAAACACGGAGCAAACAGGGCAAAGCTGTTTACATCACACGGCTCGCAGCCTGTAAGAAGTTGTGTTTGTGTCCAGGATTCAGATGAAAAATAGGGAAACTGTTTTGAATTTGCAAAATTTATATATGTGTTCAACAATAACAAAAAAACACAACCTGCCTTGTCAAATATGCACAGTTTGACAAGAAAATAATAACTCACCAAGAGTTACAAAATAAAAACTGAGGAAAAGGAGGAGATGATTGCTGGGCCAGTCAATCATATGATAATTCTTTGGCGTGAGCTTGATCCTGTATTCCGGATTCTCCCAGCAAAGACAATAAGGGTTGAAGTGAGATCTGCTTCTAAATCATTCCAGTGTTGGAGGAGGCATGAGTTTTGCTATGCATGTCTCTGTGTGGGATTTTAGTAATAATAAAGAAGGGAAGCAATGATGCTCAAATGCCCATGTTATGAATGGTGCTCCTCAGAACCATTTCTCTTCATGCTGCAACATCTGTCACCTCATCTTTATGTCAGGCAAATGTAATGCAAAACGCATCTCAAAATGAATATCGCAAGTAGCTGAGATATTCCATTTTTAATTGCTTTTGGAGAGAAGAGGGCTTACGCAAGGTATTTGTGCAAGATCGGTGCTTCATTTGCGCTGAGCCTCACTACGATTTAGCAGCGGGGGCTCTTTCAAAGCCCTGGAACTTAATCTCTCATCCTGCATATTTTACTAGGACTCATTTTCTCTGCACCTGTAGGCTTGTTTGCATAATAGATTTATATCCTATTTCTGCTGGGATGTGCAAGGGGCTGAGGCACACCCAAGAGCAGAAGTCGCAAGAGCAAATCGTATAGAGTTGCGCACTGACCCATGTCAAGCTGCGCAACAGCAAAGACTGTTTGTAATGATGAGGGGTCTGTGGCCTGCTTTCCTGGGTGACCTAGGTGCCGGGTTCCGCCCAACTTTAGGGGGCCATTGCACACATGTGACATCATATGCATGACATGCCAATTGTGACATCATGTTGCAGGAGCAGGCCGCAAGCAGAATGGAGCTTGCTGGTGTTGTGAGACAGATAAAGCTCTCGTTTTATTAGGAAGAGATCCTAGACTGGCCTTGTTGCGACTCACCTGGACAGCAACAACAACCCATCAGTATAGGTGACAACTACTACAATATTAGGGACGCAGGTGGCACTGTTGGATTACAGGTAGGTAGCCGTGTTGGTCTGCCATAGTCAAAACAAAATAAAAAATAAAAGAATTCCTTCCAGTAGCACCTTAGAGACCAACTAATATACCATCTCAGGACTATTTAATTGCTCATCATCTAACATTGCGTATGCCATCAAATGCCAACAGTGCCCTTGGACAAACAGGCCAAACTCTACGCCAAAGGATAAATGGACGTAAATCTGACAAGACAGAGAAACCAGTAGGAGAACACTTCAATCTCCCAGGACACTCTATACAAGATCTCAAAGTAGCTGTCTTATTGCAAAGGAATTTCAGAAATAGACTGGAAAGAGAAGTTGCTGAATTGCAACTCATTACCAAACTTAAAACCATGGAGAGACCTGGTCTGAACAAAGACATTGGATTCTTATCTCATTATACATGACAAAGCTATTTTTTAACCTTCTCACCCCTTGCTTTTTCCTGTAAGACTAATTGCAGTCATTAACAGTCGTCAGCAGGTTTACTACAGCTATCAGTCTATCCCACCACCCTTCTGAGTAATACCCCTCCCACCCTCTCACTATATATAAGGGTCTGGTGACTTCTGTTTCAGTGTATCTGAAGAAGTGTGCATGCACACGAAAGCTCATACCAAGAACAAACTTAGTTGGTCTCTAAGGGGCTACTGGAAGGAATTTTTTTTAT
This sequence comes from Darevskia mixta, assembly GCA_034641385.1. NCBI lineage: Eukaryota > Metazoa > Chordata > Lepidosauria > Squamata > Lacertidae > Darevskia > Darevskia mixta. The sequence goes on along the minus strand of JAWWNH010000139.1, from coordinate 1,066,551 downwards.
TTTGTTTCAAGAAAGCCATAATATGTCTGAATATATCATTACTAGCAGCCACTACTGTTGGATTCAGTTCTTTAGACTGACCACTAAGTTTAACTTTTGTCCTGACAGCAATGTTTGTTCTAGTTGATCTTATTGTTGTGATATTACAAACAAACAGCACTTTGAGAGGTTGCCTATACCTGAAAAAACCAATATACAGTATTTTGGAAATGTATTCACATCACATCCATGTTTTACCAGATTCCATTCCATATAAACGGATGACCACTTGCATAGCGTCAGGGCATTAGGGCCGTGTGTTTGTTTCATAATGAATGAAAAACGACAACAAATGGGTCTCAGTCATTTAATTTGTTACTCGCAAAGAAACAAATGCCAGAGTGACAAATGAATTTGAAATGTTATGAATTTATTATGTGAAGTGTTCTCTGAGCAGCCAGAATAGGTAAGGTCTAGAGAGGTGGGGGGTGGGACACGGGTGGTGCTATGGTCTAAACCACAGAGCCTAGGGCTTGCCGATCAGAAGGTTGGCGGTTTGAATCCCCGCGACGGGGTGAGCTCCCGTTGCTCAGTCCCAGGTCCTGCCAACCTAGCAGTTCGAAAGCACGTCAAAGTGCAAGTAGATAAATAGGTACCGCACCAGCAGGAAGGTAAATGGCGTTCCCGTGCGCTGCTCTGGTTCGCCAGAAGCGGCTTAGTCATGCTGGCCACATGACCCGGAAGCTGTACGCCGCTCCCTCGGCCAATAATACGAGATGAGCGCCGCAACCCCAGAGTCGGTCACAACTGGACCTAATGGTCAGGGGTCCCTTTACCTTTTTATGTTTTGGGTAGTTTGTTGGGCTGCATCAAACATGCTAATTTGTAGGAGAATAGTGTACTTAGATACGATGTGGTGCCATATGCATTTGTTACTGCTCAGGGATATTCCTTTGAGCGAAGCTCAAAAGTTGATTACCTATTTTGCATCTTCCTCAGAGAGTCCCTTCTCCTATGCAATAGTTAAGGCTGGCAGAATAAGTCCCCCTCTTCACACCGTGACCCTTTCAAGATCTAGCACTTGTTATTCTCACTTGTACTGTTACCAAAGCAACTTGGATTTTCTGCAGATGTAGTCCCAGGTTAGGGACAATAACCCCTTTTTGAAACTTCTGAGGCAATTGATGTGGGACATAACATTATGTATGAGGATTGGGAAAAACTGTGAAAGAAGGGGATCAAGTTTACCGCATGTAATGTACTACGAGAAAATGTAATGAAAATGATGTATAGATGGTACTTGACCCCGGTGAAAATAGCAAAAATGTACCATACAGATGATAATAAATGTTGGAAATGTAAAGAGAAGGATGGCACATTTTATCATATGTGGTGGACGTGCCCCAAAATAAAAGGCTTCTGGGAAAAGATATATAATGAATTGAAAAAAGTATTTAAATACCCTATATACTCGAGTATAAGCCTAGTTTTTCAGCACATTTTTTGTGCTGAAAAAGCCGCCCTTGGCTTATACTCGAGTGAGGCAGGCAGTGGCTCCTATGAAGCCTTCCCAGGTTTTTGGTGGTAAAATTGGGTGCCTCGGCTTATATTCGGGTCGGCTTATACTCGAGTATATACGGTATACATTTCTTTAAAAAACCAGAAGCCTTTTTGATTGGTATAGTTGGAAAGGATATTGTAAAAGAGGATGTGAGGTTCTTTCTTTATGCTACAACAGCAGCAAGATTACTTCTTGCTAAAAACTGGAAATCCCAAGAGACACCAACTTTAGAAGAATGGCGAATGAAATTACTGGACTTTATGGAAATGGCCGAAATGAGTGGACGAATCCGAGAACAGAAGGAAGAGAGCGTTGAAGAAGATTGGAAGAAATGTAAAGACTATTTGAAAAAAGTTTATTTGATTTGGTACAGGCAGCAGAAGTAGTTAAGCTTAGGTTAAGAAAATAAGATGCGATGCATAATAAAAACACGAGGTTGTAAGGTTTATTTTTTTGTATATAAAAGAAGAAGAAAACTGATAAAGAGAATTACAATGAATGTCAGAAAAAAGGGACTTGAGGAAGTAAAAAAAAATTAGGCTATGTAAAAAAGAATTACTGGGCCTCGGATATGGAGAGGCCCAGGCTAAACAAAGATCTGATGTTGTTAATGATGTTTGTTAAGTTTGTTTTTAAATGATAAAATCAATAAAAAATATTATTAAAAAGAAACTTCTGCTTCTGTAGTCAAATCTCCAGTCATAGACCTGCTTTAAAGAGTGCTGCTCCTTAATGTATAACTCACAGCAGCCTTGTTGTAGTTAATGTTCATCCTTGGATTATTTTATATTTAATAACTTGTCCCCTTGCTTTTATTCACTCGTCTGATGGTAATCCAAAGTCCCCATGGCAGGGCTGACTAATCTTCTCATTTTAATCAGCAGAAATCGGCTGTATTCTCAACTGGTTCAAATCTGTCTACCTGCTTTAGGCTGCAAATATTTCAGCAATGCCTGCTTGGGCTGGCTGAAGATCAAGGGTGATGCTTTTCTTTTAGAAGGAATATATTTATGATGTGCATTTTTTAAAAACAACAACAAATACTTCTGCAAAAGCCTGTTGAATGAAATGACTAAGGAAGCCAGTCTCCCATGTCATGCAGAATAATAAGGAAGTCTGTCGCATAAAAATGAACAGTGAGTTAATCCCACATGTATGTGTTAAATCTTCTTCCCTAAACTTGGAAGGATGTTTAACACAGAATTAAAGAGCCCTTTTGAAATAAAAAGTAAAAAAAAAAATCACATCTGATCCTCTTTCTATGAATTTGCACTGGCACTAGCAAGACGAGGTTTACAGAAGAGGGGATTATGCTTTTGAACTTGGTCTCTGCTATCAACAGAGACACACTGAATCAGAGGACTGGAGGGAAGTGGATTATTATCTTGTCAGACCGTAGGGGGTGTCAGGATTCCCCCCTCCCCATTAAACCACATTCACATTATGCCACAAGGCCTTTCATCTTCCCATTTGAGTGCAACACACAGAGAGGAGGAACACAGCAGGTTCCTTCAATAGATGCCTGCTCTGCCGTGAATGATACTTCAGACCCTCCAAGTGTCCCTATTTTCCAGGGACATCCCTGAATTAGAGAAGCCATCCCGGTTTCTGATTTTATCCCAGAAATTGGAATGTCCTGCTTTTCCTATTTTCATTGGAGAAATGTTGGAGGGGATGGAAATATCTGATCCCCCCAAGCCCATAGCTGTCAACCTTCCCATTTTTGGCAGGAAATTCCCTTATTCCAGCACCGTTTGTCACTGTTTCCCTTTTTGGGTGGGAAATTCCCTTATTCCAATGCCGTTTCCCGGTGCAGGCAGAAGCAAGCAAAGCACAAACAGTGCTGTTGTCTAATGACATCCTATTGCGTGTCAAATCCCGACCCCTCCCGTGGTGAAATAAAGACACAAAACTCAATAATTAAGGTTAATGGGCATAGAAAGGCCACAACTTTATTGGTTACGAATGTAGAGAGGTATTGGCTTAGGCATTGGATCTAACCAACTATATCTGACTCCAGCACGTTGTGCTGGCAGTCCGGGAAGGGTTAACCACCGATGGGAGAGTCCTGCTGCTGCACATCAGCTAGGAACTCACCCTGGGGTCACCGATACGGGGCGTGCCTTTGGCCCTCACCTACCACGGCTTCGGACAGGGACACGCCCCCCGGACTCGTTTAACGAAGTACCCTTCAGCATTTGGGGGAGGTGATGGCCCAACCTCCCCCCCCACCTTCAGCCTTCCCTAGATAATCCAATGCCTAGCCGCCAACCTAAGTTGTGACGAATTGCTACGAGGTAGGCGAAAACCACAAGGCTCCAGCCAATTTCCCAGGTGGGAAAATTCCTACCAGGTCCCTCAACGGCGACCAACTGAAGTCCATAGCAAGGTCAGTAAGAACGCTACCTGAAAAAAGGGGAGGGTGGGCAGGAAAAAGTATCAGCTGGCGGGGGCAGGAAGCAAGAGGCTGAGCCCTGCGCGCGCTTGCTTAAATCCAGCAAGCCACGCCTGTCGGCCGCGCCAATAGGTCGGCCTGCCAGGCGCCGCGCCCAGGGCTCAGCCTATGGTGGCAGGGGATGAAGCCATCCCCTGCGCACGTGAAGGGCTCGTGATGCCCGCAACACCCCTCCTCCCTCCGGGCGGAAGGGACTTTCTCTGTAACTATTGGTGAGCAACGCAGCCGAGCAACGCAGCTGAGGAGCCTCCCTGGCCGGCAGGGAGGGAGAGGAGCTGCTTCCTTTGAAATCCAGGAAATTTACGGGATATCTAACAATCCGGGATAGCAGCGGGAAACGGCATTGGAATAAGGGAGTTTCCCGCAAAAAAAGGGAGGGTTGATAGCTATGTTACTAACACTTGGTGGTACAGTCAAGAAATGCACCAGCCACCGTCCCAAATACATTTTTGTCTCTTGCTTGTTGGACTGTTTGCTTGCCCAGGGTGGAGAGAGGAAGCAGAATTTCCAAACAGCTCTTCGCCACTATGGCTGGCACTGTTGTGTGAATGCATGAGAGATGAAGCCACAAGACATTTCCCAGGAGTCAGTAGGCTAACGTTGTGAACTGGGAAGCAACGTCTGGAAAACAGATGGGCTTCATCTGAAAACTCATCAAGAAAGCTCATAAATAAATACTGAGCTGCTTCCAGATCAAGCTGAGGGCAGTTTGCACATCACAAAAACAATGGGAGCTTAAATGCTTTTTTCAGTTTATAAACTGTTCCCGTGATCAGGATATGGCCTGAGCTTCAGGGGAGGGGAGAGAAATTGTCATGGAATTGGCATTCATCTGAACCTTCCCAGGAAAACCTATCTTAACATGGTGGATTTGATCTATATCCATAAAACATATTGTCTGAAACAGTCCTGAGTTATAGGTATTAATATGCAAATAGTGGTTTCTCATTTTAATATCTCAAGGTCATTCTGGGTGCAATCAGCAAAATGCAAAGGAGCTTTCAGCAAGAGAAATAAAGTGCGCGCACATGCATGTGCTCTCTCCCCCCCCCCTCTCTCAGAGTCCAAGAGGAGCCTTCTATTCAAGGGCCAGTCACAAAGGTTGAGGTAGTGAAGCCCATAACTCAGCAACTTGGCAGTCAAGAGAGAGTTATAGACCCTTTTGGAAACACGGCATGCAGGAAATGTATAGCCCGATGCCACTGGATATGGAATTAATTTCCAGCTCATCATAAAAAATGCAGGGCAGGCACTGCTTGCGAGTGCATTTAAAAGCCCCTCGCTTCCAAGAGGAATGCAGCTGAAGAAAGAGGGACTCTCTGGTTAAAATTCTGCATGGAGGAAAGGTGGAAGGTCGGGAAGTGCAGGGCAGAAAGGCGCATGTTCAAGGGAAATGAAGAAATATGTTGTGCTTCCCAAAGGCATCAGGTTGACCACAGTGCGAAATAAGCTGCTGAAGTAGATAAGACTTAGGTTTGGATCCAGCTGGGCTCTCCTGTCATAGTCCGGTCTATGGGTGAGGGAAGTCCCGGCATAGGACGTCAGGACCGGGGGCAAGATGGTGAGGTGGGAGCAGAAATACAAGTCCAGAAACCATTGAGGGATGATTGTCAATCATCGTGGGAAAAGGAGATTATAAATGAAGTGCAGACCTGTGGATTGTCGCATCTCTTCCTGGAGTCTATGACATTTAGCCAAGCTAAAGTTGTGATCTCTCAAAGACTGAGGGATATTGCTAGGCAAGAGGACATTGCTCTTGTGAAACCTGGGATGTATTTGGGGGAACAGATATCTCAGATTTCACCAGCCCCTTATCTGGCGGAAATCTACTATGTGGAATACCGTAGGCTCCTTACAGCCGCTAGGTTAAACGTTCTGGAATCGGCGGTTTTGTGGGGAAGGTTCAGGGGATTCCCATACGCCCAGAGACTTTGCCCCTGTGCTCTGGGAGTGGTAGAGTCAACTGAACATATTCTTTTGATCTGCCCATTCTATGCAGATCTTAGACAAAAACTTATAGCTCCACTCCTATGCCAACATAGCCCAGTAGACAGAGAAAGATTGGTTTTGTATTTGCTGAACAAGTTCACTGAAACAACAACCTTCTCGGTGGCCAAGGTTGTTGAGGGTCGAGAGACAAGGAGTCACGAAGACTAAGGTCCAAGGGTTGAGAAGCAAGGAATCACGAAGACTAAGGTCCGAGGGTCGAGAGGCAAGGAGTCACGAAGGCTAAGGTCCGAGGGCCGAGAGGCAAGGAGTCATGAAGGCAAAGGTCCCAGGGTCGAGAGGCAAGGAGTCTAGAAGCCAAGGTCCGGAGATCAGGAAGCAGGAAACTAGGGGCCAGACGCAGCAAGGCAGGAAGCGTGTTGCTGTGGCAAAGAGCCGAAGGGAAATGCTGACCTATACCCCCTCCCGGCTCTTGCCACCAGGTGCAGCGAGTTACCAAGTGGCCTCACCTGTGTGGCCGTGCCTCTCCTCTCCAGAGCAAACTGAGGAAGGCCCCAGTCCTGTGAAGCCCTGATGGTCCCAGGGCCTGGCTCCTACAGGCACTCCTGACACCTTACAGTCATCTGACATTTATTCCAAGCCTGGCCTGGAATCCTGCAGAATCCTGTGAACCTTCCACGGTCAGGTTTCTGGTGCCCATGAATACAGAGTAGGGAAATGAAAATGCTTAGGAGTGTAGCATAATTCACACATATTATTCTGAGGTTCACATTTTACATGTGGAAACTCATCCCTGAAAAGCCATCCTCTGCAACTGCAAGCTGGGGGAAACGCTCTGCCTGTAGATCTTAGAAAGTCTGTGTACAGAGTGTATCCACAGCAGTGACCAGAGGAGGAATGGCTGCTGAAAGGTTGGCCAATCTGCATAAAATACTGGGAAGCCCAGGGAAGCCCTGCCCCAAATAATTGATTACATGATGTGGTGCACATACAGCATTTGAATGGCAATGCCTATGAATTTGGGAGGGGGGCAGGCTCCTCAAATATTTTATTGGGGGGGCCAAAAATCCCTCGGCCCCTAGGAGTTGGCTCCTATGACTGCTGGAAGGAGTGCAGAATGAAGAAACACCATGGTACACTTCCATCAGCACAATCAGACACCTTCCTATGCCCCAGCTGCAACAAAACATGTCTCTCCCATATTGGTCTCTACAGTCACAGCAGGTGCTGTAACTCTCCAATGGTTTGACTTCACCCTCGAAGACACCCTCTTCAAGACTGTCTCCCAACCTGTCAGCAACCTTTTTCAGCCGTGGGCCGGTCCACCGTCTCTCAGACCAGGTGGTGGGCCGGACTATATTTTTTGGGGGGGGGAGGGGGGAATGAACAAATTCCTATGCCCCACAAATAACCCAGAGATGCATTTTAAATAAAAGCACACATTCTACTCATGTAAAAACACGCTGATTCCCAGACTGTCCATGGGCCAGATTTAGAAGGTGATTGGGCCACATCCGGCCCACGGGCCTTAGGTTGCCTAAACCTGCCCAAAACTGATGAATGCCAACCAGCCTGTGCACAGAGTACTGGGCAGAGATCAGTGGTCTGGCTCATAGCTGTCAACCCTCCCTTTCTTTGCGGGAAACTCCCTTATTCCAATGCCGTTTCCTGCTGCTATCCCGGATTGTTGATATCCCTTAAATTTCCCGGATTTCAAAGGAAGCAGCTCCTCTCCCTCCCTGCCGGCCAGGGAGGCTCCTCAGCTGCGTTGCTCGGCTGCCAATAAGGAGTCTGAGACCGACTGGGGGCGGAGCTTGCATGCCTTGTGCAGCCAGACCCTCACGCCCAACCAGACAGCCAGCCTGCCTGCCGTCTACACGCTCGCTCTTTCGCTCACCCGTTCGCGCGCAGCCTCTGGAGCGCAGGGTGGCGAGGCTACTTGGTGCCATTGCGCCGCCCTGGCGGCATCCCTTATTTTCAAATCTGAAAGTTTGGGAAAATCCCTTATTTTCAAATCCGAAAGTTGACAGCTATGGTCTGGCTCAGTTTGAAGCAGTTTCTCATGTTCACAGGGCCTCTTGTTGGGTTAGTGTTCTTCACTCTGCTCAGGACTGCACAGTTCCACCCAGGTGAAGGATGCTGTACTGAACACAGAACATAGCTTCCTGATTTTGCCGGCTGAAGGAGTGGTTGTTAGAGAAAAAATCATATTTTTTAGATTTGGGAGGCCATGATAATATATTTGGCTGGCACGCATATTTGTGGTATGAAAAGGTGAAAGTTCATAAAGGATAAACAAACCAAATAATTAGGAAAAAATTGTACGGGATTGTATGGGATTTATTGGAGACAAAAACACCACTTTGGCTTCCCCCAAAGCAGTGAAGAAAAACATGATGGAAAACTGGATAACCTATAGAAATTTGTTAAGAGAGGAAGGTGGAGAATTAAAATTAAAAGAGTTTAAGGATTTGTCAGGAATGCTAACAGCACGGATGCAATATCATCAATTGAACGAAGTATTTAAAAAGGATGTGAAATGGGGGTTTGGGGGACAAATATCTCAACTAGAGAAAGACCTGTTAGATTGTATCGTTAAAGTGATGTCTAAAATGTGTAAGATGTTATTGGAATGGGAGACAAAAGGCAAACAGATGAAATCTTTTTCCTTCTTTTTTTAATAGAAAGTTTTGTTTTTACTCCAGCCTAACAAAGGAATTTTTACCTTTAACAAAAAGAGAGAAAAGACATGTTTCCTTTTAAAGAACATGATAGTATTAAGGTTAAAGTACCGGTATATAACTATAGGAAAAAACCTTTAAATAATCCAACTGAAAAATCTTTAGATACTTGGGGAATGTCCATGGGTTGTTTTTTTAAAAAAAGTTTTCTAGTATTATAACAACTTATTAAAACTACAGAAAGATATGTATTAACTGAACATACACAATAACACAAAAATGAAAATTCCAGGCAGTATTCACAAAGTTAAAATAGTTGACAGCTATTAGCTATTGTTGTATGTAATCTTATTTTATTTTGCAATTGCCATGTTATGATGTTATTTGTAATATATAATTATTCAATAAAAATTATTTTTTAAAAAAATACTTGCGGTTTTTTTTAAAAAAACAACCACATATAATAATAGAGGAATAAAAAGAATAAGACAAGATAATTTAGGATATGCAGGGAAAGATAAAAATAGCTTTAAGGAACTGCAGACAGAGGGGGAGGGGTGATGAAGCTTAAAATGTTAGAATTATTGTTGAATGATTTGTGAAATCCCAATTTTCACTTTTTAAAAAGTACAGCTCCCTGGCTCTTATGGTCATGAAGATGTGCTTGAAAGTGTGTGGACAATATCTGCTGGAAATCTCAGAAGGTAGGGGCAAGGAAGACTGAATACGATTTCCGGTGGCTACAAATGATACTTGGCTTGCAAAGCGTCCTGCCTCTCATGTGTAACAAAACTGGAACAGTGCAAATTGGAGAATGAATTATGTAAAATAAGGCAAATTATGCACATTTGCTCAATTTGCATAATTTATATAGGTTGCAGAATTCACTTTCCCCCCATTGCACAGAATTATAATACAGCCCTGACTATACTCCAGTACTTATTTTCAAGTTTCTTCTGTCTTTGCAAAGTGCCCTGACGATGGTCCATTTCCCCCTTTTAATCTATTGTCAGCAGAAAGCACTTTCCCCATTTAGCTGATGCCGACTCCATCATACATTATCCTCCTATCATCTCCCTGAAAAATCTATATTTCCCTAAAACCAACACAGCCAAAAGTATCGTACAGACTGTTCTGTGCTACATTTTGCCTCTTGCTTTGTTTATGTGGAAACTCAAAGATTTATAGGCATGGTGATGAATTATAGAAAAGCATACAAACATGTTTTACGGATCCGTGTGCTGAGTGCCCAAGACCCATAGACATCTGGAGGAATTAGTTGCTGGAAATTAACAGAGTTTGTCTTTTGCTTGATAAGCTCCGGGGGCTGGAATGAATTGTGGGAAGAAGAAGAAGCCATTTGGGGCTGTTTGCTCTTCCTTGCAATGGCTCCTGGGGTAACAAGGCTGTGATGGTGCAGACATGGACAGAACCTTCTTGTGCACTTTGAATCTGAAACTGGTAATGGGAGCCATTCTTGGTGTTTCAGTTTGAGAAATTGATAAAAAAACTCTATGCTTACAATTGCTGCAAATTTAATTGTATTGTTTTATTGTTTGGTAGTTTGCTACCCTGGGCTCCCTTTGGAGGAGGTACAAGATAGAAATTTAAACAAACAAATATATTACCCTTCTGAGTAATACCCCTCCCCACCCTCTCACTATATATAAGGGTCTGGTGACTTCTGTCTCAGTGTATCTGAAGAAGTGTGCATGCACATGAAAGCTCATACCAAGAACAAACTTAGTTGGTCTCTAAGGTGCTACTATGGGACGCGGGTGGCGCTGTGGGTTAAACCACTGACCCTAGGGCTTGCTGATCAGAAGGTCGGCGGTTCAAATCCCCGCAACAGGGTGAGTTCCCGTTGCTCGGTCCCTGCTCCTGCCAACCTAGCAGTTCGAAAGCACGTCAAAGTGCAAGTAGATAAATAGGTATCGCTCCGGCAGGAAGGTAAACGGCGTTTCCGTGCGCTGCTCTGGTTCGCCAGAAGCAGCTTAGTCATGCTGACCACATGACCCGGAAGCTGTACGCTGGCTCATAGCTGTCAACTTTCGGATTTGAAAATAAGGGATTTTTTCGAACTTTCGGATTTGAAAATAAGGGATGCCACGAGGGCGGTGCATAAAGCTGAGAGAAGTAGAGACACCTAAAGCTGCCTTCAGGATCAAGCCAGATCCCTTGGTACTGCTGCAACCATCATTCACATTCCAGAGTCTTCACTGCTGGCTAAGAAGCTTGAATTAAAAAAGTCAAATGCCATAGAATGCCAGCCATTTGCTAATACGCTTAGCCAAAGCAACAGCTATTGATCCTGATTGCCTGGAATTGCACTTCAAAAGGCCTAGGTGACATTTCCAAGGAGATACAAGATATTTTCAAGTCAATTAGAGGCATCAGAGGATTTGTGCAAATGGGTCACGTTCACCTTAAAGGAATGTCAGCAGAGGATAGGGAATGAATTAAGCACCTTTTATATGCTGGGAAACAAATCCCTTAATGGCCCAGAACATCAGAAAGGACACCTGGGGTCTCCCAAGGCGCACTGGAAGTGTTTCTGAGGAAATCACTACATGCTTCTCCTGCAGGGCTGTTTGTGCTTTAAAGGGAACCAGTGCTGAATCAACAGGAATTGATGCACCTCCCCAGCAGATGGGAGCTGTCCATGGTGCTGAAAATGGGATTGAAGCACAACTCTGTACACTGGGCAGGCAGAGGTGTTCCTCTTCATCCCAGATGTGTGGGGTCTCTGTTAACTCAGTCACAATAACCAGGCCGGGTGTTGGTTAACTAAAACACAAAGTTGGGCACAACAATGCTTTATAAATCAAGGTGATATCATTGGATCACAACACAGTAGGCACTTGTTGTTTTTTTGTTTTTTTATAATCTATTTATTGAATTTTCCAATACACATCACAGCAAATCACATTGAAATTATTCCCAATTACATTTCAAATTACAATCCAAATTAATTATACAATTCCCAATTAAAAGAAACATTCCAATTATGCCTAATTATTATAATAAATTTTATATATATATGGACTTCCCATGCCTTGGACGCCAGAGCTTCCCTGATCACCTCCATCGATTGCTTTTCAAAATTCTTTCCAATATTTTCACAGCCGCTGATATATGCCAGCAAGCAGGCTAAATTATAATAAACAATGTCTCTGTGTGGATGAGGTCGATCTTCTTAATTCCAAATGCCACATTCCGACCATCGCCATCTTCTCGTCCTGTTGTTCACCAAACTTCTTCACACTGCTACTCTCCCCCGCTTGCTTTGCACATACCCCTTTCCAGGAGTGCCAGTCTCTAATATAAATCAAATTTCAATAAACAACAGAACTGGCTTCTCCCTATAGAGTAGTGATCTGCCTCACGGGCTCCCCACACCACAACACAGTAGGCATTTGGGAGAGCTGGAGCCTTTCATTGATCTCTCAACAGAGTTTACCCCACTTTGGAGGAACACATAGCTACGTTTAGCAGGAGATGGCAATTTCTCCCTCTCTGTGCACCCACTTGGCTTCCAGCCTTCTTACTCTCTTGGTTTTGCAGGAGAAACGGTGGAATGTCTCTGGGGAGTGCAAGGTGACATGGCCTCAGTTACCCTTTTTGGTGAGCTGGCATAGCAGAGTGCCTGAGAGACTGAGCTGCAAGTCTGAAGTCCTTGATTTGCATCTTGCTTCTGCCACAAACTCATCAGCATCAGTGAAAAGGGTCTGGGGCACAAAAAGAATTAGAACCAATTTTATGTTTACTGACATATGAATAAGGTACCTGCACATTTAAGAGAGTTAATATTGTATATAATAGTTGCCACCGGGCTCCATTATGCAAAATATTGGAGAAAGTCTAAAATTCCAAAAATTGCTGAATGGGAATCAAAGTTCTGTCATTGTGGCATAATGCCTATATAAGAGCTAACAAGGGTTCGCAGAAGCATAACAAATGTATACACAATATATACACAATTGGGATTTTTAAATTACTTTTTGACAAGAGCTCGGAGGGTGGCAACACAAGAGCAGGGCTTTTCTGCAGTAGCTCCGTTTCTGGAATGCTCTCCCCAGGGAAGTTCGTCTGGTGCCTTCATTATACATCTTTAGGCACTAGGTGAGAACGTTCCTCTTCAAACAGGCCTTTGGCTGATTCAATCTCAAACCTTTATTGTCATATAAAAAAAAATTCTGAAAGGCTCAGTACAATAAAATCACTCAGCAAAATACAATACTCTAGTATAACATTCACGAATTCTCATTGCATATTGCAGAAACCTGGCTACTATCTAGCTTTGGCTGATTAATATTCTAAAGGTAAAGGTAAAGGGCCCCCTGACCATTAGGTCCAGTCGTGTCCGACTCTGGGGTTGCGGCACTCATCTCGCATTACTGGCCAAGGGAGCCGGCGTACAGCTTCCGGGTCATGTGGCCAGCATGACAAAGCCGCTTCTGGTGAACCAGAGCAGCGCACAGAAACACCTTCCCGCCGGAGCGGTACATATTTATCTACTTGCACTTTGACATGCTTTCGAACTGCTAGGTTGGCAGGAGCTGGGACCGAGCAACGGGAGCTCACCCCGTCTCAGGGATTCGAACCGCCGACCTTCTGATCAGCAAGCCCTAGGCTCTGTGGTTTAACCCACAGCGCCACCTGGGTCCCTCTACAGCCTTTTAAATGTGTTGTGGGAGGGGCAGTTGTTGTTTTGTTTTGTTTTTGATTTCACTATCTATTTTGTGCTTTTATCCTGTATTTTTATCTTGTGAACCACCCTGAGATCTTCGGATTTATTAATAAATAATAATAAATAAGAAGAAAAATTTGTCTGAGGTTAAATGGGGTCCTCATGCTTGCAAAGACTGGAGCCACAGTAGATTCCATGCCCCCTTTATGTTCAGTTTACAATGCATTGCTCAACCTTTTTACTGTACCCCTCTCCCTTTTACACTTGGAAAGCAGAGAGTAAGGAGGGAGCCTGTAGATCATTTGTGCTGCTGCTCCCTGGAAACATTAAATGGGCACGTAAGTGTAATATGCTCACGCAGTGACTTGTCTCGCCCCAAATTAATTCTGTCTCTTGACTGGGGAAGAAATGCAGCTTGCACCCTGCATAAAATGGTTCCCTTATAAGTAATTCACTAAAGGGAAGGAATCTTGCATTGGCAGAAAAACAGGATATAGATCTGGTAAGTAAATAAAGTAGTTACTAAATATCTGACACTTTCTCTCACTTTACAGGCTACCCGGAATTTCACAGCACTCTGGCTCATTTCATTAAGATGCCTCCTTGAAATCAGAGCTGATGGTTATTGTTTGGTCTGGTTGAGAGATGTCATTCATTTTTAGTGGTGAAGATCTCATTCATATGAGTGATGAGTACCAAGCCATCCTCTTCCAAAGATGGGGGAAAGATGTTGCTTGTGTGTGTTTCTTGAAGACCTGCAATGCTGAGCCCTGGGAAGAAGCCCCACCAGAAGAGGGTTGCAATTCGGAGAAGATGCGCAAGAGAAGTACAACCTGCTCCTTAATCCCTTATCCCTGTGTAAGAGGAGGAGGAGGAGGAGGAGGAGGAGGGGGAGGAGGGGGATGAATGTGGCTTCCCACAGTGAGAGGGGGGAAGTATGGAAAATTTAACTGTTATGTTAAGTGCTTAAAAAATGTAAAAACCAATAATTTTTTTGGGGGGAAAAAGGGATCTAACTGAAAACAAGCATGAAGAAGAAGAAGAAGAAGAAGAAGAAGAAGAAGAAGAAGAAGAAGAAGAAGAAGAAGAAGAGTTTGGATTTGATATCCCACTTTATCACTACCCTAAGGAGTCTCAAAGTGGCTAACATTCTCCTTTCCCTTCCTCTCCCACAACAAACACTCTGTGAGGTGAGTGGGGCTGAGAGACTTTAGAGAGAAGTGTGACTAGCCCAAGGTCACCCAGCAGCTGCATGTGGAGGAGTGGAGACGCGAACCCGGTTCCCCAGATTACGAGTCCACCGCTCTTAACCACTACACCACACTGGCTCCCTGCTCACACCCCCAAACTCCAAAACTCTCTGTTTTGGGGATTTCTGTGCCCTGCTGCCCTATAGCTCAAAGTTTCTGCTGTGGTGGAATCCCCCCACCCACCCACCCACACACACACCCCCCAGGTACATTCCTATCTGTTGGCATTCCTATCTGTCTACCACTCTTAACCACTACACCACACTACCCACACACTACCCACAGGGGACTGAGAGGAGCTATTGTTAGCCATCTTCAAATATCTAAAGGGCAGCCATAGGGAAGATGGGGCAAGCTTGTTTTCTCTGGCTCTGGGTGGTAGGACCAGTACCAATGGCCTCAAGTTACAAGAAAGGAGATTCCGACTAAACACCAGGAAGAACTTTCTGACAGTAAGAGTTGTTGGACAGTGGAATGGGCTCCTTGGGCAGGTGGTGGGCTCTCCTTACTTGGAGATTTTTAAGCAGGGGGTGGATGACCATTTGTCATGGATGCTTTAGTTGAGATTCCTACGTTGCAGGGGGTTGGACCAGATGATTCTCGGGGTTCTTTCCAACTCCACAATACAATGATTCTATAATAATAATAATAATAATAATAATAAGAATAATAATAATAATAATAATTTATTTGTACCCCACCCATCTGGCTGAGTTTCCCCAGCCACTTTGGGCAGCTCCCAATCGAATGTTAAAACAATACAGCATTAGATATTAATGATAATGATCTATGGAAAGCCCAACATTTTTTTAGCTCCACTTCTAGAAGATATAACGGTTGGGGGAACTGAAAGCCTGAAGCCTTTTAAATTAGAAATTATTAGAATTATGAATGTGAGAAATTCTAAGGGAGTCCTCACTTGGTATGCACAAACTTCTGGATGCCCAGCAGGATAGTTCAGCAGCTAAATGAAGGCAGGTGTTTGCATCAGAAGCTGACGAAGTGGGCTTCTGAACATCCCTAATTCGTTATTTACAACCAATACCAAGATGAGAGTCTACCAGGCTTGAGTGATGAGCAAGCTGCTTTACGGTAGGGAGACATGGGCAACTTACACCTGCCAGGAGCGATGCCTCAACGCCTTCCGCATGCGCTGCATCAGGAAGATTTTGGGCATCGCATGGCAGGGCAGAGTCTCAAACAGAGATGTGCTCTCCCTTGCCCACATTTCCAGCATGTTCACATTTCTGTCTCAGTGACGTCCACGCTGGCTTGGAAACATTCACAGAACGGAAGACTGCCAAATCCCCAATGATGTACTTTACAGGGAGCTGGCTTCAGGCACCAGGCCCATTGGCAGACCAACTCTGTGTTACAAAGATGTCTGCAAACACGACATGAAGGTTGGCAACATCAACCCCACCATGTGGGAATCCTTTGCAACAACCGCAATGTCTGGAGACAGTCAGTCAGGTTGTGTATCCACAACAGTGACCAGAGGAGCAATGACCACTGGGAGGAGCGCAGAAGGAAGAAACACCATGGTAAACCTGCATTAGCACAACTGGACGCCTTCATCTGTCCCAGCTGCAACAAAACATGTCTTTCCCTTATCTGTCTTTACAGCCACAGCAGGTGCTGTAACTCTCCAATGGTTTGACTCAAAGGCACACTTTCCCATTGTCTCCCAAGACAGACAGATGCCAACAATAACCACAAGAAATTTATTTATTTCCAATAGTTATAGACTGCTTTTCACCATAGAGGGTTACAAAGTGATTTTACAGCAATCAATAGAGGAATTCATCAGTCAAATGTTACAGTGTTGAAAGCAACAGCAAACCACATGAAAAAGAAACAACAACAACAACAACATTTTTTTGTCTTGTAAGCCTCCCAACCAACAATCAGATTGACTTGTAAAGCTCAAAGACAATATTGATCTACACTACAAACTTGTATCTGTGTAACTTCTATACCAGCTTAACTGTCCTGGTCTCCATCAAAGAACCCTGGGAGGTTTTTTGGCAATGCTTCTGAGAATCATTTGTTAGAGACCCCTCCCTGCACAGTATTACTGTTCCCAATGCTTCCTAGGGTTAAGAAAATACTATTAAACCATTTTAACATGACGACAACAACATTTTTTAAATTATTTATACCCCGCCCATCTGGCTGGGTTTCCCCAGCCACTCTGGGCAGCTTCCAACAGAATATTAAAAATAGAATCAAACTTCCCTAAACAGGGCTGCCTTCATATGTTTTATAAAAGTCAGGTAGTTGTTAATTTCCTTGACATCTGATGGGAGGGTGTTCCACAGGGCGGGCACCACTACCGAGAAGGCCCTATGCCTGGTTCCCTGTAACCTCACTTCTCACAGTGAGGGAACCAGTGGAAGACCCTCAGAGGAGGACCTCAGTGTCTGGGCTGAATAATGGGGGCGGTATAATGGGCAAAATCTTAGACCTTCTGACCTGAATCACCAGTCACTGTTCTTTGCTTCTCTATTTGTTGCATGGGAAATTGGCAGAATCTCTGCAGGGAAATGTATGTCAAAGCATACCTTCTCAACTCACAAAGGGATTCTAGACCCTCTGCCTACAGGCTTTTTGTCAGAAGAATTATTTATTCCACAAGCAGCCTGCAGGCTTATAAACACAAGCTGCCTTCTTCAGTTGAAAGAACAACTCCTTATTGATTTCCTTGGGGTCTGAAGGCAGATCCTTTTCCTCTCCATCTCTCTCTCTGGGACTAGCACAGAAGCAAAAGCAAAGCAAGAAGACAGGACACGAAGTAGAGGAGGTACCAAATTGCTTGGATGAAGGAACCATAGAAACCATGAGCAGGAGAGCATGTGATTCTGCTCAGCAAAATGGGCTTGGCTTTCAAGCATTTTGCCTGCTGGAGACGGAGGGGGTACACTTGGCTTGACAGCAGTACAGGGGGGAAAGGATCTTGGTGCCTCCATTAAGGAAGGGGAGGAATTGAGGGAGTCATAGAAATTGCACATACATCTACACATGCAAATACTCTGAGCACAAATGACATCATGAGTGTAGTCACAAGGCTGTGATGTTCTTAGTCTTGGGCGGGGGGAGGGGGGAGCAACTTGACAATCTACATCGGAGTCCAAAACGCCAGGTGCTGGAAACAATGGCAGCCATAGTAGCTCATGTAATTCCCTGTCTTTCCCACAGTCCTTCCATCTGCAAGCTGAGCACATCCATAACATACCCTCCAACATTTCTCCTATATAATAATAATGATAATAATAATAATAATAATAATAATAATAATAATAATAAATTAATTTATTATTAATACCCTGCCCAATTGACTGGGTTCCTCAAGCTGCTCTGGGTGGCCCACCCCTGTCCCAGCTGAGCTTCTCACACTTGTCTCTGCTCTGCCCCAAACCCTCAGCCATGTACCTGTGATGAGCCCATCTATCATTGATAATCAGTAAAGGGGGGGAACTAAAGGAGCTGGGATGTGAAGAAATCTTCATTTCTGCACTCTGTATGGGGGTTGCACCTGTCAGGAGACGTCCTACTCACAAGTAGAACCCTGGCAGAGACACATGCCCGACTGGCATGTTCCCTCCCTCCTGGGCGATCGTTTGGGAGCTTCTCAAGCATTCTTCAGCCCGAACATCACAGCGACTGATGCCAGAAGACATCAGCACACTTACTGATCCGCAGAGTGTGCACAGTTGTGTAACAGACCTCAGCAACTCAGCATTTTGGCTAATCTACTTTATTTACATATAAACACACATGGAGCACTGCAACATGGCTCCCTCTCTCTCTAGCATCAGACAGCAAAGAGAAAGAACAAAGGACAATAGTCCCACTTCAGGGAACACAGTAACCCAAACATCCTGTCTTCGTTACTTTCCATTCTGTGGAATCAAAACACATACCCAGTCATGTGATAGACAACAAACCCATGACTGCACACGGGGAATGAATCTCCAACAGCACCACCCCACTAATGCCAAAACTTCATGACTATTTCCTTCCACACATTTTGCTGCTAAGCAGAATATTAAAAGTAACCATTGGGTCCAGACAACACTCCAACTGAAAGCATGTTTAGAGCAAATCCACACCATACATTTAAAACACATCCAATGCACATTTAAAGCACCCAACCTCAAGAATCTTGGGAACTGTAGTTTCCAACTAACAGAACTATGCTTCACGGTACCCTTAACAAACTATAGTTCCCAGGATTCTTTGGGGGGAAGTCATATGTTTCAAATGTGTGGGGGAAGCTCTTTAAAGGTATGGTGTATTCCCACTGATTTCCACAGGGATTATTTCCAAGTGTTTAGTTTTGGGTTTGGTTTTAGTTTGGTCTCTGGAATCAGTTTAGAGTTACGTTCTAGATCCCCTCTTCTTACCACCGTTCATTCATATACATGTGCAGAAGCTGTAAAATGGAAAACAAGTGCAAACTCTCACAGTGACCACATTTCATAGACTCATAAAATTGTTTCGTAGTCCCTTTGAAAAGACGAATCAATGGCAGAAAGCTAAAGAAAGGAGAGAATCGCTTCCAATATTTCAACCCCCCAAAATCAAGCTGTTCTTGCTTAGAAAATTTCAGCTGATCATGAAAAGGAGAACTGAGCCAGGCCCTCAGCTGCTGCTAATGTTTAATCTATGCAGCCCTGTGTAGGGTATGCGCCAGCAGGAAATTCTGGGTTACAATGCTGATTCTAGATGCCAAATCAGGGGGCCAGTGCCTTTGTTAAAAAGCCAAATTAGGAAGATGTTTGGAAGTCTGTCTCAAAGTCAGGAAGGATGGCATGTGTTCAGGTTATCTCCGCTCTGATCTGCAGCAAGCAAAGCGTGTTCTCCTTCATGGACCCAGGACAGAACCCTGCGGCAGCACCCCATTTGTCACTTTTTTCCAGGACGATGAGGAACCATTAGTGAGCAGTCTTTGGGTTCAGTTAGACAACCAGCTACAAATCCACATAACAGCTACCTCATCTAGTTTCTTCACACGGGGATTTTATCAAAAGCCTTACTGAAATCAACATACTCTATATCCATGGCATTCCCTTGATCCACCAAGCTTGTAACTCCATTAAAAAAAGGGAAAAAAAGAAATGAGGTTTGTCTGGCATGACTTGTTTTTGAGAAACCCAAGCTGGGTCTTAGTGATCACAGCATCCTTTTCTAAGTGCTCAAAGACAGACCCTTTAATTATCTGTTTTAGCAGCTGGTATTGGCATCAAGCTGGTTACCTGGGTCTTCGTTTTTCCCCTTTTGGAAGATGGGCACACCATTTGCCCACCTCCAATCTGCAGGGACCTCACCTGTTCTCCAATAATTTCTTCAACCACCAAAGGCTAATTAAATAAGAGTGAACAAACCTATACCAGCTAATGCTCTGTGTGTGTCTTGTATGTGTCCCATAAGGTTAGAAAACTGAGGCATCACTTCAGAAGGTCATAACCACAGCCCAAAATATTATTGGTCATCCTCTCCCATCTCTGGAAGAACTATACAGTTCCCGTTGCCTTAAAAAGGTTAACAATATTTTAAAGGATCCATCTCATCCAGGATATAGTCTCTTTGCACCACTGCCTTCGGGTAGAAGATATAGAACAATTAGATCAAGATTGAAGAACAGTTTCTACCCAAGAGCTATAGCCATCTTAAATGCTGTAACCAGATAATATGACCTTGGGGGGCTGTGATGTGTGTGTGTGTGTGTATGTGTGTGTGTGTGTGTGTGTGTGCATGTGTGGCTTTTTTTGGTGTGTGTGTGTTTTGTGCTGTTTTTTTCTTTTTCTTTCTGGTTTTTATGGGATGGCATGCAATTTTGTTGCACTTGTATAGCGTTGTGCTTGTACTTGTGCAATGACAATAAATAAATTATCTTATCTTAGAATATTGTAAAGATCTATACCAACCTTCACCAACCATTGTCTGGAGTTACTGTCAGCCCCAGCCGGCATGGGTGGGGCTGATGGGATTTGTAGTGCAAAGCAAGTTTGGTGAAGGCTGATCACCAAACTAATCACTTGACCAGCAGAAGGAGGGTGATTGATCAGCTGTCTTGGACTCCAGAAGTTTAGCAATGCTTTAGGTAGAGGAAGGAGGCAAAAGAAGTGTTTTGAGCAGCAGGTGTGAAAGAACTCTAGTCTACTTTGGCTATTGTTGCTCAGGTTTTTGAAAGCTGTTGCATGCACATACAGCTTTCGCAACTGATCGCTGGACCAGGTTGGCACCTTGACAGTGACAACTGCATATCTAGCTGGCCGTCAGCCAGCTTATCAAGAGGGCAGCAGCAGCATAGCTTGGCTGTCATCCTATGAAGTGTTGGGCAGCCTATCAAGGGTATTTTTCTCTCTGTGTCTCTCTCCCTATTACCACCCACTGCTGTATAGAAACTAGTCATGGTGACCTGACATGGTGGATCCATTTCTCACTATAGCTCCTGCACTCAAAGGCCAGTGACAAGGTTAATGCAACCTGCTTCTAAAGAATGCTGATTTGCTGCTAAGGGGATGAATGCCAGGGAAATAAAAGACAGGAGTGTTCACAGCTCTTAGGTCTGCCCAGTATGATTGCCACAAGAAAGGAAGACATCATTCAGAGCAATAGTTTTAAGAACCAGGAAGGTTTTGTACCATGCCTGTGAAGGGACAGAGGAAGAAATCCAGCACCCAGCTTTGCCTGGAGGGTAGGATTGCTTATGTGATTTTTCTCTTTGCGTGTCGAGGTCGCCCAGACCACCCCTCAAAGAAAAACACTATACACACTGGAATTTTTTTAAAGGTTTTTGGCATTAATTTTGGCCACAACTTTTTTATTAAAATACAAATTATGTGAGTGGTTGCTTAGGCATTCTGTCCGCTGGGGACAGAACTGACCTCCATTCGCCTATGGAGTCAGTACAAGGGAAAACACTTTGGGGAGAGTTCTGAGCGCCCGTTCTCCCCTAATGTTCCCAGGGGCTCTTGCATGGGCCCTGGCCCCCTACAGGGGGTACGGACAAGCGAAGGCGAGCCCCTGAGTTCCTTTAACGGAATTCCCTGCGCAGCAGCAGCAGCATTAAAGGGGCAAACACAGCCAATCATGCCCCTTCAGCATTTGGAGGGGCAACCACAGCCAACCTGCCCCTCCATCAACCAATTTATAACCAATGCCTAACCGCCAACCTTACAAGTTGTGACGAATTGCTACGCAGTAGGCAAAAACCAAATGGCACCAGCCAATCAGCCAAATGGAAAAATTCCTACCAGGCCCCTGCCTCAAAGCAGACGACCCCATGACAGGCATAGCAAGGTCAACGCAGAGGCCTAAAAACAGGGAGGGAGGGCGGGTGATCCAAAGCACGCAGCCAAGAAGGCTCCAGAACCGCGTGCAGGGCAATATATCGGCTCTGGCTGTCCATCAACCAAATTGCAACATATAAATTTCCCCAGTAACAGCCAGAGACCCAATCAATGTAGTGGCCATCCAAACTAACCCGCCCAGCAACAGAGGGGAGACTGGTTGGCCCCCACCACACACACAGAGCCCTCGGTTCTTTTTCAGGGAGGCTTTTTGGCTTTTCATGAGGACCAGTACAGAAAGAAGGTGCACATTCAGAAAGAAGGTGCACCCACATGTTGGGTTTCTATTCCTCTCACTGTGCAGATATTGTGCATCACATGTCTGTGTTATGCATTCCAGCACCGATTGTTAGTATCACGGGAGCGGATGTTTACTGTACTCTGTTTCGGTTTGTTGTTTTTTCTTCTTCGGACTTCTCTCCAGAGAGAAGAGACATGTTTTCCTTTGTTCTGCCTTAATAAAGTAGCTTTTAGTGCATACAACCTCAGCCTAGCTCAGTCTGCGTTTATCTCTGCTGGACTCTGAATATGTGCTCAGTGTCTCCAAGACATGAGTCATTATAAATCGTTGGGGAAGGCTGCCGGAACTCCCTAGAGCTGAACGCTGAACGCTGATGGGAGAGACAGGCTGGAAACATTCCTGTCGCATGCCTGGGGTCGTCCTAGCCCCCGGCCAACCTGACACCACACCCATGCCGGGAGAAAACCCACCTTGTTGCACTCCTTGGACCATGGATTCTCTACCAGGAACATCTTTGAACCCCTAGTCAACAACAGATTCAATGCCATTTTCCCACCTCTTAAACCCTTATTCCTAATTGCAGTGATGTGTGAAAATGTCACTGTGAGCAAACAAAGCTGATACAGTAGTACCTCAGGTTACAAACGCTTTGGGTTACTAACTCCGCTAACCCGAATGTAGTTACCTCGGGTTGCGAACTTTGCCCCAGGGTGAGAATGGAAATCGCACACAATATATAATAATAATAAAAATGAATTTTTATTTATACCCTGCCTTTCCCAGCCAAGACCGGGCTCAGAGCGGCTAACACCCATAAAATCACAACAGAACATACAAAACAATCAATTAAAATATAATTGATTAAAATACAGGTTAAAATACAATTTAAAGTTTAAAATGCAGCCTCATTTTTAAGTAGCCCACCAATCAAACCATAAAGGAATGAAACACCAGGGTTAAACTGAAACCAACCCAAAGGCCAGACGGAAAAGCTCCGTCTTGCAGGCCCTGCAGAAAGATGCCAAATCCCGCAGAGCCCTGGTCTCTTGTGACAGACCATTCCACCAAGTTGGGGCCAGTACTGAGAAGGCCCTGGCCCTAGTTGAGGCCAGCCTAGCAGCCTTGTGGCTCGGGACCTCCAAAATGTTATTATTTGAGGACCTTAAGGTCCTACACGGGGCATACCAGGAGAGGCGGTCCCTTAGGTACGAGGGTCCTAGGCCGCATAGTGGCAGCGGGAGGCCCCATTAGCGAAAGCGCACCTCAGGTTAAGAACGGTTTCGGGTTAAGAACGGACCTCGGAACAAATTAAGTTCATAACCCGAGGTACCACTGTACAGAGACGAAGCAGTGCCTATATAGGAAACATGACCTTCACTTTGAAATAACTTTCATCTTTTTGCCTTCTGTAATGTCATTACATAATCACATCTGAGTGATAGGATGGCAGCACTGCCACTAGAAATAAAAAAAAAAATTTTTAATTTTTTTTAATGTCACCCAGGCACCAGCCAACTAAGACTGTGAACAGCAAGAAATAGGCATGGAAAAAGTAACACGCGTCAGAGAGCATGCCATCTGCCATAGGGCTGTTGCTTGGCAGCCATTTCTGATATTTTGAATCACTATGAGTTTGTGTTGAATTGTATTAGTTGTTGGATTAACTTGTCACTGGAATAAATGCCATTGAACAAAATTCCCAGCCCTACCTGGAGGCACTGTAAAGTGAACGATGGACTTCTTAAATTCCAAACGGAGTTGCTGGAAGGTAAAAGCAAATTGTTAACTAAAATGTATAATATTTTGTTGGAATGGTATACAATAGATGAATTAACGAAAGAAGTTATGATCAGATGGGCAATAGACAATATGATAGTCATCATATTGACTATGATGCGTGGTTGAAGTTATGGAATGAAAATATGAAATTTACGGCATGTGTCACCTTGAAAGAGAATGTACAAAAAATGATGTATAGATGGTATTTAACTCTAGTTAAATTGGCAAAAATGTATAGAATGAGTGATAATTGATGTTGGAAATGTAGGACGAAGGAGGGTGGATTTTATCATATGTGGTGGACATGCGAGAAAATGAAGACGTTTTAGGAATTGATTTATAATGAACTAGCTGGCCTGGGCATGCCTTGCTGTGCCTGACTCGGGGTCCTTAAAGGGGGAGGATGTGTCCGCCCCGCCCCCCGGGCTATGGGTTTTGTTCTCCCCCCCCCCGTTGTTGTCTCATCCCTGTGATTCCTCCCATCCTGTAGTGACCCATGAGGTATCCTGTCCCCCCTCCCCCCGAGTCATCCCTGTGACTTCCCCCACCCTGGGTCAGCCCATGGCCTTGCTGTGCCTGACTCAGGTCCTCAGGTGATGTATAATGCCTGCACCAATTTTTTTGCGTTTTTTCTTTATTTTAGGTATGACAGGTGTGGTTTTTCTGAATTTTTATTATGCCAGATTACTTTGAGATGGTAATGGAAACGCTGTGTCCAAATTTGATGCGATTTGGTCCAGCGGTTACGCAGCAAGGGTGTTTCGGACAAACACGCAATGGGAACATTTTTATATATATAGATTAAAAAATATGTTTAAGTATACTTTCCCCAAAAAGCCAGAAGCTTTTTTGCTGGGCTTAATGGGGGAGGAAATTGCTAAAAATGATCAGAGACTGTTTATGTATGCAACAACCGCGGCTAGAATACTGATAGCCCAAAGATGGAAGACACAGGAAGTACCAACGATAGAGGAGTGGCAGATGAAGATGGTGGAATATGCTGAACTTGCAAAACTGACCAGCAAAGTACGAAACCAGAACGAAGCGAAATTCCAAAGAGAATGGAGTAAGTCTGTTAACTATTTAAGATTGAACCGTGGAAGTTTGAAAACACTAGCGGGACTGGAATGACCCTATGGCATTGTGGAGAAGTTAAAGAAAGAAACTGCAGGGAAAGAATGGACTAGAAAACCTGCTGACGGGAGGGAGGGAAGTCGCAGCTCGGCAGAGCAAAGATGTATGAGAAATTACATGTTTTTGATTTGTTAAATTTGTTTCATTGGAAAAATAATAAAAATTATTATTTAAAAAAAAGAACTATGGACTTCTTGCATGGAAAATAACTGCATGCAAATAACTGAGCGATGGCCCTTCTTCCTCGGCAGCGACACCTGTAGCTTTGGACTCACAGCTGTCCATGGAGGTGCAGGTTAATTCTGTGTCCAGGGCGGCTGTCTACCAGCTCCATCTGGTACGCAGGCTGAGACCCTACCTGCCCGCAGACTGTCTCACCAGAGTGGTGCATGCTCTGGTTATCTCCTGCTTGGACTACTGCAATGCGCTCTATGTGGGGCTACCTTTGAAGGTGACCCGGAAACTGCAATTAATCCAGAATGCGGCAGCTAGACTGGTGACTGGAAGTGGCCGCCGGGATCACATAACACCAGTCCTGAGAGAACTACATTGGCTCCCAGTACGTTTCCGAGCACAATTCAAAGTGTTGGTGCTGACCTTGAAAGCCCTAAACGGCCTCGGTCCCGTATACCTGAAGGAGCGTCTCCACACTGTTAGGGGTAGCTGAGGAGGGGTACCCCCCCTTCTTGCTGTCTTTCCCCTCCGCTTGCCGCAGAGACAGCGGCAGCCAGTGCGGGACCCTCTTTCGCCCGGGTCTCACCCCCCTTTTCTCTAGTTTCCCCTTTACCCCACAGGTTGTAATACAAGCACACACAAACCCTCGTGAAACTCAGTTTCAAGTGGTTATTAATACTATTTGGATATATTGTATCAATATATCCTGAGCATGTGCAGAGCCTTTAAACCTTTGGAAATTCATTTAAAATCACAGCCTCCATGGATTTTCTCCCTGTTTGTGCCCTTCTACTCCTGCTGGCCTTGCCCCCCAGGTCACCCCTGGTCTGCCATAATCCCCTAAGCAGAACATCACATACGCACACCCAAGGTGCTCCAGGAAATGCCACACCTGGACAATCCTCTCAAGCACCCATCATCAGGTTTCCAAGACGACAGACAGTCTCCTGGATGCTTCTCATTGTTCTTCCCCGGTTGCCACTCAAAATGTATATTTGACCCACCCAAGTGTCATTTACCTGTTCCTGTGACCCATCACC
The DNA here is from genome assembly GCA_034641385.1 of Darevskia mixta. Taxonomy (NCBI): domain Eukaryota; kingdom Metazoa; phylum Chordata; class Lepidosauria; order Squamata; family Lacertidae; genus Darevskia; species Darevskia mixta. Next base: position 1,040,262 of record JAWWNH010000139.1, on the reverse strand, counting down.
TGTATGCTAATCTTGTTTACCCATATGTTAATTTTCCTGTGCCCTCCTACTCTCCACCCCTTCTTGACGTTTTGCTGATGTATTAGTGATGTAGTTGTGATGTATGGTGAACTGTATTCTGGGTTGTAGCGGGAAGTTTTAAAAGTTTCGGTCGCCCTTTGTTCTGGGTCCAGTCCCGTGGCTGTAACCTGTTGCGCAATAAACTCCTTTGCCTTTGCTCCAACTACTGGCTGTTCTCCTTTGATCTCCGCTGCGAACCACGGGCTTCTCTCGTAGGGCTGGGTGCTGAGCAACCTCTAACCCAGGAATTTCCTCTAACAGTTGGTGCCAAAAGCCGGGAACTGCGGTTCTCCCGTGTTGGCCAGGGACCCAAGAAGCCTTCAGCCGGCACCAGGACTCTTTCTCCTGGGAAGGCAGATCGGACCTCTGGCCATCCTCCGGGCAGTAATTGCAGGTCTCAGGGGGAGCCAACCGGGGAGCAAAGGCAAAGTCCAGCCGGCTTCGTCTTCAACGATCCAGGGGATCGCGGTAGAAGACGCGTGAGTATAAAGGGAAAATCCAGTGCACTGGTGATTGTGGGGTGGCGGGTGGTTAACCTGGCAACCGTTCTCTGCTCTTACCTATCGTTCTTCCAACCTTTCTCTCGGTCTGTCCCGTAGACCACTGCTCAACTCGCAAGGGGAGTTCTGAGCCCTATCTCTTTCCTTAAAAACTCCGATCAGCCGCCCTGGGAGCTGGTCTAACAAACGCAAGGGGTCGGAGCTCTTTTTTCGTACGCCTGCTACAGTAGGCGGACTTTCTGCACTGTCTTGACCTCAGCCGCACTGGTCGGTCATGTATACACGCTAGTCGTGCATGAACTCGCTTCCAAACGCAAGGGAGGTTTTCCGGATCGAAGGTCTATCAAGGGTTCACCCGATCTGGCACCGCTTGTCGCGGGCGTCCAGTAGGGCCCCTCTTCTTATAGCTATTGACGTTAGGTAGGAGGTTGCCAGGGAGGGGAACTTGACTGGGGTGGGTAAAGGGAACGGATTAAGGAAAGGAAGAGAAAGGAAAGAGAGCTCTGGAAAAAGGAAGTGAAGGGAGTCTGGGGAAGGACCAGACTGTAGAATAGTTGCCCTTGATCAGCCGCAACTCTAGCCGATCTAGAGAACGCAAGGGACAAGGGCTTTAGGTAGTTAGGGAACCCTGCTCTTGATCAGCCGCCCCTCTGACCAGTGAACGCAAGGGACAAGGGCTTTAGGTAGTTAACACTGCCCTTGATCAGCCGCCCCTCTGACCAGAGAACGCAAGGGACAAGAGCCTAGTTAGATAGGGACATCGTATAGGTATTTTGATAAGGACCCCTCTTTTATTTTCCCTCCTGTGTGTACTGAAACCCCTCTTCCTGTCCTCTCTCTTAAAACCCAGGTTCCTCTAACATCTAAAAGGAACAATGGGATCCAATCTTCGAAGCTTGGTCGGGCTCCATCTGGGAAGAAGGCTTCACGGAAGCCTTCTCTAGCCCAGCCGGACCCCGATTCCCCCCTCCAATTTGTATTAGCACATTGGAAGAAAATTCCAGGACACTAGTCACTGTCCAGGCAGAAATTGCAAGATCTCTGTAGGAATTCCTGGCCATCAGTTACTGCTAATGTAACATCTGAACTCCGCTGGCCACCGGATGGATCCTTAACGTGGATCACCAAAATTAATTGAGAAAGCACTTAATGGAAGGAAGACCCCGCCAATTAGAGATTTGGGACCTTCCTACTAACTTCAATTAATAATAAAAAAAAGGAGAGAGAGAAAAAAGGAGGAAGTGAGCCAACTTCTTACAATAACCAACTAAAGGATGGAAAAATATGTTTACATGTGACGTGTTGTCTGTTATGTGTGTGTGAGTCTGTTCCTTGTGTCTGTCATTTGTTGTCCTTGTGTAACTTCAGTGAGCTTAAAAGAGGCCTGAGAGAAATCCAGTCTGAGAGCTTCTGTTAAATTAGCTAAAACACCCACAGACTGCCTTTCTTAAGTGCGCATAGTTTAAAGCTGCTAGCTTGCATCAATTTTTTTAATTTAAATAAACCATGTTGGACCTGATCAATCTTAAACATGGCAAATGTAAAAATGAGGTGCACAAATGTTTTGTTATTTGAGAGAGGTTCCAAAAAATAGTTTTCCTCCAAAGGGTAGAAAGAAAGAAAAAGAATTCCTGTGTTTACCTATGTTCTGAGAAGGGGATTGACCCCAAGAAACGTTTTTTCAAAAACAAAATTTATGTGTGTGAGCCATGCTTGCAGTCTAATCAACTCAACATGGCAAATATTGAGGAATGTGTATAAAAGAAAGAGTTGTAACTTTAAAAGGGTTTGCTTGAAACTTCGAAATTGTTTTACTTCTTAAACTCCAAAAAAGTTCTGAAGAGACTGAATCCAGTCTCTTGGAATTAATTTTTCCTACTGCAAAGTTTTTTCGTTAAGCACTAGATGCTTTTCAATAAAAATGCAGTATCTGGCTTTACTTAAAGTAAAGGGTCTTTTGAGGAATCTTAAAAAAAAACTGCCTTAAAATGCCCCTTCCCATCTTCTATGCTTAAACAGGTAAATTTACTCCCAAATAAGCTTCCTTTCATGAGGCAACTGCAAAGGGGGCAGTGTTTCCTAGGAACTCCCATTTGTTGTGAAAGGTACTCACCCTGTCTCACTTTCTGTGTGTATTTACTATTTTAACCCTCAAATTACTCCTTTCCTAGGCTTACCATGCAATTCCAGGAAAGTGTTCACTCTTTATCATGATCTTATAATTCTTCTCTAGAAACTTTGCCCAATCAGGGTATCTTTGTGTGTGTTACAAGCACCCCTTAGGCTCTTTAGTTTAAAGGGGGGGGAGTTCCACCTTGAGATCTACAAAATGGTTCTGTGTAAAGTTGGTACTTTTCTTTTGCTCTTAGTACACGTATGTGCTTCCATGATAGTCTGTGTGCATAAGTATGTGTCTCTCTCTGGAAGTACATATCTTGTGAACCCTATATTTCAGGGGTTGGACTAGGTGACCTCTGGATCCCTTCCAACTCCCAATTTATGGCTATGTGAAAGGTGCAAGCATTTGGAGAGGTGATTTTAAAAATCCTGGTGTGATGCTAGGTTAACATTCAGCCAAGTTTTGCTTTTTGGTACAGAGAGATAGAAAGATTGGTTTCAGAGTTTAGAACAGAGTGTGTGTGTGGTTTTGTTTTTTTCCCCTTTAAGGAGTAATTATCAAGGTTTTACCATTTAAAGTTTTATCTAAGTCTATCATTTAAAGTTTAAGCACATAAAAATTAATCAATCAGAAATGGTAAAACTTTAATGAACAATAAAATATGAATTCTGACCCGCTAGCCATTTATTTGACTCTCTGGACCATTGTTACTCATAAATAAGAGGGTGGGGATTTCCACTAACGGCCAGAGAAAAGAAAAGAAAAAAGATAGCCCACATTTTAATAGAAATCTGTACCCCAAATCCTGTAGATAAAGGAGGTGAGGCATTGGTCCCAATTTCTTTGCCTGGGGTGCAGGTATGTTCAAACTTATATCTATGGTTTTGGTGGAAGGGTGGCCTGCATGTTGAAGTCCTATATAAAGTTTTAAGATTTTATAAGCCTACTTCGTAAGCAACAAGAAACAGGAAATATTATGTATCAGAAATGTCTTAGGACACAAAACTAGGAAATTGGATTTAAACTGACCAAAAGCTACTTTTGATAAAAGCATAAATTGCTGGGTTTCTGTCTAACCCTGTTCTTTAAATTCTACTCCTCAAACTTCCCTTTTTTCATTCAAATGGTAATTTAACCAACAGATGCAATTCTTTCAAATGGTACAATAGATTTCTGAGTCATGAACTCTGTACATGCACAGAGGCTATGTCAACTTTATTTTAAAAAAAAAGAGAGAGAGAGAGAGGGAGGTTTTAACTAAGAGGTGATAAAGTCATGCTCTCAACTCGAAACTTAAATTCAACTTTATGTAAAACTTGGAACCATTGAGAAATTGTTAAATTGTTGATGTTGCAAAGTTCCAAATTTACTCCTGACAGAGATTTCCACATGAAGCAATTTTCCCTTCAACAGGATATGCGGAGAAGGACTTTGCTGTTCTTTCAAACCTTTCATGCAAATTCTATCTCCGAAGGGGGGGGGAGGAAGAGGAATGGGGGGATTGTTCTCTCCAGGTGACAGACTATGCAAAACCAAGATTCCATTGTTCTATCTCAGTGGGTACTCAAGATGTATTATCTCACATTTGCATTGCAAGATTTCCCCCCACAACTTTTAACAGGATACTTGAGAAGTCTCAAAACGACTTCCCTCTATGACTTTTATGTCTATTTTGTGTGTGACTTTTATGCTTCTCTGTTGGTTACAAATAATTTGTTTTGTTCGCTCTAATATTTCCTATTAACATTCTAACTGATCTTGCCACATAAAGAAACATTTTCCCCCTATTCTTTTATGTGAGATGTTTAAATTTTGTGTGTTTTAGTATTTATTTAATTTTGGTTCCTCAGGCCATGTTTTATATTTTGAGTACATGTGCATCACATGAAAAATAAATAAATAAATAATAAAAACTTCCCTTTCAAACAGGATATGTGGACCTCTAAGAAGACTCTAACCCACATAAAGAAAATATTTAATAACTTGCCAATTGTGTCTAAATTAACAAAATATTTGTCCCATCTTTCTTCCACAGCCAAAGTGAAGAAGAAGAAGAAAAAATTAAACAGACTGAGCAGAAAATAACAGTAGTGATTACATGTAGAGGATAATAATATTTAAATGGATAAAATGCTTAACTATGATTTTGTATTATTTACACCTTCCCAAGAAGAAATTTCTATAATATTCTCCCCTTTCTTGACTATTTATTATCCTCCTCCTTTTTTTTTTTTTTTAACTAATTATGTCTTCAGACCCCCAAACCCCCCTGCAGGCCTATTTTCACAGGAGACCAAATGATAAGACCGTCTCCTCACCAGCTAAGCAGCCTGACTTGACGAACTGAATAACTGAATTATGAAGGACATTTTTATCTCCTTGACCACGACCTAAGAAGGAAAAGACCTAAAAAGCTATAACTTTTCAGCAAGGTTTGGAAGTGCTGTTATCTTCCTCCCAGTGATTCAAAGGCAGGCAAGAAATGCCCTTGTGCCCAAGGTTGGAAATTCATTTAAGAGTAGCAAGAATCGTCTCAAGATCACAGGATTGCCTCAAGATATGCAATTGGTGTAGAGTTAATAATTTGTATGTTTTGTGTATTATGTGTTATTATGTATGAATGCTGAAACGGGGGGGGCAATTTATGTGAGCAATGGTTTCTGTATAATATAGAGTGCCTAACTATGAACAACAGAAGGGTTTGGCCTACACCCCAAGTTTTCCCATGGAAGATTCTCATATACTACATGATTTCCTTGTCCCACCTGGCACTCTGTACCAACCTTCTCTATCCATTTTATTATATTTATCTTATTTTAGTTTTATTTTATTTGTGCTACTTCTTTATTTCTTTGCAGTCACTTTCTTTCTGTTCCAGAAAATTATTTGAATCCCTTCTATGACTTCTCTCTATCTCGTGCGGTTTCAATACTGTCCTTAAGTAGCAATTGTTCTGCGTTATTTATTAATCTCAGTTTTCTTGTATATCTGTGAAATTAATCTAAACACACCCAAGTATTATTTTAGAACCATATTTTATCAGGTAGTTTTGAAGCAACCCCACTCTCTTTTATCGTGTGAATACCAAATAGGAATGCTTCCGGTTTCTTTAGGAATGCATGTTAACATTTGTTTGTTTGTTTTTAGTTCCTCATAGATCATGTCCCAAGTTTTATTTATTTGGGGACACGTCCACCACACATGGAATAAGGTTCTTTCCCCCCCAGATAGCATGCAGTGAATTTTAAGGTTTTCCCCATAATTTCTCTTGCCCCCCTTATTTTTTCATCTCAATTGGACACATTTTAATTTTACCAAGAAGAAGCTTCAGGATCCATGAAAGCCCAGATAACAGGAAACCGTCTATGCTTTGATTTAGCAAGAGTGATCCCTTATAGAATTAAATCACCCAATTTGAACAGGTGCCCTTTTCTTTAAGGTTTTTTTTTAACAGATTGGTTTGGAAAGAACCATGGGCCTATATAAATCCTGATTGGACTCAGTTTGAATTTGGCAAGTGTATCCAAGGTACCATTGGCTTTCGTCCCTTAAACAGCGAAGAACACCGGCACACCCCTTTGTGAGCCCAGGACCAAAGCCGAAGGGTCCCCAAAGGTGGGCAGGTGGGGCATTTTCTCTCCAGGGAGTGTCACACCTAAGCACATGGGGTACTGCTTTGGGTCAAGCAAATGCAAGCCCATACCAGGGATGCATGTTGGTGGGTGTTGTCTGTGGTATGCTGAAGGTCGAGAGACCCCAGAGGACTGCTAGCTATGGAACCTGGGAACACACGGAAAGGACAGAGACAAAGCAAACACATTTTCAGTCACTTTCCTGCTGAATGTAAAGCATAGACCACTATTGAAAATTCCTTCTCCCAAAGTCTTAAACTGCCACTAGTAATTTAGTAATTCTATGTCCACCTATGTGACATGCAAGTCCCTTTCAGAAGTTTAGGGTGCGGAGAAAAGGATTTGTGGTTCTTCGAACCTGATACAAATCTTATCTCCGAGTGCGGGACTGTTAGGGGTAGCTGAGGAGGGGTACCCCCCCTTCTTGCTGTCTTTCCCCTCCGCTTGCCGCAGAGACAGCGGCAGCCAGTGCGGGACCCTCTTTCGCCCGGGTCTCACCCCCCTTTTCTCTAGTTTCCCCTTTACCCCACAGGTTGTAATACAAGCACACACAAACCCTCGTGAAACTCAGTTTCAAGTGGTTATTAATACTATTTGGATATATTGTATCAATATATCCTGAGCATGTGCAGAGCCTTTAAACCTTTGGAAATTCATTTAAAATCACAGCCTCCATGGATTTTCTCCCTGTTTGTGCCCTTCTACTCCTGCTGGCCTTGCCCCCCAGGTCACCCCTGGTCTGCCATAATCCCCTAAGCAGAACATCACATACGCACACCCAAGGTGCTCCAGGAAATGCCACACCTGGACAATCCTCTCAAGCACCCATCATCAGGTTTCCAAGACGACAGACAGTCTCCTGGATGCTTCTCATTGTTCTTCCCCGGTTGCCACTCAAAATGTATATTTGACCCACCCAAGTGTCATTTACCTGTTCCTGTGACCCATCACCTGTATGCTAATCTTGTTTACCCATATGTTAATTTTCCTGTGCCCTCCTACTCTCCACCCCTTCTTGACGTTTTGCTGATGTATTAGTGATGTAGTTGTGATGTATGGTGAACTGTATTCTGGGTTGTAGCGGGAAGTTTTAAAAGTTTCGGTCGCCCTTTGTTCTGGGTCCAGTCCCGTGGCTGTAACCTGTTGCGCAATAAACTCCTTTGCCTTTGCTCCAACTACTGGCTGTTCTCCTTTGATCTCCGCTGCGAACCACGGGCTTCTCTCGTAGGGCTGGGTGCTGAGCAACCTCTAACCCAGGAATTTCCTCTAACAACCCCCACCGTTCAGCCCGGACACTGAGATCCAGCGCCGAGGGCCTTCTGGCAGTTCCCTCACTGCGAGAAGCAAAGCTACAGGGAACCAGGCAGAGGGCCTTCTCGGTAGTGGCGCCCGCCCTGTGGAACGCCCTCCCATCAGAGGTTAAAAGGATCAACAATTACATGACATTTAGAAAGCACCTGAAGGCAGCCCTGTTTAGGGAAGTTTTTAATCTGTGATGTGTTAATGTATTTTAATGTTTGCTGGAAGCCGCCCAGAGTGGCTGGGGGGACCCGGCCAGATGGGTGGGATACAAATAATAAATTATTATTATATTATTATTGTATATAGATGCACCACTCATACATTCTCTTTCCTCTCCTAACAGAGTCTCACCAAGTGTAGATCCCACGAGGACAGGGCCGCCTCCTATTTCCCCCCAAAACAATGCTCTGCTAACTGAGATGCATCAGGGCTGGAGCTCAAATGACCGACTTCTTCTCCAGAGAAAACAAATTCCCCTCACACAGAAAACAAGAGGGAGAAGGGTTCTAGTCAACCTTTCTCCATGACTTGCCAGCAGTTTCCTACGTGCATGGATCCATCTATTTCCACTGATGGGTTGAACCTTCACCATCAACCTGAAGTTGTAGAGTTCAAGTACAGGTTTATTATCACCTGAATTTAAACCCCACCAGTCTACTACCCTTAGATTGTCATGAGAGCGCTCAATCAATCAATCAATCAATCACTTTATTTCAGCTTTAAGCTCATAAGGATGAGAGCACTTGGACTAAAATTGCCAACCAAAAGCTTTACTTTTCTGGTTTATCATCACAACAGTTATTAACACTGGGCTTCAGTAAGGCAAATAATTTAATTAGGCAGTGCCTATATGATATCGAGCGACAGAACAATTTGGCCACAATAAGGGAATTTTGTCCATGGTATGATTATTTTCCACCTAGTCATTTTGACACTTGGGCACCCTATTTGCAAAATTTAACAATTCCAAAATACAGACGCGCTTTCACTTTCGCATGATTGAATATACTGCCTTCGACTGTACTTGAGGGTTGATTTCAAAAAATTCCGCTGGAAAAACGGTTATGTCTGTGTAGAGACGGCAGTATTGAGTCAGTGGCTCATGTAATTCTGGCTTGCAATCTTTATAAAGATTTGAGGAGTGAGGCTATTACCCCTCTATTATTGTCTGTGCCGGGTCACTCAACCATTGCTACTGTGTCCTTTCTTCTAGCAAATCAAGATGATCAGGTGACAGCAAAAACTGCAAGGTTTTTAGTGGGGACAATTAGAATAAGATCTATTACTTGATTATTGATGTAAAACTCCAAAATGTATTTTGTATAGTTAAGTTTTTACCTCTATCTTCAGTACATTTTATTTTATTTTATTGCTACGGCTAGTGGCTGATGCAAATAACGATTCTTCTTCTTCTTCTCTTCAAAGAGAGCCAGGATTAAGCCATGATGATATTTGAGCCTCCTTGATTTCCTAGTGCACTTTCTCTCTCCAGTTTAACTGACTACTTGGACCAAAGTACAGCCATGTTTGGCACTGCTGGTGGTTGGTTTCTTGTGGGTTTTTCAAAACCGCTTCACAGCTGAAGGTCAGCTGACACAGGCAGGCAGGCGCTCATTGGAAATGTTCGGCCCATCTATCTCAGCTAGACTTAATCAATGACCTAATAGATGGTGAACTTCCTGACAAGGAAGGAAAAAAAGTCAGCAGGAAAGATGTGGATTTGCTGCCTTCCTAGCTACTGTGCTGACCTGCTGCTAACGTCCAACTGGGCACAGTAAATTTCGTTTGTAGATTCCTGCTTTTGTCTTGTCCTCACAGTGTGTCAGGGCTGGTTCTACAGCCTCTGAGTTTGTCCTCCTTACAGTTCACATAGGGCCGAGTCCCATGTTCTCCTCCTAATCAGGGAGGAACGTGTGATTCTGATAGGGTTGCCACATCTTGCAGAGCAAAAAAAGAGCCCAGCCAAAACCATTGCCAACCCAAGACAGAGAAAGAGATGCAGAGCACCCAAAAACCCAAATATTTCCTTTAAAATGTAAAAATCCGCCCAGATGGACATGTTGGCCCGCCAAAAGAGGATATGTCTGGGTTTTCCCGGACATATGGTGTCAGGTTCCCTTATCGGTTGTTCAATAAGAAAGCCAAGCCATCTGTCTTTTAGTTCTTTTATTCAGTGCTAAGCTATATACAGTGCAGAGCTCAGTCTTATCACGTCTGTTCACTCACTAGTAGAATCCGGAAGTGCCTCCCTCCTGTTTTGGCGCCAACACCACAATCTTGGCAGCCTAAATTGCCTCCTCCTCCGCTTACGTAATCTATGCGCCAGACCTAACGTCTCTCCCTCCGATATAGCCTGCTGGGTGGAGCCAGGTCTCCCAGCCACTAACTGCTTCTCCCCCGAGGGACTGCTGGTTTCACTCGAAGATGAATCTGTAGTCAAAACAGGTGGCAGCTCTCTATAGAGCAGGACTGTCAGGGGCAGGCAGATCCCTGACATATGGCAACCCTAGATTCCGCTTTGAGACTCCTTCGGGTAGTGATAAAGCGGGATATCAAATCCAAACTCTTCTTCTTCTTCTCCTGAGCATTTATTTGCCTCTTCTGGAATCCCAAACAAAAGGCGCAGACTTCCACCTGCAGGTGAAACAAAGGGCTGGGGTGACTTTCACAGCTCAAGATGGTTTCCTCTTTGCTTTTATCTCCTCATATCCTCATGAGAAAGAGGAACAACAGCAGCAACTACATACCGGCCCATCCCTGAAGGGGTGGCAGCCCCTAAGCTGCAGTACCTCACTTATTCTGACCGTGGACAAAAATGCCTGATCAGCATGCCTTATACTGAGGCAGACCATTGTTTCATCTAGCTCCATGTTGTCTACACTGGCTGGCAGCAGCTCTCCAGGGTTTCACACAGGGGTCTTCTTCCCCATCCTACTTGGAGATGGCCAGGGATTGAACACAGGACATTCTGCATGCAAACTAAGTCCTCTACCGCCAGGCCATGTCCCTCCTCCAAATCTCCAAGTGGAGAGCAGCAATTCCCACCCACCAATCAAGGCACTGCTGTTTTAGCCCCAAGACAACCACAACAGTGCTAGCTGTGATAAGTGGGACCTGCAAGGACATGTTGCTGTGGATCCTCGCTCCCTAACAAGGAAGCTCCTGCCAGGAATTCCAGCCAGCCTGATGTTGTTGGACTACAACTCCCATGTTCCCTGACCATGGAGGTGGTGTCTCAGGGCTGGTAGTGGTGCAAGCTAGGAAGCCGCAAGTCTCTGCTGTAAGCTGCAAGAGGATCAAGCAGGCTAATGCACCCCAGCTCTATTTTATTTATATTTATTTTTCCTCATTTGAGAGACACTGAGCGGACTGGAAGCCACTGAGGATCCTCAGACTATCACCATTGGCATAAGGGAAAATAAGGGATTTTTCTGAACTTTCAGATTTGAAAATAAGGGATGCTGCGAGGGCGGTGCAATGGCACCAAGTAGCCTCGCCACCCTGAGCTCCAGAGGCTGCGCGCGAATGGGTGAGCGAAAGAGCGAGCGCGTAGACGGCAGGCAGGCTGTCTGTCTGGTTGGGCGTGAGGGTCTGGCTGCACAAGGCATGCAAGCTCCGCCCCCAGTCGGTCTCAGACTCCTTATTGGCAGCCGAGCAACGCAGCTGAGGAGCCTCCCTGGCCGGCAGGGAAGGAGAGGAGCTGCTTCCTTTGAAATCCAGGAAATTTAAGGGATATCAACAATCCGGGATAGCAGCGGGAAACGGCATTGGAATAAGGGAGTTTCCCGCAAAAAAAGGGAGGGTTGACAGCTATGTTTTCCTGGGAGTGAGCCTCACTGAACTGGGTGCGACTTGCTTCAGAGCAGATATGTACTTAGAGTCCTCAAGCACCCAACACCACGATTGTTTGTTTCCTGTTTCCCATGGCAGATGTGGAGATAATCGGCATAAAAGAGAGAGACACACACACAGAAAATCCAACAGACATTCAGTTAAACAATAATAAAAAAAGGCAAGGGAACCAGAGCCAAATGAGAAAATCCAGGTTAAAAGTTCATTCTGGGGATTGCAAGATCTCCTGTGCGGAGGAGAAAAATGGTCTGTTTGATCTTTTTAAAAAATAAAATAAAAAGTTTTGAGATTGCTTTTCACAGACATAAGTGCCCATCCCTAGTTGCACCCCCTCTCAAAGAATCCAGGTAACCCAAACCCCCAGTCTCTTGAGAGGTTTGCCTTGCAGGGCATGAAGGCGACAACCGTCTCCTGCAGTTCCCCCCAAACATTTGGTAATTGGAGATTTAAAGCCAAACAATTCAATTTAGCTTTAATGCCTTCTGGCCACTGAGAGACTTATCCTCCCATGGATTTGCCTAATCCCTTTTTTAAACAGGCCTTTTAAATTAGTGGCTATCACCACATTCTGTAATAATGAATGTTATAAGTTAATTATGCGCTGAGTGAAGAAGTCCTGTCCCCACTGCTCACGGCTGTGAAGCAGGATTCCAAGGAGATGCTCTCAGGAAAAACAGTGCATAACACCAATTATATCCTCCGAGGGTTGAAAGTGTAAAACGGCACAAGGATTGTGTGGAGGAGATCATCCTGTCAAGGGGAAATATTTCCCCAAGCTCCTGATAAGAAATTGTCGTCTTTGCCCCATAAGCCCTATACATTTAAAGCAGTATCATACCACTTTAAACAGCCATGTTTACTTCCCTTTCCATGAATCTCGGAAGCTATGGGTGATAATAGAATCATAGATTTGTAGTGTTGGAAGGGACCACAAGGGTCATCTATTCCAACCCTATGCAATGCAGGAATCTCAACAAAAGCATCTGAAATATACTCGGAGTCCAGTGTGAATTTCATGCTCTTTATTTAGCTCATAGTAGCAAGGAATGAATCTTTCCCCCAAAACGTCTGCTATATATACATTATTTACACAATGGGCCCCACGTGATTGGCTAATTCCGGGCTACTCCTGTAGGCCAATCAGGTTGTGGATTCACTTCATCCAGGAGCCTGATTGGCTGCTCTTGCAGGCCAATCAGGTCGCTGATTCACTTCCACCTGGAGCTGGATTGGGTGGCTCCTGCGGACCAATCAGACTGCAGCATTCTGGGTCCTATTGTTCTAGGACCAATCAGACTGCTGCATTTTGGGTCCTATTGTTCTAGGATTCAGCTCAGTACATAACAGCATCCATGACAGATGGCCACCCAACCTCTGCTTAAAAACCTCCAGTGAAGGAGGAGAGTCTACCACCACCTAAGGGAATCCATTCCACTGTCTTTTTCTTCTTTGGCGATCACTCATAGCCGAGTAAGATTGTCTTCCATAAACACGGTTTTAACAATGAGTCGGTAAGTGACTGTGGAGGCCAATTCTGTATCCACACGTCCTTCCACAGTGGGGACATTGGTTTCCTGGCGGGAGTTGATCACGGTGTGGATTTGCCTAGCGTGCCTTCCTCTTAGCACGTTTCTCCCTTGCGTCAAGTGTCTTCAAAGTCCATGACACCTTTGGTAAAGGCTGTTCTCCAACTGGAGCGCTCGCAGGCCAGTGTTTTCCAGTTGTCAGTGTTTATACTACATTTTTTTAGATTTTCCTTGAGACAGTCTTTAAATCTCTTTTATACATAAATAAACAGGTAAGGTAGCCTTCCGCCACATGTTGTAAACTACAGCACACCAATAGGCCCAGCCAATGCTCAGGGATGATGGTAGTTATAGTCTAAAACATCTGGAGGGCACCAGGTTGGGGAAGCCTAGTTTAAGGGCAGAATTTCGGGCACAGGAGTTGTGTAGCTGCTTCTTCAAAATGGGGGGGGGGCGATCAGTTTTTTATTTTGTTTTGTTTTGGACAGGCATCAAATGTGAAATCTCAGGAGGTGTCAATTACCTCAGGAGGTAAAGGTAAAGGTAAAGGGACCCCTGACCATTAGGTCCAGTCGTGACCGACTCTGGGGTTGTGGTGCTCATCTCGCATTATTGGCCAAGGGAGCCAGCGTACAGCTTCCAGGTCATGTGGCCAGCATGACAAAGCCGCTTCTGGCAAACCAGAGCAGCACACGGAAACGCCGTTTACCTTCCTGCTGGAGTGGTACCTATTGATCTACTTGCACTTTGACGTGCTTTCAAACTGCTAGGTTGGCAGGAGCAGGGACCAAGCAACGGGAGCTCACCCCGTCACGGGGATTTGAACCACCGACCTTCTGATCGGCAAGCCCTAGGCTCTGTGGTTTAACCCACAGTGCCACCCGCGTCCCTCAATTGTTAGAACTTGTCAATTAAGAAATGACATTGTACATCATCCTTCTATCAAATGCTGCCCAGTTCCAAACACAATTGCATGTCAGCTATCAAACGCCATCAAATACAAGCTATTGAAATCAAATATCAGCTGTCAGATGCTGGTATCAACCACCTGATAGAATATTCAACTGCTCTGAAAATATTTGACATCAAACTTTTGGAAGACAATTTGAGTGAGCAAAGAGGAGTCCTTTTCATATCATTAGCAGGAAAAGGTCTCAGCAAAACCTTTCATTTCTGACTCAGACCTGGCAAATATCATATATCCCTCTGAAGTCTTCAAGAAGGGACACTGTCAAGGGCTCTAGGGAACAAGCCACAAACCTCAGACTCTGAGGCTTGGAACCAGCTTTGGGAGCTACCTGGAACTCAACCCGTGAAGGCAGCGTGAAGTCTCTTGATTGACCAGGCCCAGGGGAAATGCAAGGAACGTGTAAAATCTTTATGTGTAACCCTGTAGTTTCAGAGGCACACACGCTCACAACTTCTCTTATTTTATCACATTCCATCTGCTCTTATCATATTATCGTACTGTTAATGCTGTGGATTGAAATTGTTTTCATTGTACCCCATCTTGGGATCGCTTCACGAGGAAGACTGGGCTACAAGCTATTTATAAATAAATAAATAAGTAAATGCGCACATAAGACTTCGTTATTCAGCTCTATAGCTTTAAAGGGGTTGTATTTGCCTCCAGCCATCACAATGGGGGCAAGGGAAACATTTGCATAAATAAGTAAACGCTGGGAAAAATGAAGCTCAGTAACTAAAGGAGGCAGCCACCATCCTACAGGGATGAACAGCATTTCTTGCTCAATTACAAAGAGGCATTATCTAGTGAGGTGGATTTGCCGCTTCTGGCTGTGGTTTCACACCAAGTGCAGCAGAAATAAGCACCAGATACTTAACTAGGGTGCCTGTCTCCCTGGAGTGCAAGCAAATTACCAATTAGCCAAAGGCTGCATGGTCAGAGATGGGACTGGTCTTCGCCACAGGGAGCACCTGCTTGCAGATAATCTAATGCACATGGAGACGAATTCTTTATCCAGACATAATTAGAACGGGAGGGGGGTGTTTTGTTTTGTTTTTACAATGCTGCTGCAGTAAATGGGAGAGATAGGCAGAGCTACACATTACACGCAACGCTAAGAGCCCTTTCCACACACGTTGGAGGAGGAAGGACTTTACTCTGCTGGCAGCGCACATTAGAAAAGGAGCAGCTACATGAGTACAGCTGTATGCACTTAGGCCTTCCAAGAGACGAGATGCCTGCACATGCAAATGCAACACACGTAGGTGCCCCTTTTCAGATGCCTTACTCAGTGTGCAAATGGCACAGCCAGGACCTGTAAGATACCATTTGCATGTGAAGAAATGCATGAAATGCGCTATAGTTTCTGCATCGTATAAGCACCAGATAATGTCCTATTTGGGGATGCATGCTACTGAACCAGATGAGAACAGGGCACATGGCAGAGGCTCAGCCCCAGAATCTGAGCCCTAGTATATCTGCTGGGAGAATGTTATGTACTGAGTTGAATAGGATCCAAAATGCAGCAGTCTGATTGGTCCTAGAACAATAGGATCCAGAATGCAGCAGTCTGATTGGTCCCCAGGAGCCACCCAATCCAGCTCCAGGTGGAAGTGAATCCGCAACCTGATTGGCCTACAGGAGTATCCCGGAATTAGCCAATCACGGGGGGCCCATTGTGTAAATAATGTATATAAAGCAGATGTTTTGGGGGAACATTCATTCCTCGCTACTATGAGCTGAATAAAGAGCATGAAATCCACACTCGACTCTGAGTATATTTTAGAGAAAAAAGCGGACTTTGAGTAAGCACAAGCCAACCAGTACCAGAAATTGAGGACTAAGTGTTGTCATGACATCTGTTAAGCATGGACATGTTTCAGTGGACATCCACCTTGGCCAGCCTTAGACTTTTTCCATTAAGGGGAGGGCATGCCTGCTCTGTTCTGTGGCCCTGTCTCTTTTTATGTTCTTTTGACTGTGGCAGCCATTTTGTGTTACGTCACAGATATTTTGTGACTGACACCCACTCAGCTTTTTCTCCAAATACCAGATGTGTAAAGGTAAAGTTCGAAAGCATGTCAAAGTGCAAGTAGATCAATAGGTACCGCTCCGGCGGGAAGGTAAACGGCGTTTCCTTGCGCTGCTCTGGTTCACCAGAAGTGGCTTAGCCATGCTGGCCACATGACCAGCCGGCTCTCGGCCAATAAAGTGAGATGAGCGCAGCAACCCCAGAGTCGTCCGCGACTGGACCTAATGATCAGGGGTCCCTTTACATTTACCTTTAAAGGATGAGGGAGCCAACGTTTGTCCACAGACAGTTTTTCCAGGTCATGTGGCCAACACGACTAAGCCGCTTCTGGCAAAACCAGAAACACTGTCCGAACTGCTAGGTTGGCAGGAGCTGGGACAGAGCAACAGGAGCTCAGCCCGTCATCGAGATTCGAACCGCCAACCTTCCGATCGGCAAGCCCTAGGCTCTGTGGTTTAGACCACAGTGCCACCCACTAATGTCCACTGTACACTGACCCAAATGGCTGGAGACCCTTGTAATAATAATAATAATAATAATAATAATAATAATAATAATAATTTATTATTTGTACCCCGCCCATCTGGCTGGGTCCCCCCAGCCACTCTGGGCGGCCTCCAACAAATATTAAAAAACATTAAAATATCACAGGTTAAAAACTTCCCTAAACAGGGCTGCCTTGAGGTATTTTCTGAATGTCAGATAGTTGTTTATCGCTTTGACCTCTGATGGGAGGGCGTTCCACAGGGCGTGCGCCACTACCGAGAAGGCCCTCTGCCTGGTTCCCTGTAGCTTTGCTTCTTGCAGTGAGGGAACTGCCAGAAGGCCCTCGGCGCTGGATCTCAGTGTCCGGGCTGAACGGTGGGGGTGGAGACGCTCCTTCAGGTATACAGGACCACGGCAGTTTAGGGCTTTAAATGTCTGCACCAACACTTTGAATTGTGCTCGGAAACGTACTGGGAGCCAATGTAGCTCTCTCAGGACCGGTGTTATGTGGTCCCGGCGGCCATTCTATACCTGAGGCACCTATCTTTCTTTAAATAAAGCACTGCAGGATTATTTTTTTGTTCGTGGAGGAGGAGTTTGAGAAAAACTAACCATGGCTTGGGACTAGTAGCTGTTTGTTTGTTTGTTGGTTTGGTTGCTTGTTTTTATGTCTGATCCTCAGCTTTATTGTTTGGGAGTTTCTCCTCTCTTTCTTGTGTTTTCCCTGTACTTAAGAAGGGTCATAGATGCGAACAGCTGGGGAAAACTCTAAGGAAACAAACCTTATCAAGGGGGAATGTTTCCCGGGGCACACAATGCCTTTAGCTCACACATGATTAGCTGAGTGGAATGAAGGTGTAAAATGCAATTACTTCTCTCACACACAGTTCCCCAGTTTTATTTTATTTGAGGGGGGAGCAAGAAGATGCTACAGATGTCAACCATGATTTACTCCAGCACATCATCCGACTCACAGCAGGTATAAATCTCCCCTGCCCAACACAATCATGTTAAGATTTTAAGTGCTCCTGGTATGTGTGGGGAGAAAGTTCTCAAGTGCACACACCCCTCTCCAGCCCAGAAGCACCAGGGTAAGAAAATAGCATTATTCTCAGTACACTCTAAGCATTACAATTGCTGCAAGAGATGGGATAAAAGAGAGGGAGCAGAATTTGTTTATATCCTCCTTGAAAACAGCAGCAAGATTTTTTCGACTCTATCCACATCCTTCTTTATTGATCTTTGGGCAATTTCAGAACATCAGCACTATTGTGGCTCAATTTCAACAACATGATTCACTCCATAAAGAAATATAGATATTTCTGGATAAACTCTCCAGGCGCAAAGATTGTTGGACATTGCTAAATCCGTAGTGGGCAGACAGTGGGGTGGGAGGTTCACCTGAAGCTGGTATGGGAACACTGTAGAGGACTGTGCAAAACAAGGATGGATTAGACCATGGGTAGGCAAACTACCCATGACAGAGGATGAGATGGTTGGACAGTGTTCTCGAAGCTACTAACATGAGTTTGGCCAAACTGCGAGAGGCAGTGAAGGATAGACGTGCCTGGCGTGCTCTGGTCCATGGGGTCACGAAGAGTCGGACACGACTGAACAACAACAACAAGGCAAACTAAGGCCCGGGGGCCGGATCCGGCCCAATCGCCTTCTAAATCTGGCCCACGGACGGTCCGGGAATCAGTGTGTTTTTACGTGAGTAGAATGTGTCCTTTTATTTAAAATGCATCTCTGGGTTATTTGAGGGGCATAGAAATTCATTCATTTTTTTCCTTCAAAATATAGTCTGGCCCCCCACAAGGTCTGAGGGACTGCTGAAAAAGTTTGCTGACCCCTTGATTAGACATGTGGCCCTTGGAGGATTGGCTAACAGCAAATGTGGCCCCCAAGCCCAAAAGGCTAACTACTCCTAATGTAGGCTATTTGGCCACACACTCTACCCTCTGGCAAGCTGCTGGGCAGCGGCGTAGCTAGCCGCTTGGGTGCCTGGTGCGGCGCGTGCATCCTGCAGCCGGGGGCGGGTCGAACCACCCATGGGGGCGGGGTGAGCTGCGTGGAGCCTCTCCGCCGCCTCCCCTTCAGCTGTAGGGCAGCTGAGGGAGAGGCGGTGAGCAGACGCAAGCCCCACACTGCCGTTTCAGGCAGTGCCAAGCCTGCAGGCACCCAAGCCACCACGTCACTCCCAGGAGAGTGCAGCATACACTGCAGCATACCTGTAGCTGTCAACTTTCGGATTTGAAAATAAGGGATGCCGCGAGGGCGGTGCAATGGCACCAAGTAGCCTCGCCACCCTGCGCTCCAGAGGCTGCGCGCGAACAGGTGAGCAAAAGAGCGAGCGCATAGACGGCAGACAGGCTGTCTGTCTGGTTGGGCGTGAGGGTCTGGCTGCACAAGGCATGCAAGCTCCGCCCCCAGTCGGTCTCAGACTCCTTATTGGCAGCCGAGCAACGCAGCTGAGGAGCCTCCCTGGCCGGCAGGGAGGGAGAGGAGCTGCTTCCTTTGAAATCCGGGAAATTGAAGGGATATCAACAATCCGGAATAGCAGCGGGAAATGGCATTGGAATAAGGGATTTTCCCGCAAAAAAGGGAGGGTTGACAGCTATGCACTGCAGGCCCCACAGTAAGTGCCAGCCCCGCGGTGAGTGCCGGCCCCCACAGTGTGGTGCCCAGTGCCAGCCACGTTTTGTTATGTTTCTTGACTGAACTAACAAGTTTTCTGAGCCCATTTTTTTAAAACTCATCCTCCCCCACTGCACCCCCTTCCTCCGCCGCTGCTGCCAGGACATTAGTGAAATTGGGGTAACTCCTACTGCTTTGCTTCTTCTGTGGGTGACAAAAGGTACTGGGGGGCATTTTATATCCCACAAGACAGGTGGCAGCCCGAGCGCTGCAATACTGCCGGAGATTAGTACTAAGTAAGAAATTAACAGATTTGAAATCACAAATCATGTCTTAACCAACTGGAAAATATGAACTGAGCAACTTAGTCAAAGCCGAATGAAGCTCATTGCAGTGCTAAAAAGGTATGAATTGGAATTTGTCAAATGTCTTGGAGATGAGACGTTCATTTGATAAGCACTTTTCATGGCTGCCAGATAATGTATTAGAGGGCTGAAATGCTACATTATTTGAATTCAGCTTGTGCAACATAGTTCTTTGTATACAACATATTCTCAGTGAAATGCATTTGTGATTGTTGGAATATTTTGCGTATCCATCAGGTATTTGGCATTAGGATGCTATAGAGTTTTTGTCCTTCTCTGGCTAGCTGAAATCGCCTCCTCATTTCACACCTCCCTTTGAGGGGAGGCTGGGTGATTTTTGGGGTGGGTCAATTTCTGGGGAGTGGACAAAGTTTACAAAAGCTTTTCAATGCTCCGGGGGGGGGGGGTCAGTTTCCCAGAATGGTTTGTTCCAAGGATTCTCCCCGCCCCCTACCACAACGCACCTTAGAATGGGACATTTTGGGAATTCTAAATGTGGGAATGTTTGGGAACGTGGATGATGATTTATAGTTTAATATATCTCATACTAACTTGCGCTGGCAAGTTCAACTAGCAGAGTAACATTCCCTTTTAAAATACACACAGCGGAAGTTGCTTTGATTCGCTAGAATCAACTTAATCTAGTTTCCTGGTTTGTCACTATATATTTCCCCTTTGTCCGTCTTACAAATAAGACACAACACACGTCTTCTATAAAAAGATATAAAACGTTTACTCACGGACATTCAATTGAAGATCCCAAGATCCCAAATGAAGGCAGGCTTATTCTTAGTAAAGATATGTACAATTGGAATCTCTCCATGTGGGAGAGAAGTCCATTAGGAAGCCAACTGATCATCCTCCCTCGCAGTCCAAGCGAGAGAGAGGCAAGAGAGACCAGAGAGCAAGAGAGCAGGAGAGAGAATGGCATCTGACCTGTAGCTTTTGTTCATACCTTCCCAGGTGAAGCCACTCCCACTTCTAGCTTGCAAAGGAAGTTATCTCAGTCCAGGTGACCAGGAAGTTGTGGCTGGAGGACTGAGATACCTTCTAGCAATGTTGTACTTGACTGCTCTAGTGTTTACATCCCACACTAAAACTGTTGGCCACTAGTGTTGAAGAAACTGAAAAGTGTGTGTCCCTCCCGAAAAAAATGAAAGAGAGGAGGAAGCTTTGCTTATTGCTGGGCCCTCCTCATATGTGGAATGAACTTTCAGGCTTCCATAAAGCTTGGCCCAGCTCTAGTTCGAAAGATTGAAGATTGAAGATCAATTAACATTGAAAAGTAATTATGTCACCAAAGGCCAAAACTGCCTTTTGTCTGGCCTATGGTGAAAAGCAGTATTGTGTTTTTGTTTTGTTTTTTGAGACTGCACTTTCTATTGTTGTAGGACACCTTTAGTGTTGCATTTACACCACAAGACTGAGATGTAATTGTATAGACATATATATCCTTAAGTTTTCTTCTGATAGGAACAGAAGTGAAATACTACACAAGACCATCCTGCTTTCAGGCTGACCAGGCTGCATATACATAAGTTCATAATGCCTTACCCCCAGGGTCGGCTTGGACACGGTGCTAAATGCAACAATGGCAAATCACATCGGCACTTTGTTTTGTTTGTTTTAATAGTAAGATCAGGGCAGCAGCCCAAATTTCATTGGGACCTTTCCTCCCCAGGTATGGTGCTGATTAAAATAGTCCCATGCTAAAAGGTAAAGGTACCCCTGACAGTTAAGTCCAGTCGCGGACGACTCTGGGTTTGCGGCGCTCCTCTCGCTCTGTAGACCGAGGGAGCCGGCGTTTGTCCTCAGACAGCTTCCAGGTCATGTGGCCAGCATGACTAAGCCGCTTCTGGCAAACCAGAGCAGCGCACGGAAACGCCATTTACCTTCCTGCCGGAGCGGTACCTATTTATCTACTTGCACTTGACATGCTTTCGAACTGCTAGGTGTGCAGGAGCTGGGACCGAGCAACGGGAGCTCACCCTGTCGCAGGGATTCGAACTGCCAACCTTCTGATCAGCAAGCCCTAGGCTCTATGGTTTAACCCACAGCACCACCCATGTCCAACACTACACCTGGCAATAGAAAAAAGCTCCCATTTGTGCAAGTAGAAGAGGCATATTTCCGTATTGTTAATTGCAGTGTAGCAGGGCTGGGGGAGGCACTGGGAACAAGCACCAGCTATCCAGGGTTTCAGGCAAATGTGTCTCTCCCAGCCGTATTTGGAAGTAGCGGGGGGGGGGGGATCAAACCTGGGATCTTCTGTTGGCAAGGCAGGTGCTCTGCTGCTATAGTCAGAAAGCTTTTCTGAGTTTTAGCAAAAGCTCATGGATTGAGCTCACAGTTATATTGCTTCCATGGCACATGAGCTTCCCTATGGGCTACTTCAGGGACTAGACTTATTTGGGGACCGTATTTTTCGCTCCATAAGACGCACTTTTTTCCTCCTGAAAAGTAAGGGGAAATGTCTGTGCGTCTTATGGAGCGAATGCATGGTCCCTGGAGCCAAATTGCCTAGGGGCCAAAAGCAGATTGTGCTCTTTTTTTACAAAGAGAGAAGAGGGTGTTGAAAGGAAGCCGCTGAACAGCTGTTTAGCAAGCGATCGGGGAGAGAGATAAGGCTCCCTTTCCAGCCCCGCCCCCTTGCCCAGGCCTCCGTTGTTGAATGCAGAGGGAGGCTGTTTGTTTCCCCAGAGACATGTGACTGGCTGATTAGATTATCTGTCTGGAAACTGTAGAAATGGCTCCCTTTCCTGTAGGACTAGAAGCTGCAAACTGTGAGTTGAACCCCATAAAAATGGGGCTTTTCCTCTTTGAAAAAGAAGCTGCACCACTTTTAGCTGATCCTCAAAAAAGCAGGGCTTTTCCCTTTGCAAAAAAAAGCTGCACCGCTTTGAGCTGATCCTAAAAAAAACAGGGCTTTCCCCTTTGCAAAAAAAGCTGCACCACTTTGAGCTGATCCTAAAAAAACAGGGCTTTTCCATTTGCAAAAAAAAGCTGCACCACTTTGAGCTGATCCTAAAAAAACAGGGCTTTCCCCTTTGCAAAAAAAAGCTGCACCGCTTTGAGCTGATCCTCAAAAAACAGGGCTTTTCCCTTTGCAAAAGAAGCTGCACCACTTTGAGCTGATCCTCAAAAAACAGGGCTTTTCCCTTTGCAAAAGAAGCTGCACCACTTTGAGCTGATCCTCAAAAACAGGGCTTTTCCCTTCGCAAAAGAAGCTGCACCACTTTGAGCTGATCCTCAAAAACAGGGCTTTTCCCTTCGCAAAAGAAGCTGCACCACTTTGAGCTGATCCTCAAAAAAACAGGGCTTTTCCCTTTGCAAAAGAAGCTGCACCACTTTGAACTGATCCTCAAAAAACAGGGCTTTCCCCCTTTCCTCCTCTAAAAACTAGGTGTGTCTTATGGAGCGAAAAATACGTAAATATCAGCCTTTAAGTCTTATCTTATATAATCCAGCTAAACTGCGGTTGGTGTACAGGACTTCGAGAGAGCAAGAACAGGAGTGGAGGCGGAAGAGCAATTTGGAGAAGTAGTTGAAAGCTCACAAAAACACGGGGGTGCTTTTTGACAGCAACGAAAACGAAAACAAAGCTTTAAAAGATGGTTTTAACTCAGTTCTACGTGGGCCAATTCTCGATGGTTTATCGTAAGGAGGGAGTGATATGGCACATCGGCGCACGCAAGCCAGCATTATGAGTCAGGAGAGAACATTCAGAAAACCCAAGCTTTTTCCTCGACATTCATCAATTGAGCCCATAAATACAGAGCTGGAGTCTAAACTGAGCTGTGGAGAGTTCACCCATCACTATCTGGAACCTTTTAAATATCACAGATGCTGTATTTATTAGGTAGAACTTCTAAAAGCTTTTTGCTGCATTTGGCTTGGCACGTTAACTTTTGGCAAGACTGGAACAGTTTAGCCCAGTAGAGACATCTTGATGATTAGCAGAAAGAAAATAATTTAAGGAGGCTGGTCGGGGTGAGGAGATTCACCCCGATGGGGATTCAGACTCCATGCAATTACTCCACAGGAGCACCTCCACTCCTGACCATTAACCTGTTGCGCAAACTGTACAAACTGTGACCATTGAGACGGACAATTAATTACTAACGCTCCTCAGCATGCAGGTCAGAGGAACACATCCCTTTGCTTAGAAAGAAAGTCGGGTTTTGTATGGATAATCTTGATTTTTGCTTGCCCGTTTTACAGGGAATGTTAGAGGGCATTTAGAGGGGAGGATCAGAAATAGAATGATCCTTGAAAAAGAAATATAATGGGTTTTGTTTTGGTATCTGAAGAAAACAAAGAAAACCAACACAATAATCTGGAACTGTGTGTTAAAAAATAGTAGAAATAAGAACACAATGAGGCTAATCGGAAGTCAAATGTGTATTTATTTATTTATTTACTTATTTATTCATTTTTTTCTACTTTTTCTTTTTTTCTTCTACTCTTTTTGTACCTTTCTTTGGGGTTCTTTTTTTTTTTTACTTGATAACTGTAACGAATCGATGCAATAATTACTGTGGTGTGTTTTTGTTGTTGTTGTTATTGTTGTTGTTGCTGTTATTGTCGAATTCTAAATAAAGCATTTTATTTTTTTATTTTTTAATTTAAAATAAACTTTATTTATCATTCATGTGAAAATTTAACAAAGGATTACACCGAATGAGAAATCAAGACTAACGAACAAGAACTCAAAAAACAAACACAATCAAAGAGAAAGAAAGAAGAAGAAGAAAAGAAAGAGAAAAAAAGAAAAACAAAGACTACAATATGTTTAAAAATATAACAATTAAAATATGACTTCTTACCGTTTGTGCATCGTATCTTATTCTTATTATTCGTATTTTGCTATTTCTAATACTTTTAAAAATATATTTTACACTCTAGATTATAATTTTCCATTATTATCGTTCAACTAATAAAATGCAAATATACATTCATTCCTTAACTTTACTTATTTATTTTTAAAAAATTTCTATCCCCAAGTTTATTTCAGTAATTGAAATAATTCACTAATTCCGTTTTTATACCCTTTTTTAAAAAAATATTCTTCTACATATTTCCACTGCTCTTTTATTCTTTGTTTCGGTGTGTTTCTAATTGCTGCTGTCATCCTTGCTGGGTTCATGAACTCTATCAAATTAATATGCCACTCTTGGATTGTTGGTAACTTTTCTTCTTTCCATTTTTGAGCAATAAGTAATCTGGCTGCGGCACAAGCATACAATATCCCTATTCTCCGGGATATTTTCAGGTACCATACCCAATAGGAAGGCTTCTGGTTTTTTCAGGAATGTGACCCTCAGCATTCTTTTTAATTTTTCATATATATCATTCCAGAATTCATAGATGTTACTACATTCCCACCAACAACGGAAATATGTACCGATCTCCTCTCGGCATTTCCAACACTTGTTGGATTTGGTTTTGTATATTTTGGCTATTTTATGCTTTATTTAACCCTAAATAAAGCATTTTAAATAATAATAAAAATAGAGGGGAGGATCAAGAGGCAGAAGGAAAATGTGCTTAAAAACTTTCCCAAGATGAGGGAAACTTGCTATTGGGACCCCAGGTTTCCCTTGTGAGGTCTAAGCCTTGCCAAAGCATTATGATTGTCCTCACAGCAAGTGAGGACAAGTGCAATTGCGTGTCAAATCCCGACCCCTCCCATGATGAAATAAAGACACAAAACTCAATAATTAAGGTTAATGGGCATAGAAAGGCCACAACTTTATTGGTTACGAATGTAGAGAGGTATTGGCTTAGGCATTGGATCTAACCAACTATATCTGACTCCAGCATGCTGTGCTGGCAGTCCGGGAAGGGTTAACCACCGATGGGAGAGTCCAGCTGCTGCACATCAGCTAGGAACTCACCCTGGGGTCACCGATATGGGGCGTGCCTTTGGCCCTCACCTACCACGGCTTCGGACAGGGACACGCCCCCCGGACTCATTTAACGAAGTACCCTTCAGCATTTGGGGGAGGTGATGGCCCAACCTCCCCCCCACCTTCAGCCTTCCCTAGATAATCCAATGCCTAGCCGCCAACCTAAGTTGTGACGAGTTGCTACGAGGTAGGCGAAAACCACAAGGCTCCAGCCAATTTGCCAGGTGGGAAAATTCCTACCAGGTCCCTCAACGGCGACCAACCGAAGTCCATAGCAAGGTCAATGAGGACGCTACCTGCAAAAAAGGGAGGGTGGGCGGGAAAAAGTATCAGCTGGCGGGGGCAGGAAGCAAGAGACTGAACCCTGGGCGCGCGCTAGCTTAAATCCAGCAAGCCACGCCTGACGGCCGCACTGATAGGTCGGCCTGCCAGGCGCCGTGCCCAGGGCTCAGCCTATGGTGGCAGGGGATGACCATCCCCTGCGCACGTGAAGGGCTCGTGATGCCCGCAACCCCCCTCCTCCCTCCGGGCGGAAGGGACTTAAGCTCCACCTCTTAATAATAATAATAATAATTTATTATTTGGCTGGGTCTCCCCATCTGGCTGGGTCTCCCCAGCCACTCTGGGCGGCTTCCAGCAAACTGTAAAATACATTAACACATCACAGATTAAAAACTTCCCTGAACAGGGCTGCCTTCAGGTGTTTTCTAAATGTCATGTAGTTGTTGATCCCTTTAACCTCTGATGGGAGGGCGTTCCACAGGGCGGGCGCCACTACCGAGAAGGCCCTCTGCCTGGTTCCCTGTAACTTTGCTTCTCGCAGTGAGGGAACCGCCAGAAGGCCCTCGGCGCTGGATCTCAGTGTCCGGGCTGAACGGTGGGGGTGGAGACGCTTCTTCAGGTATACTGGACCAAGGCCGTTTAGGGCTTTAAAGGTCAGCACCAACACTTTGAATTGTGCTCGGAAACGTACTGGGAGCCAATGCAGATCTCTCAGGACCGGTGTTATGTGGTCCCGGCGGCCACTCCCAGTCACCAGTCTAGCTGCTGCATTCTGGATTAATTGCAGTTTCCGGGTCACATTCAAAGGTAGCCCCACGTAGAGCGCATTGCAGTAGTCCAAGCAGGAGATAACTAGAGCATGCACCACTCTGGTGAGACAGTCTGCGGGCAGGGAGGGTCTCATCCTGCGTACCAGATGGAGCTGGTAGACAGCCGTCCTCTTGTGTTGCCATCACCACTGTCTTTGAGCTGGAGGCAAGGTCTGAAGCAGGGACTGAAGTCTGAAGTCTCTTCTTCTCCCTGAACATTTTAGAACCCTGCAAACTGGGGTTCTACTTACTTAGGCCCTTAAAATACACTGCTTCTTTCATTTTAATTGAATATATCCCAGGAGTAGAACCATAAACACTGATGAGAATCCTGCCCTCTTTGCTGAAACCTCTTCTTCCTCGTTCACTTGAAATTGGAAATAATAGCCCTGATCAGCAGGGGCAAATTGAAGGAACAAGCCAGCCAACAGAAGTGGTATCATTCAATTTTATGGTGTGCATACAGGCTACAGAGTTAATCTGAGTAACGTACAGTCTTCAGACAATTTGCTTTTGACTCAAGAGTGATTTTAGCCATTCAGTCCATTTGCTATTCACTTTACAAGCAGCAGCCCAAGCTATGGCTGTTTCTTTCTGTAACGTAAAGTCCGCTAATAGAAAATTGATAGGCATGTTCTACCAGGGGTAGCCAACCCCTTCAGATGCTCGTAAAATGCAGCTTCCTGAGCCCCAGCCAGCATGGTCAGGGGTGAACAGGGAGGAGGGAAGCTACCGGGGGGGGGGGGGAGTCATAGCTGTCAACTTTTGGATTTGAAAATAAGGGATTTTTTCAAACTTTCGGATTTGAAAATAAGGGATGCCGCGAGGGCGGTGCAATGGCACCAAGTAGCCTCGCCACCCTGCGCTCCAGAGGCTGCGCGCGAACGGGAGAGTGAAAGAGCGAGCGCATAGACGGCAGGCAGGCTGTCTGTCTGGTTGGGCGTGAGGGTCTGGCTGCACAAGGCATGCAAGCTCCGCCCCCAGTCGGTCTCAGACTCCTTATTGGCAGCCGAGCAACGCAGCTGAGGAGCCTCCGTGGCCGGCAGGGAGGGAGAGGAGCTGCTTCCTTTGAAATCCGGGAAATTTAAGGGATATCAACAATCCGGGATAGCAGCGGGAAACGGCATTGGAATAAGGGAGTTTCCCACCAAAAAAGGGAGGGTTGACAGCTATGGGGGGGTGTCTCAATGCTTCAAGGCTTAGCAGGTCAATTCAGCTTTGCAAATCACAAATGCTACATGCCAGCATCTTAAAAAATTCTAATGCTTCAGAATTTACGACAAAGCAATTAGGTAATTAACAATACATATCAAAAGAATAAGTGATCATGTAATATCGCTGCCCCGCAAGACATGCTAATAGGGCAAGTATACTTAAAAAAGAAATAAAAAGAAATAGCAATGAAGAGAGGTAATTAAACCAATCCAAAAGGGAGCAACATTAATTATGGATCCATAAAATCTCGACTGGAGGTTATTCATTCCCTCTATTTCTGATGTCCAGGCTTTGAGTGTCTGTTGCTTATGGGGCCAAAATGGCACCACTGACCCACAAGAGGGACTGGAATAACCCCAAGCATTGCAGAAGTATAAATACTTGTGGTGGGGATCCAAGGCACCCAAACAGACCAATAAGGACTGTGTGTTTAGTGGCCAGATACCTGACTGGGGTGCTGAATGGGAAACTGAGGGAGCAGGAATGGAATCGTGTGGCTGCAATCCTCCACGCTGCAGCATTTTGTTGCAGAGTCCACTTATCTAAGTAATCAATGATCCCCAGGCTTGTATTATTTCTTTACATCTCATGGCTAAAAACTGTTTGGTTAACCAAAGTTAGTTGTGTAGATATCTTATTTAATTTGCATCTGATGTATTCATGAGAGCCAGTGTGGTGTAGTGGTTAAGAGCGGTGGACTCATAATCTGGTGAACCAGGTTCGTGTCTCCACTCCTCCACATGCAGCTGCTGGGTGACCTTGGGCTAGTCACACTTCTTTGAAGTCTCTCAGCCGCACTCACCTCACAGAGTGTTTGTTGTGGCATTGAGAGGCATTGGGAAGTGGTCCTGTGAAGATGCTGAGACAGAAGTGAGTGGATGGAACAAAAGGAGATATCAGTAGTAGCAGAGAAAGCGAGAACAGGAAAAAGGACAAGGCAGGAAATGACATATATGCAGTACAAGCAAAACGCTGCCGACTTCCAAAATGACATTTCACCCAACTTTCATCAATCAATTTATAGCAGTGACAAAATGTTGCAGGATGTTCCAGCAAAATATGCAATTAACTTTTACAACTGCACAAAGGGAGGGGGAGGGATACAGCTAGCGCTCAGCAGAAAACTACTCACATCTGTCGGAAATTTGTTATCCCTTCTTGCAGAAATCTTCACATTCCCATTCCTATTACCTACACTTGATGATAAAAGCATCACTAAGCCAACTGTGAGGGACGCGGGTAGCGCTGTGGGTTAAACCACAGAGCCTAGGGCTTGCCGATCAGAAGGTCGGAGGTTCGAATCCCCGCGACGGGGTGAGCTCCCGTTGTTTGGTCCCTGCTCCTGCCCACCTAGCAGTTCGAAAGCACGTCAAAGTGCAAGTAGATAAATAGGTACCGCTCCGGCGGGAAGGTACCGGTAAACGGCGTTTCCATGCGCTGCTCTGGTTCGCCAGAAGCGGCTTAGTCATGCTGGCAACATGACCTGGAAGCTGTACGCCGGCTCCTTCGGCCAGTAAAGCGAGATGAGCGCCGCAACCCCAGAGTCATGCGCGACTGGACCTAACGGTCAGTGGTCTTTACCTTTACCTTTAAGCCAACTGTATTTGGCTATGTGGCCTTGTGACACCATGACTGGGTGGGGTCGTGCATGTGAAAGAAGGAATGATAAGGAGCAATAGTAATGAACAGGACAAAAAAAAGGGCAAATATGTGCACAGGTGTTTTGCAGGGAAGAAACCAGTCTGCCAAAATGGCTAGTTTTTACCTAAAAATGGAAAGTAAAGAATATTCAACAGTCTTTGCAATAGCTTCGTAACAATAAGATTGTGTGAGCTTCCATAGCCCCTCGTCGACGTGTTTTACAAGCTATGGAGCTTGTTTTCGAACTTGAGTTTAGGTTTTTAACCTTTCGGATGAAGCAAAATTAGAATTCCTAGTTTGGATAATTGCCACTTACTGTTTGGGAGTGTTCTTCTTTTCTGAAGTTTATTTAATCCTCCCCCTAGATTTAATAGCAAACAAGCTTTTGAGTTATATAAAGTCATTAACTTTTTTCCTTCTGATGAAACTGATAGATCATAACAGTGAAACGAGAATCTTAGTCGGCAACTCGTTAAGGTCATTTGTCAGTTTATCTTGAGTTATTTTTGTTATTTGGAGTTATTTGGAAGGTTTTCTTGAGTTATATTTCTTTCAACTAGTTTATAACGTTTTTGAGTATTTTTGCTCTTGAGCAATTCTTCTCTTGAATCAGTAAACATATTGTTTGTTTGAGTATCACTATATATATATACGTTCATCTCGTTTCAGGGATCTTTCATGCTGCATACACCCAAGGCTGGTGGAATGAGGAGGCAGGTGTCAACAGGGGGAAATATTGGGGGCAAAAGGAAGGACCCCCAAATAAATAGAAATAGTACTGAAACTCTCTTGTAGACAGGGAAGTGTTACAGTGGTACCTCTCCTAACGAATAACTCGCCCAACGTCGTTTTCGCCTAACGAAGGACTTCCGGTAAAACAAAATGGCCGCCGGAAATGAATTTCTTCGCCTAGCGAAAAGACATCGCGGCCGCTTTAAATAGGATTTTTTCGACTTACGAATTTTTGACGCGATTTTTTCGACTTACGAATTTTTTTCCAATGCGTTCCTATGGGGCTTCGCGGAACGCATTTTTTCGACTAACGACGATCGCGTCGGAATGCATTATCGTCGTTAGGCGAGGTACCACTGTATTTGCCTTCTATATCTCTGGTCTTTCTCAGCTACACCAGAATCACTGCCAAGCTCAGAAATCTTGTTTCCCTTCCTACGTCCAAAGAAAAAAGAGAAGAGAAATTAACACAAGCACTTAAGGCTACAAGACGCTTTGGCAGCCCTGGCCTTTGACCCTTCCTCAAACCCATACATTATTTAACAAAGAGGAACGCATAAATGAGATGGAGCAATGGCTAGAGAGCCAGGGTGTGGAATATATATATATTTTTCAAACCTTTGCCCATTAGTTTTGTTTCTTATTTAGGACATGGCATTAATCATGCTAATATTTTACAGCCTGACTTCACACTTTAGTCATTACTTTAATCAAAGCCATCAGTGTAGGAAAGAACAGGCTACCAGGTGGGAATAGTAGCTGTCGCTCGCTGTTAATTACTTTGCATTTTACAGCAATCAGCAGCAGGGGCTGAGATCATAATAAATTCATGACTTATGGGCCCATAAAATCATTACCGTAGGAAAATACGTTTTATCGGGGATTCGTCGGGCCGTTGTTCAGAGACAGATTTCTGGAAGGAAGTGACACCCATGAAATTAAACCGACCCTCGCAGTCAGCAGAAATGCAAATGTTGGCACAAACAGAGCCAGGG
Source organism: Darevskia mixta (assembly GCA_034641385.1). Taxonomy (NCBI): domain Eukaryota; kingdom Metazoa; phylum Chordata; class Lepidosauria; order Squamata; family Lacertidae; genus Darevskia; species Darevskia mixta. Next base: position 1,009,201 of record JAWWNH010000139.1, on the reverse strand, counting down.
CAGGTTTGTACATTGGGGAATAGGGGAGGGGGTGTGTGGATGGAGCAGAAGCCGAAACAGCTGGGAACAGTGGGAAGGTGTGGCTGGGAGCCAAAGCACACGAGGCAGGCAAAAGGAAAATGGATGCTGGGAAGGAAGGAAAAGGATAGAAACGAAACAACCCATATGATTTTAGAAGGCACTCTTCCGTCCTGCTGCAACTTTCCATCCTTGGTAACATGGTTGTAGTAGTAGAGTCCTTTAAGTTCCTGGGCTCTATAATTTCTCAAAACTTAAATTGGTCAGGCAACATCAATGGTATTATTAAGAAGGTCCACCAGAGGTTGTATTTCTTTTTATTATTATTATTATTTTTATTTTGCATACATAAAGAAAAATAAACACACAAACAAACATACAAACTAATACACAAACCTACAAACTAAGAATAAAATACGTCATTCTTATAATTTTCACAATATAATCTTCACACATAAACTTAAAATTTCATAGACAAATTAAGATTATTATTAGTAATACATATCCTTATATTATCAGAATTTCATTAACCATTCCTTTTGGAGAAAGAAACTAAGTTACAAACATTATATATATGTAGCTGACTTCCCTATTACCACTCTCCACTAGCAATGTACATAATTATGACTAAAGAAAGATAAGTTATAGACACTGACACTTCTTCTAAGAACCCTATATATTCTCATTTTACAAGAGTTGGTCCAACCAATGTTCCATGTAGGTGTAACACCTTCAGAGGTTGTATTTCCTGCGTCAACTAAGGAAATTTAAATTGCCCCAGGAAGTGTTGATCCAATTTTACAGAGGCATCATTGAAACTGTTCTCTGTAATTCTATTACTGCTTGGTACGGCACAGCCTCCAAGATGGACAAGAAAAGGCTCCAACGAGCAGTAAGAATTGCAGAGAGGGTAATTGGTGCTAGCTTGCCTTCAATAGAGACACTCTATGCTACCCGAGTTAGGAAGAGAGCAGAGGGAATTGTCGCAGATCCTTTGCATCCCGGTCATCATCTGTTTGATTTACTTCCATCTGGACGTCGCTACAGGACTTTATACACAAAATCGGCCAGGCACAGGAACAGTTTTTTCCCTTGTGCCATTAAATTGTTAAATTCGTAGTTGTGTAGCGGAAGGGGAGGCCAGTTATGGGTGGGGTTTCTTTGCTGTGTCATTGTATTGTGAGTGGAACAGTGTTTGTATAAGGTATGTTTACATTGCAATGTAGCCGAAGCAAAATTCCAAGTATGTTGGAAAATGTACTTGGCCAATAAATTATTCCTATTCCTATGTCATGGGAGAGGAGGGGACTGCAGTCAAGGATAAATACAGATGCAATGTTTTACAGTGGTGAAGGTGATTTTGCATTTCCTCAAGGAAAATTACATTTTCTGGACCTGGGTTGGGCCTAAAAGTTCAACTTTTTACAAAAAATTCCACAGCTTGGCTGGCAGTGGATAGCGCCTATTGGCCAGCACCACTAAAGTCACCAACCATCCTCCCCACACTGCGTACACAAAATCCCCAGACCTTAATTTCTAACTTATAAAATGATACTTGTATATTGTAATACGTGCTTGTAAAAAGCACTTCAATTGAAGTTATGATGAAGTCAAATAGTCTCTCAGTTAGGTCATTTATTTGAGAGTGGCTGTGATTTAATGTAAAAAAAAAATCTAGTTTTATTAGGTATTTACTTAATACCTAATTTATTGTCCAGGAATGCAACTATATTGGGATGGTACCTGGAGTCTGAGCACCTACAATGCAGGAATGTTACTTGAGGGCTGCGCCATTTCCATGATGTCTCAATGAACAGGTTTTGTTGGGTAGATGGTTGATTCAGCTCCAGGGAAGTTGAGCATATAAGTCATCCATATAGAATTGCTATTTGATCTTAAAATAATAAAATGATTACCTGTGGGCAAACTGAAGTATTATGTTAGAAACTAGCTGACCCAGCCACGCCTTGCTGTGGCTGATTTGGTGAAATGCAAAAGTAAGATACAGTATGAAAGAGAAAGCGTATGTTTTCTTACACCTTATCTCGTTGAAGTTCAGTCTATGTGTTCTCCGTTTGCCCCTCCCGTTTTTGTCTTCGTTTGTACAACTGTTTATTACTACTATTTTAGTCTATGAGGTTCTTTGTCCTGATTTTGTCAATGGCCTTCTTCGATGTTGTTGACGTGTAGTGGTGGGCTGTATGTTTGTTTTTATAGGAACACGTTTGTATCTGTGGGAGGTGTGGTATCTGGCCCGAAATGTGAGTAGCGGCATTGTCGTCCGGCCTTTCTCTACAGCCGGTCGAGGTAGCGTCACAAACCGCGAAAATGGCAATTCCTCCCGGCGTGGCTCTATACCCGCTGGCAGAGCCAGCAGTAGTGTTTGTGGGCTGTCGATTCGATGGTGGTAGTGACGTCAGGAAAGGAGGAGGAGGGGTCAGAAGCAGGTGTGTTGTGCTGTGCTGTTAAACGTCCACTGGAGGGCGCTATATTTTTTGCAGAAAATCACATTTTTACCTGGGAAAGTTGTGGTATTTGTGCAATGTAAGTGCATATGATCACTCCCATATGGGCCTGGAATGTGCTGTCCAAATTTGAACGGAATCGATCAAGGGGTTACGGAGAAAGGTGATCGTTAACAAACATCCAACTTGAACAATTTTAAATATATTGATGGCCCCAAGTCAGAGCCAAGGTTACAATTATGTGTATCCTGTGTGTATCCCCATTGTGTGTATCCTGAAGTGGCTGCAGTTTACAGATACAGCACCTCAACAGCTGAAACTGAAACTTTGTAATAGTTTACTTCAGGCATCCCCAAACTCGGCCCTCCAACTGTTTTGGGACTACAACTCCCATCATCCCTGACCACTGGTCCTGCTAGCTAGGGATGATGGGAGTTGTAGTCCCAAAACAGCTGGAGGGCCAAGTTTGGGGATGCCTGGTTTACTTCATAATGGTAGTCAAAGGCAACAGCTGCTTAGGACACTCTCTCAAGCCGTGACAGATGGAGAAGAAGAATTAGTGATGGCAGCCGGAAAAAAGCATCCCTCAATACACTTCAGTCAAATCTGCGGTCACCGGAGCAAACCCAGGTGACTGCCCCGTAATAGAGGCCAACATCAGAGCCACATACCTCTCATTAGGTATGGCTTCCTCTTAATAATTTGTGTAGCAATGTCAAATTACAAATAATTGCCAGAATAAATGCATGGACAGTAAGTTTACACTGTTCAGTCATTCTTGCTTTTGAAATAATAATGCACTTCCCTGCTCCTGGATAAAAGGTTTATTGCTTCCTTAATTGTTTGCTTGGATTCTAAATGTTTCACCGCTGTGTCCTCTGTAGTATTAAAATCAAGAGGAGGGACTGGTGAATATTAAGGCCAATTGTACTAGGAATAATCTGTTAACAGTGAGTGGAATTTTATATTTGTAATTCTTGTACATTAATTAATTACTTAATTAATTACTTAATTAAGCATTAGCGGAAAGGAGATGCCTAAATTGTCATATGCCTGGAACTCCCTGTCCCAATTCATGGAAAGCTTTGAATACTTCTTTTTAAACTCCCTTGGTTTTCTTTTCTTTTTTTATAATCGTTTTTTATTAGTTTTATAAGAATACAATAATAAAATTCACACATTTATCTTTACATCTTATACCGTTTTGGCTTTTTATAGCCGTAACTTCCGTCAAACCTTCCTCATGATATTCTAATATCTATTCCTTATAACTATATTTCCTTAATCAATCATTGTTTTATATTATTACTTTCTAAAAATTAATCACTATATCTTCGTATTCACAACAATATTTCTTCCTTACTCTACAAAGCTTCTTGCAACCCTACCAACGTATTCAATTGAATACAATTATCCTTTAAATAGTCTGCAAATTTAGTCCAGTCTTTGATGAACTTCTGGTCCCGCTGTTCGCGGATTCTCCCCATCATCTTGTCCAATTCTGCATACTCCGTTAGTTTCACAATCCATTCTTACACAGGATGAATTTTAACAGGGAAAAATGTAAAGTACTACACTTGGGCAAAAAAAAATGAAAGGCACAAATACAGGATGGGTGACACCTGGCTTGAGAGCAGTACAAGTGAAAAGGATCTAGGAGTCTTGGTAGACCACAAACTTGACATGAGTCAACAGTGTGATGCAGCAGCTAAAAAAGCCAATGCAATTCTGGGCTGCATCAATAGGAGTATAGCATCTAGATCAAGGGAAGTAATAGTACCACTGTATTCCGCTCTGGTCAGACCCCACCTGGAATACTGTGTCCAATTCTGGGCACCACAGTTCAAGAAGGATACTGACAAGCTGGAACGTGTCCAGAGGAGGGCAACCAAAATGGTCAAAGGCCTGGAAACGATGCCTTATGAGGAACGGCTTAGGGAGCTGGGTATGTTTAGCCTGGAGAAGAGAAGATTAAGGGGTGATATGATAGCCATGTTCAAATATATAAAAGGATGTCATATAGAGGAGGGAGAAAGGTTGTTTTCTGCTGCTCCAGAGAAGCGGACATGGAGCAATGGATTCAAACTACAAGAAAGAAGATTCCACCTAAACATTAGAAAGAACTTCCTGACAGTAAGAGCTGTTCGACAGTGGAATTTGCTGCCAAGGAGTGTGGTGGAGTCTCCTTCTTTGGAGGTCTTTAAGCAGAGGCTTGACAGCCACCTGTCAGGAATGCTTTGATGGTGTTTCCTGCTTGGCAGGGGGTTGGACTGGATGGCCCTTGTGGTCTCTTCCAACTCTATGATTCTATGATTCTGTGATTCATTGCCTTCCCTGTTGTCTGCATTTTTAGTCTGTAAGCTCTAAAGGGCAGGAAAAACTTTTATCATTTTAATCCGCCCCTCACCACTGGCATGTTGCTTCTCAGTTAAATCCTATGCACATAGATGGCTCTATATAAACAACAACAAATGTTTTAAATGCTTGAAATATTTTTTTAAAAAAAAACCTTAGCAAAGTCTAGTCATCTTTGGCTATTTGATTTCGGGTTGTTTGTCCTAAGTGGGGTGCTCTGTTTGGAAGTGCTCTGAAAGGGTTAACTGTCAAGCCTTTCTCTGGTTGAGAATATCAGTAAAAACGATGATGGCTTGCCAGGGTTTCTCATCTCTTCCAATTATGCTGTGCAAACACAGGACGTTATTTAGTGTTATTTAAGCATGAAATTATAACAGATCATTGGAAAAATAACCACAGAAGAAGGCTCTAAAAATAAATTGGCATCTCTAGTTCTAGCTGCTTATTAATGTCTGTGGAGCACAGACAGAGCCAAGTTGCAAAGGATATCAAAGGAGGCCCTGCTCAGCTGCCTGGAGAATCCTGAAGGGTAGCAAAAGAAAAACTGCTAATTGTATGTGAAGCAGAGTTCCTATTTGCCTTTGGGAATTGGGCAATGGGGGAGCTAGTATCTAAGGGCTGCCCCCCATCAGGCATGTACAGTATATCCACCACTTGATTCCTGCAACATTGTCGCTTTGCATATGCAAATAGGCAGACAGAGGGTTGTATCCAGCTATGTTTTACTCATGTTAAACCTATTGAAAATAATCCACCTGAGCTTGCCATTTCCATGGGTCTATTCTGAGTAGGCCTAACTATGGATGGGACCCAGGTGGCGCTGTGGGTTAAACCACAGAGCCTAGGGCTTGCCGATCAGAAGGTCAGCGGTTCGAATCCCTGCGACGGGGTGAGCTCCCATTGCTCATTCCCAGCTCCTGCCAACCTAGCAGTTCGAAAGCACGTCAAAGTGCAAGTAGATAAATAGGAACCACTGTGGCGGGAAGGTAAACGCCGTTTCCATGCGCTGCTCTGGTTCGCCAGAAGCGGCTTTGTCATGCTGGCCACATGACCCGGAAGCTGTACGCCGGCTCTCGGCCAATAAAGCGAGATGAGCACCACAACCCCAGAGTCGGACACGAATGGACCTAATGGTCAGGGGTCCCTTTACCTTTAACTATGGATGCAAACTTTTATATTGCCTCCCAATACAGTCAATTCACATCTTCAGCTAATAGTTAATTCCTTGACTCTTGATGACTGACAGCAGAATGTGCAAAGTTGCTCCACTGAAAACAGTGTGTGTGACATTATGCACCACTTCCACACCGGAGGTTGGCACCTTCGCCCATGTTGCAGCCTTTTCACATGAAAAGTAGATGCCTAGAAGTCTGGCTCTTACTGCTGAGAATGTTGAATGCTCCTCTGGAGACGGCAGAGAAAGCCAGAGGTGATGGCAGAGTCCAGGGGTGAAATGGGAAGGGGCCACCTTGAGCGTGCTCCGCCCACCCTCCCCTGCCAACCCTCCAAAGCAGAGGTCTGCAACCTAAGGCCCGTGGGCTGGAAGCGGCCCATGAGGGTCACTTAACCGGCCCATGAGCCGCCCCTGAACCAAGCCGCCTGCTCGGCGAGTCTCCGCACGCTGCGCTAAACCGGCTCGGCACAGCATGGGGACTCTCTTCCGCAGCTCCGGAAACTGCTTCTGCACATGCCCAGATGCTGGAAATCACGTCTGTGCATGTCCGCAGTGCCGGAAAGCACTTCTGCGCTGGAAACAAGAACAAACACTGACAAAGGAAGAATGGATTGTAAAACTAACGGAGTATGCAGAATTGGACAAGATGACGGGGAGAATCCGAGAACAGCGGGACCAGAAGTTCATCAAAGACTGGACTAAATTTGCAGACTATTTAAAGGGAAATTGTATTCAATTCAATACGTTGGTAGGATTGCAAGAAGCTTTGTAAAGAAGAAATATTGTTGTTAATACGAAAATATAGTGATTAATTTTTAGAAAGTAATAAGGTAAAACAATGATTGATTTAGGGAATATAGGTATAAGGAATAGATATTAGAATATCATAAGGAAGGTTTGACGGAAGTCACGGCCATAAAAAAGCCAAAACGGTATAAGATGTGAAGACGAATATGTGAATGTATTATTGTTTTTTTTTTTCAAAACTAATAAAAATGATTATATAAAAAAAGGAAATCACTTCTGCGCATGCCCAGACACCCAAAATCGCTTCTGCGCAGGCGTGATTTTCGGCGTCTGGGCATGTGCAGAAGCGATTTCCGGTGCCGCGGACATGCGCAGACATGATTTCCGGCGTTGCGCTGTGCCGGCCCAGCCCACGGAGGATCTCTGCAGGAGTGATCCGGTCCATGCCCGGTAAGCCTTGCCAGCCCCTGCTCCAAAGCCTTTCTGTGGCTTCCAGGTTCCAGCAATATCTCAGCTGCCTCCGTCTGCCTCACGGATGAATTGGCACTGTGTGGCCCCTTTTTCTCCATCCTGTTTGTCTGTGCTTGTCTGGTCTCTGCTTAGCACCTAGTTGGTGCTGCTCCCTCCCCTCCCAACTCATGGAGAAAATAAGCCACCGAAGGAGACATAAAAAGGAACAAAAAGCAATGGGTTGGAAAAAGGCAGCTAACAGCAAAAATGATCCCCTCCAGCATCTGCAGAGTCATCCTTAGTTGATTTTACGCAGCGCAATTCCACACTTCCCAATTTCCTTCCCCCAAGTTTGGTCGTCATTGATGCCCCAGAATGTGACTCCTCTGATGTGGGGAAGGTGGGGTAGCCTGAGCAAAGTGAAACATACCTCCTAAATGAGGCTCCAAAAGAGAAACCATGGGCGGCCATTCATAAACTGAGAACTAATGCACTAATGTTTGTAAACCTGAAAGCCACTCTGGGCGGCTTCCAACAAATATCAAAATACATTAAAATATCACAGATTAAAAACTTCCCTAAACAGGGCTGCCTTCAGGTATTTTCTAAATGTCAGATAGTTGTTTATTGCTTTGACCTCTGATGGGAGGGCGTTCCACAGGGCGGGCGCCACTACCGAGAAGGCCCTCTGCCTGGTTCCCTGTAGCTTTGCTTCTCGCAGTGAGGGAACCGCCAGAAGGCCTTCGGCGCTGGACCTCAGTGTCCGGGCTGAACGATGGGGGTGTAGACACTCCTTCAGGTATACAGGACTGAGGCCGTTTAGGGCTGTAAAGGTCAGCACCAACACTTTGAATTGTGCTTGGAGACGTACTGGGAGCCAATGTAGATCTCTCAGGACCGGTGTTACGTGGTCCCGGCGGCCACTCCCAGTCACCAATCTAGCTGCCGCATTCTGGATTAATTGCAGTTTCTGGGTCACCTTCAAAGGTAGCCCCACGTAGAGCGCATTGCAGTAGTCCAAGTGGGAGATAACTAGAGCATGCACCACTCTGACGAGACAGTCTGCGGGCAGGTAGGGTCTCAGCCTGTTTACCAGATGGAGCTGGTAGACAGCCGCCCTGGACACAGAATTCACCTGCGCCTCCATGGACAGCTGTGAGTCCAGAATGACTCCCAGGCTGTGCACCTGGTCCTTCAGGGGCACAGTAAACTCAACCTCAAACTAGCTAACAAAGCCAGCCTAATGGGGGGCCAGGGGTGTGCAGAATAGTGGACCCACCACTATTTCTGAAGCCCTGCCAACTCTCATGGGCAGAGAGGTCTGATTTGATGCAAACCGACCCCCATGCAATTCCTTTTACTGCTCTAGCTCCATTCTGTTGTAGACAAAGGGCTTTCGATTCAGCAAGTCCGAAGGAGGCGGTGTGGCCCCTCTGCCCAGTTTAGAATTGTGCCTAACTGCATTGTATGCTTTTCTCTGTATTCCTGTATTCTTTTGCTTTTCGGTTAACCAAAGCTGCGCCATTGTTGGCAAGCGAGGAGAGCATGCATTGCACACAGAGCATGTAATGCACACAGTGGTACCCCCCCCCCGCCCCATTAACAGAGTCCAAGTATGCATCCCAATGTAAAGGAGAGGCTGGTATAGGAATCAATTAGACTGGCCAGAGGCATCTGGAAGATGATTTAGGAAGAAACCTTGATAAGATAACGGGGTAGAAAACAACTCCAAATATGGACTTCCGGTTGGCGTGCCGGAGATGGCGGTCAGGGGGACATGTCGCTCCTGACATTCCCCCGCCAGACCGGGCAAAGGGGTGCTCGCGCCAGCGCCGCGACCCCCAAAAACCCCCGGGAAGGGCGTCCCGGGGTCCGGAGGACCCGCAAGAGCTTGGATGCCGGTCCCGGTCCCAGGGAGCTCTTAGCGGAGCTCCCGGGCGATCGGGCGGCGGAGCTCCAGGGTCCGTTTAACAGCCCCGTCTGGCGAAGCTGCAAGACCGCCGCAGCCGAGCGCGCCGATTCCTCCTAATTCTTCAATTCGGAACTGTAAGTAATTTGCAAGAAAAAGTTTTAATTTTGAACCAATTTGAACTTGGCTTGAGGGCGAAAATACGGAGGTCCGTCCCTTGCCATTGTGTAACAACGACAGGGCATTGTTGCACAGCTTGAGAAGTAATGCCTGGAATTTGATACTTTGTTTCGGAGATTTAACCCCTGCGCCTTCCCCGGTCCTAGGGGGCAGATGAAGTCAATTTAATTTGTATGAGCAAGAGGATTATTTTGGAATTTTGGAACTTTTACAAGGTTTGAAAAAGTTTGGAAAAGTTAGAAAAGAACTGTTTGCTAAAAATGGCGATGAAACAGGATGTGGATTTGTCAACATTGCTGGAGAAACTGAAAGAACTTAGAATGGATTACAATGCTGGAGTGAAAGAACTGAGAGCTGAACTGGCTGCTGCTGGGAACAGCTTTGTGACAGAGATAAAGCAAAGCATAAACAATGGTCTGATTGGTCAGGATTTACAATTGAACCCTGTGAACAGTGTATTTGTTGAGCATAAACAGAAAAAGTCTATTCAGAAGAGAACCAGCTGCAAAAGAATCATCCACTTTAAGTCAAGAGCTGTCGTCATCATTAGGAAAAAGAGAAATACCAAGAGAACAGTCAACAAACTACAGCTCAACGACAAGCAGCAGAGAGGAAGTCGAGACAATCTGGACCAAACATGGAATGAAAAGCCAAAGACTCTAATGGATATTGTTTTGGATGCTACTCTGCAGCAAAGACAATGGGTTCCAAAGTTGGATCCTGCAGGAATAGGATGAACATTTATATAAAGTAACTGTTTTGTGGCCTACTGGTTTTTGAACTTGGATTTGGCAGGAAATGATCACAGTATGATTTTTGGAAAATAATGATATAAGATTGATAGATATTATAAATGATAAGTAATTTGATGCTGAAATAGTCTGCGCCGGGGATTGGGGGGGAGAATAGGGATTTGATTAAAGTAAAAGACAAGAATGTTAAAGATGTGAGTGGTTGGTAAACGATTTGAAATTAAGAAATTATGGAAATGTTAATGATGTGGAATTAGAAACCTGGTAAGAATGTATATTATGATAAATGAAAACAAAGAGGGGGGGCATGAGGAAGTCATCAGAGATTGTATAAATGGTATGTGATCTGGCCTGAATCGGGGCTGGACAAAAAATTGGAAAACCTAATAAAAATTATTATAAAAAAAAAAAGAAAACAACTCCAAATATGGGGTGTCCAATTGGAAGGCCAGGTAAAGAGACCATTAATATTGCAGAAATGATACGGGCACGAGGGCTTCATATATTTGGAATGCTATATAGATGCCTTGAATTATTTTATCCCCTGCCCAGCTTTTGGAATTATCCACTGGGACCACCATTGTTCTTACTGCAGTAAGCAATAAAGCTGATATTTCCACGACGCTGCTGTCTTTATTTTGGCTAAAGAGGACCGCCGTATTTCCAGACACCAGAAGAAGAAGAAGAAGAAGAAGAAGAAGAAGAAGAAGAAGAGGAGGAGGAGGAGGAGGAGGAGGAGGAGGAGGAGGTGGTGGTGATGGTGGTGGAGGAGTTTGGATTTTATATCCCGCTTTATTACTACCCTAAGGAGTCTCTACCCTACCCTAAGGGGACCCAGGTGGCACTGTGAGTTAAACCACAGAGCCTAGGGCTTGCTGATCAGAAGGTTGGCGGTTCGAATCCCTGCGACGGGGTGAGCTCCCGTTGCTCGGTCCCAGCTCCTGCCCACCTAGCAGTTCGAAAGCACGTCAAAGTGCAAGTAGATAAATAGGAACCGCTCTGGCGGGAAGGTAAACGGCGTTTCCGTGCGCTGCTCTGGTTCGCCAGAAGCAGCTTTGTCATGCTGGCCACATGACCCGGAAGCTGTACGCCGGCTCTCGGCCAATAAAGTGAGATGAGCGCCGCAACCCCAGAGTCGGACACGACTGGACCTAATGGTCAGGGGTCCCTTTACCTTTGTTGTTGTTGTTGTTCAGTCGTTCAGTCGTGTCCGACTCTTCGTGACCCCATGGACCAGAGCACGCCAGGCACGCCTATCCTTCACTGCCTCTCGCAGTTTGGCCAAACTCATGTTAGTAGCTTCGAGAACACTGTCCAACCATCTCATCTTCTGTCGTCCCCTTCTCCTTGTGCCCTCCATCTTTCCCAACATCAGGGTCTTTTCTAGGGAGTCTTCTCTTCTCATGAGGTGGCCAAAGTACTGGAGCCTTAACCTCAGGATCTGTCCTTCTAGTGAGCACTCAGGGCTGATTTCTTTAGGAATGGATAGGTTTGATCTTCTTGCAGTCCATGGGACTCTCAAGAGTCTCCTCCAGCACCTTTACCTTTAAGGAGTCTCAAAGCGGCTCACAATCTCATTTCCCTTCCTCCCCCACAACAAACACTCTGTGAAGTGAGTGAGGCTGAGACACTTCAGAGAAGTGTGACTAGCCCAAGGTCACCCAGCAGCTGCATGTGGAGGAGCGGGGAAGCGAACCCGGTTCACCAGATTACGAGTCCACCGCTCTTAACCACTACACCACACTGGCTCCCTGCTCACACTCCAAAATTCCAAAACTCTCTGTTTTGGGGATTTCTGTGCCCTGCTGCCCTATAGCTCAAAGTTTCTGCTGCGGTGGAATCCCCCACCCACCCACCCACACACACACCAGGTACATTCCTATCTGTTGGCAGGCGCTGGTGCAAATCAAAGCACACACCACCCTCAACCCCTTGCAAGGCATCAACATGGTGTGGGGTTAGGATCGGACTCCAAGTGACCTTCGGCAAGACACTGTCTCTCAGCTTCACCCCACTGCCTCCACACTACAAAACACAACTAACGACCCTGGTCCATCTTACCAGGAGGTTGCAAAAAATGTTTGGCATGGTAGATGTGAAATACTTGAAATGTGCCATATAAAATTCTTGAACCCTGGGGAATTCTCTTCATCTATAGCTTCAATATTACAGATTTATTCAGTAATAATAATTTATAACCTTCTGATTTCTAAGAAATATATTGTTTGGCCGCAAAGCTTATGGGCAAGTGGTTTGCTGAAGAAATGGCTAATAACCAGGAATAATGTTGCCCATTCAGCACTGATGAATACGCCATTCAGTTTAAGATGCTACATATCAAAGGATGATAAGAAACCATAAAGTGTTTAGAAATGAGCTGTAAGAAAGATATATGGCCAAAACACAAACCTTGGGTGTGAAGGCGGGGGGAGGAGATGCCAATGACATTAAAAGCAGGGCTTTTTCAGCCAGAACTCAGTTCTGGCGCCTCTCAGGTGGGTGCCATTGCCTTTATAAGAGAACCGAACCAGGTAGGGGTGCATGGTGAGTTCTGGCACCTCATTTGGGGGGGGGGATCCACTGCTTAAAAGTTATTGTTAATTGTGCACCACGTTCAAAAAGTCATGTTGCTTGGGAGCAATGACTGGTATGGGTTAAAATGCCAACCATTTTTATTGGTAACTAGCAGGAATCCAGTTAAAGGTAAAGGGTAAAGGGACCCCTGAGTGTTAGCTCCAGTCGTGGACGATTCTGGGGTTGCGGCGCTCATCTCGCTTTAGTGGCCAAGGGAGCCGGCGTACAGCTTCCAGGTCATGTGGACAGCATGACTAAGCCGCTTCTGGCGAACCAGAGCAGCGCACAGAAACACCGTTTACCTTCCCACCGGAGCGGTACCTATTTATCTACTTGCACTTTTGATGTGCTTTCGAACTGCTAGGTTGGCAGGAGCTGGAACAGAGCAACGGGAGCTCTCCCCGTCGCGGGGATTCGAACCGCCGACCTTCTGATCGGCAAGCCCTAAGCTCTGTGGTTTAGACCACAGTGCCACCCTGAGCAGTCCAGACACCCCTTAAATATTCAAAGCTTTGCTTGCAGAACAGATGGTGAACAGAATCATATATACACGTTCACAAGACATGTGCTTATCCAAGCATAGGCTCAGCTTCAATAATACAGCTTCCTGCTTTCAATCAAATGCTGTGTCTCCCCCCCCCCCCTTCCAGCTTTGCACCCAGCCTGCGCTTTGCCATACAGGCCAGGCAGCTGCTTGAAGAAATCGCCTTTCTGTTTCAGTCCTTCTCTCTGTTTAACTTCAGAGACCTCATTAACTGCTGCGCTGCTCTCATTCTCCTATTCTCGGAGAAAGAGCATTGACACGGTTTCTCTCAGCGGTGTCAAGAGGAGCTTCTTCATGCAGCCATCTCTCTCGGCTGTGTTCATAACGGCTTGCTCACTCACAGCCATCTTCGCGCACTGTGTCATCACAGCGAACTCATGCGCACAAAATGGGGTCTGTGACTTGGTACTTCTCATGTGACCAAAGTTGACCAACCACATGAGAGCTACTGGAGAACATACTACCATTAGCTATATAACCAACCCAAATTCAAAGTGCTTTCTTGAAACACACAGCAATATACATTCAAACATTCCCATTTCAGCAAATTTAAACTACTATACCTAACAGTAAGATGGGCACAATATCACTAAGCCCTCACCATACCAGAGACCCACTGAGCACAAATAGAGAGGCCTAGACATGCTTGGTAAAGGGACGCGGGTGGCGCTGTGGTCTAAACCACAGAGCCTAGGGCTTGCCGATCAGAAGGTTGGCGGTTTGAATCCCCACGACAGGATGAGCTCCCGTTGTTCGGTCCCTGCTCCTGCCAACCTAGCAGTTCGAAAGCACGTCAAAGTGCAAGTAGATAAATAGGTACCGCTCTGGCGGGAAGGTAAACGGTGTTTCCGTGTGCTGCTCTGGTTTGCCAGAAGCGGCTTAGTCATGCTGGCCACATGACCCGGAAGCTGTATGCCGGCTTCCTCGGCCAGTAAAGCGAGATGAGCACCGCAACCCCAGAGTCGTCTGCGACTGGACCTAATGGTGCCATAGACCTAGACAGGCTTGGAACACATTGAAGGATCCATTCCACAATCCATTCTGGATTTTTGGCAGAGTAAAATGATTATTTTGCTTTCTGGAACGGAAACCAATAGATGCCACTGTGTGAACAAAGAGCTGCAATGGTTAAACTGTGTTGCGATCTTGAGAGATGCCACCAAATTCAGACCACAGCTTTCACTACTTCCTTTTCTTAACATCTCTTTGCTCTTGGTTTATGTTTATGCATTTGCCCATGATTGCAGATACTATATAATACATCTGGCCAGTGCTTTTTTTCTTTAAAAAATGTTTAGGAGTACTCTCATTTTCCTACTCATATTGAAATACTGCCCCTCAATGAGGCCAAACTTAGATTCACAAAATGTTTAGGGCTATGCGTCCCCCCAGAAAAAAAAGCACTGCATCTGACCCAAATATATATATTAAGTTGTATGACAAGCTAGTAAGAAAAGAATTGCAGTTTCAATGTCAGCTAAAACAATCTTCATTCCCTCTTGCTCTCTTCCTTTTTTAATTTGCAAAGCTCTCTGAACTACTGGAGTGAGCTGCTTTCATATTTGAAGTTCATCCAGAAAATCCTTTGCAAAATATTTGCTGAAGCACAGTAATGCCAGAGTCAGAAGGGATTAAAAGTGTCCCTCCCTTCCCCCCGCCCCTCTCAGGACTCCCTTCTTTATACAGTTTTGCAAATAACAGCTTAGGTCCTTCCGTACATCTTGAAATAAAATAATACACACCACTGAAGATTGGGGCTCTCTGCTCTGTTATTGCAATGCTTCATTTGACATTTTGACTGTTTCAATTAGTGAACAGAGGCTTGCTCCAGTTAATCCAAAAGGCAGACGACGGCTGAAAGCAACCCAGTCTTTTCCCAGCCCTCCCTTGGCAGCTGCAACATGCAAAGCCTGTCTCAACAGGGGATACCAGTCTTGATGCTGTCATAGTGTACAACTATAGCCTGCTATGGGCTCAGGGCGAAGCTGAAGGGGCTGGCCTATAGGAAGTAAAAGAGCAGAGACCATTCTGTGTGTAACTTAATGGGCTAATTTAATTCTGCTATCAGCAAGTCAGCTAACCAAGGGGGGGGGGTGGAGGTATTGCTTATCAGCCACACAGAGTGGCATGATGTTCACTGAGGTAACACATGCTTTGATTGCCTATGCAATTCTACTGAGATTTTCCTCTGTATGTTTTAATAATAATAATAATAATAATAATAATAATAATAATAATAATAATTTTTATTTATTTATACCCCGCCCTTCCCAGCCAAGACCGGGCTCAGAGCGGCTAACACCAATAAAATCACAACAGAACATACAAAACAATCAATTAAAATGCAGGTTAAAATACGATTTAAAGTTTAAAATGCAGCCTCATTTTTAAGTAGCCCACCAATCAAACCATAAAGGAATGAAACATCAGGGTTAAACTGAAACCAACCCAAAGGCCAGGCGGAACAGCTCCGTCTTGCAGGCCCTGCAGAAAGATGCCAAATCCCGCAGGGCCCTGGTCTCTTGTGACAGACCATTCCACCAAGTTGGGGCCAGTACTGAGAAGGCCCTGGCCCTAGCCCTAGTTGAGGCCAGCCTAGCATCCTTGTGGCTCGGGACCTCCAAAATGTTATTATTTGAGGACCTCAATGTTATTATTTGAGGACCTTTAGTTGGATATCTAACCCTGCTGTGTACAAGGCCTGAGCTAAGAAAGACAAAACCTCTTTGTTTCTCTCTCCTCAGATTATACACTGTTTTTGTGCAGTTACCTCAGTAAAGTGTTATCAGGATTCATTTTTTCACTGGACTCCATCCGTGTTATTTATGGGACTAACAATAAGAAGCACTGCCCTCACTGTAAATAGGGCTCAAAGGGAGGAAGGCTCAGAGCAAACATGATGGATAGCCGGTGGGCGCTCCATTTAGAGTCAAGTGTGTGGAGATGATGACAGCAGAAGTACTTCTCTGCTGCCAACATGTCTGTACAAAGCCATCCAGCAGAGCTCTTAGGAATGATTAGGTGTCTTCCCCATCTGTCCTCTCAAGCTAATAACACAGAACTTTCAAAAGTACACTGTGACCTCTGATCAAGGCATTTCGTGGAGAAAAATTGTTCACATCTTCTCTGTCTTGGACATCATCTACGTTACAGGCATTGCAAATATAAGAAGTTCTCAGGGACTGGTAGAATTGCTGGTAATTTAATGACTTCCACTTCTTGTTGCCTGAGGGCACAGACAAGCTGCTTAGAGTGGTTCAGTCCATCCTTTGTCCGCAGACAGCTTTCCGGGTCATGTGGCCAGCATGACTAAACTGTTTCTGACACAATGGAACACCTTGATGGAAACCAGAGTGCACGGAAATGCCGTTTACCTTCCCGCCGGAGCGGTACCTATTTATCTACTTGCACTGGTGTGCTTTCGAACGGCTAGGTTGGCAGGAGCTGGGACAGAGCAACGGGAACTCACCCCGTCGTGGGGATTTGAACTGTCGACCTTCCAATAGGCAAGCCCAAGAAGCTCAGTGGTTTAGACCACAGCACCACCCGCTCCCTTGAGAACATAGCCAATTATTATTATTATTATTTATACACACACACACACACACACACACACACACACACATATTTTGGTTTTGCAAAAATTTACAGACATGCAGATTACAAAAACACAAATCACATACATTTCCAGTACACATATATTTGACTTTCCTCCCCCACTTTTGTGGTTTCTTTTTAATTTTAATACTGCATTTTCCACATTACTCCATCTTTAAGTTATTCTTTAGTTTCTCTTAATAATATATTTAACTGCTTGTTTTACGTTAACCCTGCTAATGAGCTTATTTGCATACATGAGTTTTCCAAATAGTCCACAAATTTCCCCCAATCTTTAATATATATTTTTCTTCCTGGTTTCTTACTACACCTGTCAACCTCACCATTTTGGCATAATCCATTAATTTAGTTAGCCACTCTTCCTTGGTTGGTACTCATAGTAGACCAATTCTGAAACATCTGCATTTGGTACTCATTTGAGGGATCCATCCCAGCGCTTCATCGTAGATGGTGATCCATCATCTTCTGGGCCAAGTGTGTGTGATGTTTAATATCACTGCACAAAAGCAGCCCATATTACCTGGATGTTGACATCGTAAGGTGGCATGTTAGGGTGCTTTGCAAAGTCAGCTTGCCAGCAGGGGCGTAGGAAGTGGAGGGCGGGGGGCGGTCCGCCCCAGGTTCCATCATGGAGGGGGTGACAAATTATCAAGGAACAATTACTGCCCTACTAGGGTGGTTCATAAAAAACTTTTTCTTTTTTTTGAAAATGCCTGCTCCAAAGGTCTTATCTTACTACACTAAGGAGTATATAGCTATATATGAAATTTCATGCATATCAGTTAATATCTTGACCCTCCTCCACGAAAATAGCTGTTTACTTGGCTGTTTTCCTATGTCGTGAAGGCTGAAATTTCAATTCAGTGGAGCACTTACTGTTCCCAACCCTAACCCTGCGGAAAGCCATCTAATTAGACTTTACTTTGATTTTGACATGTTTTTAGGAGGTAATTCAATTATTGTTTGATTTTATATCAATGTTATGTATCTGATGTTAGCCGCCCTGAGCCCGACTTCGGCCAGGGAGGGCGGGATATAAATGAAAGTTTATTTTTACTTATTATTATTCCTTTGTAAGAAAATATGAAATAACGTAAAACCATTTTTGCAGGCAGAAAAAAAAAAAATCAATGTGGGGGGGGGTGACAAGAAATTTTTCGCACCAGGTACCACCTGACCTTCCTACGCCTCTGCGGCCAGTAACTTTGTTCCAATCACAATGACTTTCAATAATTCAAAACAATTGTTGAATAAAACCTTAAGATATCTCCTGCTGAAGGTTTCTTTTTGTGTCTCTCCCAAATAGCTGTTTTGCATTGAGTGTCATTCACACAAAACACCAAAGATTTCTTTCTGAGTAGTTTCAGTGTTGATCTCCCGCTGACTACATTTTTAAAGGGCCTTGTGTACAGCAAATTTCCAGCCTAACAATAAATAAAACATTATAAATAGCTCCATTGAATGGTTGTCCGAAGGACAATGATTCTTAGAGCTAGGTTGTTGTTGTTGTTCAGTCGTTCAGTCGTGTCCGACTCTTCGTGACCCCATGGACCAGAGCACGCCAGGCACGCCTATCCTTCACTGCCTCTCGCAGTTTGGCCAAACTCATGTTAGTAGCTTCGAGAACACTGTCCAACCATCTCGTCCTCTGTCGTCCCCTTCTCCTTGTGCCCTCAACCTTTCCCAACATCAGGGTCTTTTCTAGGGAGTCTTCTCTTCTCATGAGGTGGCCAAAGTACTGGAGCCTTAACCTCAGGATCTGTCCTTCTAGTGAGCACTCAGGGCTGATTTCTTTAAGAATGGATAGGTTTGATCTTCTTGCAGTCCATGGGACTCTCAAGAGTCTCCTCCAGCACCATAATTCAAAAGCATCAATTCTTCGGCGATCAGCCTTCTTTATGGTCCAGCTCTCACTTCCGTACATTACTACTGGGAAAACCATAGCTTTAACTATACGGACCTTTGTTGGCAAGGTGATGTCTTTGCTTTTTAAGATGCTGTCTAGGTTTGTCATTGCTTTTCTCCCAAGAAGCAGGCGTCTTCTAATTTCGTGACTGCTGTCACCATCTGCAGTGATCATGGAACCCAAGAAAGTGAAATCTCTCACTGCCTCCATTTCTTCCCCTTCTATTTGCCAGGAGGTGATGGGACCAGTGGCCATGATCTTAGTTTTTTTGATGTTGAGCTTCAGACCATATTTTGCGCTCTCCTCTTTCACCCTCATTAAAAGGTTCTTTAATTCCTCCTCACTTTCTGCCATCAAGGTTGTATCATCAGCATATCTGAGGTTGTTGATATTTCTTCCGGCAATCTTAATTCCGGTTTGGGATTCATCCAGTCCCGCCTTTCGCATGATGAATTCTGCATATAAGTTAAATAAGCAGGGAGACAATATACAGCCTTGTCGTACTCCTTTCCCAATTTTGAACCAATCAGTTATTCCATATCCAGTTCTAACTGTAGCTTCTTGTCCCACATAGAGATTTCTCAGGAGACGGATGAGGTGATCAGGCACTCCCATTTCTTTAAGAACTTGCCATAGTTTGCTATGGTCGACACAGTCAAAAGCTTTTGCATAGTCAATGAAGCAGAAGTAAATGTTTTTCTGGAACTCTCTAGCTTTCTCCATAATCCAGCGCATGTTTGCAATTTGGTCTCTGGTTCCTCTGCCCCTTCGAAATCCAGCTTGCACTTCTGGGAGTTCTCGGTCCACATACTGCTTAAGCCTGCCTTGTAGAATTTTTAGCAAAACCTTGCTAGCGTGTGAAATGAGCGCAATTGTGCGGTAGTTGGAGCATTCTTTGGCACTACCCTTCTTTGGGATTGGGATGTAGACTGATCTTCTCCAATCCTCTGGCCACTGCTGAGTTTTCCAAACTTGCTGGCATATTGAGTGTAGCACCTTAACAGCATCATCTTTTAAAATTTTGAATAGTTCAGCTGGAATATCATCACTTCCACTGGCCTTGTTGTTAGCAAGGCTTTCTAGGGCCCATTTGACTTCACTCTCCAGGATGTCTGGCTCAAGGTCAGCAACCACACTACCTGAGGTGTACGAGACCTCCATATCTTTCTGGTATAATTCCTCTGTGTATTCTTGCCACCTCTTCTTGATGTCTTCTGCTTCTGTTAGGTCCTTTCCACTTTTGTCCTTAATTGTGGTAATCTTTGTACGAAATGTTCCTTTCATATCTCATATCTTACCTCTGTTTTTAGTTGTCACAGTGAATAATTGAAGGTGTCTAATTGATCACTTAACAGCACATTTAGAGTGCCAAAACCTTGGCCTTTGACAAAAGGCTCAGAAAACAAATGGCGGAAGTATATTTATGTGACCCACAGAAAACTATAAAGCACATACTACACACTAGTATTGCCACATCTTTTGATGATCTTTCAGCACATCACAATGTTACTGCAAAACTGTTTTGTCTAAGCTCATATTTTTATCCTTCCTTTCACTCAAGTATCTCATATACACAATGCAGAGAGAGAGGGGGTTGGGTTTACAATACAAATCTTCCCAGTGCCTTAAACAAGCTGGTGGTAAAAGGAGAGAGAGCTCTTACTGCACTTAACAAGCACATCGCAAGACTTTCATGAATATGTGTTATGTATTGGGCTCAATACACGTATACCCGTCCGCATTAGCTTGCGACTCCAAACAAAAGGGACTAGGTTCCGTTTGGCCACCAATCAGGTCCGGCCGCCTGGCGCGACCTAACCAATCGCAGAAGTATGCAAACGCTCCAATGAGAAGTAAGCGCGGGAACGGGGGAAAGAGATATGTGGGGGTTTTGGCCGCATTCAAGCCCCGGTTTTCGTTCCAGTTCACTGTTGTCACCGTGTGAATGTTTAATAAATGGAACTGATGGTCCAATGCTGCCTCGATCTCCTTCCAAGCTGCGTATTTCATAACATGGTTAAGGAAACACTTTCCATGGGTGAATTTGTCATGCTGGTTTCTTGCAGTTTCTCATTTTTTCTAATCTTGGGGTTCATGCACACTTCGATTCCACCCCCCCCCCATGTTCTCCCAGGAAAACTCGCATTTTAGTGCTGAAGTGGAATGAACGGCGCTTGGGTTCTCCGTGGATTGCCATTTGTTCCGATTTAGCACTAAAGAGCAGGTTTCCCAGGGGAAAGCAGCAAGGCAAAGGCAAAACAGCTTGGACCTGTGCCACAAATGGGAGACTTCCTGAACCCATGCTTTCTAGACACAGGAAAAGTGGAAGTGTGGCCGAGCCCTTAATTTCATCGCCCCACATTTCCATATCACTTTGCTATTTTTAAAAAATGAACACAGTCCTTGGGAAAATTAATCAGCATTTTAATACACAGTTCTCCTAACATACACATTTTTGTATGCAATTTTGCCAAGTTTAATTTTTTACATGCAATTCCCTCTAACATAATGCATAGATAGATAGATAGATAGATAGATAGATAGATAGATAGATGATAGATAGATAGATAGATAGATAGATAGATAGATAGATAGATAGACGATAGATAGATAGATAGATAGATAGATGATAGATAGATAGATAGATAGATAGATAGATAGATAGATAGATGATAGATAGATAGATGATAGATAGATAGATACACACACACACATACAGTATTTCCTGATATTCCCGTAATACGCGGGTGGCGCTGTGGGTTAAACCACAGAGCCTAGGACTTGCCGATCAGAAGGTCGGCGGTTCGAATCCCCGTGACGGGGTGAGCTCCCGTTGCTCGGTCCCAGCTCCTGCCAACCTAGCAGTTCAAAAGCATGTCAAAGTGCAAGTAGATAAATAGGTACCACTGCAGCGGGAAGGTAAACGGCGTTTCCGTGCGCTGCTCTGGTTCGCCAGAAGCGGCTTAGTCATGCTGGCCACATGACCTGGAAGCTGTACGCCGGCTCCCTCGGCCAATAATGCGAGATGAGTGCCGCAACCCCAGAGTCGGTCACAACTGGACCTAATGGTCAGGGGTCCCTTTACCTTTTAAAGGACCCCTGACAATTAAGTCCAGTCGTGAACAACTCTGGGGTTGCGGCACTCATCTCACTTTACTGGCCGAGAGAGTCGACGTTTGTCCGCAGACAGTTTTTCCGGGTCATGTGGCCAGCATGATTAAGCTGCTTCTGGCGAACCAGAGCAGCACATGGAAACGTGGTACCTATTTATCTACTTGCACTTTGACGTGCTTTCGAACTGCTAGGTTGGCAGGAGCTAGGACCGAGCAACGGGAGCTCACCCCATCGCGGGGATTCGAACCGCCGACCTTCCTATCGGCCAGCCCAAGAGGCTCAGTGGTTTAGACCACAGCACCACTACTTTCCCCTAATATCAGAGCCACCAATGGAGGGGCAGGGGGTACACATGACCTGGGCAGCAGAAGGCCCAGACTCTTGGCTTTCATTGTTTTAAAAAGCAAGTCAATTGGATATCTATAAGGATAGTTAGAAAGCAATGGTTCTAAGGCTTATCAGAAGCACATACAGAGAGCTTGCTGTTTTTATGCATGCTTAATCACTGTTGCTGCTAAGTGCTGTGGGGAAAGAAGGCTGACCACCCCCACCTGGGACTTGAGGAGGGGGCTTCAGAGAGGCTCATTGTTCTTGCTGCTAGCAGAAGAGAATAATCTGTCTGTGTAATGGAGTATGTTTGTTTAAGCACTTTCCTCTGTGCCCACATCATTTCATTCACTCCCCAAGTGTGCTGCCTTCACAGTATAAAACACAGTTGCCTGGTTTTTGTAGCTTTTACTCAGAAGCAACTCCCTTTAAATAAATGAGACTTGCGTCCTACTGAGAAAAACTTTTTGATATTGTAATCCCCCCCCAATAAAATATTATATGCTTGCTGCAGAGAAGGCATGTGCAGGATCACACTGTAAGTTAGCTTCATTGATTTCAAAAGGTCTACTCTGAGTAAAGCATAGCTGGCTACTACCCTATATATTTACATCATGCTTTTCCTTTCCAGAGCTCAATGGTGTGTTTATTATCCTCCTTTCTATTTTTTTAACAGCCCCATGAAGTTGGGTTTCTGCATAAGCAGCAGTTCTTACTCATAGTTTACAGGGGCCCCAATTCACATACAGTGTACAGTGGTACCTCTAGTTGCGGACTTAATCCGTTTCGGGGTGCCGTTCGCACCCCGAAAAGTCCGCAACTAGAGCGCCTCTTCTGTGCATGTGAGCGGCGTGATTGAGCGCTTTTGCGCGTGCGTGAAGCGCGCAGATCGCTTCTGCGCATGTGCGGGCGGCGAACCCGGAAGTAAACACTTTCTCTATTATATACATTTATCATAGCTGTCAACTTTCGGATTTGAAAATAAGGGATTTTTTCAAACTTTCGGATTTGAAAATAAGGGATGCCGCGAGGGCAGTGCAATGGCACCAAGTAGCCTCACCACCCTGCGCTCCAGAGGCTGCGTGTGAACAGGTGAGCGAAAGAGCGAGCGCATAGACGGCAGGCAGGCTGTCTTTCTGGTTGGGCGTGAGGGTCTGGCTGCACAAGGCATGCAAGCTCCGCCCCCAGTCGGTCTCAGACTCCTTATTGGCAGCCGAGCAACGCAGCTGAGGAGCCTCCCTGGCCGGCAGGGAGGGAGAGGAGCTGCTTCCTTTGAAATCCGGGAAATTTAAGGGATATCAACAATCCGGAATAGCAGCGGGAAACGGCATTGGAATAAGGGAGTTTCCCGCCAAAAAAAGGGGTTGACAGCTATGACATTTATGTACACATCATTTGGATGGAGAACTGCCTCGTAAAATTCAGAAAAGTGTGAATATTTCATAGGATAGCTGCAATTTGGCTCATTCATAGTTTTACAAAGTGCAACATTCAGTTGTCAGCCAAAACAAATTTCTGTTTTATCCCTAGCACTTCATGAGCCTCTGAGGAAAAACAACAGCATTTCTTAAAACTACCTGTTGTTGTGTTAATGTAATGGTAGATTCAAGCATCAGGCTCTCAAAGTTGTTTATAAAACCAAAGTCAGTGTCATGAACAAAGACTGGGAATAACATGGCTTTGTCTGTTTCAAATACATTATTTAGCCAACAGAGCGCATTTCATGAAGTTTAAGGTGGAAAGCATGAAAGACTCATGCTGAAGAAGTGGGGGTTTCGGCTGAATGTCAAATAATGTGAATCCTGTGCCAAACCCAACCCATGCCCCTTCCATCCCCCCCCCCCAAAATAAGATAGCTGGAAAATGCATATTTTGGGATAACATGAAGCTAATACGGGTTCTGTCAGTTCCTGTGAGGAGATGTGCTCCACTAACACGCTGGCTCTGGAAGAAGTATGTTCCTCCTTAAAGGAGAACAGAGGAAGTGTGAAATGTATCAGCCTCATGTTTCACAGTGTAGCAAATCCTCTTATTTCATGGAAAACAACAACCTAATTTGCAAAATTCCTATTATAGCGTATCGTGCATGGTTCTGTCTTGAATTATAGCTAGGTAGGCGTTAGATCAGAATGTAACATTAAAGTGTAGCCAATATATTTGCTTTAATTCAATCATACAAGGGCTGGTTCCTTCCTTTTTGCCCTTCTTTCTTAAGTGAAAAGAAAGTGTTTGGTGCTCTGTTAATTGAAATGTTTCTCGAGGTGCATCTGAAGACAAACGGGGAATAGGCGAGCTCTTACAGTTGACAAAGGCTGTTGTAAATAGTAATGGTTTGCACTGCAGCAAGGTCTGTTGTACTCCAGCACTCCTAAAATATTACAACGGGCAGGCAAAGTGGCCTTGTGGATTGTCTTCCACTGCAGCAGAGTGAGATCTAGTGCCTAGATTGCAGGCAATCCGGTTTCGTTCACCATCAACTGAAGAAGGGAGTCCTAGTGCAATCGCTGTCCAGATTGCAGAGCTATGCTAGAAATCAGGAACAGGTTTGCACTGTCACTAAACCAGGATGCATGTACACTAGCCTTTTTGCCGTTCA
The DNA here is from genome assembly GCA_034641385.1 of Darevskia mixta. NCBI lineage: Eukaryota > Metazoa > Chordata > Lepidosauria > Squamata > Lacertidae > Darevskia > Darevskia mixta. The sequence goes on along the minus strand of JAWWNH010000139.1, from coordinate 984,472 downwards.
AAAATGTGTTGTTGTTTTTCTCACACTGGAATTGTTCGGGCTCATCCTCAACATGCCATTTGCAATCTAGATTGAGTCTTCATCCTGATGTCCGTAAGGGTGGTTGTGGTTACTTGATACACATGGAAAACCTTGCCTTGACCAGGTTATCCACACCTTTTCTTCCAGGTTACTGAAGAATGATGGTCATGGTCCATAGCTGTCAACTTTCGGATTTGAAAATAAGGGATCAGCAGCCTCACCTGTCCCGGGGACAGTCTTTGGTTCTCGGGGACAGTCCACGGCGTGGTAATCCCCCCAGGCTACAAATTAATTTACACCAGGCCACACACCATCATCTTTCCCCACCTCAGGGTCTCTTTTCCAGGGAGTCTTCTCTTCTCATGTGATGCTTCAGGATCTGTCCTTCCGGTGAGCAGCCAGGGCCGATGTCCTTCAGAATGGATCGGTTTGATCTTCTTGCAGTCCACGGGACTCCAGCACCACAATTCAAAAGCGTCAATTCTTCAAGGGGCGATTGATCAGGTTCACTCTTTTGGCTCTCTGGCATCCATTAACGACTTATTATACAAACGTGTTGCAGACTTTGCATCCTTTAGCACTCTTTTGGAAGGAGTGTATTTGTGGGCTGGGTCAGAGTGGTTGATTTTACATGCAAGCAAAGCACAAACAGTGCTGTTGTCTAATGACATCCTATTCTCTATAACTATTGGTGAGCAACGCAGCCGAGCAACGCAGCTGAGGAGCCTCCCTGGCCGGCAGGGAGGGAGAGGAGATGCTTCCTTTGAAATCCGGGAAATTTATGGGATATCTAACAATCCGGGATAGCAGTGGGAAACGGCGCTGGAATAAGGGAATTTCCCACCTAAAAAGGGAAACAGCGGAGAATGGCACTGGAATAAGGGAATTTCCCACCTAAAAAGGGAAACAGCGGAGAATGGCACTGGAATAAGGGAATTTCCCTCAAGAAAAGGGAAGGTTGACAGCTATGCATGGTCTTGGCATATGGCCACCCACAACATAATGTGGACACAAACCCCATTCCTGGGACTGCCTACATCTGTTTCCTCCCCCCCCCCAGTTTTATTTATTTATTATCTTAAGAGAATTACACCATATACAAGCAACAAATTAAAATACATTCACTTCCTCCTTTAAGCTTCTGCTCTGTTTACACTGTGTTGCTATTCTGTAAGAATCTATTATGTCCTTTTCGATCACATATTTTATTTCCCGAATGCTATCTAACCCTCCCTACAGCTGTTTCCTAATGGACACACTGCAGGGTAATGTAAAAACCAATCTGCAATTATTTTCCCCCCCTCCCTCCCCCCACCAAGAATGAAACGAGATTCTCAAGAAGTGCTTTTTTAGAGTCAAAATATATGCAATGGTTCTAGATTCTGTGTAGACTCTATAGAAAGAGAGAGGGGAAAAGGAGTCAGTCTCCTTCATTTCTAGAATGAAATGTGTGTTCACAGTCACAGGCATTTTTATACCCGTCCTTTCATTTGAGCCATTCTTCCTCAAAAATAAAACAGAATTGTTGCACAACTCAGGTGTGTGCGCCTACAGTTGCACCTGGCTATCTCGACCTTGCTTGCTTACATTCATTTTCTCCAAAGGACCCTGGAATGGCAGTTTGGGTGGAGGGTCCTGAAATATTTTATTTAGATCTCTTGTGAAGAGGTAGCCAGGAACAGACCTGACTCTCAGCCTTCACTAGATCTGACACAGCCTGCAGACACAACCCCTGCCCCAAACTGCGTATCAGGGGTGGGATGGGATGGAGGAGGGGAGGCCGGCAGAGCGCAGCAAAAACAGCAGCACCAAATGAAGGAAACTGGGGGATAACTAGAACCTTAGAGACAGCAGAGAAAGCCAAGATGAGGCAGATTTGAAGTGGGGGTTTTCTAAAACAGAGGGCTGTGAATTCAGCAACCGCACAGTCCTGGGCACTGGAGGGACCCCTGAGTGCATAAATGTGAAACTTTAAATGGTAGTTAAAACCACACCATTAAACCTCACAGTGTGGTGTAGTGGTTAAGAGCAGTAGACTCGTAATCTGGTGAACCGGGTTCGCGTCTCCGCTCCTCCACGTGCAGCTGCTGGGTGACCTTGGGCTAGTCACACTTCTCTGAAGTCTCTCAGCCCCACTCACCTCACAGAGTGTTTGTTGTGGGGAAGGAAGGGAAAGGAGAATGTTAACCACTTTGAGACTCCTTCGGGTAGTGATTAAAGCGGCATATCAAATCCAAACTCCTCCTCCTCCTCCTCTTCTTCTTCTTCTTCTTCTTCTTCTTCTTCTTCTTCTTCTTCATCATCATCTTCTTCTTCTTCACAGGAATCAATAGTACAAGAAGAGACTCAGGTCTCCTCAAACAAAGGAGTAAAAGACTCACCGAGTCACTTCTGCAAACTTGAGTGGAAGGACCTGGGACTCTGAAGAGGTCCTGTCATGCTGCTCTATCCTTCAGGGGCAATAGGTTAAGGACAGTCCTATTCCCTCTCCCTCACAGAGCTATAAGTCTCTAAGAGTTTGCTAGGAAGAGGAAATCAATCTAAGGGTTAGCGGAGGAGGGATCCATGCCCAGTCCATTATGACCACCAGATTAGGTAAAGGTAAAGGGACCCCTGACCATTAGGTCCAGTCGTGACTGACTCTGGGGTTGCGCGCTCATCTCGCTTTATTGGCCGAGGGAGCTGGCGTACAGCTTCCGGGTCATGTGGCCAGCATGACAAAGCCGCTTCTGGCGAACCACAGCAGCGCACGGAAATGCCGTTTACCTTCCCGCTGCAGCCGTACCTATTTATCTACTTGCACTTTGACGTGCTTTCGAACTGCTAGGTTGGCAAGAGCTGGGACAGAGCAACGGGAGCTCACCCCGTCGCAGGGATTCGAACCGCCGACCTTCTGATCGGCAAGCCCTAGGCTCTGTGGTTTAACCCACAGCGCCACCCACGATCCACCAGATTATGGAATTCCAAATTGTGTGTGTTGTCTCCAGATCAGAGAGGGCAGAAACTCTGCAACTGAGTTTTATGCTGCTGACTGAAATTGTTACCGATAGTGTGGGGGGGGGGGGCTTTGGTTGTAATCCTATGCCCACCTGCTTGCAAACTGGTCTCATTTAAGTCAGTGGGACTTCTTTTTGAAGTGAACATGGCAAGAACTGGGCTAAGCCTTTATATATCACATCCTCTCTCCATCACACGGTTAGTTATTTAATTTGAAAGTGAGGGATGCAGTTCTGCTGTTTATTTGTTAGGGTTAAACTTGCCCCAGCTGCACTCTAAACACATTTTTTTACAGTCTGGCAGTGATCTTTGCCTATTAAGCATTTCTGGCTTCAGAAGAACGCTATTGATTTATTCCACTTTTATAGCTGGAGGTATTTATTCCTATTTGCTTTCGTGCTTCTTCATTCTGGTTAGGAAAACAACAACAGCAACCAAACAACAGAAGTGGGTGAAAACTGATGATTCATGCCTTTCTAGCTGTGAGGGAAAGCAGGTGACAGGCAGTTCAGGTGGGATAAACTACTTCAGGTCATTCGCGTACTTTATTCTTAGATTGCAAAAAAACAAAAACAAAACACAGTTAAGGAATTGTAAATGCAAGAGTAAGCAATGCATATGAAAACCCCTTCACATTATGGATGGAAATCACCATGCCCTGCTGTTGCGTATTCTCGTCAGCAAAGACAATTAATACAGCACCGGCTGGCATTCATTAATGTAGCACAAAAGACTATGCTGCAATCTGGCATCTGCGCAAATTCTTGACATGGAATTCAGCCTCTGGCCTCTAGGCCAGCCCACCCACTGGGCACATGACACATTTGCCTTTAGCAACCATTATTTAGGATATTCCATATGGCAGCCAACATAAGCATGCCTCCTTTTCTCCCATTGGCCATTTTGTGGAGTCCAGGAAAATGAATGAAACCTAAGTAAACGCAAAGGGTTTCCCTCATCCTTTGCAAACTGTAAAATGGATGGCTAGAAAAGAAGAAACGAGAGCTGAAAATAACAGAGCTATGCTCGGGGTGAGGACCTGAAAACATTAATTCAAAATGATATTTAGGTGTCCAGAAGTGGACATAAAAAGCACAAGCTGTATGAGGTGTTGATGTGCTTGGAATGTGATCCAATGTAGGGCCTTAAAAATACTTAATAAACTACCTTAAATACAAGCTACGTGGATACTGGATGTTTGTGTGAATATGCTAAAGCTGTCCCAAACGCCGGTCTATTCCGATGTGATTCTGAGGACACATCAAGGTGGGAGGGTGGTGGTCTTGCTCAGGCCCGGTGACCCTGCCATAGCTGTCAACCCTCCCTTTTTTTGCGGGAGACTCCCTTATTCCAATGCCGTTTCCCGCTGCTATCCCAGATTGTTGATATCCCTAAAATTTCCCGGATTTCAAAGGAAGCAGCTCCTCTCCCTCCCTGCCAGCCAGGGAGGCTCCTCAGCTGCGTTGCTCGGCTGCCAATAAGGAGTCTGAGACCGACTGGGGGCGGAGCTTGCATGCCTTGTGCAGCCAGACCCTCACGCCCAACCAGACAGACAGCCTGCCTGCCGTCTACGCGCTCGCTCTTTCGCTCACCCGTTCGCGCGCAGCCTCTGGAGCGCAGGGTGGCGAGGCTACTTGCTGCCATTGCACCGCCCTCGCGGCATCCCTTATTTTCAAATCCGAAAGTCTGAAAAAATCCCTTATATTCAAATCCGAAAGTTGACAGCTATGGACCCTGCCCTGCCTTAGACCTTACACATGTTTTGCACAAGGTCTGATAAGGCCAACACTTCATGTTCCAAATGGATAAGGGCTCATTGGGACTCCGCTTTCTGACACTTTAGTTAGTACTAGAGCTGTATGGAACCAGTCTCCTTATTCCTGCAGAGTTTTCCGCTTTTCTGCTCCATTGAAATGGTACAGAGTGTTTGAAGTGCCCTGGCTTTTAGGAACTGCAAGCTGACTGTGCCTCTAAATGCAGGTGCTCCCCTTTTGCGCCTAGTGGGGGCGCACAGCCCCGTCTTAAACTGAACTCACACCCCCTCTGAAGGGGCAGCTGTGTCATTTGGGGTTCTCCTGGATCCACTGCTGTCATGTGAGGCACAGGTGGCCTTGGTGGCATGCAGTGCTTTTTATCTGCTTAGACTAGTGACCCTAAACTATGACCCTGGACTCAGCTATACAGCTGCAAATAAAATGCTTTAGGTGTGTTGTAAAGTGCAATATACAAATGAGACACAAGATGGCGACAGTGAGCAATGGCAAATTCAATGTATTTTTCAAAACGTTGTTTAAAAAAGCATTTTCACAGCGTTTTTTTTATATGTGTGTAGATTCCACCCCTATCTGGACAGGGGTAACTTGGTTGCGATAATCTGCTCTGGCAACCTCAAGATTAAACTACTTCAATGTCCTTTATATGGAACTACCCTTGAAAACTGTTTGGAAGCTTCAGCTATGCAATAATTTATTATTATTATTATTATTATTATTATTATTATTATTATTATTATTAGACATTTATCTGACTGGGTTGCCCCCCGCAAAAATAGTAAAAGCACAATACAACATCACATACTAAAAACTTCCCTGACTCCATACAAGACACAGGAAGTGACCTTGTGTGGAGTCAAACCACTGGTTCATCTAGCTCAGTATTGTCTACACTGACTGGCAGCAGCTATTCAGGGTTTCGGACAGGGGACATACCCAGCCCTACCTGGCAATGCCTTCTGCGTTCAAAGCAGATGCTCTACCACTGAGCTATGGCAGAATGTGAGCCCCGAACTCTTGGCAATTTGAGGTAAACAGGTCATATAACACCAGTTCTGCTACAATTACATCAGCTGCTGAGGTGTTCCTTTTGAGCTCTGTTCAAAAGGGCTGGTTCCTTATGGCTCAGAACCCTAATAACTTATGAAACATCTCCTAAGTTACTAATGTACCTGGATCCTTCAGTCGAGTCTCTTCTCTGAATCCCTTCTTTGATTCAGTTACAGGTAGGTAGCCGTGTTGGTCTGCCGTAGTCGAAACAAAATAAAAAAAATCTGAAGAATTTGTGTGCATTTGTGGGTATCTGAAGAAGTGTGCATGCACACAAAAGCTGATACCAAGAACAAACTTAGTTAGTCTCTAAGGTGCTACTGGTAGGAATTTTTTTATTTTGTTTCCCTTCTTTGAGGAAGACAAGGGAGAGGAACTTTTTCACTGTGGCTCCACATTTGTGGACCACCCTCCCTCGTGAGGTCTTTTCAGTGTCAGGTATATAAAAAAAAATATTTTCCCCAGTCTTCTGATGGACTGTGGTGATATTATCTACTGTCAGTGTGCTATCAAAGGTTTCTGAGATTGCAGGTTGCTTTGTGTGTGGTTTTTATGAACTATGTGTGATTTTTTTTGGTGAATGTGTTCAGGATAGATAGGTAGGTAGGTAGATAGATAGATGATAGATAGATAGATAGATAGATAGATAGATAGATAGATAGATAGATAGATAGATAGACGACAGTCAGACAGACAGACAGACAGACAGATGATAGCTGTAAGTCACTTGGAGATCTTTGGGAGGTCATAAGCAACTAATAAGTTTGATAAATAATAATAAATATACATGTCAGCTAGACAAGACCTTGCATTTCCAGCTGCAAATGCCCAGGTGCAAACTACATCGGATAATATCAGAAAGAAAGTAACTTGGACCAATAGAACAATATCTTTATCTGAAATCGAATCTGCTGGATTACTGCAGCATCAGTAAGTCACACCATCTTTTTCTTCATTGGTTTGAGGAGAGATGCTAGTTTTATTGCTGTTAGTGGAAGCCTAATTTGCACTTTGTTTTTATAGCAGCGGCAGGCAAAGCCTATCCTAGGGGTAATTATTAATGCATTGTACAAAACCCCACATCGATAAATAAGGGATAGAACCATAACAACAGTTGGCTCAAGTTCCAGGAAGGAGAGGCCTTATCACCACTCCAATCTACCCTTCCCCCTTCAAGATGACTTGCCTGGTAGTTTTAAAGTCTGCAATAAAAATAAAAATAAAAAACTAAAGCCCATAAACAAACTGGGAACGGCAGCTCTGACTTCTGTGGAGGTACAGCTTGCGCCGTAATGAAATTTCAGGGCAGGAACTAAATCAGCAGCTGACTTCAGCTGGGATTTCACTCATGCAATGGCTGAAGTAGGAATCAGCCATCAGGGTGATAAGGTGCACCCCATCAACTAGAAGAAGACTCCACTGAAGCCAGCTTTTCAACCCAAATTTAGAAGGTCCAATTTCTGCAGGGTCATTTTGTGTTTTATCCTGGTCTAAACTCTGAAGACCAATCCAGTATGTTCCCAGCGCATGATGAGGTCATCACCACCCAGAGGCACCAGCTTGTGAGGGCGATGGGGGGGGGGGGACAACGCCATGTGCATGATGTCAGGACATTGGGTGGGGCAGAACGTGATGGACACACAGCTCAATGGCCAGCGGCTCCTCCTTCGCCTCCTCTTGGTGCCACCACTGGTTCTGCACTTCACCTCAACACTTTCTGGACATTGAGGGGCCCACCCCCAAAATATAGGGGTGCCAAAAAGGCTTGCCCCCCTGGTGCTGGAGCCCCTGTCACCACCACTTGCTAAAAGTCTCCACACTGTGAAGGAGACCAAGTCTACCCTTTCTCTCAGCCCCATCAAACACATGCAGATACACACACATGCTGATACACACAGGTGAATATAAGGATGTTCCTGTGCATTAGTGGGTGGGACTAGTAGGAGTCTAGATAAGCCCAGTGCCCTGTCCAAACTCCTAGGTAAGCGGGAGTGAGATTTGGTATGCTCATAGCTCAAGAGACATTGATTATTAAGACATTCTGAAACAGGGGGTCACATCTAACCCTCAAATTGGGGGACACAAAGTTTACAACCAAGGCCAGCATTGCATCGCAGAGCAAGCCAACAAACTTTGGACAACTGCTCAAGGGTTTGTTTAGCTTCCAGAATGCAAGCTCCCTTTACATGTGAACAATCACACAATCTCAGTTTCTCTTTAGCTCTCCACCCCTCACATTGAAATAAATATACACAAAGCAGGTTCTGATGGATATCACTTCTTTTCATATTTGAGGGCAACAACTGCAAAAGGTGAATTTTGCACATGCCACGTTTTTCACGGTCTTGACAGTTTGGGAATGTGCAAATCCTGCTCATTTCATTTAGTCCAACGATGCAGAATTGCAAGGAGTCCCTGCCCCATGACGCATGCAGAGTGACCGTATTGCAGAGTAGCAGGAAGGCAACAAGTCAACAAGATCGGAGGCCTGGTGTGTAAAACATGATATAACTACAGAGTTCCTTCAAACAAACAAACACCAACCCCAGTCCTGATTCTATAGTAATACCTCAGATTCTGGTAATGTTTCTTTTTGGGGGAGAGAAACCTTCTTCAAATTGCTAATGTGCTCCGCTTTGCTAAATTCTGCCTCCCTCGGGGCTGCTGGGCCAGCTGCATTCAGTTCCTCCCAAACTCTGTGTATATTGATGAGCCTTGACCTATATTATTAGTTCTGACCTTACATTATAATATTTGACCTCCGAAAAGGCTATTTCAGTGCCCTTTTAAAACAAGCTTCTTGTGGTCTCCGCCGCCTCAGCCCCAGATCCATGGGCACTGGTGCTCTATGGACAGATCCCGCCCTGTATCCTCATAGGACTCTGCCTATGTGCCTTCATTTCAGTTTTTAAACATTCATTGCCTGCCATGTCAATCCCACCCCGGCTCTCTCATCCGTGCTTAACTTCCAAAGCGTCACCTGACAGTGATCTGTGGAGCTCTCTTTGTCTCTCTTGCCAGGTGTAGTTTTATATCATCTGACTTTGAGATAGTTAAAAGCTGCTAAAAGCAAGTCATGCATGCAATCTACTTGAAAATCTCCCATTCCGTGGGTTAGGGTTATGTGGATCTTAAGCACGCAGGTGGTGCTGTGGGTTAAACCACTGAGCCTCGGGCTTGCTGATCAGAAGGTCGCGGTTCGAATCCCCGCGACGGGGTGAGCTCCCTCTTGTTTACATTAAGCTATTCTATGGGCGAATCAAGCTGATAACACCGTCTAGTTGGACAGACCATTAACCCCTTCTACTGCATTCTTCACTCGACGTTTGAAAACCAGCTTGACCCCTGCACCTCTTCTCAAGGTGGGATAAAATATGGGGAACCTCTGGGCATGAGATACTTTGGGATAGCACGATGAATGGCATGCTCATTTAGGATACAGTTCTGTGCTTCACAAGAGCTATACTTCAACACCTGCTCTTAATGAGATCTGGAGAAATTGGGGATTCAGTGTGGTGTAGTGGTTAAGAGCGGTAGACTCTTAATCTGGTGAACCTGGTTCGGGTCCCCGCTCCTCCACATGCAGCTGCTGGGTGACCTTGGGCTAGTCACACTTCTCTGAAGTCTCTCAGCCCCACTCACCTCACAGAGTGTTTGTTGTGGGGGAGGAAGGGAAAGGAGAATGTGAGCCGCTTTGAGACTCCTTCGGGTAGTGATAAAGCGGGATATCAAATCCAAACTCTTCTTCTTCTTGTGCTTTACAGCCTGTAGTTCCATTTATTCACACAACAGCCCTACGAGGCGGGTCACTACTGTAGCGGAAACTGACAGGCCAAGACTTGTTCAGTGCCACCCATAGCCAAAGTAGGATGTGAGCTCGGGCTCCAGCACCTGTATTCCTGGCATTGCACCAGCCATAGCTGTCAACCTTCCCTTTTTTGGCGGGAAATTCCCTTATTTCCTGCTGCTATCCCGGATTGTTAGATATCCCGTAAATTTCCCGGATTTCAAAGGAAGCAGCTCCTCTCCCTCCCTGCCGGCCAGGGAGGCTCCTCAGCTGCGTTGCTCGGCTGCGTTGCTCACCAATAGTTACAGAGAATAGGATGTCAGTAGACAACAGCACTGTTTGTGCTTTGCTTGCATGTAAAATCAACCACTCTGGCCCAGCCCACAAATACACTCCTTCCAAAAGAGTGTTAAAGGATGCAAAGCCTGCAACACGTTTGTATAATAAGTGATGAATGGATGCCAGAGAGCCAAAAGAGTGAACCTGATCAATCCCCCCATGAAGAATTGACGCTTTTGAATTGTGGTGCTGGAGTCCCGTGGACTGCAAGAAGATCAAACCGATCCATTCTGAAGGACACCGGCCCTGGCTGCTCACCGGAAGGACAGATCCTGAAGCATCGCATGAGAAGAGAAGACTCCCTGGAAAAGAGACCCTGAGGTGGGGAAAGATGATGGTGTGTAGCCTGGTGTAAATTAATTGGTAGACTGGGGGGATTACTGTGGTGTGGACTGTCCCCGAGAACCGTAGACTGTCCCCAGGACAGGTGAGGCTGCTGATCCCTTATTTTCAAATCCGAAAGTTGACAGCTATGGCACCAGCTAACTATGTCCCAGAGACCCACCAGTCTGGTCTGGGAACAAGAAGCCAAAGCAATGACAGAGGAAATTACCTGGGCTCACAGGATTCAAGCTGGCTAAGCACCCTCTGCTACTAGTTCTCTTTCGAAGCCCATAAATAGGGAGTGTGGTTCTTTAAGACAGATGGAAGCTGGTGTTTACTGCAGGCATTGTTTTCCTCTAAGAACCAAAGGGATAGCTCTTTCAGTCTCTCTCTCTCTCTCTCTCTCTCTCTCTCTCTCTGTGTGTGTGTGTGTGTACGCATGCGCGCGCGCACACACACACACGTTGCAGTGTGTCAGATCTGAAAGGCTGTGCTTGCAGATTGCAGCAAGGATGGTAATGAAGCATGAAACTGCCTTCTTTGAATAGAATCTCCCCCCCCCCCGCCACCTTTCCCTTCTCCCCCCTGGGCAGTCGGCCACCAGTTCACATCCCTGCCCACACACTTATTTATATTTTTAATTAATGGGAAATTTCAGCCTCCATTAGATGAGAAGGGCTCAGTAATGAGCCACCAATGCATTAGGGTGCCACAACAAATATTTCACCCTCTCTCCACCGCGGATGTGAGCACAGGATCAAACAAATGCAAGCCAGCAAACGGTTTCTTTCTTTATTACATTTTTTCCCCACCCTGCCTTACCTCCCACAGGAGCCTAGTGTGCACATAAGCAAGAAAAGAAAAGAAAAATGCAACCCAATTAAAACAACCATATAAAATACTATTTCAAAAACAGTTTGACAACACAGCAATGGGGGGGGGGGCAAAGCAGCCTGTCAGCCCCTATCCCCATTCCCTAAAGGCATGGACAAACAGATGTGTCTTTAGTTGTCTCTGGACTGATGCCAACATGGGGGAGGAGAATTATTTAACTGGAGGCCACCGTGGAGAAGGCCTTGCATCATGTGACTGCCCAATGGGCAATGCCTACTGGTGTGGCGGCATGAGCAGTTGTTACATTGCTTTTCATACATCAAAATTAAACAATAGCTATAATTATCATTATTCCTTGTACAGATATCTTTCATTATCCCACCACCAAAAAACCCCTCCCCACACCCCTCAGACTCCCATCCGTCACCAATTTGACTTCCATCAATAAAAAGAATTTTAATCTTACTCTTGCATTCTGCATTTCTCATTATGTATTAAATCACTTATAACAATTCTAATTTTTCTATCCTATTTACTTCATATCTCTCAATCAAGGCATGATAGTATGTTAATTTTTGAACAATGCTTTATCATATAATCCTCATAACATTTCCATTCATCTTTTAACTTTTGTTTTGATTGATTCCTTATTGCAGCAGTTAGTTTTGCCAATGATAAATACTCACTTAGTTTACAAACCCATTCCTCCTCAGATGGAACCCTCTGTGCTTTCCAATTTGCCGCTATAACTACCCTAGCTGCTGTGCTTGCATACAGGAATATTTTTTTTCTTCCTTTGCGGTATTTCTTCATCTAATAATCCTAACAGGCGTGCCTCAGGTCTTTTGGTTAATGATTTTTTCAACATTTTTTTCATTTCTTCGTGAATCATTATCCAGAAATTTTTAATTTGTTTGCAGGACCACTACATATGCATCATTGTTCCTTTTTTTAATTTTAAATAATTTTTATTGGTTTTTACAATTTTATAAGCACATAACATATCGGTTAAATTTTCATACTTCCCCCCTCTCACCGTGGGAAGCCCAAATCCATCCCCCCTTCTCACAGAGGTATACACATTCATTATACATTTAACCTTACTGATATTACTCCATAACATTGCTTGGGCCTGGCCCAATTTTGTAGGCCAGGCATTTCTAATTTTCTCAATTTCATATTTCTATTGACTTCCTCGCATCCCCCACTGTTGAATTCATAATATATCCTCTTTATCAGGTTCATACATCTTCTTTTGATACATCATCAAATACATAGGTAAATCCATATGCATCATCATTCCTGTTTCTTTATTGCATCTCCAGCACAGATTTGTCTTCAATTTGTAAATCCTAGCTAATTTTACCGGTGTTAAATACCACCTATAAAACATCTTGATAAAATTCTCCTTAATCGTATACGAGGCGGTGAATTTTATATCCTCTTTCCAAAGTTTTTCCCATTGTTCAACATAAATTGTATGACCGAGATCTTTGGACCAATGCTCCTGCAAGTACTTTAGATACTAGCACCAGCAACATGAATTGGGTCCAGTAGCTCATAGGATGCCAGGGAAGTGCTTTCAGGATTGGTATTGTAGGCTCTCACTTTGCCAGCCCACTTAAGAGCCAGGCAGCTGCATTCTGCCCTTCCTTCTCGCCTCCTCCCCCTCCCTGCAAATTCCTGCCGCAATTCTCCCTTCCTTCTCACCGCTCCCCTCCCAGAACTGATGTAATCGAATGAAGAACGATTCCGTAAGAGATTCAGTACACCATATGGCCTGCTTCAGTTCCAGTTCACAGGGTGTAGCAAAGTTAATGGGAGGCTCTGAATTAATGGCTGGGATCAGTAATGGGCTGGATGTGGGCTAACAAGCTGAAGATTAATCCAGACAAGGTGGAAGATTTCTGGTCAGCTGAAAAGCTGATGTAGCCGGGGTGAGATGGAGAGACTGCTGCGCCATGTCCTTGGGAAAAGAGGCCCATAGCTTGATGGTGCTCCTGGATCCAGCGTTGCTCCTGGATGGTGAAGTGGCAGCTGGTGCCCCAATTGCCCGCTTTCCTGGAGAAGGCAAATCTGACCACCTTTGTGCATTTTGAGAACATATTCAAATTGGATGTCCGTTACGGCAACATCAGCTGGTGCAGAATTTTGACTGGAGCATGTTTTTCGAATAATGGTACTCCGATATTGTGCCATCTTCATCAGTTCCCCATTTGTTTCAAAGCCCAAATCACAGTACTGGTTAAGAATTTAAAGTCCTAGGTATTTTAAAAATCGCCTCCTTTACAAAATGTTAGCAGTTCTGCATCCCAGGAGGCAGAACTCCCTTACGTTCAACAGTGGCATTGGAAATAGTTGCTGTTGGTATATTTCTGTCTCGAGAGGTCCATAATTTCATCACTTGCCCCTAAATAGCATTTCAAACTAGATGACAATTGTACCATCCTCTAAATAATGGTGGAAGGGAGGGCCCTGTCATATACCTTACCTGCTGCACTTCAGGGGGCAGTGGGGCACAAAGTAGAATGGACCCCTGCCAAAGATCTCAATGGAGGTAAGGTCATACATGACATGAGGAGATCATCTTGCTCTTTTCTTTTCATTCCTGTGCTCCAACTACAACACCATAAGTTGATAAGGTTAAAGAAATGAAGGTGGAGATAACCACAGATTGTATCCCTTGGAAAAAAGGTAAAGGACCCCTGACAGTTAAGTCCAGTCGCAGACGACTCTGGGGTTGCGGTGCTCATGTCACTTTACTGGCTGAGGGAGCCGGCATACAGCTGGCCATGTGGCCAGCATGACTAAGCCGCTTCTGGTGAACCAGAACAGCACACAGAAACACTGTTTACCTTCCCGCCAGAGCGGTTCCTATTTATCTACTTGCACTTTGACGTGCTTTCAAACTGCTAGGTTGGCAGGAGCAGGGACCGAGCAACGGGAGCTCACCCCATCGCAGGGATTCGAACCGCCGACCTTCCAATCGGCAAGCCCAAGGCTCTGTGGTTTAGACCACAACGCCACCCGCATCCCAGTGTATCCCTTGTAGGGTGATGTGAAAGAGCATCCTTGAATTTGCTGCTATGAATAATACAAGCCCAAGCCTCTCTTAAACTAAGGCTGTTTTAGTAGAACTGTGGCAGGTTCTGAGGGGATTAGGCACCCCAATGTTTCTCCCCACCACCATCATAAGAGCCCAGGAGATGTGGAATTAGGGACCTATCCCATCACTTCTCGGTCATGGTGCCTGGGCTATGGAGCTCTTGACCTCAGTAGGTTCGGTAAGCCCCTCCCTCTTCACAACAAGGGAGTACAGTGCTATCCTGGCATGCTTTGGGCATGATTAATAACTAAGTTGCTTCTCCTTTTGTTTAGTGCAATGTTGTTTTAAATGCAAGACAGTACCTTCTATTAGTTTTTGTTTCATTGTCCTTGCATCTGAAGTGCAGCAGGTAGATAAATGGCACCTGGACTGAATTTGTAGAATATATTTTTTTAATTTTAAAAAACTTGGCATAAAAATTACGTGTGTGTGTGTGTGTGTGTGTGTAAACTTTATTCATTGTTAGTTTGTTAGCTGCCTTGGAAGTCCCATGTGGGGACAGAGAGGAGAGAGGGGGGGGGGAGAGGGAGAATAATTTTTGGCTACATCTCAGGCTTAGTCTGAGCTTGAGCGTTCATATTTAAATATGCAAATAAAATGTACTTTATCACAAACAAGTATTTTTTTTTAAAAAAAAAAGTGTGTTATTTATTTTCCTGAGAAAACAACAATATAGAAGCAGGCAAGTTATTTATTTATTATTTATTTATTAAATTTGTATGCCGCCCTATGCCCACAGGTCTCAGGGCGGTTCACAAGATCAAATACATAATCAAAATAAAAAGTTCCCAAGTCACAGAAGTGCAAGCAGTTGAAAAGCTTTTGAGGACACCAGAAGTAGAAGAGAGTGGAGTCCACATGGCAGAGGAGAGAAGCAGTCCACAGCCTCAGAAAGGCAGATGAAAGACTAAGACCTTGTATATGTCCCTTAATGTATTCCCTGAGTGGGCTCCCGGTGGCAAAAAAAAAAGTCAAAGGGTCTTGCCTTTCCTTTGACCAATTTTGTATTGAACATCAATTTTTCTGCAAGCGCAATATGCAAAAGTCTATAGAGCCATTGCTCAAATGTTGACCGCCAGCTTCCAGGTTTTTGACGTTTCTAGTCAAGCATCCAGTAACATGTAGGATAATAGCATTTTATGTACTAATTCCTCACTGCCCCCTCCCATACATTTAGTATCACTTACTGTGATGTAAGTGATGTAAGCCAGTGTGGTGTAGTGGTTAAGAGCGCTGGACTCGTAATCTGGTGAACCGGGTTCGCGTCTCCGCTCCTCCACATGCAGCTGCTGGGTGACCTTGGGCTAGTCACACTTCTTAGAAGTCTCTCAGCCCCACTCACCTCACAGAGTGTTTGTTGGGGAGGAAGGGAAAGGAGAATGTGAGCTGCTTTGAGACTCCTTCGGGTAGTGATAAAGTGGGATATCTAATCCAAACTCTTCTTCTTCTGTGAAATAAGAAAAATCACCTGACATATTACGGAACTGTTTTCTTTAAATATCAAATTTCATTATGCAGCTATTTTTGGATAATCACACACACACACACACACACACACACACACACACAAGATCCTTGTTGTCCACACAACCTACAACAATTATAATTTCTACTCTTCCTTACATGTGCTAAGCTTAGAGGAGATCACAAAACAAGTATTCAACCACGTATTTTATCTGTATGAATTTCTAAACATAGTGTGGTGTAGTGGTTAGACTAGGACCTAGAGTTCAAATCCTCACTCAGTCATGAAACTCACAGAATGACCTTGGATCAGTCACGGTCTCTCCATGTAACATACCTCACAGGTTCATTGTGAGGATAAAATGGGAAGAGGGAACAATGCACATCACGCTCCGCTCCTTGGAGAAATATGGTATATACATTTAATACTGAATATGTTATCCTAAAATATGCAATTTTAATGCACTTCAGTATCTTTTTTTCCAGCAGAAAACTGTACAGTAAAGTTCAGAGAAGTGTGAAATTCAAAGGATAATTACATTCTGATCCTCGCATTAGCCTGGGAGGTGTGGATCAGGTCAGTTCACATCAGAATCCATAGAAATTAAACTCTTCAAGCATCCCAAGTTGAGTGTCTCTTGGAAACAAGATGGTGAGCAGAGGAGCTCTGAGCAAAATGGTGCAGAAAGTGTAAGCTTCGACCGGATAACATATGCTAAAGGCCTGATTTGCCTACACAGCCTGAGCAATTAACTCCAGCACCTTCGGTGCAGTAATGGCCGAATTGAATTATCTGTGTAAATGCACAGGGAGTCAGCTCCTAGGCAGCAATGAGGTTATTTTCTGCAGGTAATAATACAGGCCTTACATCTGTGGGTTCTTTTTATCTGTTTGTGTGGGCAGCTCTGTTGACATTCATTGTCAGCTGGAAATCTCAGTGGAAAGATTTCAGAATTGTTCACTCATTACCATGGCTCTTTTTGCCTTGAGTCATATTGAGGAAATACAGTTGAGTTCTGGAAGAAGCACGGAACATGCACGCCACATTAACACAGAATAAACAATAGGGTGGGAGCTTTAATTTGTTTGCTGTCATTTGTCTCATCAACACATTGCTTTCATTTTTTAGAGCATCTTTAATCAGCAAGGCTCCTGTGGCAAAAGACTTGTATACAGCGGAGAAATCATTGTGCCTGGTATTCTCAGTTTGAGTTTTGTCGAGGGAGACAGATCCACTGCAGGGCTCTTGCTACCACCAGGCCTGTCCTGGCCCTTTGTCTATTATGCTAATGTGTAGGGGACACTATGCAGCAGGCAGGGGTGCCAACTTGAATAAAATATGGGGGGGCAGGAAAGCGGTTGGAGGATGGATGGCGGCCACCAGATTGAGGTTGAATCCTGACAAGACAGAAGTACTGTTTTGGGGGGACAAGGGGCGGGCGGGTGTGGGGGACTCCCTGGTCCTGAATGGGGTAACTGTGCCCCTGAAGGACCAGGTGCGCAGCCTGGGAGTCATTTTGGACTCACAGCTGTCCATGGAGGTGCAGGTTGATTCTGTGTCCAGAATTCTGTGTTTACCAGCTCCATCTGGTACGCAGGCTGAGACCCTACCTGCCCGCAGACTGTCTCGCCAGAGTGGTACATGCTCTGGTTATCTCCCGCATGGACTACTGCAATGCGCTCTACGTGGGGCTACCTTTGAAGGTGACCCGGAAACTGCAATTAATCCAGAATGCGGCAGCTAGACTGGTGACTGGGAGTGGCTGCCGGGACCACATAACACCGGTCCTGAGAGAGCTACATTGGCTCCCAGTACGTTTCCGAGCACAATTCAAAGTGTTGGTGCTGACCTTTAAAGCCCTAAACAGCCTCGGTCCTGTATACCTGAAGGAGCGTCTCCACCCCCACCGTTCAGCCCGGACACTGAGATCCAGCGCCAAGGGCCTTCTGGCGGTTCCCTCACTGCGAGAAGCAAAGCTACAGGGAACCAGGCAGAGGGCCTTCTCGGTAGTGGCACCCGCCCTGTGGAACGCCCTGCCATCAGAGGTTAAAGGGATCAACAACTACATAACATTTAGGAAATACCTGAAGGCAGCCCTGTTTAGGGAAGTTTTTAACCTGTGATATTTTAATGTATTTTAGTATCTGTTGGAGGCTGCCCAGAGTGGCTGGGGGGACCCAGCCAGATGGGCAGGGTACAAATAATAAATTATTATTATTATTATAAAATAGATCACAAGACACAGCACACGTACGCCATTTGAATAGCAATGCCCATCAACTCGGGGGGGGGGGGGACCAGCCCCCTCACATATTTTAGGCCCCTAGGCAGCAGGTGCCGGTCTCCTCATACAAGCACTGGATTCCATCACACAGCCCAGCCCACTATTGACTTCACACATATGCCAGTCATTCACCCAGAAAGAGAGATAGAACATCTGGCAGATGCCTAGCAAATGCTTGGGGATGGACGCTCTTCCTCTCCTCGATTTCAGGCCAGAGCAATAGATGCCCGAAAGAAAAGGGAACCCATTAATTGAGCATTTCTCCTGCTTCTAAAATTGAGTTTGTCCCTCTTCTGAATTTATTCAAATGTGTGCATTCAGCCTACTGCAAATATTAGAGTACTAAATCAACATTAGCCTTAGAAAGGGGCTCACATTAGCCTCACAGAAAGCAACAACATTGGAACGAAGCATCAACTCTTGCCTAGACAATTTAACTTATGCCCAGCACATGGAACCTTACAAAGGGACAATATGCGTGGACTCTCTGCACCCTTACCATGGCAAAAAGACTGCTACTGATGAATTGGAAAAATACAAATGCGGCTCCCTTCTATGATTGGATTGAAAACTTATACAGACTCACAATGCAGATTTGCCAGGGACAAATTCAATGATATTTGGAATTCATTCTTACAAATACTGTAATAGGTTAAGATCTGGTGAAGTACAATAACAACTTTGTAAAGTATACAGTTTTGGGTTTCCCCCCCTCCCCCCTTTACTTTCGCTTCTACACAGGTGCTGTTTCTCTTTTCCTTTCTCTGTCTTTTATTTACATCTCACCATGTTTAGTGCACATATAACTATGTACTTTTAAACTTTCAATAAAGATGTCTAGATTTTAAATTTTTTTAAAAGAATACATCCTTCCACGATGGTTTTTGTTTTTTTTTAAACAAAACAAAACACCTTTATGCCTTTCCCTTCTGGTGGTTCCCTTACTGCGAGAAGCAAAGCTACAGGGAACCAGGCAGAGGGCCTTCTCGGTAGTGGCGCCCGCCCTGTGGAACACCCTCCCATCCCATGTCAAAGAGATAAATAACTACCTGACATTTAGAAAACACCTGAAGGCAGCCCTGTTTAGGGAAGTTTTTAAAGTGTGATATTTTAATGTATTTTAATGTTTGTTGGAAGCCGCCCAGAGTGGCTAGGGGGACCCGGCCAGATGGGCGGGGTACAAATAATAAATTATTATTATTATATTATTATTTCCCTGGGCCTGAGGATTCATGACTGCCTGAGTCGCAAGTGTGCAAGCAGGAGACTTGATTAAACTTGATTGCCCTTCAACCAAGAAAGCACAAAAAAACACAGTATATGTTCTAAATAAATAAAACCACATACCTTTTGAATACTGATGATTGCTTCGGGCATTTCATCTGTGAGCTATAAGGAATTTAGAAGAGTGAATTTTATTTTGCAAAGCAAATGGGGGGAAAAACCAGGGCACCTTATAAGGAATGGAAACAAACGTTTCAACACCCTCGTTTATGCGATATCCATAATGAAACGTCATGATGCAATGCCAATGAATTGATGGGTGTGTATTCCAAAACAGGGAGCATTGCAAGAAAATACAATGAGCATACACACTGTAACCCATGTGGCAGTTTCATCATAACCTACGCCACATGTAGCATACATAATGTAATGATTAACCCATTGTGTAGGAGAGCTGTCCGTAACAAAACACATTTGGTATTATGTTTGAATGGCCAGATTTATTTCCTAGATGTCCAAAGAACTACTCCAAGCTCTGAATTTAGTCTGGGTCAAGATGTCATCAATGGAAGAAGCACAGGACTCAGACATCATTGCAGCATCAACACCACAAATCACATGCTCTTGGCCTCCCCAGATTTCTTATTACTTGCCAGAGGCAAAGGAGCTGGCGAGGAGCATGGCCAATTCGTGTTTTGAATGCTGCAGAATGGCCTGATGCCTGATACACCTTGTGATTAGTGATGACCAGCCTGGGTGACAAAAGTCTACAGGCCCATAGGGCATAGCTGTCAACCCTCCCTTTCTTTGCGGGAAACTCCCTTATTCCAATACCGTTTCCCGCTGCTATCCCGGATTGTTAATATCCCTTAAATTTCCCGGATTTCAAAGGAAGCAGCTCCTCTCCCTCCCTGCCGGCCAGGGAGGCTCCTCAGCTGCGTTGCTCGGCTGCCAATAAGGAGTCTGAGACCGACTGGGGGCGGAGCTTGCATGCCTTGTGCAGCCAGACCCTCACACCCAACCAGACAGACAGCCTGCCTGCCATCTACGCTCTCGCTCTTTCGCTCTCCCGTTCGCGCGCAGCCTCTGGAGCGCAGGGTGGCGAGGCTATTTGGTGCCATTGCACCACCCTCATGGCATCCCTTATTTTCAAACCCAAAAGTTTGGAAAAAATCCTTTATTTTCAAATCCGAAAGTTGACGGCTATGCCATAGGGAGACCCTGCCTCAATCCAGACCCATTTTAAAATGGGCAGAAGATGCCAGATGGAATGGGGTCTGATCTGAAATGGGCTCTTTTTTTTTGCCAGACCTCCAGAACTGGACAAAAAATAATCTACCGTAGTACAAACAGCATTTCCATGCTTCTGGCATTAACCATTACTATATAAATATTTCAGGCCCCATTGCAGAACCTTCCTAAACCCAGCTGCTGTTTCTGACTACAGCCATCAAAACAGGAGCACAGCCATCCAAAACAGTTTATTAAATGGACCTATTCCCAGATAAGCTGCAAACCAGAGGGGGTGTGAGAGGGCATGAAGCATCCTTATTCAAGGATTAGAGCAGACAGTGGTTTAGGTGAAACACAAATGACTGCAGATTGGGAAGAACAGAGCCAACATCCATGGCTTGCCCAGCAGGCAGCCATACCTTGCAGGGATTTTTATTTGCCTCTTTTGGCTCACAGAACAGAACCTGTCCTCGAAGATGAGAGTGGAGGCTAGATTCATGAAGCCTCGGGGAGCTATAATACATCTGCCTGATCCATCTCACAGATGTTTATAAACCCACTGGAAGATTCCCCTGCTGCCCCCGCCATTCCCAGCTTCTCTCCAAGGGTGTGTACTGGTGTGTACTTTTAAGACACAAACTGAGATCCCGGTTTCTCTTAAAATGTGAGCACAAACTGTAAAAATCAACATTAGGAAAGGGATCAATGGTACAAGCTCAGCTGCTTCTGTCCATAGAAAGGAAGGCTGCATTTTTGCCATAAAGGCCTTTGGAACAGCTTCATTGCAGAAAAGGTGTTGGCACCCATGAAGGAGAATGTCCCTCTCTCAGCAAGGCTGCTGAAAGCAAACCATAATGAAAATAGTACCAGACCATTATTTTTCAATGTTGTCACAGCTGTGTTCATTGGTCACTGTCAGTGACAGGTGACTGAGCTCCAATGGAGTATCATTTGGGCCACTCTGATGGCCCGTTTGGGGTCATTTATTTGATTTATATTCTGCTCTTTCCCGAAAGCTCAGAGTAGCTTGCAACCATTTCCCTAAATTTTAATGGTCCCCCAGGGTTGTCTTCAGCCATTCCATCCACAGCTTAGAAGAGAGGAGGGTGCAAAATTGGAAGCTGCTTATTTTCAACCAGGGCACTTTGTAATTTACTTTTTACAAATGCATTTGCAACAAAACGTAATATGCTACAAAGAGCACAATTGAGTTTATACAGTGCCTCACAGGCAGATCCTAAACTAGTTGCCCTGGATACATTCTTGTGATTTTATACTGATTTGACATTGAGTTTTATTTTATCTGTATTTAGTGGGGGTCTTTTTAATTATTATTTTAAGGCAGCGGGGAGAGATTTTTCCACCCAGGGCCAAATTCCCTTCTGAGCAACCCTCTAGTGTCGTCAGGCCAGTGGTGCTCGTCTGTTTATAGGAGATAGTTTCATGGGGAACATTCAACCCTGTGTCACACATCCCACCCACTCACTCACCCACCCACCCACTCCTGAACCAGTCAACCACACAAACAGCTGCTTAGACCACTTCTCTCTGCTCTGCACAAAATGTGTTTTGGGCTAGCAGATTCATCGCAGCCAGATATGTAGCTGTCTATCAACTGGGTGAAGCAAATCCAGAGTGATGGGAGTGCGTTGAAATCTCTTCAATCAGAAACAAAGCAATTTTTAGATTTTATATGTCATTTCTATGTCAAAGCAGGGCAATCTGACAGGCAGGCGGGCGACTGCAAATGGGGCCCTCTCGCTCTGCCTTTGAGGATCAGAGCAGCAAAATGTAGCTTGGGAAATTTGGGTCTAGTTCTTGATTGAAGGAGGCCACTCAAGAAGAAGAAAAGTGAGAGCCGGGAATTACAGGAAAAGAGAGTCAAACACATACTTGCTGTTTGATTTTGCTACATTATTTGATATGAGGTAGGTTCCTTTTCCTCCGCCATCTCCTTTTAAACAAAGTTCTGTATTGCAACTGCTACAGACAGTCCTTTTCCTTCTCAAATACGGATGGCACTTCCCTGTGAGGAATAGCCTGAGTACAGATCGTCATGGGTTACAATCCACAAACACCTTGCATCTTTTTTCCTACATGGAAATGCTTTCTATATAGCAAAAGCCTAAAAAGAGCCTCTTCACCCTTCCAACAGAGATTACCGGTATGTGGCACATTCTTGCCCTCCTTACTCTTGTTTTTCTACATTTCCCAGGGTCAGCAACTGGTATCTTATGGGGAGCATAGCTTGAACTCTGATTCCTTTGCTCCCTGTTGCTGATCGCTATATATCGCTATATAGCTATAACCATGTAGTTTGAGGTAGATAAGTGGAACTAAATGCAATTTATGGACTGAGCTAAAAAATAATAATAGCTTCAAATTTTTCTGAGTATTGCAAAGCCACACATTCCTCTAACATTATTTCAGGGAACCAACAAAAAGGGTGGAGACGGAGGGGAAAGTAAGACCTCCCCCCCCCCAGGTAAAAAGGTAAAGGTAAAGGGGCCCCTGACAATTAGGTCCAGTAGTGACCGACTCTGGGGTTGCGGCGCTCATCTCGCTTTATTGGCCAAGAGCCAGCGTACAGCTTCCAGGTCATGTGGCCAGCATGACTAAGCCACTTCTGGCGAACCAGAGCAGTGCACAGAAACGCCGTTTACCTTCCCGCTGCAGCGGTACCTATTTATCTACTTGCACTTTGATGGGTACCAAGCACTTATTGTGCAATGCATACCTCCCAGCACTTTGCCAGAAGGTAATGGAAGCAGCACCCAGTTACTAATACAACTTACCTTGCAGAATTGTTCTGGGAGCTGGAGGGAACAGGCATAAGAGAGTCTTGAAGATTAACCAGGCCAGCCTGGTCACCACAGCCAACCAGATGCTTAGGGGAAGCCTGCAATTGGAACCTCAGCCCTCTCCTCCTCACCCAGCAACCAGCATTCCAAGGGATAGAAATAGATAGAGATAGAAATAGAATAGAAATACTTTATTGTCACTGTACCACATGTTTACAGTGAGATTAAACAAGCCCCCCTCCCCCCACAATCTCTCAGTCCTTGTCACACTCTGTGTGCTGTCGTACTACCACCAACCCCTAACATCAGCTGCAATGTTGCTGTCTTCCATTCAGCAGCCTCACGGCCCACGGGTAGAAACTGTTCTTTAACCTGTTGGTGCGGCTTATCATGTTTCTATATCTCCTGCCCAAAAAGGTGCTGGCCAGGATGTGAGTCATCCCTGAGAATGTTCCTCACTCTTCTGAGGCAACGGTCTCTCGCGATAACATCTAGCGGACCCAGGGGATGGCCCTCCGTAGGGACTCTCTGTCCATGGCTGTCAAGCCAGCATACCACACCATAATGCAGTATGAGAGAACACTTTCTATCGTGGACCGATAGAAGGAAATCATCAGTTGCTGTTCAGCTTTGTTCTTTCGCAAGACCCTTAGGAAATGAAGTCTCTGTTGGGCCTTCCTAACCGCAAGGGCTGTGTTGACCTTCCAAGTTAGGTCTTCACTAAGATGGACCTCCCAGGTATTTAAAGGAAGAGACTCTCTCCACACAGCCCCCTCACCCCGATGTACAACGGGGCTAGCTCCCCTCTCTTCCTCCGAAAGTCCAGCACCATCTCCTTTGTCTTGCCAATGTTTAGGTGCAGATTGTTCTCAGATGCTGCCTCCAATAGTTTTGCTGGCTTGCCCCTTGCTCCTTGTGGCTGCAAACACCCCAGGGCAAGAGAAACGAAAGGGAAGTTTTAGCAGAGGATTTTAAGGAGTTTGCGTGAGTTGTGCTTCGCTCTCTGCTTCTCTGGAAGTGCAAGGCAAACTATGATCTCAGTGATAGTTTGGCTCCATGGGCATAGCCAGGATTTTTGTTGGGGAGGGCAGAACCAACATGATTGGTCAGTTTGTTAAGTCAGTTTTCTAATGTTTTCCTTGATTTAGGGAAGCAGCTGCCCCCCCCCCCATGGTTACACCCATGTTTGGCTCACCCTTGGAATATGAACATAAGACCAGAGGGTTGGCTTTCTTCTCTACTGCGGTGGTCCCTTACACCACAGCTGTAATCTTGCTTAAAGCAGAACCTGGAGAACCTGCAAGACGCTGTCCGCCTGTCTGAGTGCGGAATGTTAATCTCCCCCTGACTTCAGAGAGTAAACGAAATGACATTGCCTTACAGTGGGTCCCACTCTAGCCTTCGGAACAGTAATACCGCCACCTTCAGGCATGATGCTAAATTGGTATGGCGAAAACGTTCACAGAGCTACAGAAATTTCCTTTTCGGCCCTAGGTACTGTATATGTGATAGAAAGACTCGTGATCAATATGCTTAACCGTAGGACGGATTCAGCCCTGCTGCTGCTGCTCCATTTGTGGAATCTTGCCACATCCCAGACTTGCATACCTTATCTTATTGATTACAAAGTATACTTATTTATTAATCAAAATCTTTCAGGTTTCCAAGCAACTCCAAGCAGCTCACAAAGACTAAGGATATAGTGGAAAACAAACTCAGAATTAAAACAGGATAATCAGCTAAAAACAGCTGTCAGATCACCAGATTTACGAGCCAAAAATGAATCAAAAAAGAAAAAAAGGGGGGGAGAGTAAAAGAAAAAGTGCAGACACAGAAGAGCGATTCCTAACTTCCAAAATATTCTAAAGCATGATTCCTGAACCTGGTGCTATCCTGATGTTTTTGGACTACAACTTCCATCAACCCCAGCTGATACCATACTCATATATCACACCCCACTGGGAGGGCACCCAGTGGCAAAGCCTGTTCTAAAGGCATTGTAAAGGTCTGATTCCTCACCATTTCTGTTCTAACCTATGGCAAATAAGAGGTGCCGACAATCAGAAGGGGCTGCTCTACATACCAGCAATGACATGAGCAAGATGCCAAGCCTCTCCCATGTCCTAATATTCCCCAAGCAGCATGGCCTAGTTGGTAAAAGACTGGTATGAAAAAAGGGATATTTACAGTGCATACTTATGGGAGACTGTTATGATATACCCGGCCTGGGGCAAGTTGTGAGACTGCCCCAAAAGCCAGAGCACATCAGCTTAGCACATACCTGGCTACAGAGAGACCGGAGTACTGTTAATATGTGATTGTTCCCAGATAGAAAGAAACAATACACACAGCCATTATTTAGGCTATCTATTTTATTCCAAGTAATTGTGCTGCTGCCAGCCCATGTAAAACGGTGGGTGCCATTTTGCCGTCCGTCTTGCTTCAGGACGAGCAGTTAAAGTGAGCTCGCAGGCTCAGGTAAAGTGAGTAAGTGAGCTCGCAGGCTCAGATCACAACAGTACATTCCATAGCAGGAAGTAAACAAAGCATACTTTCTCACAGGTCTGTGCGCCCGCCCCATTGCCACTATCCCGGGGGGGTTCCATCACGGCTGCCCCCCGCCCCGCACTGGCGCCATGCCCCCAGAACTCATGTCACGCACCCCCAGAACTTGAGTCACGCCCCTACGGACGACGTGTCACGCCCCTAGTATGTGTGCCCAGCCCCTTTGGGCAGTGCGCCCTGCCCCCGCCTGCTCCCCCACTCCCCGGTGCCAGAGAATGAAGCTCCGCCACTGGTTATTCTAAACCACAGGCTGCTAACCACAGGCTCCCACTGGTTGTCTGGAACTACAATTCCCATCATCCACAACCACTTGCCATGTTAGCTGGGGCTGATGGGAGCTGGAGACCATAACACCTGGAGAACAACAATGTCTCCAAGTGGCATGCTCTACTTCCCCCTGCCATGGGACTGAATAGCAAACATTCCCATATCTGAGAGGACGCTGTGTTATCTACTCGGCGATATCATTGGTATAAACATTAAAGGTGCTGCCAGGTTCTCTTATCGGTTGTTCAATAGAAGTGCCAAGCCATTTGTCTTTTAGCCTTTTATTTTCAGTGCCAAACTATTTACAGTGCAGAGCTCAGTCTTATCATAACTGCTCAGTCAGAAGCACAATCCGGAAGTGCCTCCCTCCTGTTTTGGCGCCAACACCACAATCTTGGCATCCTAAATTGCCGCCTTCTTCTCCTACGTGCTATCTGTGCCGGAACTGACGCTTCCCCCTCCGCGCGAGTCTGTTGGGTGGTGCCAGGCCTCTCACTATCTCTCTGGAGACCTTGCACTCCCTGGCTCCCAGCCACTAACTGTTCCTCCCCCAAGATTGGACTGCCAGTTTCACTCGAAGATGAATCTGTTGTTAAAACAGGTTGTGGCTCTCTATAAACACTCAGAGCTGGACTGGCAGGGGCTGGCAGGTCCCTGACAGGTGCATTGCTCCCTTCCTTGCCAACCCGAATCACCAAGCATCAGACTTGCCTTTATTTGCATAGGCCTGCACCTTCATTTGTATTGTCCTGCCTTCGGTTCTGTTTCTTGGTCAATCTAGAGCAGGGATGGTTCCCAATCTGGTCCTGTATACTGTATATGAGTGTGTGTGAGAGAGAGAGATAAATAGGTGTATATCTTTTGGCCTTGTCCACTGAGCACTGCGCCACCTGCCATCTGATTTTAGCCTCTGACCACTTTCCTCTGAGGGAACTGGGCCTTCATGGTGGGAAATATTTCCCACCCCTTCCTTAGGCTGCTAGTGGGACCGTGGGAAGTGGCTCTTATCATTCTGAGTGTCACTCACCCCGGGGAGAGCGGAGACCTCCCTGGAACAGCTTCCTGTCCTCTTTCTTTTCCACCAGAGTCCTGAATCTTCTGCTGCAGCCTTCTCTGTGTCGCCCCAATGTGCCTGCAGCATGTCATGTCAAGCATGTCAGGCATGACAGAGAACAGACACAATCCAGCCAGCTCAGAAACGCTTAAAGGCAGCATTGGAGGTGGCTGGCAAGAGCACAGGCCGTTGTTTCTCCTGAAAAGGGTTGGTAGCAGACTGAACCAGATAAAATTCAACGAGAGGAGCTCTTCCCCAGGCACAGAGATTTTCATTCAAAACAAAACACACAGCCAAGTAGCAGACAGGAAGCTGATTCTGAATATTGGCCCATGCACTGGGCACTGATACATAGAGGAGGAGCCACCACCAATGCAGGCCTCTCCAGATGATGGAGGGGGTGAGGGGCTTCGGGCAACATGTGATTGTTTTTTCTAGATTACCTATCATCATCATTCTTTTATTCGACCATCAGTCAGAAGAATACATTTGTACAGAATTAAAAGCATCCGAGAGAACTTTGAAAAAAGGAAAGATAATCCACAATAGAATGGAACTAAACAAATAGCCCCAAATTGATACAATCAATTAAAATCTTGCGACGCTTAGAAGCTAAAAAAAGAAATTTAGCCACCAGGGAGGCTGTATTTCTAGTAATATTATTCAGTAAATATAAAACCTGTCTTTCTCTGGGTAGAAAGCTAGATTGACGTAAAAGTGGAGTTATAAGATTTTGCCTAAGTTCTACACAGAGAGGACAAGACAGAAGGATATGTTCGGTAGACTCAACCACGCCCATAGTACAGTGACAGGTTCTCTGGGCGTATGGAACTCCCTTGTACCTTCCCCACAATACCGCGGAATCAAGGGCGTTTAGTCTAGCCGCTGTAAGAAGTCTGCGGTATTCCACATAGTGGATTTCCGCGAGATAGGGGGCTGGTGTCATTTGATATATCTGGTCCCCTAGGAACATCCCTGGTTTCACTTGAACTATGTCCTCTTGTCTGGCAATATCGCTCAATCTCTGAGAAATTATACGTCATGGACTCCAGGTAGAGGTGTGACAATCCACAGGACTGCACCTGGAGTACCTATATTGGCAGTTGTTTTGAAGTAACAAGACTGTAATTAAAATAAGCTGCTTTTTATTTCTATCAGGGTGTATTCTATCTTGGTGAATTTATCCACAAGATGTATTTCTATTCTCTCATGTCTAACGTCTATAATCACCTAAAGTATCTGTGTAAATAGTACGTTCAGGGCTGGCCTTAAAATTAAACAGACCGAGAGACGGCCACTTCAGGCAGCTGATTTGGGGGGGGGTCATGTAAAGACAGCAAATGGTTAATGAAAATGATAAATTATAGATGATCACCATCATTTATTTACTGTATTTTGACTGCCAGGGAGGGGGGTTCAGGCACTTGTGGGATTTTCTGCCTCAGGTGCCAAAATAATTCAACCGGATTTGACTCGGAGGGGTAGGGTGCCATTTGATCCTCTGCCTCGGGCGGCAAGATCTCTTGGGCAAGTCCTGGGTATATTTTCAAAATGTTAATTGTAAAGAATGAAATAAAAATATTAATGTGGTGTTGTTGTTTTTGCGACTTCTCCTCGAAACCATCCAAGGACAGGCCTTTGAAGCTGGCTGTGAATCACTGTCACTGCAAAAACCCAAAGCAGGACCCTTAAGTAGGGAAAAGAGATAAAGGGAAGCAAACACATGTTTTACTAGCAGCAGAGGGATCCAAGCTTCAACCTTCACAGCACTTAACTATAAAAAAATGGAGTGGGGTGGTAGCGGCCCCTAGCTTTAAAAACACAATTTACCGGGCAATGTAACTGGGTAGCAGGATGGCAGAGTAAAGGAGCCTGTTGACTGTCCTGTGTTGCTTCAGCCCAGACAGAGCAGAATTGCAAGGGGGGGGGGGTTGAGATTCAGATTTTTCGCTAGGCTAGGTAGCATATCTGCATCGAAAGCCAACAGCACCCTGACCCACAGTGCCCCATTTTGGGGGTCTCTGCATGTTGCCGCTGGCAGGATTACTGCTGGTTATAGCTTCCTACCCAACTGGTTACAGGTAGGTAGCCGTGTTGGTCTGCCATAGTCAAAACAAAATAAAAAATACCAGTAGCACCTTAAAGGTAAAGGGACCCCTGACCATTAGGTCCAGTCGTGTCCGACTCTGGGGTTGCGGCGCTCATCTCGCTTTATTGGCCGAGAGCCGGCGTACAGCTTCTGGGTCATGTGGCCAGCATGACAAAGCCGCTTCTGGCGAACCAGAACAGCGCACGGAAACACCGTTTACCTTCCCACCGGAGCGGTTCCTATTTATCTACTTGCACTTTGACGTGCTTTTGAACTGCTAGGTGGGCAGGAGCTGGGACCGAGCAATGGGAGCTCACCCTGTTGCGGGGATTCAAACCGCCGACCTTCTGATTGGCAAGCCCTAGGCTCTGTGGTTTAACCCACAGCGCCACCTGCGTCCCTTAGAGACCAACTAAGTTTGTATTTGGTATGAGAAGTGTCCATGCACACGAAACTCATACCAAATACAAACTTAGTTGGTCTCTAAGGTGTTACTGGAAGGATTTTTTTAAATTTTGTTTTGCCCAACTGGGTGAAGCTAAGGCCTCTGCTGTGGTGGAACACACAGATACCTTCTGCCAAAAGGAGCCAGCGAAGAAGGGACTGTGCAGTATCCTAACCCTCCTGGTCATCGAGAGAGAGTGTGGTAGGCAGATTTAGGTCAGGCAAATTCACAGAAGGTAGGCTTATCAATAACATTGGCCAAGAAAGCTATGTGAAACCTCCATGTGAAGGGGCAACATACCACAGGCTTGGGACAAACAACAAGTAGGTTGCCACCTTCTCACCCTCTCCTTGTGAGATTCTGGGAACATCTGACTGGTTACCACCAGAAACAGAATGTGGGGCTAGATGGGCTGAACGCATGGGGCAATTCTCTTTTTTCTTTTTTTATATAATCATTTTTATTAGTTTTATAAGAATACAATAATAAATTCACACCTTTATCTTCACATCTTATACCGTTTTGACTTTTTATGGCCGTGACCTCCGTCAAACCTTCCTTATGATATTCTAATATCTATTCCTTATATCTATATTTCCTAAATCAATCATTGTTTTATATTATTACTTTCTAAAAAATAATCACTATATCTTCGTATTCACAACAATATTTCTTCCTTACTCTACAAAGCTTCTTGCAGTCCCACCAACGTATTCAATTGAATACAATTTTCCTTTAAATAGTCTGCAAATTTAGTCCAGTCTTGGATGAACTTCTGGTCCCGCTGTTCGCGGATTCTCCCCGTCATCTTGTCCAATTCTGCATACTCCGTTAGAACGCGTGGGGCAATTCTCAGCTGCCCACCATACTTGGCTTACATCGAAGGGGTGTGTTAGGAGACTTCCTGGTTATGTTAGGAAAACTCTATATACAGTGAGGGGAAAAGGTATTTGATCCCCTGCTAAATTTGCCAATTTGCCCTCTGACAAAGAAATGACCAGCTGGGATTACAGTTAAGACCTCTCCCTAATAATAATAATAATAATAATAAACTTTTATTTGTACCCCGCCCTTCCCAGCCAAGACCGGGCTCAGAGTGGCTAACAATCATAAAACCACAACAAAACACAAAACAATCGATTAAAAATGCAGATTAAAATACAATTTAAAATTTAAAATGCCACCTCATTTTAAGCAGCCCACCAAAAAACCAAAGGAATAAAACGTCAGGGTTAAACTCAAACCAACGCAAAAGCCAGGCGAAACAGCTCCGTCTTGCAGGCCCTGCAGAAAGATGCCAAATCCCGCCTTGCGGCAGACCTGGGACGTTTTGGTGGAGGGTGAGTAATAAATTTTAAAACAAACAAACAACAGATGGTGATGATGAAAGGAAGGGTGACACTTGCAAATTGATCTGAAATCAGCCAAATATTGGGCTTCATGCCTCTAAGTAAGGGTCAATCCAGATGTTGGGATGTTTGCAAAAATGTGCTTGTGAGTTTGGCCAGAAAGTGGGGAGTGGGGTTTAATTTATTACCCGATGGCAGCTGAGTGAAATGCACACCTCCACCCCCCGCCTTAACCTCCCTGTGCTCTGCTGCTTGAACATTTTTGGCCCTCCATTACCGGACCAGGCTGGATGAATAGATGCAACCCATATGCTTGGGATTTGGTGTTCAGTTCATTTTTTTTCATATTACATTATCTATTTTTCATATGGAACTCTCTTTCATATGCCATTTTCTTGTCAGCTCCACCAAGATGTAGTCCATCCCTGGAGCTTTGTTTCTTTTTCATCAGTTCCACAATTTGGACGACTTCATCAAAGGTCAGTTCCTCAATTAAGGGCTGGATGCTTTCAAATGTCTAGTTGTCTTCATGGGATGTCTTTATCATTATGCTGACAATTCAGCAGTTCATTAGGCTACCCCCCTCCCACCTTCTCAAATTGTGTTTCTTGTTAGTAAGAAGGTTGCCATCATTCTCCCCGGAGACTTATTCTTGCAGCAAAGTGTTTCTAATTGTAACTGATTTCCCCACCTCCTTAAAGACACCTTCAGTGTTCCCCATTCTTATCTTCTGCTTTGGAATTAATGCAGTATTTCTTTCAACCAATAAAGATTTCCCTTCCTTTCATTCATCTACACAGAAGTCCCAAAAAATCTACCAAAACTTTTCCTTAACATTAACCACTTCTCTCCAGGCACTCTATTATCCAATACTGGGCAGCCTATGAACTTTGGTTATTTTGATCCTTTTGACCTGAAACAGGCTCTGGATCAAATTACGTAAGAATGAAGAGATCCATGACCAGATTGCCCAGTATTCCCGTATTTTCGTAAAAGCAGCCATGGGGGCTCCCAAACTGGATTGGACCATGATGTTGTGAGTTGGTCATATAACCTTTTCCCCAAAGATGTAGGGCAAACATCAGCATCATTTAGATCAGGAAAATGGTGCATGAGAAGGTTTTTTAACCTGTCCCCAATTTAATGGCAGGTGGGACAACATCTGCTTTAAAGAAAAAATAGAAATATTAGGCAATGCAATCATGGATCATCCATGTGTTATGTAGCTCGGCCTTCCACTTCCACCATGAGAAATAGATATCATATTCTAAATACACAGGTGACACTGTGTTAAACTTGCTTAGATGGTTCAGTTTTGGTGCATTTTGTCTTGGTGTACAGTTCTAGTAAACTCACAGAGGAAAACTGCTGGTCAGGTTGTTCCCTCCATGTCTTACGTGATACGCCACCACACATAGTCCAATTGTACGAGGCAAATATATGCATGACACGTGCCATTTTAACAACTTATTATCCTCAAAGTTGGCTGTCATTAAATGGGGCCACAGATACAAAGAAATAAAAACCTCCAATCTAATTTCAGCTTTTTGGCACATGCCCACTGGGATGGGTTGGGTTTGACAACGATCCATATTCCATTTATGTAAGGTTCTGCCCAGCAACTCATTTTACAGGGACCATATTTTGAACTGAGCAAGGGCTCGTGGGCCAACAACACTGGCTCTCTGCCAACTCAAGCTAAGACACAAAGGGCTACTTCACCCCCTGCTCTTTGGCAGGGATGAAGGCCAGCCCTCTAGATCTTGCACTCCAATTCCCATCTGCTCCAGCAAGCATGGCCAATGATCAAGGACCACGGAAGTTGTCATTCAACAACATCTGGAAGGCAGCTGGTCCCCTGGCCTGGCTTTTCAGCATGAAGAGCAATAGACGACTTGGCAGCTACTTCGTCTCATTTGCCCTGTGTTGGCTCACATGGTGCAGGAGTCAGCAACTGAAATGCATAACAAAGCAATAAAACTTTTTTGCTATATAATATTGGGAGGTGGGATCTGAAGAGCAGCATGACTCTTGTTTCAGCTTGGGAGAAAGCAGCTGAGACGCTTTCTAAAAGACCCCTGGGGAAATTTCTGGGGGCTAAATTTGGCCATCGGGACATTGGCTGTTGATTCCCAAGGTAAGGCGAGGCTGGAGTGCATCTCTATATTCTCAGTATGAAACTGGACTGTATCACCTTAAAGGAGGGTCCTAGCTTTTCTGTCACATGGTTGAGGTTTTTGGTTTAAATATTCCAACCCTTCCCCAGCACCACCACCAAGGAAATAAGGCATGCACCAGGGAAGGGCACCAAGTGAAAGAAAATGGAAAATGGCCTTGACACATTCACAAACGCTCAGCTCAAAGGCAGAGGAAAGGAGCCTGGAGCTGCAAATTACTAATCAATGCTAGGTAAGAACAATAAAACACTAATAATGGAGAGCCCATCACATCTGTCCAGCAGTAATTGGCTTTGACAAAAGGTCTCCCGAAAAAAGTGTCAGGGCTTTGGTTAAGGGTTAAATGATGCCAATAACCTGAGATAACCAGAAGAGTTCTGTGTCCTGTTGGAAGGCAAAAAGGGGAGAGCAACAATCACCTAATGTACTCCTAATTGCAATTTGAATATCACTTGGCTTGCTCAGGGATGAAGGGGCTGGCTTGGGCACCTCAATAACTGAGTGTGCCTAATTACAAAAAATAAAAAATAAACAGATCCCTCATATAGAAAACTAGCATGTCAGGGGGAAAGCTACGGTAGTGCCATGAGTTCATTGGGACGTGCATGGATTGGCAGACTCAGACTGAGGAGGAAGCAGAATGGGGGCATAGCTGTCAACTTTCGGATTTGAAAATAAGGGATCAGCAGCCTCACCTGTCCCGGGGACAGTCTATGGTTCTCGGGGACAGTCCACGCAGCAGTAATCCCCCCAGGCTACAAATTAAATTACACCAGGCTACACACCATCATCTTTCCCCACCTCAGGGTCTCTTTTCCAGGGAGTCTTCTCTTCTCATGCGATGCTTCAGGATCTGTCCTTCCGGTGAGCAGCCAGGGCTGATGTCCTTCAGAATGGATCGGTTTGATCTTCTTGCAGTCCACGGGACTCCAGCACCACAATTCAAAAGCGTCATGGGGGGATTGATCAGGTTCACTCTTTTGGCTCTCTGGCATCCATTAATGACTTATTATACAAACGTGTTGCAGACTTTGCATCCTTTAACACTCTTTTGGAAGGAGTGTATTTGTGGGCTGGGCCAGAGTGGTTGATTTTACATGCAAGCAAAGCACAAACAGTGCTGTTGTCTAATGACATCCTATTCTCTGTAACTATTGGTGAGCAACGCAGCCGAGCAACGCAGCTGAGGAGCCTCCCTGGCCGGCAGGGAGGGAGAGGAGCTGCTTCCTTTGAAATCCAGGAAATTTACAGGATATCTAACAATCCGGGATAGCAGCGGGAAACGGCGTTGGAATAAGGGAATTTCCCACCAAAAAGGGGAAACAGCAAAGAACGGCGCTGGAATAAGGGAAATTCCCACCAAAAAATGGAAGGTTGACAGCTATGAATGGGGGGGGGGCATGGGAGTTGGGGGTGAGCTTGAACCCAGGAGAGATGGAGACCCTGTGGGTTGGTGGTACCCATGCCTAGCAGATTGGCCAGTTACTTGTTCTTGATGGGCTAGCAGACTCAGTTATTGCAATACACCTTATGGAGGGCTACCCTTGGTCATGGCTGGAAGCTCCAGCTGGTGCAAAGCATTGCAGCTTGGCTGCTGGTGGGGACAGACTATTCCCAGTATGCAACTGGTGTTCCAAAGCTTGCACTGGCTGCCCTTACACCCCTGGGCCAGGTTCAAGGCTCTTGTATCAATCTATAGCTTGGGTCCAGGATACCTCTAGGATCACCTGATCCCTTTTATCCCTGTACAGTCACTGTGGTCTTTGGGTGAGTCACTGCTAGTGGTCCCCATGGCTTGGATGCATGGCTTGTATCCCCAAGGAGACATGTGTTCAATATTTAAGGCCCAGTTTTGTAGAACTCACAGGTGCAGTCCTGTGGATTGTCACACCACTACCTGGAGTCCATGACATATAATCAAGCTAGAACTGCAATCTCCCGGAGATTGAGCGATATTGCCAGACAAGAGGACATAGCTCAAGTGAAACCAGGGATGTTCCTAGGGGACCAGATATATCAAATGACACCAGCCCCCTATCTCGCGGAAATCCACTATGTGGAATACCGCAGACTTCTTACAGCGGCTAGACTAAACGCCCTTGATTCCGCGGTATTGTGGGGAAGGTTCAAGGGAGTTCCATACACCCAGAGAACCTGTCATTGTACTATGGGCGTGGTTGAGTCTACCGAACATATCCTTCTGTCTTGTCCTCTCTATGCAGAACTTAGGCAAAATCTTATAACTCCACTTTTACATCAATCTAACTTTCTACCCAGAGAAAGACAGGTTTTATATTTACTGAATAATATTACTAGAAATACAGCCTCCCTGGTGGCTAAATTTCTTTTTTTAGCTTCTAAGCGTTGCAAGATTTTAATTGATTGTATTGATATGGGGCTATTTGTTTAGTTCCATTCTATTGTGGATTATGTTTCCTTTTTTCAAAGTTCTCTCAGATGCTTTTAATTCTGTACAAATGTCTTCTTCTGACTGACGGTCGAATAAAAGAATGATGATAATGATGAACTCCCTTCCATTGGAGGCCAGACAGGCCCACTCCTTTTTGAATTTCTGGCACCTACTGAATACTTTTTTTTTAATTGCAGCAGGCTTTTATATCGAACTCTGATTTTACAGTCCTAACTCGTTTTTAGTCCCGATGTCTTGGATTGCTTGTACACCACAATTAAGCAGTGTACAAATTGTAGAATGAATAAGTAAAACAACGCTGGCTTTATTTATTTATCTGTTGCATTTTTATTCTGCTCTTTATCCCAAGGAACTCAAGATCAGGCATCCCCAAACTGCGGCCCTCCAGATGTTTTGGCCTACAACTCCCATGATCCCTAGGTAACAGGACCAGTGGCCAGGGATGATGGGAATTGTAGTCCAAAACATCTGGAGGGCCGCAGTTTGGGGATGCCTGCTCAAGATAGTGGGGCCACCCTATTTTATTCTCACAACAATTCTGAGTGGTGGACTATGCTAAGAGATGGTGATTTGATCTACACCATCACGTGAATTTAATGGAAGATTTGAACTGCAGGCTTCAGGTCACCGTCTAATAATCTGCTTTGTCGTGCCTTACTGATATAACTTCAATTTCTTGCTGTTTGTCCTGATCTTATAGGCAGGACGAATTGAATCAGTCACCTGCCCATCACTGCTGCCACCCAAGAAGTGAGGAGAAACAAGATCTCACAAAATCTTGCTGGAAGGTGCCACAACACGTTGGTAGGTGGGGCTTTGGCAGAGACAGCAGGACAGCACTTTCCCATTCCACCTCAGGCAGCAAACTGGGGTGCATCGCCACTGCTGATAGGTAATGCTTTTAGTGTGGAATTTTGGTTTGTCTTCTGATATTTATCAGATACATATCCAGCCGCCTATCCCACCAGTTCACAAAGCCCCACACTTGCTTAGCAGCAGCGGCGGCAGCAGTTCACCAGTTGAATTCAGACCATTCTTTGCCTCTGAATATGAATCCTGCCAGCCTCTTTGAAATGAATGTGACAAAGCAGGATATGCATTTTTAAAGGAATAAATTGAGACGCAGACCCTAGTATTATTCTAGATGAGAGTCTGAAGCTGAGAGATAGCCTAAGGCCACGGCTGAGCCGAGTTTCGAACAAGAGTTCCCCCTGCCTTCTGCCCAAGCCCAACACACAAACTACAGAAGAGTGCTGCAGGCACCCACCCTATGTAGTACAAGCCCAAAAGGGATTGATAGGTTCTTGCAATGACTTAAGAGCTCTGTTCAAACTATTTGTATTTAAGAAGGTTACACATTGTAATTCCCAGGCACATCTTTTCAATATGTGTCTGAAGCCCCATACCATAAATATTTTTAGTTTCAGTAATTGTCCTTGTACCTGTAACACTGCCTCATAGAATGAAATAATCATAGAGTTGGAAGGGACCCTGTGGGTCATCTAGTCCAACCCCCTGCAATGCAGGAATCTAAACTATAGCATCCATGACAGGTGACCATCCAAGCTCTGCTTAAAAATTTCCAAGGAAGGAGAGTCCACCACCTTCTGACGGAGTCTGTTCTACTGTCAGTCTTACCATCAGAAAGTTTCCCCCCAGAATCCCCATTCTTGTAACTTGTTTTTTTTTTAATTATATTTATTGGGTTTTAACAAAATTAGATGAACAATAAACAAAAAACAGAAAACTTAACATAGTACATAATACATAATAAAAATACAAAAACACAAACATGCATCATCTTTTCCCTTTCATCTTGTCTATTCATGTTGGGGTGACTTCCTCATGTCTCCCCTGCTGCGTTTCATTGTCAATCATCTTTAGTAATTTCCTCTCATCTTTAAATATTTTCCTTAATTATTACTTATGTTCTCGTCTTAACATTGTCTTAACCATACATCATACATATATATCACTTAATCCTATTTTTCTAATCTGTAAGCTGTCAGTTCTTCCAACTTTTTTCTATCTTTAAATCTTACAATAGTCTTTTAAATATACTTTAAATTTCTTCCAATCTTGTTCCACTGTCTCCTCCCTCTGGTAGCGTAGTTTCCCGGTCAGTTCGGCAAGCTCCATAAAGTCTATCAATTTCATCTGCCATTCTTCTATCGTAGGTAGTTTCTGTGCCTTCCAGTTCCTTGCAATCAAAATCCTGGCTGCTGTTGTGGCATACATAAAAAAGGTTTGGTCCTTCTTGGGGACCTCTTGGTTCACAATTCCAAGTAGAAAAGCTTCTGGTTTTTTAACAAATGTGTTTTTCAACAATTTTTCATTTCATTATAAATCTTTTCCCAGAAAGCTTTTATCCTTGGGCAAGTCCACCACATATGGTAGAATGTCCCTTCCACCTCCTTACATTTCCAACATTTATTATCCTGCAAATGATAGATTTTAGCAAGTTTGACTGGGGTCAAATACCATCTGTATATCATTTTCATAATATTCTCTCTTAACAAATTACATGCCGTAAATTTAACTCCTTTCTTCCACAGTCTCTCCCAGTCCTCCATCATGATGTTGTGCCCAACATCTTTAGCCCAATCTATCATTGCAGATTTAACCAGTTCATCTTGCGTATGCCACTCAGAATCCCCATTCTTGTAACTTGACCCCATTGATTCAAGCCCTACTCTCCGGAGCAGGAGAAAACAAGTTTGCTCCATCTTCCATGTGACAGCCTGTCAGGGATCTGCCCACCCCTGCCAGTCCAGCTCTGAGTGCTTACAGGGACCTGCAGCCTGTGTTGATGACAGATTCATCTTCGAGTGAATCTGGCAGCCCCTCTTCGGGGGAGGAGCAGTTAGTGGCTGGGAACCAGGGAGTGCCAGGTGTCCAGGGAGTTGCTGAGAGACCTGGCACCACCCAGCAGACTGGCTCAGAGGGGGATGCGTCAGTTCCGGTGCATATCTCATGTAGGAGGAGAAGGCAGCAATTCCGGATGCCAAGGCTTTGGTGTTGGCACCAAAACAGGAGGGAGGCACTTCCGGATTCTGCTAGTGACTGAGCAGACATGATAAACTGAATTCTGCACTGTAAATAGCTTTGCACAAAATAAAGAGACTTAAAGACAAGATGGCTTGGTCTTACTATTGAACAACCGATAAGGGAATCTGACACAGCCCTTTAGATATTGAAAGGTGACTATCATATCTCGTCTCTCTTCTCTTTTCTAGGCTAAACATACCAACGCTCCAAAACTCCGGATGACCCCAAACATGGGGGATAAAATCAAACCTTGAAGAACCCTACACTGAAGGCTCCAAGAGACCAAAGAGCACTCCCCAAGCATCACCCTCTAGATACGACCATCTAAGTAGGACCAGAACCACTGCAAAGCGGTGCCACCCACCCCTAACTCAGACAGCTACTCCAGAAGGATACCATGGTTGTTGCCACTGAGAGGTCTCTTCCACTGGAGATCATCTGTCAGGAGTGCGTGCAGGAGCCAGGCCCTGTGACCAGTAGGGCTTCGCAGGACTGGGGCTTTCCTAAGTTGTTCTGAAGAGGCAAGGGGCGGACTCTTGGTTCCTTGACTCCTGGTTCCTGACCCTCAGGCCCTCCTGGCTTCCAGACTCCCGTTCCTGCTCCCACCCCGCCATCTTGCCCCTGGTCCCGACATCCTCAGCCGGGACTTCGACCGCCTATAAACCGGACCTTGACATCATCATTCAG
Source organism: Darevskia mixta (assembly GCA_034641385.1). Lineage (NCBI taxonomy): Eukaryota > Metazoa > Chordata > Lepidosauria > Squamata > Lacertidae > Darevskia > Darevskia mixta. The sequence goes on along the minus strand of JAWWNH010000139.1, from coordinate 945,123 downwards.
GGCAGCCAAAACAGTTTCTGTGCCAATTCTGGGTCTAAACCCCAACTGAAATGGATTTTAAAAATCAGTTTCATCCCAGAGCACCCGGATCTGGTCTGTGACCACCCATTCAAGAACCTTGCCCAAGAAGGCAACTGGCCAGTAATTGCTCAGATTTTCCAAATGTGGGTTTGAGCCCCACAGTGGATGAAAGATTCCTCCATTTCGAGGGGTTGGACTAGATGATCCTCATGGTCCCTTCCAACTATATTCTATGGTTCTATGGTAAGCCAGTTGGATGGGGGTGGGGTTAGGATGCATATATCAACATTGACTAGTAAGAAACACGCCTTTCTAAATCTGTGGCCCTATTACTATGGAGCAAGCTCTCTGACCAAATTGCATTTTTATCCTACTTCTTGCAGTATTTGTTAGACAAAAATCCTATTACACAGCAGAGTCAAGGGATCATGGGTCCAGCCTTTAGGCAAACACAATCCTATTACAAGACAGATCTTGACTCCAGCCTTTATTTACAGAAATCATTATTCTAAGAATCCCTGAGGAAATCATGACACCAAATGCTACAGACCAAATTCCTCCACGTACGAGGGAAGAGCCTCTGAGCAAGTCTCATCTGAGCATCATAACACCACCAGTGACTCCTCCGCTGTGGATTTAGGGAAAACCAGAAAGAGGAGCGGTGGGTTGTTAACAGGCGCATATAGCAGAAGTATCTTTGCTTTCTAGCACAGTTGCCTTGGTCAGCAAATTCAAATTCAAGCATTGCCAGAAGCTGCTGGAATTGGACAGGACCTGCCCTTGTGTGCAAAGCCACTGAACTGCAGGTGACAGCTTCTCAGTAAAGGACACTCAGGACTTGGGGTGAGGACCAAGCTCTCCCTCTGGCTCCACCCTTAAGTGCAGAGTTGTTCAGTGCAGACTGTCTCGCCAGAGTGGTGGATGCTCTAGTTATCTCCCGCTTGGACTACTGCAATGCGCTCTACGTGGGGCTACCTTTGAAGGTGACCCGGAAACTGCAATTAATCCCGAATGTGGCAGCTAGACTGGTGACTGGGAGTGGCCGCCGGGACCACATAACACCGGTCCTGAGAGATCTACATTGGCTCCCAGTACATTTCCAAGCACAATTCAAAGTGTTGGTGCTGACCTTTAAAGCCCTAAACGGCCTCGGTGCTATATATATCTCCACCCCCACCATTCAGGCCGGACACTGACGTCCAGCGCCGAGGGCCTTCTGGCGGTTCCCTCACTGCGAGAAGCAAAGCTACAGGGAACCAGGCAGAGGGCCTTCTCAGTAGTGGCACCCGCCCTGTGGAACGCCCTCCCAGCAGAGGTGAAAGAGATAAACAACTACCTGACATTTAGAAAATACCTGAAGGCAGCCCTGTTTAGGGAAGTTTTTAATCTGTGATATTTTAATGTATTTTGATATTTGTGGAAGCCGCCCAGAGTGGCTGGGGAGACCCAGCCAGATGGGTGGGGTACAGATAATATATTATTATTATTATTATTATTATTATTATTATTGCTCCAACTTCTGCTTTACCGCTCAGTCCTGCCCCTGACTTGCTCTTGGGTGCTGGTTACTGGCCTGCCCCACAGCTCCTTGCTCCCAGATCCTGGCTCACTTCTGACTGCTGCCCACTGTCCACACCTGACAATCAGATCATACTGCCACAGCTTATAACACATAATAGCAGATAGCAGTAATCTCATTTAAACACACCAGGTTACACTATTATCTTTCAATGCTTTCCCAATATTTTTTTACGGTTGAACCTTACTCCAAAACCATATGAATACTTTTAGTAAGATTCATATTGTTCTCTGCATTCCTGTCCTGATATTTATCAACATTAACATATATGCCCTATCTCAGTCCATTAAAAGGAGATTTGGTGTGGTTTTTTTGCTTCCATTTATAACTAAAAGCTCTCCTGGCTGCCATTAACAGTAGGTACTTCATACTTTAATAACTAATAGTTTTCCTGTAAACATCTAGACATTTGGAGGTGCATCAGATTTTTTAAAAACATTTTTCAGTAGTGTGGTGTACAACAGAACATTTAAACATAGTGGGTTCAACACCAGTGGCAAATTCAAAACACAGAAAGTATTTCTCAAGAGTTCTGTTCCTATGGGTAGGTCTATAATTGCTTGAGTTAAATGGTTCTGAAAGTTAATGCTTTTTCTCTCTCCAGAGTTCAAGGTGGTACTGACTAAACAGATGGATTAGTGGCCAACTCCCAAGAGACTGTGATCTACTCGTTAAAAACAGGCAGTGATCTACCCCATTTTTTGGGGTTCAGGTTGTTGAGCTTTTTTTAGGTAGGAAAGCCCATTTTTTAGGGGTTCAGGTCAAAGTTGTTGAGCTTATTTGAGGGGAGCCACTGATCTGCCACAGTCGTCCAGTGATCTACCAGTAGATCACGATCTACCTCTTGGATGTGCCTGGTCTAAAGCATGGTGATTCTAAGAAACCGGTGATTCGGATCATGATGATTTTGAAGTCGGAGATTCACATCGTTGTGATTTTAAAATCAGCTATTTAAATCATGATGATTTTTAAAATCAGTGGTTTCAATCACGGTGGTTCTGAAATCATTGATTCAAATCATGGTGATTTTAAAAATCTGTGATTTAATTCATGGCGATTTTTAAATCAATGATCCGAATCGTGATGGTTTTAAAAATCTGTGATTTAAATCATGATGATTTGATTTTGAAATATGATTTGAATCATGGATCTTTTTTTGAAAATCATCATGATTTCAAAATCAATGGCTTGAATCACCATGATTTTAAAGTCAGTGATTTAAATCATGATGATTTTTGAAAATCAGTGCCCCTGAACACAATGCCTCCGAAATCGATGATTTAGACCAGGAACGTCAAACAGGTAGATTGTGATCTACTGGTAGATTACTGGACATCTGTGGTAGATCACTGGTAGATCACTGGCTCCCCACAAAGAAGCTCAACAACTTTGACCTGAACCCCTAAAAAAACGGGCTTTCCTCCCTAAAAAAAAGCTCAACAACCTGAACCCCCAAAAATGGGGTAGATCACTGCCTGTTTTTAATTCTGTGAGTAGATCGCAGTCTCTTGGGAGGTGGCCACCCCTGGTTAGACCCCTGATCACGATTATTTAAAGATGATTGATTTAAAAAAATACTGCATGCACAAATATGATTCAGGTGGTGCGTATTATAGTAAGTCATAGCCCCCAATATGGATACTATGCCTTTCCCAGCCCGAAATATACTAATGCAGACTGAAATCTGCCAGCCTGTTTAACACTGCAGAAGCTCAGGCAGCCAGTATAATTCAGCAAAACAAAGACTCTATAATGGAGTACTTCAAAATGCTCTAGAATTGTAGGCAGTTAGTAAACACATCATTAATGGAAGAGTCGTTCCTGACGGTGTTGGTGAAAGCAGAATTTCCATGACAGCTATTTGTAAACAAGAGATGTTCAATGAAGTATGCTTACCTTTATAAAGGTATACAATTTCATGGTGTCTGGAAATACATAACCAGTTTTTATCTTGGCACAGCAGAGAATCAGCTGCATTCCCCTGGTGTCTGATGAAGAACCCTCCATAACTAGAAGCTAGGCACACCTATACTTAGATTGCACCTGCGCTTCAGACTCGGTCAGAATTTCAGACAATTTTTCAGGTATCTTAGAAGACATCAGACTCTTCCCTGGATTATTGAAAGGTTCTTCAAGGTGTTTCACAATCAGCCTACTGGTAATTGCACAAAATAAGGAAGGATGTGCAGTAACAAGCCAATCAGAAGGCAGGGAATTGAAACGAGCCCCAGATGGAACAAGGGGTGCCTTTCAGCCGAGAGCCATGCACAATTGAGTCAGGTCTTTGTGCCTTTAAAAGGCAACAAAACGAAGTAAAGCTAGGATTTGAGATAATATGCAAAATAATTCAGAAATCCCCGCCTTTGCAACAGCTATATATCTACAGATAATTGGCAGAGGCAAACGCTGTCACTTTTTGTCCAGGAAGCAGTATGAAGAATAATAGGAAAGGCTCTCAAAGATCTTTTTTTGCAATAAAAGCTAGTTGCTTTACTTGCAGGATGTAGCTGTGGATGCAAGCTTAGCTGAGTCAAGGAAGCCTGGATATAAGAGGGGAGATCTCCTTCAGTCCTACATAATATCATCCACGTGTGAAGCTGTCTTTGGGTTCTTCCGGGGGGGGGGGGATATTAAAACAGGTCGCTAAAATCCAATTTTTCTGTGTGCACAATTGGGTGAAGTTTGCCATCTTCAGACTCCACTTATTAGTTAATTCTTGAAAGAATGTTTATTTGCTGTGTTTTCTGTCCCCTTCCCTGTTCTGTGAATGTACACAAGTTTTTTTAAAAAAATCTGTGTACACACAGAATTCCAGATCTTGCGCAAGATTGATATTTTTATGTCCTCTGCCATAAACAGGGCCTTTTTTCCAGCCACAGCTCACTGGAGCAGTTTTCCAGCGCCTCTCAAGTGGTCGCCATTGTCATTCTAGAGAACAAGGGAGAAGTTCATGGCGAGCTCTGGCACCTCTTTTTCTATAAAAATAGCACTGAACATGCATATGTATTGTTTTAAAAAAATATTAACTCTGCAAGGTTAACATCTTGAGATTGGGGAGGGAAGTGAAATTTGATTCCGTTTGCATTTAAAGTTGTATCTATCAGATTTGCACTTCCCAAAATAATATGCAAATTGAAACCGATCTCCTTTGAAATTTGCATTATTTGCATTATCTGGATTTTCTCCAAACAAACGTTTACAAAAATGCATGTATTAAGGGAAAGTGTGCATTAAAATGAAGGTGGTTGTTTCACTGATGATTTGTTATTTATTCTATATGATGCATGTTGTAATTATGACGTTCTATTATGTTATTGTAATTTATTGTTTGTAAGCCACTTTGTGACTTGTGTGAGTGAAAAGCAGCATAGAATCTAATAAATGAAAATAAGTGAAATAATATTTTATATATATATATTAAAGGTATATATATTCATGAAAGGTAAAGGGACCCCTGACCATTAGGTCCAGTCGTGTCCGACTCTGGGGTTGCGGCGCTCATCTCGCTTTAGTGGCCGAGAGCCGGCATACAGCTTCCAGGTCATGTGGCCAGCATGACTAAGCCGCTTCTGGCGAACCAGAGCAGCGCACGGAAACGCCGTTTACCTTCCCGCCAGAGCGGTTTCTACTTTATCTACTTGCACTTTGACGTGCTTTCAAACTGCTAGGTGGGCAGGAGCTGGGTCTGAGCAACGGGAGCTCACCCCGTCGCAGGGATTCGAAGCGCCGACCTTCTGATCAGCAAGCTCTAGGCTCTGTGGTTTAACCCACAGCGCCACCTGGGTCCCGATATATATTCATTAAGCACCCTTAAAAAAACCTGGTTTGAAAGGAAGTCTAAATTTAATACGAATAAGCATGCAGAAGCCTACATTTAGGCTGAAATCCTATTAATATTTACAAGGAAGGGAGCCCCATTAAACTCAGTGGCACTTATGCGTAAGCAGACCTAGGCTCTGGATATATAGCTCTTGAAACTGAATCATCATACACAGAGTTAAAATCTGGTTTTGTGTGTAGACAAATGAACCACGTGGAAAAATTACGGTATATGACTTCTGAAGTTAAGCATTTTAAATGGCACAAGTCAGGTATCAAATTTATTACTGTAGGCTTCCTACTGGATCTGGAGACTAGCAAGTCACCAGAGGCAATCAAATCCAAGAGATGCCATCCCATATCTCACCAGGATCAGCTACTGAGCTCATATGAAACATCTTGTATTTCTTCATTAAGCCTTCAGATGACTGGAGCTCTGAATGGGGTCATGTTCTCAAATTCTGAATATTTATTACTTTACCTACCAAACAGCATAGAAATTTACTTTTTCCCTGTCTCATGGAGAAAACTACTATTGTGTCTGGTAAATAGCATTCCCTGCACCTGGACAGCTCTGTATGCTTGCTACAGCTAGGGATGCGGCGGAAATCTGATTCAGTTCACATTTAAAGCTTAATCTATCAAATCCACACTTCCTAAGCAATATGAGAAGCAAAACACAGCCGTCCTTTATAATTTGCACTTATCCATATATTGTGATGCATTTCCCCATTGGTTTGTAAAAATGGAAACATTGGGGTAAATGTGCATCAAAATGAATATATTGGTGAAAATAATATACAAAAAAGCAAGCATTCTTGCAGTGAAATTTTCCTAGTAGATATCAGTCAAAAGTGTGCTTTTTTTATAAATTTCCACTAATATGCTGAAGAATTTGCTTTGCTTTTTTTTTCTCTCTCTCTCTTTAAATCTAATTGCTAGAGAAATGGGGAGAACTTAATTTAAAGGTAAAGGGACCCCTGATCGTTAGGTCCAGTCATGGACAACTCTGGGGTTGCGGCACTCATCTCGCTTTATTGGCCGAGGGAGCCGGCGTACAGCTTCCGGGTCATGTGGCCAGCATGACTAAGCCGCTTCTGGCGAACCAGAGCAGCACACGGAAACGCCGTTTACCTTCCCACCGGAGCGGTACCTATTTATCTACTTGCACTTTGACGTGCTTTCAAACTGCTAGGTTGGCAGGAGCTGGGACCGAGCAACGGGAGCTCACCCCGTCACGGGGATTCGAACCACCGACCTTCCGATCAGCAAGCCCTAGGCTCTGTGGTTTAGACCACAGCACCACCCGTGTCCCTGAACTTAATTTAGGATTGGGGAAATGAGAAACTGGGAGAACTGGAACTGACAGATCCTTCCACCCCTCCGTACGGCCCAAGGCCAGGAATATCGAGGGGAGGCACCATCACTCACTGGTAGCACACAGGTTCAATCTTTGGCATCTCTAGTTAAAAGGATCAGGCAGCAGGTGTAGTGGTTAAGAGCTGTAGACTCATAATCCGGGGAACCGGGTTCAAGTCTCTGCTCCTCCATATGCAGCTGCTGGGTGACCTTGGGCTAGTCATACTTCTTTGAAGTCTCTCAGCCCCACTCACCTCACAGAGTGTTTGTTGTGGGGGAGGAAGGGAAAGGAGAATGTTAGCCGCTTTGAGACTCCTTCGGGTAGTGATAAAGTGGGATATCAAATCCAAACTCTTCTTCTTCTTCTTCTTCTTCTTACAGATCGACTCATGTGTCTATACACTGATGCACCTCAACCCATGTCTTATGCACTTGTTCATGTAAGTATCACTCCAGGGATCTTTACAGGAAGCAATTGTGCAACACAGATGTTATTGCAATGGACCCAATTACTTTAAGATGCCGATACTGTATTGCCTTGCCTGCCTAGCGGGGGTAGCAAGAACCACACAATTTACTACGATTTAAATATTTATTCACCCTAGACGGCTTTGCAACTTGAAGCACTGGTACAGAAATATAAAATAGCACAGTGGCTCATTTTTAGAAATTATGCACACGTTATCTGAAGCCATGTTATGTGGACCATAAAATGAAACTGGTCCCTTTGCAGAGGCAGAGATAGGCGTGGAAGATAATGTCTCTATATGGGGCAGAGGCACAGCAGGAAAAGCTGCTAATAATAATTAGTTGTCCCAAAGAAGGGGTGGCAGGCAGAAGGGGTGACATGCTTGCTGCCGCAATCCTGACTAATTTGAAAGAAAAACAATAACATAGCTGGAAAACAGGTAGGAAGAAGAGGCAAGGTCAAGCTGAAGAAGGTTGGATCCTGCAAGCATCCGCAGGATCAAAACAGGCATGGGAAAGAGCAACATGGAACAGCCTCCTGGAAGATGCCCAAAAAGCTGAACATCTCCTGGACAAAAGATTGTTTTGTGTGGGATGTAAACACACAGAGCAGTCAAACACAACACTGCTAGAGTGGACATGAAGGTGTCTCAGTCCTCCAGCCATAACTTCCTGTTTACCTGGACTGAGACAACTTCCTCTATGTAACTGAAGGTGGGAGTGACTTCACCAGGTTAGGACAAAACCACAGGTCAGCGGCCATTTCCCTCTCTTGGATTGGGACTTCAAGCAAGCAACATCTTAGAGCAGAGATGGACTCTTGGCTTCTAGCCAAGAGGGCCCAAATGGAGCCTACTCCCTCATGGAGAGTCTCCACATGTACATATATTTTCTAAACTTAAGTCTGCCTTCATCTGGGATCTTATTGTGACTATTTGATGTCTGTGAGTAAACGTTTTTATATGCTTTTATAGAAGACTTGTGTAGTGTCTTATTTTGGAGGGATAAAAGGGGAAATACCAGGAAACTATTTTACAGAGGTTTAAACAAACCTGAGCAACCTTCCGCTGTGTGATTTTAAAAGGGGAATGTAACTCTGCTGACTTAGTTGAACTTGTAAACACAAGTTGGGATAGGATATCTTAAGCAATATATCCTCATCCACATTCCTAAACATTCCCACATTTTGGAGAAGAGTGTGGTATAGCTGTAGTAGGGAAAGACTGAGCTGGTGCAGAAATCTGGGTAGATGGCTGACAAAGTGGGAATGAAGAGGCATCTAGTTCAGGAAAAGGCCTTCCTGAATGCCACAGACTTATGAAGGTCATGGCTGGCTGTAAGGGACATTTAGAGACAACAGGCACAGCTGTCAGTATATCCCAATATGCTTTTGCCACCAGAGAGTGGCAAGGTCACAAGGGGTCTCTGCTCAGTCAGAACTTGCTGCTATGTGATTGAGATTTCCCTCAGAGGGACAAGTGGAGCTATTTCCCAGGAAATGTACATTGAGACTTAATCCAATTACCAGGGGAAGGTGCTTGCTGGAGGCTGCCTCCATTACTGTCCCTAGTTAATTAATGCTAAGTAAGGACACCTGCACATATTGGATATGGTAGAAGTTCCAGGGACTAATTAAAATTGCACTTACAAAGTCCATTATGCATACTGGCAAGAGCAAGGATATTCCTCTGCCCAGCAACTACCACGAGGAGGATATTTTCTGTGAGCCACTGGAGGACCCCCTGATTCTTGGCTTGAACTACCATCACATCCCTTGATTCTTTGCAATAGTACAATATGCACTCCCCAGAGCAAAGCCAAAATAAGCACATAGGTTCAACTAGAACTTTGAGTATGTCTCAGGACTAACTTCTTGGTAACAGGTGGTGGGCGAGGGGCCCTCTCTCTGCTTGACACCCTATAGCAGGCATAGGCAACCTTGGCTCTCCAGATGTTTTGGAACCACAACTCCCATGATCCCTAGCTAACAGGGCCAGTGGTCAGGGATGATGGGAATTGTAGTCCCAAAACATCTGGAGAGCCAATGTTGCCTATACCTGCCCTATAGCGCTGCTGCCACTTTTCTAAGACCATACTGGGCTAGGTGGACAAATAGTTTGCCCTGGCCTGAAGCATTTTCTGGGTTCCTCCTCTGATCAATAAAAACAAATTCCCAAATAAATGCATGTAGGATTGCCTGGGTCTTCAAGTAAGTGATCTTGCTTAGTATCCTTGCATGTACCCAGAAATTCAGAGGGAAGACTGTCTTTTGTCTTTAGCTAAAGGGACCCCTGACCATTAGGTCCAGTCACGGACGATTCTGGGGTTGCGGTGCTCATCTCGCTTTATTGGCTAAGGGAGCCGGCGTACAGCATCCGGGTCATGTGGCCAGCATGACTAAGCCGCTTCTGGCGAAACCAGAGCAGCGCACAGAAACACCGTTTACCTTCCCGCCAGAGTGGTACCTATTTATCTACTTGCACTTTGACGTGCTTTCGAACTGCTAGGTTGGCAGGAGCAGGGACCAACCAACGGGAGCTCACCCCGTCGCGGGGATTCAAACTGCCAACCTTCTGATTGGCAAGCCCAAGGCTCTGTGGTTTAGACCACAGCGCCACCTGCGTCCCTCGTCTTTTGTCTTTAAGAAGACATAAAACTGCATTACCAAAAGGCATGCAGGATGCATCGCCAAGACTTTAGGATTGTGCTCCTCATTTGTCGAAAGGCTCAATTTAGTTGCAAACCAATGTATTTTAATCGTTAAGGCAACCAGTTACTATACAGGCATGGTCAGGAAATGCAGGGATTTCGAAATTAGAAAGTTGATTGAAATGAGTGATTGATTCAAATTCAATTGATTTAAATCAAACCAGTCTACCAGGAAGCCCTCCTTCTAAGGCTGATCAGAAAATGTCTCTACTGCCATTAGCATTCACCAAGCTATCCAGCAAGGCAAGCACTTAGGGAAGATAGTGACATAGATAAGAGCTGAGTGGCCAATCAAGCTAGCTTTTCATCTTGTGTTGCTAGGGCAGGCAGTTAAATCAAGAGTACAGCTACCACCGATGTGGATAACAAGCTTCATCCAGGTTCTACCACCCACTCCTTAATCAACAGAGCATTAACTGTTTCCGCACATGGGTGGTGCAATCTGTGGTCATGTTCTACAAAGGTGGGAAGGACATCAGAGTCGTGGTGAGGATAGTGTCACCTGCTGCTGCTGCTGCTGCTGCTTCAACTTGCAGAGGAGGTGTTCACCAGCTAAAACACTTACCTACTCAAAATACTAGAGCAAAGACTTGTAACTGAAAAATGTACAGCAGGAGAACACAGCTCTGGCCATCTCAAGAGGAAGCTCACAAGACAGCTCTGAAGTGGACAGAGATCAAGGTCTTTGGGGTGGAACTAGCCCAGCCCCAACTGTCACAGAGCGGCAACAAAAAGTCCAGGAATTTGCCGAGATGGCTTATCTTACCAACAGCATGAGGGGCAACTCTAAGCAAAAATTCGAAGATAAATGGAATAAATGCAAAATATATGTTCAAAATTACAGTAAGGGTTTGATAACCATGACAGCTTTTGAGTGACCTTAGAAGATGTAGAAGTTAAATAAGAGTGGTAAGGGTGCAGGAAGATAAAAGAATGTATTAGAAAAACGGCAAAGAAATGTATAATAATAAGGAAGACATTCATTTCTATTACTTGATTATGCTTTTGGGTTGGACAGGAAGTCTATGTATTTAATTGTATTCTTTTTTCCTCTTTTTTTTCTTTTCCTTTTTTTTTCGTTTTATGCACATTTCCGACTACTTTGACGACCAAGTTCTTTTTTCTCTTTTCTGTTTCCTTTTTTTCCCTTTTCTCTTTTTTCTTCCCTCTTGCTATTTGTTTTCTTTATTGGCATGAGATACTAGATACTTTGTATTAGTGAACAAATGAGATGTACAATAAGAGACATGAAAGTATTATATTATAATGATGTTTATTACTGTAAAATACGAATCGGATCAATAAAGAATTTTTTTTATAAAAAAAAGGGGGGGTGGAACTAGCCCATGGGTAGGTAAACTAAGGCCCAGGGGCCAGATCCGGCCCAATCGCCTTCTCAATCCGGCCTGCGGACGGTCCAGGACTCAACATGTTTTTACATGAGTAGAATGTGTGCTTTTATTTAAAATGCATCTCTGGGTTATTTGTAGGGCATAGGAATTTGTTCATCCCCCCCCCCAATATATTCCGGCCCACCACATGGTCTGAGGGACAGTGGACCAGCCCCCTGCTGAAAATGTTTGCTGACCCCTGAACCAGCCCCTGGTCAGGGATCAATATGCTCAACTCCCAGTCCAGTGTAATCAATCAACTTGAGAAAAATTGGCCAAGATGCATTGTAACATATGAAGTCACACATGGGTATGGTTGGTTCAACAGGTCAAATATTCATGTGCCACCTGGAATCTCAGTTTCCTAGTTGAAGCAGTGCTTAAGTGGGTATCACAGGGAACATTTGCATCAGCCCTTAGAAATGCCTAACTTCAGCTATATGTTGATCAGCATTTTATGTTGTGCTTGCTTCTTAACCCATCATTTAATGTGCATAGTTCCCCATCCTTGGGGATAGCCAGTGTAGAGCCTTCCAGATCTCATGAACTGCTGAATCTCATCAGCCACAGTCAGCAGGGCTAACGTTCAGGGATTATGGGAGTTGTAATCTGCATTGGCTATCCATGCCAACAAGTTATTAGCAGTTTCCATTGCAGAATCCATGTACAGTGGTACTTTGGGTTAATAACTTAATTCATTCTGGAGGTCCGTTCTTAAGCTGAAACTGTTCTTAACCTGAGGTACCACTTTAGCTAATGGGGCCTCCCACTGCCGCTGCGCCGCCACCGTGCGATTTCTGTTCTCATCCTGAAGCAAAGTTCTTAACCCGAGGTACTACATCCGGGTTAGCAGAGTCTGTAACCTGAAGCATCTGTAACCCGAGGTACCACTGTACCCTTGACATTTTGGTTGCTATTTATTTATTCAACATATTCATCATGTGAGTTCAAGGTTACACAACAATAAAAACAGACAATACAATATAAATACAATGATTTCCCTATTAAAAACAATAAATAGCTAAATTACTACAAGTAATCACATAAATAATCAAACCCACCTAAGCATGATCACCCTTAAAATTAGTCAGTGAAGGGTTCCCTCACCACCACTGCACAACAGCAGCAATGCCCAAGAGAAGAGCAAAGTCTTTGCCTAGTGCTGAAACAATGTTAATGTGGGCACCAGGTGAGTCTCTCTGGGGAGAGCATTCCATCAACAGGGGCACCACTGAACTCTCTTGCTGAATGCCACCTGCTGAAGTTTTATTAGTTGCATTGCACTAGATCTGGAAATGGTTTGAACTTATATTTGAAACTGGAATTTCAGGAGGTTTAGGTTTTGCTAGGTGGGACTTGAATTCCATAGCTGAAACTGGGATTTCAGTTTCTCATGTGGGTGTGTAATCTCAATGGCATTGAGCCATAGCTGCCAACCCTCCCTTTTTTTGTGGGAAACTCCCTTATTCCAATGCCGTTTCCCGCTGCTATCCCGGATTGTTGATATCCCTTAAATTTCCCGGATTTCAAAGGAAGCAGCTCCTCTCCCTCCCTGCCGGCCAGGGAGGCTCCTCAGCTGCGTTGCTCGGCTGCCAATAAGGAGTCTGAGACCGACTGGGGGCGGAGCTTGCCTGCCTTGTGCAGCCAGACGCTCACACCCAACCAGACAGACAGCCTGCCTGCCGTCTATGCGCTCGCTCTTTCGCTCACCCATTCACACGCAGCCTCTGGAGCACAGGGTGGTGAGGCTACTTGGTGCCTTTGCACCGCCCTCGCAGCATCCCTTACGTATTTTCAAATCCGAAAGTTCGAAAAAATCCCTTATTTTCAAATCCGAAAGTTGACAGCTGTGCATTGAGCAGCATCACGTAAGGATGCCTAGGAACTGTGCCGGATCTGACATGAGCGTTGCCGCTCCACTAGCACACACAATTATCCCAAATCTTCCTTACGTCCAATGTAAAGGGCGCACATTTGTTTTGTAACTAGTGAAAAACAGAAAGGAATGGAGCTCATTTGTTATGAAGTGGATGCCAGATTAATAAATGAGCTCCAAATGGTGCTATTCATTTGTTTTCTTCTGGCAGCTAGAATAGATCAGGTGAAGATTACAGAGAGGAGGAGGAGAAAGTGCACTTTTAGTTAAATGTGTTTAAAGCCAAAGTCCTGGACATCAACTACTGCTCACAAAAGGGGGGGAAATCTCATGGGGATTTTTACAGGTCTAAAGACCCATAGCTGTCAACCCTCCCTTTTTTTGGCGGGAAACTCCCTTATTCCAATGCCGTTTCCCGCTGCTTCCAAAAGTTTGGAAAAATCCCTTATTTTCAAATCCGAAAGTTGACAGCTATGTAAAGACCAGACGGCAAACATATTCCTGTATGCTACTGAGGTTTGGGGATAAAGGAGCTTCTCAGCCCCAGTTTCTAAAAACCAAGCTCTAGGTAGCCACTGAGAGGAGCGCAGAAAGAAGAAAAGTCATGGTGCATCTGCAGCCTTCAGCTTCCCGAGTTGCAACAAAACATGTCTCTCCCATATCGGCCTCTACAGCCACAGCAGGCCCTGCAACCTTCCAACAGTTTGACTTCACCCCAAAAGGCACACTCCTCCATTGCCTCCTGAGACAGATGGATGCCAACATTAACTTGTACATACTGCTTGGGGGGGGGGCACAAGAGCCCCACATGCACAGAAGTTGTGGAAATAAAAATCCCAGGTCTGGCACATCTGTAGCCTGATGTCTAGCTTGAGCCTTACCATCAAGGCAATTTAGCAAGATTGTACCAAGGACCTGCGTTTTTCTCCATTAGTTACCAAGCCGAGTGGAAAAAATATACATATATCACATGGTCCTTAGAGTAAAAAAGAGCTCTTCCATCTACCCCATACCAAAGAAATTCTAATTTAAAAGGACAATGGGAAAATATCCCTTTGGAGAAGATGTTCAGCATCTTCTGGCCCTTCTCTGGATCAATGAATCTTCCTAATTAAAGATTTTCTACTTGCAGAACAGGCCAATGGGCACCGTGGCCTTGGGGAAAGAAATTCAAAGATGCAAAGATGCACTTCAGGAAGGGGGGTGGGGAATCATCTCTATAACTTAATATCTGCCATGTGACCCTTCAGAGAGGATTTGAGCCAGCGTATCACTTCACTCAATGGCATAACAGATGCAAAACAGCTGGATATTGGCTAATTACCCTTTTTACATGCTCAGCCTTTTTCAAGGGATTGTGTTCCCCTTACAGCAGCAAATCTGTGTAATTCTATTCCCCTCTTATAGCAGCAAAATGTATGTGTGCTCACTCTTTTCTTAAGCACACTGGCATATACTTGAAAAATAGCTTGCCTGTTTGCATGCACGATAATACCATCTTTGGATAATGATGTTCAGCCTTTAAATGGTGCTTAATATTCTCCAAAGCACTTAACAAACACAGTTTGTGGAATCCTACAATATTTCTGTAAATTAGGTTAGTAGTGTTACACTCACTCTGCAGATGGTTGGCTGAGGTTGCCAGATAGCCACCTAATAAGTTCGTGGCAGAGGTGAGATTTGAGAGCAGGATCTTGACTAGTCCATTATACCAGCTGTCAGTCATCATTGCAATGATGAAGATGAGTGGCATCAGTGTACACAACACTGGGAATTTTGTTATAAGGCAAACCCTCAGTGAGTTAGGGACTTCCCCTGCGTGCAAAGACAGGCTCTGGCAGATTGAGAGGATGAGATCAATGGCGGGTCCTGCAGTCAAAAAGGCGGTTTCTGCATATGCTGTAGGCTTTAGTTGGACACCACCCCAGTAGGTTTCCATATGCCACAGAAAGTGAGGAGACTATTACAAGGTTAGGCATACAGTGGACGCTCGGGTTGCGAACGTGAATTGTGCGGGAGGCACGTTTGCAACCCACAGCATTCACAACCCGCA
Organism: Darevskia mixta; assembly: GCA_034641385.1. NCBI lineage: Eukaryota > Metazoa > Chordata > Lepidosauria > Squamata > Lacertidae > Darevskia > Darevskia mixta. Next base: position 929,848 of record JAWWNH010000139.1, on the reverse strand, counting down.
GTGCCGCGTCTGCACACGCCCGGGTCGCGATTCGGCACTTCTGCACATGCGCAAGCACCAAAACCCGGAAGTAACCCGTTCCGGTACTTCCGGGTTCGGCGCGGTGCACAACCCGAAAACGTGCAACCCGAAGCATCTGTAACCCGAGGTATGACTGTATATCATATCACCAGAAGCATCGGGGAATAAATTACCGTATTTTTCGCTCCATAAGACGCACTTTTTTCCTCCTAAAAAGTAAGGGGAAATGTCTTGCATCTTATGGAGTGAATGTGTGGTCACTGGAGCTCAGCTGCCCAGGGGCAAAAGCAGATCATGCTTTTTAAAAAGAGAGAGAGAGAGAAGGGGGTATTGAAAGGAAGCCTGCTGAGCAGCTGCTCTTCAAACGATCGGGGAGAGAGATAAGGGAGAGAGATTCCAGCCCCGCCCCCTTGCAGAGGGAGGCTGTTTCCCCAGCGACATGTGACTGGCTGATTAGATTATCTGTCTGGAAACTGTAGAAATGGCTTCCTGAAGCTGCAAAACTGTGAGTTAAACCCCATAAAACAGGGTTTTTTCCTTTGCAAAAGAAGCTGCAGAAATTTGAGCTGGTCCTTAAAAAACGGGCCTTTTCTCCTTTGCAAAAGAAGCTACAGAAATTTGAGCTGATCCTCAAAAAAATTGGGCTTTTCCCCTCTAAAAACTAGGTGCGTCCTATGGTCAGGTGCTCCTTATAGAGCGAAAAAGGTAATGGCCTTCATTGAGAGGCAAGTTTCTCACTTGATTTACTCATTCATTTACCTGAAGGTAAAACGGTGTAGTAAGTTTGCCTCCTCCTCTGTGCTTTTCACTCCCCTCAGCCACTTATTTTCTTGACCATTCAAAACAGAGCTGAAAGCAAATTAAGGGCTTATTCCCTCATTGAACTCAGTGGGGCTGCCGTCCAAGTAAAAATGCCCAGGATCACGCAGCCCAGCCGTTCAGAGGGATGCTGACTGCATCAGTGATTCTGTTTTACAGGGAGCGAGTAGAGCAGCCAAGATCTGAATCAGAACCGAGCCTGTTTCAGCAGGAGCTGAATGTGAGATCCGCCTGGAACTTTTTCCCCCAGCCAGAACATCCCAAAAGATCCTCCGTGGGCCTTGCATGGCATTAAGAATCAGTTATATAAGTGGGAAAGGATTCAACAAGCACCACTTTGCAACTCTGGAGGACTCAGCATCTGCGTCTTCAAAGTCCTTATCCATTTTCCCAAGCTATTTTAAATGTTTTTGCCTTGATTGTGCCTGGATGGGTGACAATTGCTTGGTGTAGAGCGGGGGGGGGGGTGTTGCTTTTTTTATTATTTAATTTTTTACGGCTTAGCTGCTGAGAAGCACAGATGTTGCCGGCTGTGTCAGGGCAAGGTGCTAAAGGCTGCGCGAAAATGTTAGAGAGCATTAATTATCTCCTTGCAGCTGTTCCTTAACCCTCTGCGACTCGCCTTTTCAGCTACTGCCACAATAACAGTTGAGGAATGGAATTCAAGCAGAAGGTTTGACAGCAACGTGGAGACAAACTAAAGGTTAAAACGGGAAGAAAAGCACCATCCAAACACTTTTCAAGATGCTTTTTTCCCTGAGATCCATTTGGAATTCAAACCCCTGAGGGCATGAGTGGCTCTTCACCCAAATGCTGGCAGTTTGATGAGGTCTAAACCTAGTGGGAGATTGAATGATGGAGCTGCTGAGAAGACTTTGCCGTCTAAACTGCAGGGCAGCATTTCCCAGACTTCTAATAGCTGAGGCACACTTTTTCTGAATTAATACTTGAGGTACACTTTGCCCTTACACCCTCAATGCTTAACTTCCTTTATTCATTTATACAATTGTCCATTCCCAAGGCAACTTATATAGCTACAATAAATAGTAAAAACAGAAACAAAAAACAGACCATTTTAAAAATCAGAGCCACAGTCCTGTCAAGAAGAAGAGGAAGAAAAAGAAGAAGATGGATGGACTTGTTAACAAGAAGAAAAAGATGGTCAGAAAAATGCAAAAGAAAGGGAAAGAAACACAAACTTCAGGATTTGATTTGAAGGAGGACAAAGTTATGAAGGACATCAAGCTGCAGAGCAAGAAAAGAGAATGCCTCACAGTTCTTTTTGACTGTTGGAGATGGACTGACGTGAGGGTGGGGGTGGGCTGAAAAGGATATATTTCAATTTGATTTTCTTTCTGGCTTTAAGGACTATAATGTTCGGATATGGTTACTGGCATAAATGATTATTTGTTTAAATTAGGAGTTAAGTAGGGGGAAATTTAGCTAAAAATCCCGAGACCAGAGGGAGGTAAGGGTGTAAAAAATACAATTTTAGGAGTTTGAAATTAGGTTAAAGTAAGGGAATTAGACAAGATTATAGGAAAAGAGCAGAAGTACCAAGATGCTGGGGTTTGGAAAAAGGAGTGTCTTAAGTAAAATGATTTTTGTATTTCATGATGTTTTAAAATTTAGGAGTAGGAAAACTGTTAGAGAGGAAAGATAATGAATTCAACAAAGGGGGACTTAAGGAAGTCATTCGAAATATGAAATTGAGGAAAGAAGGAATACCTGGCCCACAGAATGGGGCCAGGACCAAGCAATGATATAAAATACTGTTAGTAAGGTTAAATGTACAAATGATTAGGTTTACCCTTGTGAGAGAGGGGGATGGAAGTTGCTTCCCACAGTGAGAGGGGGGAAGTATGGAAATTTAACCGCTATGTTATGTGCTTAAAAATTGTAAAAACCAATAAAGTTTTTGGAAAATAAAAATAAAAATCAGAGCCACTAACGCAAAAGCAACCAGCATACAAGTTATGTCATGACCCCCAAGCTCAGCAGCGATGAAGATGAGGAATTGGGGGCTGCAGAGTCTCCAGCTAAGGAGCCGGTTGAGGTGCAGGGCTCTGAGTCTACCTCTGGAGATCAGGAGACCACTGAGTCCTGATGGACATGAATCTCCTATGCCTGTGATCCCAGAGGCTGGACCCTCATGGACACCTTCCCCTGAGGAACTAAATGCCTCCCACAGGACCTCACCAGTCCAATGGTGCAGAGAACGCAGCAGGTGGGAAGCTATGGAATGGAGGAGGAGAGCTCATCTTTGTCCAGAGGGTTGTCCTTTTAAGAATTTAAACTTAGAAACAATGAGGAGGAAGGGGAGGGAATCTGGAAGAAGCTTTAAAAGGCTCAGTCTGCTCTAGACCTTTATTGGAGCAAGTGGCTTACTGGGAGCTATCCATGGTACTGGAGGCTCCGAGGGATCAAGCATCAAACCAGAATGTGACAGGTTAAAGCTGAGCCATTGAAACATAATGAAACATCTGGGGGAATCAAACTGACCTGAATGTCCAGTAGAATGGAAACATTTTTCTTTCTCACCAAAAAGCTAAAATAGACTGAGGCCAGGTCTCTACAATCAACTCACACATAGCTCCCATTCATTTCAATTTGCAGGAGAACTTCCTGGTAGATTGTGCCTGCTGACTCTGAAAATAGGTCAACCTTCACCTTTCACCTTTGGCAGCAGTGAAACTAGGCTTTATTTCATACGGGTCAAAGACCCGGTTTCACACCCCTCCCACACGCCCCCGGGGCAAAATACCCCACCTCCCACCCCTGTAGCTACAGCACTGCCTTTGGATCAGGGATTGAGGCATTTAAAAGAGACTGGGATGTCTATGTCAGGACAGGGGGTGGTTCTGTATCAGTTCTGTATGCTTTTCTCAATGTTGTTGGTAGATTTTGGTTCTGGGTAGCATGAAAATAGAATATGGTTACCTGAAAGTCTCTTGACAGAAGGAACTTTCCTCTACCCTGTCACGTGCTCCTGTCATGTCAATTGGGATTTCAGAGATTCTTAGGCAAGGCACAGGGGGCGGGGAGCTTAGCGTGGAAGATTTGGCATGAAAAAACAAGATTTTCTTGCGCTGCCTCTGACCTTCTTGAATGCTTTACGCAATCAGGTGGGGACGGTAACCCTCTTGGGGCAATAGGTCCTTTGCCAGTCTTGTGGACCCCAGTAAATGCCCAGTCATTCCAGACCTGCACACTGCTAAAAGGGGTAAAGGCGAAGATATATAGCTAGTTTATCTATGCTGGAACTGTCAAGGATCAATGTAGATACATTTCTCTACACTAAGACCTAATTTTCCCCCATTTGCCTTGATTTGCTGTTCCATCCTTCCCATTTTCTTGATTTAATGTCCAATTATTTCTTGTCCTGTTGCCAGCAAAAAATAATATTTCATAAACTGCCCTGTGTTTCTTTTTTAGACACTGCTTCAAATGTGTGACTAATGCCTTGTGCATCACAAAATTTAGAGGATTTTAGTGGATGTCTAACGATGAATTTAGCATTTCTCACATCATTATGACTGGGATTTGGCATTTAGTAGTTGTAAGTTAAAGCTGTAAGTGAGTCTGTGGCTTCCAGTGCTCAGAGGGCTGTGGGTAGTACAAAGGGCAATTAGTGGCAGAACAATGGAAGCAGAACAGGCTTGCAAAAGGTGTGTGACTTGCAGCAAATGGGCAAGTTTGCCTGACTTTTCACTGTTTAACAATCGCAGCATTGAAAGCACTCCCTCCACCTGCCTGCTGTTCTTCCCCGAAATGAAAAATAAAAAAATCTCGGGAGGGACTAAGAGTGGTTTTTGTTTTGGTGCAAAAAGGATGAGAACCCAGTTCTGATCATGAAAACAGTTTCCTGGGCTGAGCATGTGCTCAGAAGTATCTTTTACCCTTTCTTTAATTGCGTGGCTATGTCCCTCCCCTCCCCTCCCCTCCCCGTGAAATGAAAGACACGGACACATTGCATAATTTTAATGGGCGTTAAGGCCACAACTTTATTGGTTACGGATGTTGAGTGGTATTGGCTTAGGCATTGGACCCTAATACTATATCCAACCCCAACCCGTGTGTTGGGAGTCTAGGAAGAGTTAACCACCAGGAGGGAGGCCAGTGATGCGCATTGACTGGAACTCCCCCTGTGCTCACCGTTAGGGGCGTGCCTTCGGCCCTCAGCTCCCCAGGCTTCGGACAGGGCCACGCCCCCCGGAATCCTTTAATGGAATACCCTTCATCCTGAGGGGCAGATGATGGCGTTACCTCCCCTCCACCTCTACAGAACCTTTCCAATGCCTAACCGCCAAACCAAAGTTGTGACGAATTGCTACGAGGTAGGTGAAAAAACCCGTTTGGCTATTCCAAATGGGGAAAAGTCCTACCAGGCCCCTGGCCAACCAGGCGACCAAACGAAGTCCATAGTGAGGTCAAAGACTACCTAAACTAAATCTGAGGCTAAATTAAAGGGCGGGTGGGTGGGTGGGGAAAACCTCTGCGGCTGATCAGCTGGGCGAAAGGAGGAAAGGAGGAAATTCCCGCCCGGCACTAGTTTAAAGGGACCTTGGCCACGCCCCCCGGCCGAGCGGGTTGGTCGGCCAGCGAGTGACGTGCACCAGAGCTCTACCTATCGCACAGAGGCTGATCCCAGCCCCTGCGCGCGTGATCGGGTCGTGACGCCCGCAAAGCCACCTCCTACTCAGTGCAGAAGTGGGGCTTCTGTGAATGTGTGTCTTGCTAAGCTCTACAATTGGCTGCAGTTGGTGGTTCTCAGGGATCTAATAAAAAATAAAATAAAACCAAGGACAACCAAGCCTGACATGTGCCCATCTCTTGTGTGGAAGAGGGAGCATACTATACCCCCTGTTTTCTGATATCCATCCCTGGTAAAACTTTGTCTCAGTTGTGTGTTTTTTAATGTTGTTTGTATGCAGCACATGTTTACTAGAGTTCCCATTGATGGTGTATAAATCAACTCTCCTTGCTCTCTAGAAGCTGACGTTCTGTGTGGGAAGCAAACACATCATACCTCTGGGTTCTATGTGTGTGTGAAACTAAGGCACCATGTGAAGTGCAACCTGCCATTTTCTACCACAGAACTGGAGAGATTCATTTGGAGCAGTGAAATATGCTAACGTATCATGAGACAATGACATCTTTCCTAATATATTTTAATGGGATTGGGGGCAGGGGCTTCCTGTGGGTTGCCTCCAAGCCTGTGGTTGGGTATCTGTAAGATGGGAGTTTGTAGAAGAAGGAACTGCTGAAACGCTCAGGCCAGTCTCTTTGTTAAGGTAATGGCCGGGTCTTTTAGGCATCCATTTATCGTTCTAAATCATAGCTGTCAACTTTCGGATTTGAAAATAAGGGATCAGCAGCCTCACCTGTCCCGGGGACAGTCTACGGTTCTCGGGGACAGTCCACGCCGCGCTAAGCCCCCCAGGCTACAAATTAATTTACACCAGACTACACACCATCATCTTTCCCCACCTCAGGGTCTCTTTTCCAGGGAGTCTTCTCTTCTCATGAGATGCTTCAGGATCTGTCCTTCTGGTGAGCAGCCAGGGCCGATGTCCTTCAGAATGGATCGGTTTGATCTTCTTGCAGTCCACGGGACTCCAGCACCACAATTCCAAAGCGTCAATTCTTCATGGGGGGATTGATCAGGTTCACTCTTTGGGCTCTCTGGCATCCATTAATGAGTTATACAAACGTGTTGCAGACTTTGCATCCTTTAACACTCTTTTGGAAGGAGTGTATTTGTGGGCTGGGCCAGAGTGGTTGATTTTACATGCAAGCAAAGCACAAACAGTGCTGTTGTCTAATGACATCCTATTCTCTGTAACTATTGGTGAGCAACGCAGCTGAGGAGCCTCCCTGGCCGGCAGGGAGGGAGAGGAGCTGCTTCCTTTGAAATCCGGGAAATTTACGGGATATCTAACAATCCGGGATAGCAGCGGGAAACGGCGCTGGAATAAGGGAATTTCCCGCCAAAAAAGGGAAGGTTGACAGCCATGGTCTAAATAGCTGGTCAAGTACAGAAGTTTTGCCATAGAGACAACTGGCAAGTGATGCTTTTTCAGGATGAAGAAAGACCCCCCACCCCTCATCACCTGGGTACAGGCCACATCACCCTGCAGGCAGAAGAACAACAGCCCAAAAGCTAACATTTGTTCTAGGCTGCTCTGGAGAGCCTAGAACAAGTTTGACTTGTTCTGTGTGCTGAATGATTATTGTTAAATATACTTATTAGCTACCCTTTACCAGCCAGTCCCGGAGTAAGTTACAACTGTTTAAAATTCAGAATTAATGAGAGTTAAAATATACTACAGTCGTAAGAAAAGGGTGGATCCTGAAAACACACATCTCAGGTGCCAAAGTTCTGAAAACCCTCCCTAGAAACCTAATGGAGAAGCAAGATCTGTTGAAGCATTAATGCTTCTGGATTTTACTGTTTTATCCTTTGTATGCTGCTTTGAGGTTTTTCACAATCAAGCAGTGTATAAACGGTCTCGGCCCAGTATACCTGAAGGAGTGTCTCCACCCCCATCATTCTGCCCACTGAGGTCCAGCGCTGAGGGCCTTCTGGCGGTTCCCTCGCTGCGAGAAGCAAAGCTACAGGGAACCAGGCAGAGGGCCTTTTCGGTAGTGGCGCCCGCCCTGTGGAATGCCCTCCCATCAGATGTCAAAGAGATAAACAAGTAACTGACATTTAGAAAACATCTGAAGGCAGCCCTGAAGGCAGTTTAGGGAAGTTTTTAATGTGTGACATTTTAATGTATTTTAATCTTTGTTGGAAGTCACCCAGAGTAGCTGGGGAAACCCAGCCGGATGGGCAGCGTATAAATAATAAATAATAAATTATATTATTATTATTATTATTATTATTATTATTATTATTATTATTATTATATAAACTTTTATGAAATAAATAAATGCTGTGAGATCTTCCATCCTATGTTCAGGTTGTCTTCATGTGTAAATAAAGCCATACAGTATATCAGAATGACGTAACAGTCTTCCGTGACCTTCATTCCAAGGAAACTGACCCCTGAGTAAGCGGTGGAACCTCTGGGCTCTCTTGCAGCTCAGAGACTGGGGCACACACAACAATGTCATATCAAAGATTATAAAAACACAAGCCCACCAGCTACTGCCTGCATGTGCATTAAGAGAAGAAAGGTTTGTCTGGATTTCCCCTGCATGGCTTTCTGTCCTCCAATTTTGGCAACTAACCCAAAGGATAAAATTATGTTGAGGCCAATAATATTCCTGCTATGCAATGGTCCTAAGAAACAGGCTGAGCAAAATCAAAAACCAGATAAAGGGTGGGCCATAGCATTCCCATGAATTGCAGATAAGTTCACTACCATAAGCTACAGGAATATCTGTGTCTTCAACAAGGCAATAAATCAGATGATCTGCATATTACCTTTACTATAACCTATGTGCCTAATTAATAAGTTTGTGTAATCTGGGCATGTGCCAACAGAAGATCATTCCCCATTTGCACTTCTGGTAATACATCAGCAGAGCAGTCCCAGTGAAGCATTAATACATTAGTACGCTGCACCCTTCTGCCCAGAAGTTATTTCACCTGCTTTCCAGGAGACAAGAGCAGCAGTTAATGTTGACAGGCTTGTACTTCAGCATCGACCAGCTTGTCATAACCATGAACTGTAAAATACACTCTGTGCCTTATATTCTGGATGGGGTTGTAATTTTGTTTTCTCTTTCCAGACAGAATACAAAAGAAAAGCCAAGGAGGATTGGGGATGAAGAAGAGGAAGAGGAAGAGGAAGAGGAAGAAGAAGAAGAAGAAGAAGAAGAAGAGGAGGAGGAGGAGGAGGAGGAGGAGGAGGAAGAAGAAGAAGAAGATGAGGAAGAAGAGGAAGAAGAGGAAGAAGAAGATGAGGAGGAGGAAGAAGAAGATGAGGAAGAAAAAGAAGAAGAAGAGGAAGAAGAAGATGAGGAAGAAAAAGAAGAAGAAGAGGAAGAAGAAGATGAGGAAGAAGAAGATGAAGATGAGGAAGAAGAAGAAGAAGAGGAGGAGGAAGAAGAAGAAGATGAGGAAGAAGAAGAAGAAGAAGGAGAAGAAGAAGGAGGAGAAGGAGAAGGAGCAGGAGAAGGAGAAGGAGGAGAAGAAGAAGAAGAAGGAGAAGAAGAGGAAGAAGAAGAAGAAGAAGAGGAAGAAGAAGGAGGAGGAGAAGAAGAAGAGGAGGAGGAGGAGGAGGAAGATGAGGAAGAAGAAGAAGAGGAGGAGGAAAAAGAAGAAGAAGAGGAGGAGGAGGAAGAAGAAGAAGGAGAAGGAGAAGAAGAAGAAGAAGACGGAGAAGAAGAGGAAGAAGAGGAAGGAGGAGGAGGAGGAGGAGGAGGAGGAGGAGGAGGAGGAGGAAAAGAAGAAGAAGAAGAAGAAGAAGAAGAAGAAGAAGAAGAAGAAGAAGAAGAAGAAGAAGAATTCAGGCAAGTCTATGACATGTAAAAGAACTCACGGTCAACACCTCTTGCACAGGTCATTTTCAGATACCACATTTTCAAAGCAAATTCTGGGAAATCCTGCCATTTTTTAGAATCTTCTCAGCAATCCTTATTGATGTGAATGCCGGCTTGTCTTCCAACAACTATTATGGCAATGATGAAGCCGAATAGACTAGGGGTGGTTTGCATTATCAAATGGGACTATTGCCTGTGTATATTATATAGGTCTGAGTGCATTATACTGGCTGCTCCATTAATAAGTCCATGATATGATCAGATCCACTGAATTCTCAGATAAGCTGGCATGCTTGTATTTGGCCTCCCACATGGTAACTTCTTCTTGATGTTCAAAAACTCTCTGAGTGGTTTTGTAGAATGTCTGGTGTAAAATGAGGTAGGAGCTTGCAAACACACACTGCCTGATCCCCTGTGGCAAGTAAGATTTTTCTCCAAGCGACCAGGCAGGGACATGTTAGCAAATTGGTTCTGTTTTCTTATAGGCCACAAAGAAATATCACAGCATGTTCATTCAGAAACCTAGTAAAACACGCGGACTAGTAACTTTTTACAGACTTATTTTCAAGGTACCTATAAAACTACTTTCCTTAACACCTTCTCCACAAATTTTCAGCAATGCACATAAAACAGGGCTTCTTAGACTTGGGATAATTTGTGTTTGTCAACTGAGATTTAAAAATCAGGGATGGAAGAAGTCCTAAATAAAAAGATAGGAGAGTGGAACCAAAAAGGAAGATACATTATTCCTTTCCCCCATATCATTGCAAAAGAGGCAGACAGCAGACAAGAGAGAAATACGGTCGAGTTTATTGGATTCCCCAAACGGGGATCTAGTGCTGAGAACTAAAGACGAGTTGATTAAAATCCAATTTCAAAGGTTATTAACTTTTGAATTAGAAATGTTGCTATGGCATGCTGGCTCCGGCAAGTTATTTTTGGCCTGAGGCAAACATCGTAGGTGGCTAGGGACTGGGGGTTTTGAAGGCATCTGATAAAAATGGAGAAATTGCCTCCAGGTCCTGCTCATCCCTACACCCTCCTTCCTTCATATCTCCTGAGGGACAGCCTGATAAAGAGAAGTTTCCCTTTAGCTTAGCTATTGTGAAGGAAATTGACTGGCATCGATTTTCTACTTTATTTTGGTAATGCTGCAAAAGATACAACTCTACATTGGAAAGCAAAGAGTTGGTTTGTGGCTTCCTGGGAGTGGGCGGATGTCTTGTTTGAGGTGCAGCATTTTAACCAGCCTGCCAACATCTCTGTTTCACTGGTGTACCTAGAGCAGGGATCACCAGCATGGTGCTCTCCATATGTTATTGGACTAAAAAAATCCCATCAGTCCCAGCCAACATGGCCAATGGTAGGAGAAGATGGAAGTTGCAGTCAAAAAGAAGATACCTTACTTCCTGAGAATTACAGGTGTTTAAAATCTTGGCCCAACTTTTCAGCTGCCCCTTATTTATCTAATATTACTTGTGAATCTTATAGATGGGCTTTTTCCAGAGCCTGATTTGAGGCACTGCCTACAGCTGTACTACACGGCAAATTCCTGCGTGTACCAATCCACGAGCGCCTATGCCCATGCATGACCAATAAGGTGGAATCTGTTTCTCACATTCTTCTATTCTGTGAATTTTACAATGAAGAACGGTCTTGTCTTATATTACCCCTTTTATCAAAATTTAAACCATTGCAATATTATCTGGAATTTATTCCTGAAATCCTACGCAAATTCCTTTTGAAAGACTCTTTGATCTCAGTATCCTATGCTGTGGCCAGGTTTTGCACCTTAGCCATCAAAAAACGTAAATCGCTTCTACTGGAAAATATACTATAAATTTCTTTTGCGCCATTGGTTTTTTTTCTAATCCTTAGGATTTTGACGCCTTGTAGTGATATTCTGATCGCTGGGTTGGAGTTATACTGCACTGTATTATATTGCTGGCTTTTGCTGTAATAAACTGAGTTGAGTTGGGGAAGTTGCAGTCCGGCAACATCTGGGCTGACTACCTCTGAACTAGAGCAAGGCATTGGGGCACCTACCGTGGACACAACCTTAAAAGAGACACAAAACTGGCATCAAAAGTCATTCCATTTTTTGTTATATATGAATAGCAACAATGTTTTTGTTTTAACATGTGTTTTCCATCTTCACGCAAGCTCCAAAATTCTGGGAAACTGCAGCTGTTAAGGACCACACTTTTAAAAGACGCATCTTTCAGGCGATAATTATATCTGATCCAATGGTTGGTTCCAACTTCACCACTACCTTGGAGCTGGCTGGCCTTCAGCAGAGTGCTGGATCTAAGTCCCAAATTTGTCTGTTCGCTAGAACAGACACGAGGAGCCTGTGCAACTGAAGCTACCAGGCAACTACCTATCCTAGACAATTCCCTCGACCTAAAACAACAACCCAATTAGCAAAACATGTCAAAAAACACAGAGAGAGAGATCTTTCCAACAAAACACCCCAGCAAACTCTACAGAAGAAAAAACACAGAATGCCTATCAACACACCAGAGTTTCTCAACAAGCATTTAACTTTTCAAAATAATAATAATATTATTATTATGTTATGTTATGTTATGTTATGTTATGTTATGTTATGTTGTTATGTTATGTTATGATATGATCTGGGCGGCTTCCAACAGAATATTAAAATACAATAATGTATTAAACATCAATACAGGGCTAAACAGGGCTGCTTTCAGATGTCTTCTAAAAGTCTGATAGTTGTTGTTCTCTTTGACATCTGGTGGGAGGGCGTTCCACAGGGCAGGTGCCACTACCGAGAAGGCCCTCTACCTGGTTCCCCGTAAAATTAGCCGTTTCTTATCGTTTCTATCCCCAATTCAACACGTTCTTTATCAAACCTTCTTTTGCTATATATTGTCATCTTCAATCTGTAAGCCATAGAACCTACTGAACCTCTGGTTTATCATTACAATAGTGGAATGCAATTTAGGTGATTCAGCCTTAACAATAGGGATACAAGAGTGGGCTTATAATAAACTAATATAATATACTTTTATACCTCTTTCTGCTCCTTCTCTCCCCACCCTCTCCTTTTATCCTCTGCCAGCCACACTCTGCCATTTTCCAACTGACCATCTGTGCCTGACATTCACTCTCATGCCATCCAACAATTAATTCAATCCCCTCCACTCCTACTTAAAATTCTCTCACACTGGACCGGACTGCACTGTAAATGTCATATTTCAAATTGAAGACATTCAACAGGAAACTGGCAAAAAAATAAAAGAGAAATGCTCAGCTTGTATGGAATAAGAAAAAAGAAAGAATAAATAAGATACTATCACAAGATGATATACTGGTTTAAATTGCTAAAATAAGTATCCAAGTGGAAAATTATTTCTGTTTGATTAAACTTCAAACATTATTGTGGTTAAGTTGCAGGTCTAAGTATAAAAGAAGTTCTAAACATGTTAATACTAACAAGAACAAAATAAGAACAAAATTTGTCATAAATTCAGCTAAGCCCTATGGCAATGGCTATCTTGGAGACTTTACTCTTTGGGGAAATGATAACCTGCACAGGTATATAATTCTCTGGAAATGTATGTATTCATAAGACTTAACACTATAGTTTCCATGTCTTGCACCAAGAAGTTATGATAGAAATACAAAGGATAAAATCAGTTAAAATCAACCAGAAAATTTGAATATTGAAACAATCCTTGGAATATAATTATAGTAATAGGAAACCCCAAAATGTACTGGCTTGACTAATGGTCTGAGCAACCCTGGGGTTGTGAATGCCAAGCCCAGAGCTACACCCCAGGTCAACCAGTGGACACTCTACAACACCCAAACCTTTCCCATTGGAAGTTTTGGGGGCATATCCATGGGGTGAAGAGGAGGAGGAGGAGGAGGAGGAGGAGGAGGAGGAGGAGGAGGAGAAGAAGAAGAAGAAGAAGAAGAAGAAGAAGAAGAAGCTCTCCTACCCCCTACCTCTGCCACTCACACCTGACCACATCTCCACCCTGTTTTCAGGGACCCACAGGTGGAATTTTGCCAGTGCAGCAGCTTAGCGCACCAACCCTTTGCCTGCAAGAGACGCATATGATTAGAACCCACAGAAGAGTATTACAAAACAGAAAATTGGGCCAAGAATTTATTTCTTCAGCGAAAGTAAAGAAAAGAGGAGTTGTAATATATGCCAAAGAAAAATATGATCCAAAACAGTTGTTTAAAGATGAGGAAGGAAGGTATGTTGCAATACAAATAAATGTGCAAGGCGAAAAACTTTTGATATTGGGACTCTATGCACCTAATAATGGCAAGGCGGATTTTTACAAAGAACTCCACGACAAGTTGTTGGATTACATGGATTACAAAATGGTGGTTATGGGAGACTTTAATGCAGTAGTCTCCACTTTGATGGACAGATCACAAAGAGTAAAATTCTCTAATGATGGAAGACTACCAAAGAAATTGCACTTCCGTGGGGATCCACATCTGACAGATTCTCACAAGCTTTCTCAGAAGGGCAACCATGCTTTCTCCAACCTTCCAATGTTGGTAGCACTCACATCCCAACAGGTACAGCTTCCACCAGGCAGCAACTAGCAGGTCAGGCGCAGCCCAGATGGTGCTGTAGGAGGCAGCCGTGCCAGAGCCAGTATCTTTAAATGCACAGGAGGAAATAAGAGACTTAAGGCACTTTCTCTGATGAAGGAAAGATTGACCTTCAAACTGGAATTAAAAAAAAACAATAATCCTTAGCAATTATATATAGCATATTTGATGTTTTTCAGATACCTGCTCACTGAAGACCAAAAGCTAAAGGTAAAGGGACCCCTGACCATTAGGTCCAGTCGTGTCCGACTCTGGGGTTGCGGTGCTCATCTCGGTTTATTGGCCGAGGGAGCCGACGTACAGCTTCCGGGTCATGTGGTCAGCATGGCAAAGCCGCTTCTGGCAAACCAGAGCAGCGCACGGAAACGCCATTTACTTTCCCGCCGGAGCGGTTCCTATTTCTCTACTTGCACTTTGACGTGCTTTCGAACTGCTAGGTGGGCAGGAGCAGGGACCGAGCAACGGGAGCTCACCCCGTCGCAGGGATTCGAACCGCCGACCTTCTGATCAGCAAGCCCTAGGCTCTGTGGTTTAACCCACAGCGCCACCTGGGTCCCTCACTGAAGACCAAACCATAGCCCAATATGAGGTTAGTAATATTGGTCTGAGGCAGGCCAATATTACTAACCTCATATTGCACGTCAAGAACCAGGACAGAACAGGCTTGCCTAAGGCAGCATTGCGAACACTAAAGCTGATGCAAGATTTGAATCATGAACTTCCTGGCTCACAACTCATGTGATCAACCACAATGTGACTCCTGCTCTCAAGTGCTCATTGGGGCATATAATTGATAGATACAGAGGTGCAATATCCGGAACAAGTGTGTGTGGGTGTAGGTGTTAAATACACAGAAAAAATCATTTCAGGAATCTTCTTTGTCTCACTCACTAACTGGGCTTTCAACCCACCTGCTACCTTCCCTAAGAAATATAGATATTTCTAGGACCAGAATCGATCAGAACAAGTTGCAGGCCAGCTGAAATGTCTACAGAGTTCTGCACTTACATTTCAGAGATACGTTAGCATTTGGAAGACACAACATGTCAGAGTAATCATGTGAGTTGGCTTCAGAAGCAATAATCAGAAATACTTTGTCACACATTTTATTTTCACTTTTTAGACAATCAAGATGGCTAACTATAAATAGCAAAGTCAAATAACACCGTCTCCTCCGCCTCAAAAAAAAATAAAAAGCCAACCACAAAATCCAGATTATAAACAGCAGCAATAAAAGAGCAACAAGCAACCATCCCTTAAATGCTCAGGAAACTAAAACAGCTTTGGTCTGACTCCTAATGTATGACAAGTTGGTGTCAAAATATGTTCCTAAAGAGCATGTTCCATTAGCAGGGAGCCACAACAGAAAAGGCCCTAACCTCAATTGGCACCAGCCATGCCACTGAAGAAAATCTCAAAAAAATAAGGTGGTTTATATAGGATCAAATAACCTCAAGGTTAAAAAAAAGGCCATAGGGAGACATATCTATATATATTGTCTAGATATAGATATGAAACAAGAGAGAGATGCAGAGGACCAAACAGATGATTTCTTCATATAACACAATAAAGCATATTTACCTGGAGGTGGAAAGGGTACTGGAAGTTGGCTGCTTGCTTCTAGGTGAGGTTTGACTTGTCATTATGTTAGCGTAGATTAGAAACCTAACACTCTGGACACAACCAGAGAATTACAATCACTGCAGATTCAGGACTTTGTTGAATAGACATATTCACATATCTCTTGTCTTCCAAGCACACGCACACGCACACACACACACACTGCTCTCATTTCTCCAGAGAAATGAACCCGCTCTGCTTTCTTCTGCTACTGCTAAAATATTGATTGTGGAATTTGAAAATTTGAAATGATTTAGGAGTCCCTGGATGGGAAACGTAATGTACTGTGCTGGCTGTATTATGAGCCATCCATCACCTGTCAGCAAGCAGCAAAAAAAGTGACAGAATCAATACAAACGTGTCTGAAGATGGTTTTAACTCATTTCCCTTTCCCTCGGGCACAGATTGGGAAAGGGAAGGGGGACTTCAATGCTAAATACAAAGCCAAGCTAAGCGAACAGGACACATCACAGAGTTTTCCCCTTGTTCTGTTTTTGCACCCACAACACAAATTAGCTCTGTTCCCAAGGAAAGCAAGCCATTTTCTCTGCCCGGACAGAGTGAAGCAGAGGCTTCTAGTTATCTTAGCATGCCAGGGGCAAGAGAGCTATCAAAGTCCTGCACAGTGAGAGAAACACGCACTTCTCAGAAGTATAAACCTCAGCCCTATTTTTGTAGGGTAGCCAGGCTGTAAACTGAATGTGTCGTCCCATACTGGTGGCCTAGAGGAAGCCAGTTGGGCAGTGGTCTGGAAAAGGTAGCAAGAGCAAGGGGACCCCAGGCCTGGAGTCTGGAACAAGGATGATCAGAGATCACAGCACCCTGGACAGTTCCCATGGAAAAGAGATGCCTTGTTCTGACAAAAGCTCCATGTGCTAATTTTGTTCTACTCTAAATTTGGTGCTCCCAAATGGATCTTCTCAGTTATGGGTCTTCTCAATTTTGCACTCCCTCAGCTCGGCACCCTGTGCAGGGGAACTGCCCACATCACTCTGAATCCAACACTTCACCTGCTCTTTGAAGCTGAAGAGCAACAAACAGCAATTCAGGTTTTCTGGGGACTGCTGTTTGCTCCGATTCAGCGGTAAAGAGTAGACTTTCACGGGGGAAGCTCCAGAGCAAAAGAGAGAGGGGGGGGAGAGGGAGAGGGAGAGAGAGAGAGTTTGGACACAGAGCTTCAAAGCATGGGCCATGCCTGGACACCATGGAGGAAAGTTAAGTGAAAAGCCCTGACAGGGACAATGCAGATCCTGGAAGGGGAAGTCCTCTGGCCTGAAGCCAAGCAGTCCATCAGCTGCTATTAATGCTCATTGGTCAATGCTGTCTGTGTTCATGCACAGACACACTGGGACATGAGAGCTTTGGGCTAAAGATACTGCTCTGTTGGTGGTGTCCAACTTAAAGGTCATGGTCAGTGGAGGTCCTACCTTATTGATGCTGAGTTTGGAAGGTCTGTGAGCTCAGGCTTAATTGTGTTGCTAGGTTGGTGTTACTCCTGTGCTTCTGGATCAGTGCCTACATCTGTGCTGGAAGTCTGGGCCATGGCCCTGGAAATAAATGCTCCACATTTAAATCTGATGCTTAATCTGATTCCCACATCCATCCATCCATACACCACCACCCTGGTCCTTTTAACTACTCTCACTTGCTGAATGGGCCACTCTTGCTGCAAGAGGGCGGCAACAACAGGACGTGGGGACAGAATCATAGCTGTCAACCCTCCCTTTTTTTGCGGGGAAACTCCCTTATTCCAAAGCTGTTTCCCGTTGCTATCCCGGATTGTTGATAGCCCTTAAATTTCCCGGATTTCAAAGGAAGCAGCTCCTCTCCCTCCCTGCCGGCCAGGGAGGCTCCTCAGCTGCCAATAAGGAGTCTGAGACCGACTGGGGGCGGAGCTTGCATGCCTTGTGCAGCCAGACCCTCACGCCCAACCAGCCAGCCAGCCTGCCTGCCGTCTACGCGCCCGCTCTTCCGCTCACCCGTTCGCGCACAGCCTCTGGAGCGCAGGGTGGCGAGGCTACTTGGTGCCATTGCACCTCCCTCGCGACATCCCTTATTTTCAAATCCGAAAGTTTTAAAAAATCCCTTATTTTCAAATCCGAAAGTTGACAGCTATGGACAGAATGGACATGGAAAGCAGCAGCTATCGCATCTCTCAGCTCAGCGGGAGATTTACATGTAAAGCAAGAATTGCCAAATGGCAAGCTGGCAACCCTGTATGGAAGTTGGAACATAGCGATCCTCATCACGGGTCCAGATGTTGGGAGGAGGTTTCAGCACAACTGGGTCCAAGTGGCAGCAAGCAGTATTTAGGGTTTACATGCCTGTGAATGGTTCAAGTTCCTAACAGACAGATTTTCAGAGAGAGATAGAGAGAGGGAGGGAGGGAAAAGTGTGGAGAAAGAACTGGAACTGCCCAGGGCAGGCTGAGGGGCTGCTGTGCTGGCTGGAACAAAGAGTGCCACAGGCCGAGTCTGCAAAACAAGAAGTGGCTCATGGGAAGGGAAGGAGCAGGTGGTCCGGTGCAGGGATAAATGTCTCAGCTGGAAACACAACAGTGTCTCAACAAGGCTGGTTGCACATAACCCTGAACAATCAAGGTTGGGGGATGAATCATTGATTTATGTATACAACAACAACAATACAGTTTATTCGACCGTCAGTCAGAGCACAATCATTATCCATACAAAATTTTAAAAAAGTCTAAACATCTCAGAAAGCTTTACAATAAAACATACAATGAGAAGTAGATTATACCTTTAGACCCATGTCAATACTGTCAATTTTAACCTTACGGCGTTTAAAGGCCAAAAAAAGAAGTTTGGCCACCAAGTGGGTTGTGGTACCAGTAAAATTGCTCAGCAAAAACAAAACCTGTCTTTCTCCGTCTACTAGGTTAAGTTGGCATAAGGGTGGGGCTATCAGTTTTTGTCTGAGATCTACATAAAATGGGCAGGTCAAAAGAATATGTTCAGTTGACTCAACCGCTCCCAGGGCACAGGGACAAAATCTCAGAGCATATGGAACTCCCCTGTATCTTCCCCACAAAACCGCCGTATCCAGAACGTTTAACCTAGCGGCTGTGAGGAGTCTACGGTATTCCACATAGTGGATTTCCGCCAGATAAGGGGCTGGTGAAATCTGGAATATCTGATCCCCCCAAAACATCCCCGGTTTCACACGGGCAATGTCCTCTTGTCTAGCAATGTCCCTCAGTCTTTGAGAGATCACAAATTTAGCTTGACTGAATGTCATAGATTCCAGGAAGAGTTGTATACATGTATTGGTTGTGTATACATGTATTGGTTGTTTTTCTTTAAAAAATTTCGTATTGACTTACATTGCAAAGTGAAATAGAAAGAAAAATCAAAAGCCAATTAAAGGAAAATTTAAAAACTACAAAATAAAATAACACATAAACCTGATATGAAACACAGAATGGAAAGTCCAACACAACCCACTGTCAATCAATTTAAAATGCTGTGCTTGGTTTTGGTGCTGTTATCCAGCTAGGAATGCCTCACTCTCTCTCTCTTTTAATGATGTTGGTCTTATGCTGAAATAAGGTGAGACCTAAAGCTGAGCCTAGTGTGCATCACAACTGCAAAATCCCTGCCCCAAAGACCAGCAGAACACACAACAGAAAATGAGGTTTCATGGAACAAGGAAGCATCATAAGACCGTAGGGTAGAGGAATCAATGTATGGGATGGGGCAGGAGTATCGAAACCTAGGCAAGGAGGACATCCCTTCAGATCTAAAGATCCTTCCAAGCAAGATCTCTTACCTAGAGATCTAGAATTCTTGCCAACATGACCAAAAGAATGTCAAATTGCCCAAAAATATCCCATTATGTGCAGCCACTGATAAAATTCATTCTCTCTCGCACAGAGTCACCAGCGCAATGCCACCCATGCCTGCTCCTAGTGGTGCAGCAATAAAAGCTGCTGGCATATCTGCAAAGCTAAGCAGGGCCTGGTATAGTTTCAAGTTGGCCATGTGCTGAGATTCCTGCATTGCAGAGGGCTGGACTAGATGACCCTCTATGTCCCTCCCAACTCTATTATTCTATGATTCTATGATCTCATGTCTGCCCAATGCAGAGCTGTCAACCTTTCCATTTTCTTGCGAGGAATCCTATTCGGAATAAGGGAATTTCCCGTCAAAAAAAGGGAAAAGTTGACAGCTATGGTGGCCCCACAATCCATTGGGAAATTCTCTAATGAAAGCATTATTGACATAGAATCGTAGAATCATAGAGTTGGAAGAGACCACAAGGGCCATCCAGTCCAACCCCCTGCCAAGCAGGAAACACCATCAAAGCATTCCTGACAGGTGGCTGTCAAGCCTCTGCTTAAAGACCTCCAAGAAGGAGATACCACCACACTCCTTGGCAGCAAATTCCACTGTCGAACAGATCTTACTGTCAGGAAGTTCTTCCTAATGTTTAGGTGGAATCTTCTTTCTTGTAGTTTGAATCCATTGCTCCGTGTCCGCTTCTCAGGAGCAGCAGAAAACAACTTTTCTTCTTCCTCCATATGACATCCTATATAATAAAGTTGCTGTGTCCCTGCGTCCAGTCTGTGTGTCACGGAATTGCGCTACTGCACATGTCCGTGTCCCACACGGACGCAGGGATTGGAGCGGGTGGAGAGGGGGCGTGTCCGAGAGGCAGCGGTGGCACACGCGCGTTGTCAGTTGCGCCAGCGCCGCTGCCTCGCACAGACGCAGAGGGCCGCCCCATCCTTGCCGCCGCTACCGCCGCCGCTACAGCCGCCCCCGGGGAAAAAGAAGAAGGGGGAGGGAGCCCCTCTCCACCCCCCAGTGGCCGCTGTTCTGCCTCCTCCTCTAGCGCCCGTTATTGAACGGGCTAACTTCAACTAGTCCTTTTATATATTTGAACATGGCTATCATATCACCCCTTAACCTTCTCTTCTCCAGGCTAAACATACCCAGCTCCCTAAGCCGTTCCTCATAAGGCATCGTTTCCAGGCCTTTGACCATTTTGGTTGCCCTCCTCTGGACACGTTCCAGCTTGTCAGTATCCTTCTTGAACTGTGGTGCCCAGAACTGGACACAGTATTCCAGGTGAGGTCTGACCAGAGCGGAATACAGTGGTACTATACTTCCCTTGATCTAGATGGTGCTCTTGCATAGCTCCCGTTGGCTTCACTGGGGTTTGTGCAGGACAGCATCCCAGTCTTTGCAGCCATTTAACATCCTCTCTTGCAGCTCCCCTCCATTTCAACGGCGCTCACCCAGGAGAACTTCTAAGTGGTTTGTGTCCTTTTGCTTTCCAATTTTTGAACAATATGAAACTGTTGGGAAAGTGCCATCCCTCTACCTGTAGCCTTCTATGAATTATAAATTTAGGTAATAAATTAGAGATGGGATTAAACACATTAAGTCACCCAGTCCATACCCCCAGGGGACAAGGCAGGACATTTTCCCGCAGTATATCCTGCTGCATTGTGTCCAGCCTAATTTTTAAATGTCTCAGAGGATGAATAAGAGTGCTCAAAGGCAATGTGCAAAATAGGATCACAGGCCAACTGAATCTATCTATGAAATTTAAGAGGCTAATATATCAGCTTACACCAGGCTTTTTGTTTCTCAAGTTTTAGACAAGCAGCTTTCCGCTGCTGCGAAGTAGAAGGGCCCACGACAAGGTTGCCATATGTCCTCTTTTTCCAGGACATGTCCTCTTTTTCATGGGTAGAGTCATCATAAAGATCCATAGTTCTCTACCTCTACCTCTCTACCATAGAGCTCTACCTCTCTTTCAAATCAGAACCAGTGAAGGAAGTGAAGGTCCTGTGTGAGTGCCTGGAGGCAGTTGGAGGATGGATGGCGGCTAACAGATTGAGGTTGAATCCTGACAAGACAGAAGTACTGTTTTGGGGGGACAGAGGGAGGGCGGGTGTGGGGGATTCCCTTGTCCTGAACGGGGTAATTGTGCCCCTGAAGGACCAGGTGCGCAGCCTGGGAGTCATTTTGGCCTCACAGCTGTCCATGGAGGCGCAGGTTAATTCTGTGTCCAGGGGGCTGTCTACCAGCTCCATCTGGTACGCAGGCTGAGACCCTACCTGCCCGCAGACTGTCTCGCCAGAGTGGTGCATGCTCTAGTTATCTCCCGCTTGGACTACTGCAATGCGTTCTACATGGGGCTACCTTTGAAGGTGACCCGGAAACCGCAATTAATCCAGAATGCGGCAGCTAGACTGGTGACTGGGAGTGGCCACCAAGACCACATAACACCGGACCTGAGAGATCTACATTGGCTCCCAGTACATTTCTGAGCACAATTCAAAGTGTTGGTGCTGACCTTTAAAGCCCTAAACGGCCTCAGTCCTGTATACCTAAAGGAGCGTCTCCACCCCCACTGTTCAGCCCGGACACTGAGATCCAGTGCCGAGGGTCTTCTGGCAGTTCCCTCACTAAGAGAAGCCAAGTTACAGGGAACCAGGCAGAGGGCCTTCTCGGTAGTGGCGCCCGCCCTGTGGAACGCCCTCCCATCAGAGGTCAAAGCGATAAACAACTACATGACCTTTAGAAAATACCTGAAGGCAGCCCTGTTTAGGGAAGTTTTTAATCTGTGATATTTTAATGTATTTTGATATTTGTTGGAAGCCGCCCAGAGTGGCTGGGGAGACCCGGCCAGATGGGCGGGGTACAAATAATAAATTATTACTATTATTATTATTATTATTATTATTATTATTATTATTATTATTATTGGCTTAGTCTTGCAGGAGCAAGGGCTGGGGGCAATTGGGATAATGCAATATTGTTGGAACAGTCCGTGTCACCCCACTTCCACATTGCCGCCGCTGCCCCCAATGATGACAGCAAAACCTTCCTATCTTTTGATTTATCTGGCTTTTAATTCAATAACTTAATACAATGGAGGGGGGAGGGAAGCCAGGAGCCTGCTGGGAGTAGATAGGGGGCTTTCTTTCTTTCTTTGCTGGCCTGCTTTATTATCCCTAATAGGCTTTATAAATGTTTTCCAAATCCAGCAGCAACGGTTTATTTGCTGCCTAGCATAGCATGTAATCTTTTCGAGAGGTGGTATTGATCTTGTTAAAAGTCTCCCGGCCATTCAAGTCCTTAAGCAATGCCTTCTTAGCAGCCACTTTCCTGTGACAAAGTGGTGTGTGTCCTTTTGATACCTTGGCCAGTGACCTGCGAGCAGGTGGATCGGGTGCTGCGAGATGAGAGGAGAGCGGAAGGTGTACTTCAGAAAGACAGGCAGCTGGCATCTCTTAGATAATAATAATAATAATAATAATAATAATAATAATAATAATAAAAAATTTTTATTTATACCCCGCCCTTCCCAGCCAAGACCGGGCTCAGAGCGACTAACATCAATAAAATCACAACAAAACATACAAAACAATCAATTAAAATGCAGGTTAAAATACGATTTAAAGTTTAAAAGCAGCCTCATTTTTAAGTAGCCCACCAATCAAACCATAAGTGAATGAAACATCAGGGTTAAACTGAAACCAACCCAAAGGCCAGGTGGAACAGCTCTGTCTTGCAGGCCCTGCGGAAAGATGCCAAATCCCGCAGGGCCCTGGTCTCTTGCGACAGACCATTCCACCAAGTCGGGGCCAGTACTGAGAAGGCCCTGGCCTTAGTTGATACATCCACTATGCCATATTTGGGGGCGTGTGTGTGCAATAAAGATGGCCACCTTTACCAAGTTGCTGTCTATTTGGATTTTATACACCACACTTCAAATATATTACCAGGCAGCTTACAATAAAGCATTATAAATACCACTCAATAACACATTAAAATTAAGCGAAAAGCAGCAATCCTATGAAAGCACCTTGGAAACAATCTAAATGAAGCAAAAATGAAAAACTTTGGGAAAATAAAAAGGTAATAATAATAATAATAATAATAATAATAATAATAATAATAATATATTATTTATACCCCGCCCATCTGGCTGGGCTTCCCCAGCCACTCTGGGTGGCTTCCAACAAAATATTAAAATACAATAACCAATCAAACATTAAAAGCTTCCCTAAACATTCCTTATGTTCAATTCCCGTTATGTCGATGGATTGTACGTTTACAAAACAATATTTATATACCTTGGCGGAACAGAAGAGGTTGCAACATCACCCCCCTGCCTATTTTAAATCATTACTTATTTTTATATTGATTTCTCTTTCTTATCATCCTGTGTTGCATAACTCCCTCCAGCCAAAAAAAGAAAATGATTTTCCTACTCTCCATCCTATATAGACCCTTTACTCTCGATGTGTCTGATTCCCATTTTCCAACAGCTGTTGGCTTTATCAGTACAAAAAAAACCCAAAAAACAAAACGTTGCATATCCTCTTCTGTACTACAATTCCCATTAGGTGGAAACAAGAGGAATTACCGACAAAGGAAGAATGGTTGATGAAGTTAATGGAGTAGGCGGAACTGTCCAGAGGACAGGATCACACTTCAAAAGGACCTTAACAGATTAGAGAATTGGGCCAAAGCAAACAAGATGAATTTTAACAGGGAGAAATGTAAAGTACTACACTTGGGGGGGGGGGGAATGAAAGGCACAAATACAGGATGGGTGACACCCGGCTTGACATGAGTCAACAGTGTGATGCAGCAGCTGAAAAAGCCAATGCAATTCTGGGCTGCATCAATAGGAATATAGCATCTAGATCAAGGGAAGTAATAGTACCACTGTATTCCGCTCTGGTCAGACCTCACCTGGAATACTGTGTCCAGTTCTGGGCACCACAGTTCAAGAAGGATACTGACAAGCTGGAACGTGTCCAGAGGAGGGCAACCAAAATGGTCAAAGGCCTGGAAACGATGCCTTATGAGGAACGGCTTAGGGAGCTGGGTATGTTTAGCCTGGAGAAGAGAAGGTTAAGGGGTGATATGATAGCCATGTTCAAATATATAAAAGGATGTCATATAAAGGAGGGAGAAAAGTTGTTTTCTGCTGCTTCTGAGAAGCGGACACGGAGCAATGGATTCAAAGTACAAGAAAGAAGATTCCACCTAAACATTAGGAAGAACTTCCTGACAGTAAGATCTGTTTGACAGTGGAATTGGCTGCCAAGGAGTGTGGTGGAGTCTCCTTCTTTGGAGGTCTTTAAGCAGAGGCTTGACAGCCACCTGTCAGGAATGCTTTGATGGTGTTTCCTGCTTGGCAGGGGGTTGGACTGGATGGCCCTTGTGGTCTCTTCCAACTCTATGATTCTATGACGGGAAGAATCAGAGAACAGTGGGACCAGAAGTTCATCAAAGACTGGTGCTGGAGGGGCATTAGAGTTCCAGGAGAGTCTCCCTCACCTCAAAGGTCGGGGGAACCTTGAGGAGACTTTTCTGCCAATTACTGCAATAAAGTGCATGGCATGAACTTTGCAATCCCTCTGAACAAGTGCCAAAGGGGTATTAAGAATCCTTGCCAGTCCCTGGAGTGTTGCTGCCAGAGAAGCCAGAGCAAGAAGGACCGATAGCTTCCTATGCATCCAAGTGGCACAGAGCAACGGTGCAATTTTCCTTTGTTAGGGAAATTGCCAGCTATTAGACCGGAATGACAGATGTTTCCTTAATGGGAGGTGATGGTTGGGAGATATATGAAGAATAGCACTTCTGGAATGTGAAAAGCCATTAGAGCTTGGAGGATGTGAAAATAACAGCTTCTACAGGTGGTTTAGACCAAGAAAAATCACATGGGTGCCTCGCTAATAGGGGATTTTTATGGGACAAGGCAGGGGGAGTCCAGTTCTTCAGCAGGAGATCAGCCCTTGTTTAGCCCAATTCCTGCTTTCCTACATCAGCTGCTGCTGCTACAGGCAGTTGGTCAGTGTTGCTTTGCCTTTTCAGCTCTGAAAGAAAGAGTGAGGGGAAGGGAAAGAGATGTGCAAAAGTCTAGGCAAAAAATATATGAGCTGGAAATGGTTGCAAGCTAGCTAAGCTCACACAGGTTCCGGGTAAGCGCTTGACTAGCTGGACCAGTTATGGCTGAGCTCACGCTTGGTTGTGTATTCCCTAGAATCAGGGCCAGATTTAGGTTTGGTGAAGCCCTAAGCTACTGAAGGTAATGGGACCCTTTATATGTCCAGCTGTCCTTTGTCAGCAAAAAATTGTCGCTGTTTTTTGTGTTGAATATATGCTATATGGTAATTTATGGACCTAATAGGTATCCAAAGCCATTTGCACATGCAGAATGTAAAGGTAAAGGGACCCCTGACCGTTAGGTCCAGTCGCGGATGACTCTGGGGTTGTGGAGCTCATCTCGCTCTATAGGCCGAGGGAGCCGGCGTTTGTCCGCAGACAGCTTCCGGGTCATGTGGCCAGCATGACTAAGCCGCTTCTGGCGAACCAGAGCAGCGCACGGAAATGCCGTTTACCTTCCCGCCGGAGCGGTACCTATTTATCTATTTGCACTTTGACGTGCTTTCGAACTGCTAGGTGGGCAGGAGCAGGGACTGAGCAATGGGAGCTCACCCCATCGCGGGGATTCGAACCGCCGACCTTTTGATCGGCAAGCCCTAGGCTCTGTGGTTTAGACCACAGCATGTAGGGACCCTATACTGTATATAGAAATGAGCAAACCAGTGATATTTTAGGGAGCAGGCTAGCTCCCTTACATCATAGGAGCCTACACAACACAAAACACTCTTGCTGTATGTAGGTTTTATTTTGTTTGTTTTTTATCTTATATTTTGGAAATGTACATCCAGTTTTTTTCCCGTTAATTTTTTTTGGGGGGGGGGCCAAGAGAGTGGGGCCCTAAGTTATAGCTTATACGTAAATCTAGCACTGCCTACAGTTGTGAAGCAACAGCCAAAGTGGATCAGTATGGATGGAATTTTTCAAAGTGCTGAAGGCGAAGACAGTGTGACAGAGGCATTGCTGTTGTCTGTTGTGGTGCAGCCAGCCTACTGATGTTTCTGGTATACAGTTATGTGTGTGTGCTTTTCCAGGGTCTGTAGCATTTTAAAAACACTTGCCACCAGTGCTGTTTGACTATAAAAAACAAGATGTGTGTGCCTATTATCAATACACTGTACAGTCGAAGCACATTCTTTCCCCCAAAGAATTCTGGGAACAGTAGTTTACCACTCAGAGGTTTACAGTTCCCAACAACATTAAGCTGTTGTGTGTACCCAGAGGGTGCTGCCTCCTAGACCCTAAGCATTCTCTTGAAAATGTTTGCACCAATGTCACTACTTTCAGCCTTAATTCCTTATCTGGAACTGGAGGCAATAATCTCCCTATCAAGGGTTGGTGTGTCAGTTGAAAAGCACGCTGCGTGTTAAAGTACAATAGATGTTTATGATTACTACTATTATTGAATGTTCTATGAGTTGTCATTTTGCTAAAAGAAACAGAAGAGTTCTGCAGTTTTTAAAAGGGTACATTAAATGGGAAAATATATTTTAAAAATCTGCTTTTTTTTTGGTGCCAATGGTTTTTTTTTAGTTTCACCTCCACATCCAGATTCTCATACACGCAAACACACACACATATATGCAAAATGAGTATAAAAACCATGCGCTGTCAGTTATCTTCCCCACTTCACCTCCTAGGAGGTTTCTTCTGTCAATCATACGTACTACCAATGCATGACAAGTAACTCTCCTTCCTCCAACCCCCCAGATCTTCTAACAACGGTTCCACTGGTGGAATTACGAAGGAGCCATTTCTGCCAGATCATACTTCAGTAGACACAATTCCTAGTAGTTTTCCTGGACTGCGCCGCTTTGAGGTGCAGATTGGGGAATTGCATTTCTGAAGGCTTTGCTGTGAGGGTGGGGGAGTGGGGTGTGATTCCCCCGCATACAGAAAAATTGTACAGTGGCAAGATGACTAGATTGCATCTTACCATATCTGTCAACCCTCCCTTTTTTGTGGGAAACTCCCTTATTCCAATGCCGTTTCCCGCTGCTATCCCGGATTGTTGATATCCCTTAAATTTCCCGGATTTCAAAGGAAGCAGCTCCTCTCCCTCCCTGCCGGCCAGGGAGGCTCCTCAGCTGCGTTGCTCGGCTGCCAATAAGGAGTCTGAGACCGACTGGGGACGGAGCTTGCATGCCTTGTGCAGCCAGACCCTCATGCCCAACCAGACAGCCAGCCTGCCTGCCGTCTATGCGCTCGCTCTTCCGCTCACCCGTTCGCGCGCAGTCTCTGGAGCGCAGGGTGGCGAGGCTATTTGGTGCCATTGCACCGCCCTCGCGGCATCCCTTATTTTCAAATCCGAAAGTTTGAAAAAACCCCTTATTTTCAAATCCGAAAGTTGACAGCTATGCATCTTACTCCCTGGTGTGCGAGTTTTCTAAGTGCAGTGCTTTTTGAGGTGGTGGGGTGGAGCGTTTTGGTTGACAGAGCAGCTGAACATGCCGGTCTCTGGTTGCCGTTTGCATCACCCCTGTCCAGAAAAGCTTTTCCACCTGAGATCTTGCTGAAGGTTTAAACCGGAACTGCCATGGGTGAAGGTGGGAGAGAGAGACCTTGCATTTGCCCTCTGACGATCCTGCTGCCCCAATTGTGTCAGTGTTGCTCGCAAGCTCATCTGTCATGGGGTCAGCTCCTGCTGGGGCGCAAGGGGTTGCTCTCTGCACTGCTGGAATATTTATCTCCTCTGGCTGCAGTGCCAAGACAGCTGACAGTTTGATTTGTTATCTTGCAAAGCCGGGGCCAGTCTTTCCCTCAGAAGCCGGGGGGGTGGGGGACTGCATGGGGAAGAAAGGAGTTGCTGCATGAGGCAGAAAGAAGGAGGGCTCACCAGACATTGGCAAATGGCTAAACTGGGTAAACTCTTAAAACAGAAGCGCCAACAACCCGTTTTCTACTCAGCCACATTCCCCTGACATTTCTAGGGCCTGCGCATTGCGCAAGGCCTCCTTTCGCAACGTAAGGGATGGCCCCTATTTTCTGCTTGCTGTTCCTAGAAAATCACTGCCCCCGATTCTTCTTTTACAAATGCCTTTAAAAAATATTATTTGTTTATTGCATTTCTATGTCACCTTTCCTGCAAGATCAAGAGAAGTAATAGTACCACTGTATTCCGCTCTGGTCAGACCTCACCTGGAATACTGTGTCCAGTTCTATGATTCTATGATTCTTCCTCATTTTATCCTCACAACAGCCTTCTGAGGTAAAGGTAAAGGTAAAAGTAAAAGGACCCCTGACTGTTAGGTCCAGTTGCGGACGACTCTGGGGTTGCGGCACTCATCTCGCTTTACTGGCTGAAGGAGCCGGCGTACAGCTTCCAGGTCATGTGGCCAGCATGACTAAGCCGCTTCTGGCGAACCAGAGCAGCGCACGGAAACGCCGTGTACCTTCCTGCCAGAGTGGTACCTATTTATCTACTTGCACTTTGACGTGCTTTCGAACTGCTAGGTTGGCAGGAGCTGGGACCTAGCAACAGGAGCTCACCCCGTTGCGGAGATTCAAACCGCCGACCTTCTGATCGGCAAGCCCTAGGCTCTGTGGTTTAGACTACAGGGCCACCCGTGCTGGATATGCCAAAAAGCAGTGACTGACCCAACGTCACCTAGAGAGCTTCATGGCTGAGTAGGGATTCGAACCCTGGTGTCCCAGGTCCTAGTCTGACACAACACTACACTGTCTCTCTTTGCATACATGTGTAGCTACATAGCTGTCAACCCTCCCTTTTTTTGCGGGAAACTCCCTTATTCCAATGCCGTTTCCCGCTGCTATCCCGGATTGTTGATATCACTTAAATTTCCCGGATTTCAAAGGAAGCAGCTCCTCTCCCTCCCTGCCGGCCAGGGAGGCTCCTCAGCTGCGTTGCTCGGCTGCCAATAAGGAGTCTGAGACCGACTGGGGGCGGAGCTTGCATGCCTTGTGCAGCCAGACCCTCACGCCCAACAAGCCAGCCAGCCTGCCTGCCGCCTACGCACTCGCTCTTTCGCTCTCCTGTTCGCACACAGCCTCTGATGCGCAGGGTGGCGAGGCTACTTGGTGCCATTGCACCGCCCTTGCGGCATCCCTTATTTTCAAATCCGAAAGTTTGGAAAAATCCCTTATTTTCAAATCCGAAAGTTGACAGCTATGCATGTGTACTAGCTTCAAGTTTCAAATCCCAGCCCCAGAGTCTTTAGGAGTTAAATCTTCCAGAAGGCTGTGGCCCATTGGCTTTATGCGGATGCACACATGAGCACTGGCATGTCACCAGGTGCCTTGAGTGCCATTTGAGACACTTCAGCTACCTGCCAAGGAGATTCAGTTTAAACTGTATGATATCATTAACCAACAGAGTTCCCTGTCTGCTTCCAGACAGGGGCTTAACTTGCAAAGGGGTGTCTGAGACATTGCAAATGGGTTGCTAGAAACAGGGTTGTCTGTTGTTGTTTTTTCAACTTACCAGATTTTACCAGGTAAAGGGGTGGTACAGGCTGCCAATCACATCTTGGGGGTGCTGGGCTGGGGGAGGCACCTTGCACACAGGAGAAGCACCAAGCCCACAATAAACACCTATCTGGACAGCGATGGTTTTCAAATGCCTATTTATTTTTATTTTTTTAATATAATTTTTATTATTTTTCCAATTAGACAAATTTAGCAATTCATAAACATATAATTTCTCATACATCTTTGCTCTGCCGAGCTGTGACTTCCCTCCCTCCCGTCAGCAGGTTTTCTAGTCCATTCTTTCCCTGCAGTTTCTTTCTTTAACTTCTCCACAATGCCATAGGGTCATTCCAGTCCCGCTAGTGTTTTCAAACTTCCACGGTTCAATCTTAAATAGTCAACAAACTTACTCCACTCTCTTTGGAATTTCGCTTCGTCCTGGTTTCGTACCTTGCTGGTCAGTTTTGCAAGTTCAGCATATTCCATCATCTTCGTCTGCCACTCCTCTATCGTTGGTACTTCCTGTGTCTTCCATCTTTGGGCTACCAGTATTCTAGCCGCGGTTGTTGCATGCATAAACAATCTTTGATCATTTTTAGCAATTTCTTCCCCCATTAAGCCCAGCAAAAAAGCTTCTGGCTTTTTGGGGAAAGTATATTTAAACATCTTTTTTAATTCATTATAAATCAATTCCCAAAATGTCTTCATTTTCTCGCATGTCCACCACATATGATAAAATCCACCCTCCTTCTTCCTGCATTTCCAACATAAATTATCACTCATTCTATACATTTTTGCCAATTTAACAGGAGTTAAATACCATCTATACATCATTTTTTGTACATTTTCCTTCAAGGTGACACATGCCGTAAATTTCATATTTTCATTCCATAACTTCAACCACGCATCATAATCAATATTGTACCTAAAGTCTATTGCCCACTTTATCATAACTTCTTTCGTTAATTCATCTATTGTGTACCATTCCAACAAAAGATTGTACATTTTAGTTAACAATTTGCTTTTACCTTCCAGCAACTCCGTTTGAAATTTAGATTTTTTATCTTCAAATCCAATTTTCCGATCAGACATGAATAAGTCATTTACCTGGTACCTGGTATTGCAGCCATCCTGTAAATATATCCTCGATCTGGCTGTATGGTTTCATTTTCCAACCTCTGTCTGAGTTTATCCGTATATCATTGTATGTGGCCCTCCCACCCTCCATGTTCAATTTCAATATCTGGACAGCAATGGTTTTCAAATGCCTCTTTAACCAGAAC
Source organism: Darevskia mixta (assembly GCA_034641385.1). NCBI lineage: Eukaryota > Metazoa > Chordata > Lepidosauria > Squamata > Lacertidae > Darevskia > Darevskia mixta. The sequence goes on along the minus strand of JAWWNH010000139.1, from coordinate 898,650 downwards.
CAGCACAATGCAGTGGTAAGAGTGCTGGACTGGGGCCTGGGAGACCAGAGTTCAAATCCCATTTCAGCACTGAAATCCACTGAATGACCTTGGGCCAATCGCTCACTTCCAGCTTAACCTACCTCACAGGGGTGTCGTGAGGATAAAATGGGGAGGGGGAGGAGAAGTATGTTCTATGCCACCTTGAGCTCCTTGGAGGAAAGGTGGGGCATTAATGCAATGAATAATAAATAAATGATCCATAAAAAAGGAACAGCTTTCTTTTTCTTTCTTTCTTTCTTTTTACACATTAGATATGCATTGTTTTGCATTTTATTCAGAAAATATGAATAACATCATGAAATAGATCCTGAAAAATCACTTTGTAGAAAGATTTACCACCAGCTTATGAATTTCAGTGGGTTTCCCCCCCCCCAAAAAAAAAAAGTTTATTGGTTTTTACAATTTTTCAGCACATAACGTATCGGTTAAATTCCCATACTTCCCCCCTCTCACTGTGGGAAGCAACATTCATCCCCCTCTCTCACAAGGGTAAACTTAATCATTGTACATTTAACCTTACTAACAGTGTTTAATATCATTGCTTAGGCCTGGCCCAATTCTGTGGGCCAGGTATTCCTTCTTTCCTTAATTTCATATTTCGATTGACTTCCTCAAGTCCCCCTCTGTTGAATTCATTATCATTCCTCTCTAACAGTTTTCCTACTCCTAAATTTTAAAACATCATAAAATGCAAAAATCATTTTACTTAAACCACTCCTTTTTCCAAACCTCAGCATCTTGGTACTTCTGCTCTTTCCTTATAATCTTATCCAATTCCCTTACTTTAGCCTAATTTCAAACTCCTAATTTTGTACTTTTTACTCCCTTACCTCCCACTGGTCTCGGGATTTTTAGCTAAATTTCCCCCTACTTAACTCCTAATTTGAACATATCTATGCCAGTAACCATGTCCGAACATCATAGTCCTTTAAGCCAGAAAGAAAATCAAATTGAAATATATCCTTTTCACCTTTCATCCCTGGCTTCCGATTCCTCACCTTGAGATTAAACACCTTTTAAGACCCCAAGGAGGTAAGCTTAAAAAAACACAACCCCAAATATTTGGGGGGGGGGCAGGTGGAGAAATTGCTGCCAGGAGGGAGGAGAAGTACAGGGGTTGCATTTGGGGGAGGGAGGGAGGGAGAAGCAACCCACTAGAACGTCAGTCTGCAGGCAGATACCGTGAGGACAGGGGCAGGATCCAACCTGGTTCATCACAGAAGTTAGGACAGAGCATGGCAGAGAAGGTCCCCCAAATGTCATCTCAGTTCAGTCATGAAATGAAATACATATTAAATAATGAACAGAGGGGCAGCTTTAGCATTTGCCAGCACTGTATAGTTGCCGTGTTTACTATAGCAATTTTAAAGTGGACTGCATCTTATATGCATATTGGATTTTGAATTCTTAGCCACTTTGAAAGCCTGGGCTGTAAAGTAGAATAAAAAGGGGGAGGAAATTGGAGATAAAATGAATTCACTGAGTGGTCCAGAGCGAGTCATTATCTCTCCTCAGCAGCCTTCCTCATCAACCCTCCCCCTCCCCCATTTTTTATTGGGTTGCTAGATTGGTAAAGAAAAAGCATTTATATGCATTGTATATGCATTATAACACGGTGACACCAGGTGTGGCACTGTGGAGTTCCATTTTTTGCCAACGCGATTTCTCATACAAAGTTTACGTGTTTTTGATTATGAATGTGAAGTGTTGCATGGCTTCTGGCAGCTGCCCAGCTGTGCATTCCCTTGAGAAAGAGAGTCAGGTCTGGAGAACTCATTGGAGTCAAGGTTGGTTCTCTAGGTCAGAAACGAAAGTGAACCACAGGAGGCCCCAGCTTGAGACTGAGGCCCAATGATAAACTCAAAAGTATCCCTTCTTTCCTCCACAGCATCCTTTTCTGTGCACATCAGCTACTCCTGTGTCTCAAAGTAGCTGTCTTATTGCAAAGGAATTTCAGAAATAGACTGGAAAGAGAAGTTGCTGAATTGCAACTCATTACCAAGCTTAAAACCATGGAGAGACCTGGTCTGAACAAAGACATTGGATTCTTATCTCATTATACATGACAAAGCTATTTTTAACCTTCTCACCCCTTGCTTTTTCCTGTAAGACTAATTGCAGCCGTTAACAGTCGTCAACAGGTTTACTACAGCTATCACCCATTCCCACCACCCTTCTGAGTAATACCCCTCCCACCCTCTCACTATATATAAGGGTCTGGTGACTTCTGTTTCAGTGTATCTGAAGAAGTGTGCATCCACACGAAAGCTCATACCAAGAACAAACTTAGTTGGTCTCTAAGGTGCTACTGGAAGTAATTATTTTATTTTATTTTTTTGTTTTTCCTGTGTGTGAGCCAATGTGGTGTAGTGGTTAAGGGTGGTAGACTTGTAATCTGGGAAACCGGGTTCGCGTCTCCGCTCCTCCACATGCAGCTGCTGGGTGACCTTGGGCTAGTCACACTTCTCTGAAGTCTCTCAGCCCCACTCACCTCACAGAGTGTTTGTTGTGGGGGAGGAAGGGAAAGGAGAATGTGAGCCGCTTTGAGACTCCTTCGGGTAGTGATAAAGCGGGATATCAAATCCAAACTCTTCTTCTTCTTCTTCCTGCCATGGGCTTGCAATGGGCTTCTACAGATCATCACTTGCCATCAACCTATCTGGTCCTTCTTCTGGCCCTGCTGCTCCTCTTGGAAAAGGAAGATGCCAAAGTAAAGGAAGTTTAGCGCTGAAGTCGGCGCAGGGAATGAAGATCATCATGAGCCAAAGAATGCATTCAAGAGAATGAGATGGAGGACATATTGCATGGTTTTAATCAGTGTGTATGGTTTTAATCAGTGTTTTTGTAGTTGTTTTGTCTTTGCGTGGAGTGCCCTATCTGGGTGGATGGAGCAGCCAAGTAATTTCGTTGTCCCCAAAGGGGACAATGACAATAAAATATATTATTATTAATATGAGAAGCTGAGAGCCCAGCTCAAAGAAGGGACTTCAGGAATACACAAGGCATGACAAAGAGGTAGCATCCTTGGCAAAGAGCTAATGTGGAGACGGAGGGGGAGCCTTAATGAATTCTACTTGGCTCTAAATCGCCTGACACCTTTGCTAAGCCAAGTATAATTAACTTTATTAATGTTGAGACCACGAGGTCCTTGCCCAGGCCTCTCACCTTTGGGAAGCCTGGAGTCCAGCACCGCTTGGGGTCATTATCACACAGAGTTCTCCTCCTGCCAAGCCCAAAAAAAAGAAGGTGACCCCTCAGCCATCTGGCAGGGACCTCTCCAGGTGAAGGAGAGGAATGACCGCAGCTCAAATGACAGCCAAGGACAAGACTGCCAGGCCGTTTTCATTGCTCCATTAACTGGTAAACTTCTCTGCTCTCTTTCATGCCATGCATCTTGCGTATAGGATGGAGTTATAACAACTCTTCTGACATGTCCCTTTAGAACAGAGCTGTCCACCATTTCAGATGTTTTAACTGATAGATCATCTCCTTTTTAACCAATCAATACATGTAAATCAAATTTTGCATTTTATCAGAACTCCACTCTAGATGCCTTTGAGATATTGAACAAGTTGAACAAGACTGACACTCACTGTCAGAAGGAGAGGCTGTTGCCAATATTTTATTTTTCATTCCCTATTAGAGAAGCACAGAAGGTCCAAAATAGCCTCGCCAATTAAACACATGTGCCCCACCAGCTAAAACAGCTCCCCACTGATTAATCGATGAAAGCATTAGTTGATAAATGTACCAATTACACTTGGTGCCTCTGCTCTGGACAACTGACTAATGGATAAAGAATGTTACTAAGACACACACACATAAGCCGCCTGCTGCCCTACTTATTTGGCTACGAACAATTCCCAGGCAACTCAGCAGCCAAAGAAGTTGCCTCCTAGTTACGTACTCAGTGTATATGTAAGAACTGCCCCACAGGCTGAAGGCGTTAGGTCATTTACAGTGAGACAGAAAGCAAAGTAGCACAGCACAGCTCCTCTTCACTTATTAATGGCAGTATAGAAGGAAACTTCAGCAGGGCTGAACTTGGCCTGCCTTTGCATTATAGGCTTGTCATAACAGCTCACACGGGCTGCGCACAGCATACTAATCTTTTCCAGCCTTCTGACAGATATCCTGCTTACGTGAGTCTGCAGAAACAAGAGGGGCTTATCAAACACCCAGGGAGTGGAGGGGGTGCCAGAGTGCATTTCTGACCTGCCGCATGCTGCCCAGAGGTGGTGAGTTATAGAATCATAGAGTTGGAAGAGACCCCAAGGGCCATCCAGTCCAACCCCCTGCCAAGCAGGAAACCCCATCAAAGCATTCCTGACAGGTGGCTGTCAAGCCTCTGCTTCAAGACCTCCAAAGAAGGAGACTCCACCACACTCCTTGGCAGCAAATCCCACTGTCGAACAGCTCTTACTGTCAGGAAGTTCTTCCTAATGTTTAGGTGGAATCTTCTTTCTTGTAGTTTGAATCCATTGCTCCGTGTCCTCTTCTCAGGAGCAGCAGAAAACAACTTTTCTCCCTCCTCTATATGACATCCTTTTATATATTTGAACATGGCTATCATATCACCCCTTAACCTTCTCTTCTCCAGGCTAAACATACCCAGCTCCCTAAGCCGTTCCTCATAAGGCATCGTTTCCAGGCCTTTGACCATTTTGGTTGCCCTCCTCTGGACACGTTCCAGCTTGTCCGTATCCTTCTTGAACTGTGGTGCCCAGAACTGGACACAGTATTCCAGGTGAGGTCTGACCAGAGCAGAATACAGTGGTACTATTACTTCCCTTGATCTAGATGCTATACTCCTATTGATGCAGCCCAGAATTGCATTGGCTTTTTTAGCTGCTGCATCACACTGTTGACTCATGTCAAGTTTGTGGTCTACCAAGACTCATAGATCCTTTTCACATGTATTGCTCTCAAGCCAGGTGCCACCCATCCTGTATTTGTGCCTTTCATTTCATTTCATTTTTATTTTATTTTATTTTATTGCCCAAGTGTAGTACTTTACATTTCTCCCTGTTAAAATTCATCTTGTTTGCTTTGGCCCAATTCTCTAATCTGTTAAGGTCATTTTGAAGTGTGATCCTGTCCTCTGGGGTATTAGCCACCCCTCCCAATTTGGTGTCATCTGCAAACTTGATCAGGATGCCCTCAAGCCCATCATCCAAGTCATTGATGAAGATGTTGAATAAGACTGGGCCCAAGACAGAACCCTGTGGCACCCCACAGAGTTTGATAGGATTGTCATGAATTGGAGCGATGTGTGCAGCTGTTTTGTCCGCCCTCCGAATGCTCGATGGCCAGGGAGGCCATGGGTACCACATCTGGAAGAACGTTTTCCAAGCGATGTTCTGTTTCTCTTACAAGGCTGAAACGAAATCAGGCACTGTGGGCGGGAGGAACTCCATTGTCCTTGGTAGACTAGCGTGTTACTCCCAGGAGCTTTAATTAACTGCCTATCTTGTCTCACAGAGCTACAATGTTTGTGCATTTTCATGAGAAGCTCCATTGGACTCCTTTCATGGGCAAGAAGCCTAATCCTCTCGCATGCTTCAATGTCATATCAATTACCCATTCGATATTGAATTATCTCCATCAGAGTATTAAGCTAATGAGATGCGCTCAAGACTCGCGCACCGGGAATACCAAATGCAATGCACTCCCATCTAGAACTTGCACTCATTTGTTTTGCTATGTAATTAATGCCAATTAGTGTGTGTTCCTTTTCCCTCTTACACAACAAATCTAACAGCACTTTCCCTCCACTCTCTGAAACGTCTTTTTGGCTTCGAGACAACTGAAGAGATTTCCACATTGTCTGTCTACAGGTGTGTAGTGTTTGGAGGGAGGGAGGGACTAGGGGTGGTAGAAGAATGTGATTCGCTTCACATTTAACACTGAATGTATCAAATCTACACTTTCTGGGAAAATATGAGAAGCGGAAAGAGCAGCCCCCCTTCAAAAATTCACACTTTCTGAATTTTACAATGCAATTATTCGACCAAATGACGTTTCAAAAATTGTGTTAGGGGGAAATTGTATTAGAGGAAAATGTGTATAAAAACGAATATATTTGTGGAAATAACATACAAAACTGCCTTATATCAGGAGACGTTGCTTGCAGAAAATGTGTACATTAGTCACAGCTGCAGACAAAAATGTGTCAGTTGAGAGAAATTCACAAAAAAATGCTGAAGAATATTCATGAGGATTTTTTTTAAAAAAATCAAATTGCTGCAGAAATGAAAATCCAGCAAAATGGATTTTTTTCTCTGGGAAATCCAGAGTTTCCCGCCAAAAAAGGGAGGGTTGACAGCTATGGACAAAGGTCGTGAATGAAATATTAGGAATCATGTGACTTGTGAGCCCGGATGCCACATCTTCTCATTGCACTTCGCCCACAAGCCCATGACGGGGCCGTGGGCAAGCTGCTGTCCTGGCCACAGCCCCCACCACACTGCAAACCATGGGGTTAATAGTAATGGCCTGCTTTGCAGGCTTGATTTAAGACACAGTTGTTGTCTTCAACTAAAAGCTGCCCTGAGTGCAGAGGGACTTGAGAGAAACGCATTGTAAATAAATGATAATAATAAATATTGAAATAATGTATGCAAAGTGCTCCAGACGCTCAAAAATGCTATAAATTCTCATTTCCCATGTATTTTACCTCCGCAAGAGCTGTTCGTGGCGAAACTGCTTACTGCTAGAGCATCTGTTTCTTGGGCTAGTGCCATCGACATCTAAATTTCTAGAGATTGCACAACTTAGCTTCGAGGAAACATTCCCATGCAGTGGCTCCATCAGTCAGGTGGCATGATGGGATAGGCCAGGAACCAGGTGCTGGCATTTTTCCTCATCCGTTGCTTTCTGCACAGACTCGGCCTTTTCCACTACACATGTTGCAATACCTCAAGGACTGCCTCTCCCCATAGGAACAGACCTGAACCCTGTGATCATCATCTGAGGCCCTTCTTTGTGTGTCTCCTCCAAGAGAGTTCCAGAGGGTGACAACTTTATTATCATCTAATAAATAAATGGGGGACCTGAGTGGCGCTGTGGTCTAAACCGATCAAAAGGTCGGCGGTTCGAATCCCCGCAACGGGGCGAGCTCCTGTTGCTCGGTCCCAGCTCCTTCCAACCTAGCAGTTCGAAAGCACGCCCAAAAGTGCAAGTAGATAAATAGGTACCACTCTGGCGGGAAGGTAAACGGCATTTCCGTGCGCTGCTCTGGCTTCGCCGGAAGCGGCTTAGTCATGCTGGCCACATGACCTGGAAAAACTGTCTGGAGAAGCAGACAAACGCCGGCTCCCTCGGCCTGTAAAGCGAGATGAACGCCACAACCCCAGAGTCGTTCGCGACTGGACTTAACTGTCAGGGGTCCCTTTACCTTTAATAAATAAATAAATAAAAATGGTGGCTTTCTGTCCAAAGTGCAAGAGAGTGAGACTGCACTGCCAACTGCTTCAAAATGGAGTCCGGCCCACTTCTGAGTTCATGCCGCTCTTGGGTGATTTTTCTTTTGAGTGAAGAATGATTCCTTTCACTCAAAACAGGCAGGATGATCAGCTAACAGGAGAGTAGTGGCAGTGGTGGAACAGAGGGCTTGTCCACACGGGGCTTTATTGTTAGTCTGAGGCTGTCTGAGTCCAGGATTTCTGGGCATTGTCCACATGACGTTGCCCTTGACCACAACCCATCCCTCTCTTTTTTTCTAGAGTGAATTCAGGTTTCACCAATCCTGGGAATATCTGCAAACAAAGCAAAATGCAAACATAGAATCATAGAGTTGGAAGAGACCACAAGGGCCATCCAGTCCAACCCCCTGCCAAGCAGGAAACACCATCAAAGCATTCCTGGCAGGTGGCTATCAAGCCTCTGCTTAAAGACCTCCAAAGAAGGAGACTCCACCACACTCCTTGGCAGCAAATTCCACTGTTGAACAGCTCTTACTGTCAGGAAGTTCTTCCTAATGTTTAGGTGGAATCTTCTTTCTTGTAGTTTGAATCCATTGCTCCGTGTCCGCTTCTCTGGAGCAGCAGAAAACAACCTTTCTCCCTCCTCTATATGACATCCTTTTATATATTTGAACATGGCTATCATATCACCCCTTAACCTTCTCTTCTCCAGGCTAAACATACCCAGCTCCCTAAGCCGTTCCTCATAAGGCATCGTTTCCAGGCCTTTGACCATTTTGGTTGCCCTCCTCTGGACACGTTCCAGCTTGCCAGTATCCTTCTTGAACTGTGGTGCCCAGAACTGGACACAGTATTCCAGGTGAGGTCTGACCAGAGCGGAATACAGTGGTACTATTACTTCCCTTGATCTAGATGCTATACTCCTATTGATGCAGCCCAGAATTGCATTGGCTTTTTTAGCTGCTGCATCACACATGATCCACTTAGGCCCGGCTACAAGGTACACTGCTGCTGCTTGCCCTCATTTTAGCTAGGGTGGCACCAGCAACATCTATGCAATCTGTGGGATTGCATTCGGAAATCCAGAGTTTGTGTTTGCTTGCAGAATGGAAAGACATGAGGAGCCTTTTTCCTATTTTCCCGATTTCTAGTCCCTAGGGACCCACATAAGAACATTGCAGTAGGGATGGAGGGGAGGGATGGCTTTGCTGGAGGGTGGAGGGCAGGGCGTTGGAAGGGGGCGGGGGGCGGTTTGCCCCAGGTTCCATCATGGAGGGGGTGACAAATTATCAAGGGACATTTACTGCCCTACTAGGGTGGTTCATAAAAAACTCTTTTTTTAAAAAAAAATGCCTGCTCCAAAGGTCTTATCTTACTACACTAGAGATTATATAGCTATATATGAAATTTCATGCATATCAGTTAATATCTTGACCCTCCTCCACGAAAATAGCTGTTTACTTGGCTGTTTTCCTATGTCGTGAAGGCTGAAATTTCAATTCAGTGGAGCACTTACTGTTCCCAACCCTAACCCTGCGGAAAGCCATCTAATTAGACTTTAATTTGATTTTGACATGTTTTTAGGGGGTAATTTAATTATTGTTTGATTTTATATCAATGTTATGTATCTGATGTTAGCCGCCCTGAGCCCGACTTCGGCCGGGGAGGGCGGGATATAAATAAAAGTGTTTTTTTACTTATTATTATTCCTTTGTAAGAAAATATGAAATAACACAAAACCATTTTTGCAGGGGGGGGGAATCAATGTGGGGGGGTGACAAGAAATTTTTCGCACCAGGTACCACCTGACCTTCCTACGCCTCTGGTGGAGGGTTGTTTGCAGGTCCATCTTGCCCCACACAAAGCAGTGACTTGGATCTCTTAGGAGTTAAAGAAGTAACACTGAAATGGCTTTTTGTTTTGCTGAACTGTGGATTGTACTTGGAATCCTGCCCTTGTGTGGAGGCAAGCCTGCCTAAAGACAAGCAAAAGGCACCCTACACAATGAACCCAAACCTCCCAGCACCAGGGCAGCTGTCTTGCAGGCTCCCTTGTTTAACAAGGTTGTTTTTCTTGCCTTCGTTCTTACACCCCCTCCCTCTCCATTGTTCAGGATTTCGTGCTCTCACTTCGGAGACTCGGTTTGAGCAATATGCCGCAATTTCTTCCTTGTTGATGGGGAATCACAACCCTTCAAGCTGAGCTTTTGAGAAAGTTTTGCTCCTAATCAGCGTGATTAGCTCAGAGTCCACTCTCCAAAGAAGGGTCACGGCCGGGCCTCAGCTTGCCGCACAGCAAACAATGCCTGCTCGCATTTCAAAGCTCTTGCCCCGCTAACAGACCGCCCTGCACGTATCTGGCTGAAGTGTTGCACACACAGCCCAGCCGAAAGGAGTTCAGTGGCCTTGACAACTGGCAGGCATAAACTTTTATGTGTCAAGCTTTCCGTGGCAAAGGGCTATTATTCTCTGGCACGGCGAGAGCAGTGTGCGCTTTTTACTGAGCAGAGGCCCCTCCTTTTGCATCGCAGAGCTCCGTGGCCCGGGGATATTATGTGCATTGTACCAAACAGCAGAAGCCAATCATACATTATTCCGCGAGGCGACAGCGGAGGAGCACCTTGACAAAGGACAGATGCTCGTTGACTTCAACAAGCTCTGGAAGCCTTCCACACAGATCAAAGGGGAATTTGGCAAGTACAAACCAGAAAAAAAGAAGTGGCTGAGGACTCATGGCTTTGTCTCGAGACATGTCCTAGCGAAGGGAACCGAGTCTGTCATTTTAAGACTGCGAGAATGACCGTTCCCCACATCAAATGGGGTGCGCATTTTGCGTGGTCGCGAGTAGCCCCCTGGGATCACGTTGCAGCTCCTGGCAGTTGGGTCTGGCACCCCCTTCCCAGGTTGGATACCTGTGGTCTCCACCTACTACAGCAGCCGCCCAATCCCAGCTGGGGAGGTGTTGCCAGGGGGATTGGCCAGGTAGAGGGAGGGAACATACAGTACAGGAGTCGGTCATTACCTGGGAAGCGGCCGTTGGATCCAGAGCTTCCCCACCCTCCACTCCCTCAATTAATGCTTATTATGCAGATTAACCTTTATTTTCCACAGCCACACAGGCACGCAGACACTGCTATAATAATAATATTAATTTTTATTTGTACCCCGCCCTCCCCGGCTAAGCCGGGCTCAGGGCGGCTCACACCACCAAAATCACAATAAAACATGAAACACAAAAGAAAGAACAATTAATTAAAATACAGATTAAAAGATTTAAAAAGATTTTAAAAGCCGCCTTAATGCAACAGCCCATGAATTTATAACAATAGGGGAGGATCTTATATTACAATGTTATATGATAACACAAGGGTCAGGCTGAATCGGACTCAAAGGCTAGGCGGAACAGCTCCATCTTGCAGGCCCTGCGGAAAGCTGTCAGATCCCGCAGGGCCCTGGTCTCTTGAGACAGTGCGTTCCACCAAATTGGGGCCAAAACTGAAAAGGCCCTGGCCCTGGTTGAGGCCAGTGTAGCCACCTTATGGGTTGGGACCTCCAACGTGTTGGGACCTCCAACGTGACTTTCCCTGCATTGGCAGGTTTCGCCTTTCCCGTAGCAATTCGTCACAACTTTGGCAGTTGCAGGCCTTGGGTGGAATCCTTTAGTCATCTACCTAAAATGGGGGGCGTGGGGCAGTGACCTCCTCCCCCATTGCAGCGGCGATACCAGGGTTCCCGTTACGGGGTCTTAGGGGGAGGCATTGACCATATGCCCAGAGGTCGTCATTGCCCTCCCCCTCCAGCGGCGGCGAACAGGGGGGCGGGCTATCTGCTTGAACATATGTTCTCCAGAGCTAGCCCACTTCCCACACATGCTGGATAACCCTGAAAATTACCCAGAACCCCAGCTGGGGGGCTGGGAAGGATAAACGCCCAATGCCTGAGCCAAGGTCTCCCTACATCTGAATATTAATAAAGTTGTGGCCAATTTAATCCCATAGAATGTTGTCACATGTCATTATTTCCCTCAGGGGCTGCCCGGGGTTCAGGGGGACTCCGCCTGACCACACAAATGCCTTGCTAGATCACACCAAGGTCCATCTAATGCAACATGTTGCTCCCTGCTGTCATAACACGGGAACAACCTTCTCCAGAGAGCCAGTGTGGTGTAGTGGTTGAGAGTGGTAGACTCGTAATCTGGGGAACCGAGTTTGCGTCTCCGCTCCTCCACATGCAGCTGCTGGGTGACCTTGGGCTAGTCACACTTCTCTGAAGTCTCTCAACCCCACTCACCTCACAGTCTTTGTTGTGGGGGAGGAAGGGAAAGGAGATTGTGAGCCGCTTTGAGACTCCTTTGGGTAGTGATAAAGCGGGATATCAAATCCAAACTCTTCTTCTTCTTCTTCTCCAACCTGGTGCCCTCCAGACGTTTTGGGCTACAACTCCCATCAGCCCCAACCAGCATGGCCAATGGTCAGAGATTATGGGAATTGCAGTCCAGAACATCTGGAGGACACCAGAGTGGGGAGGGGAGGGCAGCCCAAGGACCTAAGAGCCCTGCAAGATCAGACCAAAGGCAAATCTAGTCCAGGACCCCATTTCCCATCATGACCTACAAGATGCCTATAAAAAGCCCACGAGCAGAGCCTGAGTGCAATGTCAATCTCCCATTACAATTTCTTTCTCTTGAAGGTAGCGCATAGCCATCATGGCTGGCTGGGCATTGATTTGTCTAATGCCTTTTTAAACACCATGCCCACAATGACATCTTGTGGTGATGCATTCCACAGTTTCACTATGTGCCACGTAAAGTACTTCCTTCTTGTCTTCAGCATCATGCCTTGCTTCCCCAGAAGAACATAGAGGTATTGATGGTTCCCCCCACCCCCACAATGTCTGTCTAGGCAAACTGCCTGTCTCAACATTTAACTCCATGTATGATTATATGACGCGGGTGGTGCTGTGGTCTAAACCACAGAGCCTAGGGCTGGCCGATCGGAAGGTCGGCAGTTCGAATCCCCACGACGGGGTGAGCTCCCGTTGCTCGGTCTCAGCTCCTGCCAACCTAGCAGTTCAAAAGCACGTCAAAGTGCAAGTAGATAAATAGGTACCGCTCCGGTGGGAAGGTAAACGGCGTTTCCGTGCGCTGCTCTGGTTCGCCAGAAGCGGCTTTGTCATGCTGGCAACATGACCTGGAAGCTGTACGCCAGCTCCCTCGGCCAATAATGTGAGATGAGCGCCACAACCCCAGAGTCGGACACGACTGGACCTAATGGTCAGGGGTCCCTTTACCTTTACTTTATGACTATAGTCACTGAAAGCCTTGTCCTCCTTGAACTTACCTAACACGGCATATCCAGAGCACTCAGGTGAGAGGTGGGCAAGTATTTTCAAGGGAGGCAAAGGTGATGTCATAGGATCCTTGCTCCCTATGGAGGGGTGCTGCCCTGTCACCCTCCTGACTGGGGTGTCCCTGGTGCATACTTGGAACATAGCTGTCAACCCTCCCTTTTTTTGCGGGAAACTCCCTTATTCCAATGCCGTTTCCCGCTGCTATCCCGGATTGTTGATATCCCTTAAATTTCCCGGATTTCAAAGGAAGCAGCTCCTTTCCCTCCCTGCCGGCCAGGGAGGCTCCTCAGCTGCGTTGCTCGGCTGCCAATAAGGAGTCTGAGACCGACTGGGGGCGGAGCTTGCATGCCTTGTGCAGCCAGACCCTCACGCCCAACCAGACAGACAGCCTGCCTGCCGTCTACGCGCTCGCTCTTTCGCTCACCCGTTCGCGCGCAGCCTCTGGAGCGCAGGGTGGCGAGGCTACTTGGTGCCATTGCACCACCCTCGCGGCATCCCTTATTTTCAAATACGAAAGTTTGGAAAAAACCCTTATTTTCAAATCCGAAAGTTGACAGCTATGACTTGGAATGGGCAGGGTGATCTCACCAGTATCCTGGTAAGTGACATCGCTCTTGGGAGGGCAATGGTTTGTCACCGCTACACCTACTCCTTTCTGTGGAGTTTATTTTGCCCCACTGTTGTCTCTGTCCAGACAGGTTTGGAGATTTTTAGTACAGTACTCTACAAAAATACGCAAAACAAGAAAAACGTGTGCACCTACCACAAGCATTGATTTCTCTACAACACCACATCCACTTCTGAAAAATTCTTCTTTCTTTTTGTCTCCTGGCTTGGAGGTGGGGAGCATTTGAGGGGGGGGGATTAACAAAGAAGGAGCCCATATCATGCAATCCTCATAACCAACGTCGAACAGTGACATCCCCAGAGGGATCTCACGATATTTCTCCACTTTCATGCTTGCAAGCAAAGGCATTAGCAGAAAGAAGATAAGAAGGAACCAACAGGTGTAGGATGTGGTATTGAACAGATTTCCCAATGCGTGCTTCTTCAGGGAAAACAATCAGGAATACAAGTCTTGGAAACAGCATTCAATATAATCCAGCCTCTAGCAGACCTGTGACTAAACTGATCACCTTGTTCAACATTTAAACACTAAGCTCATCCTAAAGAAGCTGTTCTCTTAAATCTAATAATCGATTACTGATTAGATGCTGAGTAGTTCCCCCTAAGGAAGAGCTAAGGTATTCGGATGCTTTAGCTGAGTTTCCTGCATTGCAGGGGGTTGGACTAGATGACTCTGGGGACCCCGTCCAGCTCTACAATTCTATGATTCTATGATTCAAAGCACCCCCAATCCACACAGATTTTAATCCAGGTATTCTCCCTGCCCCTTTTGCTTGAAGAAAGCCATGGTTTTCCCAGTAGTGATGTAGGGAAGTGAGAGCTGGACCATAAAGAAGGCTGATCGCCGAAGAATTGATGCTTTTGAATTATGGTGCTGGAGGAGGCTCTTGAGAGTCCCATGGACTGCAAGAAGATCAAACCTATCCATTCTTAAGGAAATCAGCCCTGAGTGTTCACTGGAAGGACAGATCCTGAAGCTGAGGCTCCCGTACTTTGGCCACCTCATGAGAAGAGAAGACTCCCTGGAAAAGACCCTGATGTTGGGAAAGATGGAGGGCACAAGGAGAAGGGGATGACAGAGGATGAGATGGTTGGACAGTGTTCTCGAAGTTACCAATATGAGTCTGACCAAACTGTGGGAGGCAGTGGAAGACAGGAGTGCCTGGCGTGCTCTGGTCCATGGGGTGATGAAGAGTTGGACACGACTAAACAACAAAAAGGGGGACCGAGAGAGAGAATGCACCCTATTGGACTAGATGATCCTCAGGGTCCCTTCCCACTTTACGATCCAAATATGTGCTCAAGCTGCAAGCTTCTCTTCTGCATGAGACTTTTGCATCAAAGAGAGAGAAAGACGACACTAAATTTTGTTGTGATCTGCCACTGGTATAGGATTTTGAGACCCTGGGCAAGGCATCACTGGGCAGACTTCATCAATGCTTCATTCACTACTGTTCCCTTAAGGAATTTCCCACCTGCCAAGCAGGGCTCCCAAAGCGCTGTCCACAGTGGGGTGATGAATGGTACCAAGGCACTTATGAGCCATACATATACACATTTTAGTGAGGAACAGGGTTGTTTCTTGAATGAGAACATTAACTGGGTAAGATGAATGACCTTCTGAGACTTCAGGCCACATCACAGAACTAGTAGAGAGCAAAAGAGACAGAGGCCATTGAGCCTTAGGGTTCCCCTCCCCAAGGAATAATTTCAAATTAGCCAAGTGGCACCGTGCCTTACATGATATAAATCTGTTGGATGACCTGTTTATTGAGCATGTTTATTGAACATTCATCCTGATTTATTTGCAGGGAGGTCATTCAATGTTACATCAAGCAATCTCTCTTTTTTTTCTTCAAAAATCTTATTGATTTTTACAATTTTAAGCACAAACCATTACAGTTAAACTTTCCATTCTTCCCCCCTCTCACTGAGGGAAGCAACATTCATCCCCTTCTCTCACAAGGGTAGGCATACACATTGTACATTTAACATCACTAACATTATTTGATATCATCGCTTGGGCCTGGCCCAATTCTGTGGGCCAGGCATTCCTTCATTCCTCAACTTCATATTTCGATTGACTTCCTCAAGTCCCCCTCT
Organism: Darevskia mixta; assembly: GCA_034641385.1. NCBI lineage: Eukaryota > Metazoa > Chordata > Lepidosauria > Squamata > Lacertidae > Darevskia > Darevskia mixta. Next base: position 883,106 of record JAWWNH010000139.1, on the reverse strand, counting down.
GTTGAATTCATTATCTATCCTCTGTATCAGTTTCCCAAACTCCTAAACTTCATAGTATCCTAAAATACAAAAATTATTTTACTTAAACAACTCCTTTTTCCAAACCTCAGCAACTTGGTGCTTCTGATCCTTTCCTACAACCTTATCAAACTCCCTTACTCCAACCTAATTTAAAACTCCTAATTTTCAGCTTTTTGCACCCTAACCTCCCTCTGGTCTCGAATTTTTTAGCTAAATATCTCACTACTAAACTCCTAATTTTTAACATGTAATCATTAACGCCAGTATCCAGATCCGAACTGCATCAAGCAATCTCGTTCAGGTCCGCACAAACTAAGACCCACCAAGCCAAACCCAGCTGGCTTAGGGTTGCTGGGTCTCATGATCTAATCTGAAATTTCAGGGCTTCCATTTCCTTCTAAGGATATCAAGGGAAATAAGTAAAATCTGAGATTAAGCAGCCTAAACCAAATCTCATGGATGTAATAGTAGATGAAGCATATTTATATGAGCCTTGCAACATCACCATCCAGCCGAAATCAACACAAGTGGCACATGAGAAGGACGAAGAAGACCTGTCCTCCGGATTACTCACAGGTTTCGCTACATAGCTTCATCAGTTCAGGCTAAGCATTCTGATTAGCACAACATGCGAAATATTCCACAGGCACAGCTTATAAATATGCTTCATCTACTATTACATCCATGAGATTTTTGCTTTGAACCGTTGAAGAATTCTACTATCTACTCACCATCAACCAATTGTGAACGTTTTGTTGGCACCAAGATTTTGTTGCTATACCCAATCTATTGCTGAATGGTTCAGTCACGTGAACATTATACATTCTGTTATATCACGCATATATGGCTTGTTAATCATGTGGCTTTATTGAAAGACTATTAGTTTTTCAGAAGAGGATTCCAGTAAATCTTTTATTATAGTTCCAGCCATTGTGTGGTGGTTTTGGTTGTTTATGGTTCATATTATCACCACAGTGATACTTTATGCTGATGGTCGGAATGTGGCATTTGGAATTAAGAAGATCAACCTCATCCACACAGAGACATTGTTTATTATAATTTAGCCTGCTTGCTGGCATATATCAGTGGCTGTGGAAATATTGGAAAGAATTTTGAAAAGCAATGATGGAGGTGATCAGGGCAGTTCCGGCGTCCGAGGCATGGGAAGTCCATATATAAAAAAAATTATTATAATAATTAGGCATAATTGGAATGTTTCTTTTAATTGGGATTTGTATACCGTAATTAATTTGGATTGCAATTTGAAATGTAATTGGGAATAATTTCAATGTGATTTGCTGTGATTTGTATTGCAAAATTCAATAAATAGATTATATATATAAAAAAGAAGCAGCTCTCTGTGTTATTCCTGGTGGGTCATACGATGGTCAAGTCTCAGCTCAAAGTTTATTCATGTACAAAAATGAACTGTAACCATCCAGCTCAGAAGGAGTACTCATTTGAAAGAAACTGCACAGCTTGTTTGCAACCTGTACAGCACATCTCAGACACACAGCCAAACCAACAAATAATCAGCTATCTCCATGGCTGGGTTTATGCCTTTCTTGTTAAATGACAGCACCGCCAAAAAGTAAGAATCTGCAATTATGATTTAAAAAGCAGCGCAAATAAGATCTGCAGTTCAGAGGATATTTGTCACCCCTTGAATGCTAAAGGCTTTTTTTTTTAAACTGCTGATGTGCAGCCAACACAATGCATTCACCTGCCCGAGTAAGCAGGCTGACTGAACAGGACGTGCTGCAGATTAAAACCATTCCCCTTCCAAGCTCCGGTTTCACAGAGCCGCTCAATGCCCAGTAGCAGGTTCGATGAGCCAGACGGCACTTCTAACAAACAGCTATGCAAGGAAAGCTCTGAACAGAGTTCCTGCCATCCAAAATTTAAAGCAACATGCCAGGGCTATAGTTTCCCCTCTCACCAAGCTACAACTTCCAGCCCCCTTAACAAACTACAGTTCCCAGGATTATTCCAGGGAAGCCATTCCAGGGAACTTTAAAATGTGCTTTGCATGTGCTTTAAATTTGTGGTGCGGATCCGGGTGCCATCTATCACTGCACCCCCTACTTCCATTAATAGGGTAGATCTTGGTGGGCTGCGGGGGGGCACTTGTTTTAGTTTTTTAACCCACTGTTTTGTGCAAGTGTGGTATACTGGAAAACATATATCTCAAAAATAAAAATAAAAACAAGTTTGCCATGCACACAGGTAAACAATGGACCTCAGGTTTCCAGAATTCAGAGAGGGTGAGGAAGTAGTAACTGAATGCAATGGATAACAACCCACAGTGCGAATCCTGCTCATCTTCAATTTAAATCACTCATGTGTGGACAAATTTGCACAAAAGTGCATAGAGAGAAATCAGATCTGTGTGATACTGTATCGATATGGGGCTATTTGTTTAGTTCCATTCTATTGTGGATTATGTTTCCTTTTTTCAAAGTTCTCTCAGATGCTTTTAATTCTGTATAAATGTATTCTTCTGACTGACGGTCGAATAAAAGAATGATGATGATGATGATGATGATGATCTGTGTGATACACCCGCCCATTAATACTCTGGTGTGTATGTCATTGCCTAAATAATGCATCTGTTGAGGGCACGACTTTTAAACAGCTGTAATTTCCCTGCATTTTGGAGCTATACAGAAAACCTCTAGCTCAAAAGGTTTTTTGTCAACTGAATATTTTTACAGTCTGTGTCTCCAGGCTGAGTGCAGCCTGCGCCTCCTTATCTTAACAGCAGATCCCAAAAGCATGACAGAGGAGAGGATCAGGGGGTGTGATCAAAAGGGGGAGATATACAAAAATTCCCACAAATCAAAGTATCTGCTTTATTGAACAAAATGCCTCATACCAAGCCCAAGGCAATAATATTAAGTGGATAGATGAGACTTCTCTGACACTTGACTATGCCAGGTTTCAGTGAGTCAGGGCAAGAGATTTCAGTAGGGGTCAAACCAAAATGCTAGTACACAGAGCAGGGCAGAGAGAAGGTGGGAGAATTTAAGTCTATGTCAATGAGTCCTCCCTGTGTTACAGGAGCATCCTACTCTCGTGTAGAACCCTGCAGGGGCGTAGCAAGGGGGCAGGGGGGCGGTCCGCCCCGGGTGCCACTCAGGGAGGGGGTGCCAGTTGGGCTGGCCCCGCCCTGCGCGGGCCCCGCCCGCCGGCGCCGGCGCTGCTCCCGCGGCACCCTTGCAAGCCGCCGCGCCAAAAGCAGCAGCGGCGGGGCACCCCCCCTAGCCGCTGCACATGATCAGCGGCTGGGGGGGTGCCGCCGCCGCTGCTTTTGGCGCGGCGCCTCAGAAGGGCGCCGCAGAAGCAGCAGTGCCGGTTGGATGGAGTGCGCGCGAACTCTGTGGAATGTAAACACACACCGTCATGTGATAGACAACAATCCCATGACTGTAGACACGGGGAATGACTCTCCAACACCCTGAGTCTATGTCCATTGGAACACACCACAAGAAATTAGAAATATCCATACTTGCAGTTAATCCCATACTAAATACTAGCAAGTCACATCTGACTTTTGTCTTTCTACAGTACTCATTCTTTTTTTTGAGAAAAAAAAATTCATGTGTATACCATATCAGTTTGTGTTGAAATCGATTTAAAAGGGAAACGTTTGGGGCAATTATTAGTTTGGGGCAATTATTAGTTTTTACCGATACAGTGTAGAGGTGACCTTTAATAATCTACATTTTAAGGTTTCAGGTGACAAATCTGACAGTATTAGAATGAAGGATGGACACTAACCATTACATTTGATTTCTAAATTCACCACACACCAAAGTTCACCAGAAGTGTAGAAAGAAACTACCCAAGTTTCCTTGAAGACAATGAGCTGCACACACAACCAACACTCCTACCCACTCAGGAATATCTTGCATTATCAAGCTGTTTTTCACGTGGCTCATCCCCACCTTTATTCTTCCCTCTCCCTCAAATAATGATGTTGGGAGAAGTTACCATAGCAACACTGCAAATGTGAACTGAGGTCACATCCAAACCATACATTAAAGCATCCCTACGCCACGTTAACAGTTATGGTTTCCCCTAAAGAATTCTGGAAACTGTAGTCTCTTGAGAATGCGGAGAGCCACAGCTCTCTGAGGGGTCTCCTAACAACTCTCAGCACCCTGAACAAACTACAGTTCCCAGGATTATTAGGTAGAAGCCAGGATTGTTAAGGTGGGATCAGAGTTCTTTCAATGTCACAGTGTCAATGTTACCTGATTTATAATGAGCGTGCATCCAAGGTGAGATTTGTGTTGTTATTGTCCTCACTCAAGATTGTGGAGACAAGATTTCTCCTATCACATTTGTATCTTAACTTGCACCCAAAGTTCAAGATGGCATGCATGTTTCCTCCCCATTTTATCATCAGAATAACCTTGTGAGGAAGGAAGATAGGCTGAGAGGTAGTGATCGTCATGGCCGATTAGGGATTTGAATATTGGTCTTCTGTCTTGTTCACAGAGCTGTCTTTCCTATTGGGCTTACTGGTGCATTGCGCCAGGGCGCCGGCCTCTCAGGGGCGCCCCAGCGAGTGGGGGATCTATGCGGCTTTGCTGGCGGCCTCCCCTTTCCCTGCACCAGCTGTGCCCTGTCAATCATATGGCTGGCGGGTGTGCAGCTTCCTTCCCAAGCGGGAGGAGAGCAACTCTGGGAAAGGGGGGGGCGCCGGAGGGATCTTTGAACCACGGCGCCGGATATGCTTAAGACGGCCCTGCTTGCTCATTTTAAATCTGCACACTAGCTCTTGCAAAGAGCACTGACTTGATACAACAATTCGGTTTTTTGGGAGGGTTTGCCTATCATAACTGTCAGTGATGATCTCCTCAGGAGAATTTTATAGCCTCTTAGATTAAGAAGATCCTACTAAAAGTCAACAGCAAATTGCAGCAGGTAAGATATGGAAGGGTGCAGAAGAGATATTGATCAGCGATTACAGACGACTGATCTCATTGAATGCACGGGGGCAGGTTTAGGGGGGCAAGGAGGAAAGGATACAACTGTGCGAAAGCACAACTCCCATGACCCCCAGCCTGCTAACTGGCAGCCCAAAACATTTGGAAGGCACCAGGTTGGGGAAGATTGGTGTGTACCAATAGTGACTCGTGGAACTGGCCAGTGATATAGGAAATCCCAAGAGCGGATGGGGAAAGTGTGGTATATAACACAAGGATATGCTTCAGGGATGACTGGTATTTCAGACTGCACAGCTTTTTATGGTGTGCTTCCCTGTCCTTCCTAATATTGACCACAGAACAGGTCTGCATATGGCCAACGTAACATTTGAATCTGATTCCAGAATCTATGCCTGGAATCCTAGACTTGGGAGCAGGCCATGCTAGTGTGTTGATGCTGTATACGCAGGCACTTCAGTGATCTTGGTCAAACGTGATGCCCATCACATGGAGCCCTACACAATAAACATTTTTGTGCAAGAAGCATTACCTTCACACTGGTCCACATGAGACTTTGGATTCCAGGAAAATGCACACGCAAAACCACTATGGTCACTTTCCAGTTTAGATGGGAGGCATCTGATCATCAGCTCTCTGTCCGACGGTGAGACAGTCCAGCAGAAACATTTGAACCTTCAAACATTATCTTTTGGTGGGAAGGATGTCTAAATAATGTTCTATGCCAGGGGTAGGCAACCTAAGGCCCGGGGGCCAGATGTGGCCCAATCGCCTTCTCAAACTGGCCTGCGGACAGTCCGGGAATCAGCGTGTTTTTACATGAGTAGAATGTGTCCTTTTATTTAAAATGCATCTCTGGGTTATTTGTGGGACATAGGAATTTGTTCATTTTTTTAAAAAAAATCAAAATATAGTCTGGCCCACCACATAACCACAGCCCGAAAGATTATTGGTCATCCTCTCCCATCCTTGGAAGAACTATACAGTTCCCGTTGCCTTAAAAAAGTAAACAATATTTTACAGGATCCATCTCATCCGGGATATAGTCTCTTTGCACCACTGCCTTCGGGCAAGAGATATAGAACAATCAGACCAAGAACAAATAGATTGGAGAATAGTTTCTACCCAAGAGCTCTAACCATCTTAAATGCTGTAACCAGATAATATGCCCTTGGAGAGTTGTGATGGGTGTGTATGTATGTGCATGTGTGGCTGAAAATGTGTTTCTTTGTTTTTTGTGCTGCTTTTTTGTTTTGTTTTTATAGGATGGCATCCAATTTCGTTGCACTTGTACAAAGTTGTACTTGTACAATGACAATAAAGAAATCTGATCTTATTTTACCTATGGTCTGAGGGACGCAGGACCGGCTCACAGCTGAAAAAAGGTTGCTGACCCCTGTTCTATGCTCTTCATTGGGGGTGGGGTGTATGCTCCGCCCCCCCGGGAGCCAACGTCGCATCACCTTCTGCTTTTTGTTTTGCAAACACTTAGGCCTATCCACGTTTCCCAATGGGCATCTGAGCTCATCTTCTAAAGCAAAGAGAGACACCTTGTGTTGGACGAAGAGATGGGATGGGTTTCATCTGAATGGTCCTTGAAAGGGCTATTACAGTGAGGCTTTCTTCTCCTCAGTTTCCAGTCTCCATCGATTCTTTTGCAAGGGTAACGCTTTCCAGGAGCCCTGCAGTCTTTCCCTCTCTCAACTTCAGCTGCCCCATTATGCTCTGAAGAGGTAGGTGTTTGAAGAACATAGTTCCAGTTACAGGTAGGTAGCCGTGTTGGTCTGCCATAGTCAAAACAAAATAAAAAATAAAAAAATTCCTTCCAGTAGCAACTTAGAGAGGGAGCAGGGGCATGGGAATAGGAGATGAACATGAAAGTGGGGGTATGAACAGGGCTGCAGAATAAGAGGGTTCTCAGTTTCATAATTTGGTGGAAGGTGAATAGGGAGCTTAGTACCGGTAGTTTAATGGGGTGGGAAGGGGAAGCTGCCGTGAATTAATGTGCAGGGGTAGGTTGGCAAGAGCAAAGCACAAAGGGACATAGCTCCTAGTCTAAGATTAAAAAGAAAACCGCTAAAAGTAGACTTGTTCCCCTCCCCTTATTTGGTGTAACAGAGGATCCACTCTACTAAATTCCATTTTTCCCTACCCACTGCAGCTGCAAAATGCCCATTGTGTTGCGTTTCTGCAAGCTGCACAGTTTCAATTTGTACCGCATCAATAATGCAACGGAGTACTTACTTACATCAGCGAAGGCCCTGGTGATCCATAATTTTTATCCACCGGATTCAAGTGCTGCTCAGCTACCAGGTGAAAGGCTCCCCCCCCCCAGGACCTCCTACTATCAACATAGATTAAGGGATGTTAAAAGAGTCAGGCCAACCACCATGCTTGTTTAGCAGGGTTCCTAATTAACTGTAAGTTTTAAACGCAGCTCACTGGGACATTGGAAGCCTAGTTTTATGGAGGCAATATATCTATGTCTGGAGTGTACCGATGGAGATTAGAAAAGGGTTCTCAAGTAGTTGAGAGAGAGAGAGAGAGAGAGAGAGAGAACAACCACACTTCTTTCGGCATACTCACCTGCTATTATGTCAGGGGAAATGGCTAAAATATTATCTCTGACATCTAGTTTCTGTTGTGGGATTGTGGTTTCTCTCTTTTTAAAGAGGAGCAAGCCTTTGATACAAATCCTTACCTGCAGTCTGAAGTGAGACAGCTCAGGGACTGATGCCAGGGATTTCTTTTTCTTAGCTGCAGCTTCAGATCTTTAACAGGAAACACTGTGGATGAAATGTGCATCCGACAGAAGCACTGGAGAAGGGGTTTTGCTCCAGACCATTAAGACCCCGGCAGTATCTCACGGTTTGGCCTTCGATTCAGGACAGGGCATTCCTCCAACTGCTGTTTCCTGCCTTGGCCCTGCCCCACCTCTATGGCTGTCAACTTTCGGATTTGAAAATAAGGGATTTTTTCAAACTTTCGGATTTGAAAATAAGAGATGCCGCGAGGGCGGTGCAATGGCACCAAGTAGCCTCACCACCCTGCGCTCCAGAGGCTGCGCGCGAATGGGTGAGCGAAAGAGCGAGCGCATAGACGGCAGGCAGGCTGGCTGTCTGGTTGGGCGTGAGGGTCTGGCTGCACAAGCCATGCAAGCTCCGCCCCCAGTCGGTCTCAGACTCCTTATTGGCAGCCGAGCAACGCAGCTGAGGAGCCTCCCTGGCTGGCAGGGAGGGAGAGGAGCTGCTTCCTTTGAAATCCGGGGAATTTAAGGGATATCAACAATCCGGGATAGCAGTGGGAAACGGCATTGGAATAAGGGAGTTTCCCGCAAAAAAAGGGAGGGTTGACAGCTATGGACTTCCTGTCAGGAAATGGCCTACTCACACGTAGAACCTAGGCAGAGACACATGCCCAACTGCCATGTTCCCTCCTTCCCGGGCGATCGTTCAGGAGCTTCTCAGCTTCTTCAGCCCAAACATCACATCACAGTGACTGGTGTCAGAAGACATCCAGCACACTTAGGGATCCACAGAGCTTGCGCAATTGCGTAACAGACCACAGCTACTCAGCATGTAGGCTAAACTACTTTATTACATATCTACACACAGAGCACTTCATCATGGCTCCCTCTCTCTCTAGCATCAGGCAGCAAAGAGAGAGAACAAAGGAACGATTGTTCCACTTCTGGGAACACAGTAAGACAAAATATCCTGTCTTCCATCACTTCCCACTTCCCACTCTGTGGAATGAAAACACATACCCAGTCATGTGATAAACAATAAACCCATGACTGCACACGGGGAATGAATCTCCCAACACTTCCCAGCGCAAGTGATCATCAGGTTTCTAGAGGCCCTCCAAGGCCAGTTTCTCACACCACAGCTTCTTTGGTATTCTCAAAAAAAACTTGTACACAAAGGTAGAAGTTATTACCTCAAGTTACTTTATTGTTCTCATTTTCACAAATTTCATATTGCCAAAACAGTCAGAGGAAAGCTCGTAATAAGTGTTCCGCTCTCTGGGGGTTCATGACATGCAAGATAGATTGCCCCATACTATTTCAATAATGCATATTGATAAACAAGCAGAGTTGCACCTCCTCCGTGGAGAGAAGGCGGAAGATCCTATGGGGGTGCAATTTTTACATCTATTTTCAGTAAATCTATTCATATCTTTCAATTTATTCCAATTAGGGGTCCTTGAAGAACATGATGAATGATTAGGAACACTAGGTAGCCCGGCCCTCCTGGAAATGGGGCAGAACATGGGCAATTATTTTTATTGCTTTTTAATGTACCATGGCTGTAGCCAATGTGGTTGCTGGGAAGTTTTTGGCATTCCCAACTCAGAAAACTTGCAGGAACGAAGTTTCAGTGGTTAGGCTAGGGGAAACAATGTCTGCTAATGCCATAACCCAATTCACAACCCTGATCCTTCTTCATATAAATATGGGTGTTAATTTCAAGCTGTGTTGGAAGCCATTTTCCCTTCAGCAGATAATTAGTTAAAAAGGAACACCTCCAAGATGCAGGAGACTGTATCTTCCCCCTAATTAACTTCCCAAATCTACAAGTCTCAATAATTTCAATGGATCTATTGACTGCAATCACTGTCCTGGGGGGACAGCTAAGGGTCGAGCCAGAGATAAACTTGGAGAACATAAAGCAACATTGTCAATGCCTTGTCAGGAAAACGGGAGGCATTGACAATGTTGTTTTACGTTCTCCATGTTTATTCTTGCCAGCTACTTACAAAACCTCAAAGACCCGTTCCCCTTCTTCTGGCTAAACCAATCACATACTCCACTGGTTTTATTCTCCAACCCTGACTGATTGGTTTGACCCGCAAATCTCAGCAACTAGGAGGAGGCCAGCAATCAAGCTCTACGAAACCCTGAAAATGATCATGTCTTCACTTGACACAAACAGTTGCATCCCCATTAAAAACGTGATAATATTGTATAAATGACTCCTAGGCCCTGCCACATATTCCATTCCACTAGAAAAGAACATAATATTTATCCATTGTGTCTGAAGGGTTTCTGTTAAGAATGGCCATTTCATGATATAAACAATGCCAAGAACAGTGAAAGTATTAGAAAAACTTTGGGACAATGTCATAAAACGCAAGTCATTTCAATATGATACTTTTATTAACAACTTGCTGACCCGGGCACGTGTTGCTGTGCCTCATTTTGTGGAAACAGCCCTGAGAGTTCCCCATCACCTGTTGTTTTTTCCTCTCCCATTCCCCCCTCCCGCTCCTCTCTTGTCACGGACTCAATTTTAGCTATTTCAGAGTCACTCACGTAGCAGGAAGATGGTCTGTGTGTAAAGGAGCTGCAGGAATAAATCTCCCAGGAGTCAGCTTCTTCTTTATCTAGAAATTTTATTATTTACAGCACAAACGACCAGGGAGAAAGCGAAGGCATGGCTAACTCGGCCGTGCCCTGCTGCGGCTGAATTTGTGAAATTGAAGAAGTTCCCCTGTTCAACTTCTGTCTGCCCCTTCTCTGTCCCCACCCCCATTTTCAATTACCCTCTTCTCCGCCCCCCCCTTTTCAATTACCGGTTTGCGAGCTTGCAAATGGCCGACGGAGCTCTGGCAGGGGGAAGGTTTTGTAGCTGCAGTACCAGTATAGCCGTTGCTAGAGGGCGAGGTTTTGCTGGTGATGTATAATAGCTGCGCCAATTTTTTGCTTTTGTAGCTGTAGTACCAGTATAGCCGTCGCTAGAGGGCGCTGTTTTACTGGTGACGTCTAATGTGTGCGCCATTTTTTGCGTTTTTTCTTTATTTTAGGTATGTCAGGTGTGGTTTTTTTGAATTTTTATTATGCCAGATCCTTCCTTGATGGTCATGGTACGCTGTGTCCTAATTTGATGAGATTTGGTCCAGCGGTTACGGAGCAAGGTGGTGTCCGCCGCGCACGCAATGGGAACACTTTTATATATATAGACTTCACATGCAGAACAGAACCAAACCAAATGCACAGGACACACATGACTGGGTGGCACTGCTGCAATAAGCGTCAAAGCATACACAGAATCCACGTTCCGATTTCCATTCTGGGCCACAAACAGTCTTCCGGAAAAACAGCCCCGGAACACAATGATTAAGCTATCCAAATAACCCAAATGCGCCAGTCGCACACGAAGTATGCCACGCAACATCCAAAGAAGCAAATTTCCAATAGCCATTCTGGGCCCAGATGCAGCCAAATGAACCAAATTCACGGGTCATACATGACTAGATGAGGTTCCAGCCTGGTTCTGCTTATTGGAAAAGGTGGGTGGGTGGCAACCCATCTCTTCTAGGAAGGGGAACCTGGCTGGGAATGGAAGGGTCCACTGAGGGCCCCAATCACCCTCCTCCCCCTACCTCTCCCATGCCACGTCCATCATCATGGGTGTAGCATGCATGGCTATGGCCCTCTCGCCGCTCCCTAATACTTCATCGCGCTTCCTGGTGGTATTGGTGATATTTAGTGGTACAGTTTTCAGCAGCAGTGAAAAGTTAACAAACCAAACTCGCAACTCTCTGAACCGGGCCATTGTAATTGCACAACTTGTTCTGCTGTCATGTCTGATGAAATGTGCTGTCCCTTGAACTCTGTTTTATTGAGGTGATGACGGCAACCATTGTCATGTATTGTTATTTTTCTAACCCTGTCTCCTACCTCCACAGCTCTCAAACTGCACGATATGATTAGGGGGGTAGTGGCGCTTAATGGTACTAAAGCAGCTTCGTAAAGAAAACCAAGGTCATTGTAAATTACACAGGTTTTATTTAGTCTTCTTAACTCTTGTCCTCAGTTCATCATGCACATCATGTTTTCCATTTATTTCTCATGCAGAATAAGAAAAAAAAATTGGAAAGAAGCTGGAAATTCTAAGGACAGTTACTTTGTATTATTATTTGAAACGTGAATTTCACTGAAAATATGTTTTAATGTTTAATGTTTTAATGTTTCTTACTTAAACTGAGCAATCTTTATAAGAGCATCTTTATAAGAAATTGATTTTTTTGTTAACACAAAGGTGTTTCTTTGAAAAATGTGAATGTATTGTATGTACTGTATTTTTCCGTGTATAAGGCGCCGCCTATTTTGGGGGACTTCAAATTAAGAAAACACCCCCTCAGCACTACCCGTGTATAAGACGAGCCCCAATTTTAAACAATTTTTTTTTTTGGTAAAGAAACCTAGTCTTGTACACGGAAAAATACGGTACTTTTGCCATAGAAATGCTTTCTTTAAATAAATGACTTGTTTTCATTTTTCGTTTTCTTATGCATTTTGCAATAATCATTCTGTTTGCTTCTTCTAGTACAGCATTAATTCATGCAGCTACAGCCAAAGTGAATTATTTTTCTCTAAAGGAAAAGTTAAGGAGGAAAGCTTCACAAACCCTTTGAGCAATTATTGCTGAGATGTGAAGCTTTTCAGCACCACCAAAGCAGTAAACAAAAAACAATTAGGGCCAACAACACGACCGACGATCAATGAGCGAGTAAACTTTTAAAATAGCCAAATAGTAAAACAAAGTACTAACTCTGTGGGTCCTCCCCCTCCTCACCATTTTTTGGCCTTTTTCCCACTCATCCACTCCTGCCAAATCGGCTTTCCCCTTCGTTTGTCATCTTTTGCCAGCTGAGCAGAACACAACCCAGAAGCTGTCCCCCACTCCCCAATTTATCCTAACACCATAATTCCTGCAACTATCCCAAAATTCTGCAGGTTAGTTTTCTAGGGATGCCTCTACAGTGTATTGATTCATTTTAAAAATGCCCACAAAACCATAAAGAAGCTAATCTCTTTTAGTCCCCAAAAACAAATAACTATAAAAGGTACTTGGCACAAAAACAACAACAATCCTGGATCTATTTGTTTGTAATTTGGCTGGTTTCTCTGTTGTATGCCATTTCCATATAAATTGCTCATAAAACAATAGGACAGAACAAAGGAATAAGGGAAAGCCTTCCGCTTCATGCCTTGCTTGTGAGCTTCCAGGGTTACCTGGCTGGCTACATCTCAGAATGGAGTGCCTTGTTAGATATGCCCTGGTCTCACCCAAATAGGCAAGGTTTATGCTCTTGGCCAGAAAACTGCCGAGTGAAAATTTCCCCTTGCCATGCATAGCTAGCATAGCTGTCAACCCTCCCTTTTTTTGCAGGAAACTCCCTTATTCCAATGCCATTTCCCGCTGCTATCCCGGATTGTTGATATCCCTTAAATTTCCCGGATTTCAAAGGAAGCAGCTCCTCTCCCTCCCTGCCGGCCAGGGAGGCTCCTCAGCTGCGTTGCTCGGCTGCCAATAAGGAGTCTGAGACTGACTGGGGGCGGAACTTGCATGCCTTGTGTAGCCAGACCCTCACGCCCAACCAGACAGACAGACAGCCTGCCGTCTACGCGCTCGCTCTTTCACTCACCCGTTCACGCGCAGCCTCTGGAGCGCAGGATGGCGAGGCTACTTGGTGCCATTGCACCGCCCTTGCGGCATCCCTTATTTTCAAATCCGAAAGTTTGAAAAAATCCCTTATTTTCAAATCCGAAAGTTGATAGCTATGAGCTAGGTACAATAGATGAACAAGTCCTCGGAGGAGCCATGCATGACGTAGGAAGTTCACCCTCAACAAATTTATGATTACTCATGTTTGTAAACAACAGTAGCCTATAAAAAACCAAGTCTTCTCATGTGTAAACTAAAGCCCAATAATTACACAACTTTTAGAAAACATCTGAAGGCAGCCCTGTTGTTCAGGGAGGTTTTTAATGTCCAACATTTTATTATTATTTTATATCTTGCTGGAATCCGCTCAGAGTGGCTGGGGAAACCCAGCCAGATGGGAGGGGTATAAACAATAAAATAATAATAAATAAAAATAATAGTTATTGTAATAATAGTTATTGTAATAGTTGTTGTAATAATAATAGTTATTGTAAAATAATAGTTAACATTGTGTATGCCATCAAATGCCAACAGTGCCCTTCAGCTCTCTATATTGGACAAACAGGCCAAACTCTACGCCAAAGGATAAATGGACATAAATCTGACATCAGGAATCACAAGACAGAGAAACCAGTAGGAGAACACTTCAATCTCCCAGGACACTCTATACAAGATCTCAAAGTAGCTGTCTTATTGCAAAGGAATTTCAGAAATAGACTGGAAAGAGAAGTTGCTGAATTGCAACTCATTACCAAGCTTAAAACCATGGAGAGACCTGGTCTGAACAAAGACATTGGATTCTTATCTCATTATACATGACAAAGCTTTTTTTAACCTTCTCACCCATTGCTTTTTCCTGTAAGACTAATTGCTGTCGTCAACAGGTTTACCACAGCTATCACCCATTCCCACCACCCCTCTGAGCAATACCCCTCCCACCCTCTCACTATATATATATAAGTCTGGTGACTTCTGTTTCAGTGTATCTGAAGAAGTGTGCATGCACACGAAAGCTCATACCAAGAACAAACGTAGTTGGTCTCTAAGGTGCTACTGGAAGGAATTTTTTTATTTTGTTTTGACTATGACAGACCAACACGGCTACCTCCCTGTAACAGTTCTTGTTATTGTTATTATTTCTCAAGGAGAAGCTGCATGCCAAACTATTGGCTTCTTTATTTACTCCGCAAATTAAGTGTAACAATAGGAAGGATGGCCTAATCTGTGCCATCTGAGATCCATCAGTTGTACATTTCTTATGTACCCTCTCACCTCTTCACTGGCAGAAAGAAAGGTTGGGGTCCTGGGGGTCTACTAGTGTTCACAAGGCAATTCTGCACACCAACACACACACACAAAAGCCTGGATTTCAATTTCGAAACTTTTTTATTTAAATGGGGGGGGACAATAACTTGGAGCATCAACTGATTTGTGTTGGAAAAACAAAGAAGGGTGATAACACAGGGTTAAAGGCCAACCCAGTAGTCTAATATACTCCCTAAAGTCCAGGCATGACAAAGAGATACGTCACATGGGCCATTGGGAACCTACAAATAATTCTACGAACGGTGCAAATTTCCCGACTTTCCCCTGCAAGATTCCTGTTGCGCTTGCAGGCTTTCCGTCGGCACGTGGTTGGCAGCTGCAAGAATAGGATGCTGGAGCAGATGAGCCTTTGGTCGGATCCAGCAGGGCTCTTTTTAAGTTTTCTGAAACCACTCCAAGTAACGTTGTTGTCTACTTACTGCTGAGTTGGTCCGCGGAGGTCTTCCTTTCTCAAGCATATTAGTTCAGCTAGCCTTCTCAGTGACTGTGGTTTTGAACAAGTGACGAGAAAGATGAGGCCACCACAATACAAAGCCCTCTCCGTGTGTATGTTCATAGCAGTTCTCACAGACCGGCAAGTCCTCAGACAGCAGCGCTTCAGCCGGGCAGAAAGGAGACTCAAGAGACACCATCTCATCTCTTTATAGAAAAGGCCTTCAGAATCTTCTCCCATCTTCGCCTCCTCCCAGTTCACGGGCTTGTTACTATTATTCCGTTTTTTAGTCATGTTGGATGGGGATCACAGTCATTCATTGAGCAGTGGGAATAACATCCAGCCAAATGTAGTTTTTGCAGCCTGATCATTTTACACGAGTCCGTGTACTCTCAATTCACAGGTAAATTGACTTATTCCCAAGTGATTAAGCTGTTTTAGGGGTTCGGCCTCCTGCAGTACATCCAATCCAAGGCACATTTGCTCAAAATTAAGTGGTTTGCACCCAAGTAAAGGATCATAGGATTGCAACCCCAAAGTGTGACCCTATGCATATTTACTTAGAAGTCAGTCCTATACTGTTCAGTGGCTTTTGTCCCGAGTAAGTGTATGTAGGATTGCAGCCTCGGCACCCACACTTTCATGGGAGCAAGCCTCATCGGACTTACTTCTAAGCAAATATCCACAGAGATCAGCTGCATGCCTTGTAAGATTTATTCACACTGAATAGATTTCACTGTCAAGTGGGTCTGAAAGTATGGCAGCAGCCATCCTAAAGGAGCAGAGGTTCCCCATTCCCCAAAAGGAGCCTGTTATTCTTCCTTATGAGCAGCTGTGTCTACTGGCCATGGAGAGAGTCAACTCTGCCTTATTTTCCCAGAGTTTCTCATCTCCTTGAAAAATAGGGCTGCAATCCTAACCCCATTCTATTCCTATAAGAGCAAGTGGGAGTCTTCCTGCCTTTATTCCCCCTTTTGATTAACTTCTGGCCTCCCCAGGGCTGACCTGAGATACCTTCATTTTGTTCTTGTTGCACATGGAAAGAGTTACACCTGAATAGCACCTGCTTAAACAACACTTTAAACAAAAAGGGGGGAAAGGTTCACCCCCTCAAACTTTTGCTTATACTCTTTGGCTAGAGAGCTGAAATACCAAAGGATGAAGGGAAGGAAGGGGCAGCCAGCTGCCTAACTCAGATCGGACTGGTTATCTTCAGGCAAGCGGATGGTTTCTGATCTGCCAGAGGGCAGAAACATCTTTGTAGTTAATACATACACACACACAAACATGTATTATTGTGGATGAGGTGGGTAGCGTCGCTGAAAAATCCTTGGGCCGGCGCCTGAGACTGCTGGCGTGGTAACCTGTTAAAAGAAATAATTAAGTTGAATTTCTAACGCAAACCCTCCAAAAATAATGCAACCCAGAAGCACATGGTAGTTAAATAAACATTTGCGCATGCAACCCATTTGGATACAAAGCCTCCATTTTCGTGCATCTTATAGTCATGGATTTTGAGGTGCTTAACAGAATTTTAGACACGCACCCTCTCAAATAGTCTTAGCTCTCCCTCTACAGCAGGCACGATGGCAGGGCCAGCCTTGAACACAGCTCTACACTCAAACCAGTGGAACAAGGCACCTGCGTCAGACATGCTTCGTGAGCTGTGACAAAGGACCTTTGCAAAATGGTAACTGTCCATGAAAAAGGGACATGGGTTAAACCACAGAGCCTAGGGCTTGCTGATCAGAAGGTCGGCGGTTCAAATCCCCGCGGCGGGGTGAGCTCCCGTTCCTCAGTCCTAGCTCCTGCCAACCTAGCAGTTCGAAAGCACGTCAAAGTGCAAATAGATAAATAGGTACCGCTCTGGCGGGAAGGTAAACGGCGTTTCCGTGTGCTGCTCTGGTTCGCCAGAAGCGGCTTAGTCATGCTGGCCACATGACCCGGAAGCTGTACGCCGGCTCCCTCGGCCAATAAAGCGAGATGAGCGCCGCAACCCCAGAGTTGTCCGCGACTGGACCTTTTTTTTATTATTATTATTATTTTTATTTAAATAAGGTTTATTGATAAATCAAAGTTGCATATACATACATTGATCTTATCATCTTATATCCATCCAAATAAACACATTCACATACATATGTATACTAATGTACAAATAAGCGTTTGTAAATGTTCAAATAAACATGTCTTGAATATTTTACTATAAATTAATAAAAAATATAAAAAATAACCTTTATCTTGTCGTGTTTCATTTGTCTTCTCCATTTTCCAGCATCTCTTATGCTTTTACTTTAATAGTATCAAAATCATTTTTAATTTGTACGTTCCCACTCGTTATTCACCTTGTTCACCACAAACCTTACTGATCTAACATACAATACATGTTCACTAAATCTTCCCCTCCCCCCCTCCCTCTCCCTCCCCTGGTGACTTCCCGTCTTCCCCCAATGCATACTCCGATCTTATTTTTGAACGCAATACAACTCAGTTATGATGCTTCTATTCCATTTTTACTACGCTACATTCTCTGTTGACATCCTTTTTGACTCCCAATTTAATATTTCTTATTTATCTGGAATTGTTATTATGTTGAAAAATCCAATTTTCCCTTACTGTATTTTTTGACATATTCTGCATACCTTACCCATTTCCTTTGGAGATTTTGTTTCGTATCCCCTCTTAACTCATTTGTTAATTTAGCCATTTCTACCATCTCTTGTAATTTACACTGCCATTCTACAGTGGTTGGTGATTCGGTCTCCTTCCATCTTTTAGCTATTAGTATTCGTGCAGCTGCGGTGGCATATAGAAAAATTTCTCTCAATTTGCAGGGAATTTCCTTATCAAATATATTCAGTAATAATAATTCTGGTTTCTTTGGAAAGGTTATCCCCAGCATTTTTTTAATTTCTTCATAAATTTCCGCCCAAAATGCTTTAATTTTCTGACACTTCCACATCATGTGCATCAGATCTCCCTCATTTCCTCCACATTTCCAACATATACATATAGCCCCCTTATACATCTTTGCAAGGCGAGCCGGCGTAAAGTACCATCTATGTTGGACTTTCATCATATTCTCCCGCGACTGGACCTAATGGTCAGCGGTCCCTTTACCTTTTAACTGTCCATGAAACCAGCCCAAAAGAGAAAAAAAAACTACAATGGAGAGGTATCATGGTTCTTATCCAAGTGGAACCTACATGTGCACAGGCAGGATAGCTCCAGGGAGAAAGAGCAGGGAAAGACCTTGTGCCTAGCAACAGGCTGCTGCTTGAACGAGAGAGTTGGACTTGAACACGCTTCCCTAACTTGGCTACTCCAGTTGTTGTTGGACTGAATCCCTTATCACCCCTGACTATGAGCCAGGCTCTCCAGGAACTTGATAGTCCAAACAGGGGTCAGCAAACCTTTTCAGCAGGGAGCCGGTCCACTGTCCCTCAGCCCTTGTGGGGGGCCGAACTATATTGGGGGGGGGGATGAACGAATTCCTATGCCCCACAAATAGCCCAGAGATGCATTTTAAATAAAAGGACACATTCTACTCATGTAAAAACATGCTGATTCCCGGACTGTCTGTGGCGATTGGGCCGGATCCGGCCCCCAGGCCTTAGTTTGCCTACCCATGGTCCAAAGCATAAGGAGGATACCAGGTTGCAGAAGACTGAACAAGGAGGGATGCCTGGCCTCACCCAAGAAAACAATTCTTACATTGCTGCTGCTGCGGTTGTTGCCATCATTACAACAACAACAATACAGTTTATTCGACCGTCAGTCAGAGCACAATCATTATCCATATAAAATTTAAAAAACGTCTAAACATCTCGGAAAGCTTTACAATAAAACATACAATGAGAAATAGATTATACATTTAGACCCATGTCAATGCTGTCAATTTTAACCTTACGGCGTTTAAAGGCCAAAAAAAGAAATTTGGCCACCAAGAGGGTTGTGGTACCAGTAAAATTGCTCAGTAAAAACAAAACCTATCTTTCTCCGTCTACTAGGTTAAGCTGGCATAAGAATGGAGCTATCAGTTTTTGTCTAAGATCTACATAAAATGGGCAGGTCAAAAGAATATGTTCGGTTGACTCAACCGTTCCCAGGGCACAGGGACAAAATCTCAGAGCGTATGGAACTCCCCTGTATCTTCCCCACAAAACCGCCGTATCCAGAACGTTTAACCTAGCGGCTGTGAGGAGTCTACGGTATTCCACATAGTGGATTTCCGCCAGATAAGGGGCTGGTGAAATCTGGAATATCTGATCCCCAAAAAACATCCCCGGGTTGCCATCATTACTAGAGTTTATTTGTATACAACGTTGTGGGAATGCACATGCGCAGAAACCATACCTCAGCAGGACGGTAAAGTGGAACTGTCCCTCCTCTTGGGGGTGGAGGCACATGGTCAGGGATGCAAGGTTTGGAGAAAGAAGCCTGAAACATGAACCAGAAGAGCCAAGGTGTGAAACCCAGCGAAGATGCCAGGATCCCTTGCTTGGGGGGTGGGGGAGGGGCAGCAGAAACACCCAGAAATGCAGGACATTATATTGGGAGAAATGCCCTCAAAGCAGCTGGATTTGCACTTCTGTCAACACAGATTCAGAGGAGCAGTTTTCCAAAGTTGATGCCTCTCCTCAGAAGGAACATGTTACCCCCCCCCTTCCCTCACCTGGCCTCTGGCATCTGGAAACATGGAGCCTTCCCTACTGCTATGGCCTAGTGGGGTTTTGGTCCCTGTGACGAAAAAAATGCAATGAGATTAATTCAGATTGTACAAGGGGGCTTTTCTGCCGCAGCCCCTTTGCCTTACCACTCCCCACAAAAGCTTCTACAAAAGACTGGGGGATCCCTCCAGAGTTACTTTGCGGGGTACTATGGGCTACAGCAAGGGACGCGGGTGGTGCTGTGGTCTAAACCACAGAGCCTAGGGCTTGCTGATCAGAAGGTCGGTGGTTTGCATCCCGGCGACGGAGCGAGCTACCGTTCCTCGGTCCCAGCTCCTGCCAACCTAGCAGTTCGAAAGCACGTCAAAGTGCAAGTAGATAAATAGGTACCGCTCCGGCGGGAAGGTAAACGGCGTTTCTGTGCGCTGCTCTGGTTCTCCAGAAGCTGCTTAGTCATTGTCAGGGATCTGCCCACCCCTGCCAGTCCAGCTCTGAGTGCTTACAGGGAGCCGCAGCCTGTGTTAACAACAGATTCATCTTCGAGTGAATCTGGCAGCCCCTTTTCGGGGGAGGAGCAGTTAGTGGCTGGGAGCCAGGGAGGGCCAGGTGTCCAGGGAGTTGCTGGGAGACTTGGCACTACCCAGCAGACTCGCTTGGAGGAGGAGGCGTCAGTTCCGGCGCATATCTCACGTAGGAGGAGAAGGAGGCAATTTAGGATGCCAAGGTTTTGGTGTTGGCGCCAAAACAGGAGGGAGGCACTTCCGGATTCTGCTAGTGACTGAGCAGACATGATAAACTGAACTCTGCACTGTAAATAGCTTTGCACTGAAATAAAGAGACTTAAAGACAAGATGGCTTGGTGTTACTATTGAACAACCGATAAGAGAACCTGACAGTCATGCTGGCCACATGACCCAGAAGCTGTCTGCAGACAAACACCGGCTCCCTCAGCCTATAGAGCGAGATGAGCGCCGCAACCCCAGAGTCGTCTGCGACTGGAACTAACATTCAGGGGTACCTTTACCTTTACCTTTATGGGCCACAGCAAGGTTCGTACACAAACAGTCTTTATTACCACCTGTCAGGAACACATTCTGCAATGTACACAGGAAGATACTTACCAAGAGAGCTTTTTGGGAGAAGGTTGCCACCTGTGGGCGGCAGGTGAGGAACAGCTGGAGGAGGAAGTAATGCAGGCCTTGTCTCATCCACAGGAGGAAGGGAAGGCTGTGGAGCCACTTGCTGCTGCAGAAAGGAAATAATATATCAGTGATGGAGCCAAGTAGAATATTCCCTCGGTCTACCTTTGTTAGGATCCCAACAGATCCCCCACCACTTCTTTTTTGATTTTTTAAAATGATCCCTCAGTACTAGATCCTGTACTTCACTTTTGGAGGGGGGGTTCCCTAACTTTTTTTGGCACTTAATAATAATAATATTTTTTTATTTATACCCCGCCCTTCCCAGCCAAGACCGGGCTCAGAGCGGCTAACACCAATAAAATCACAACAAAACATACAAAACAATCAATTAAAATGCAAGTTAAAATACGATTTAAAGTTTAAAATGCAGCCTCATTTTTAAGTAGCCCACCAATCAAACCATAAAGGAATGAAACACCAGGGTTAAACTGAAACCAACTCAAAGGCCAGGCGGAACAGCTCCGTCTTGCAGGCCCTGCGGAAAGATGCCAAATCCCGCAGGGCCCTGGTCTCTTGTGACAGACCGTTCCACCAAGTTGGGGCCAGTACTGAGAAGGCCCTGGCCCTAGTTGAGGCCAGCCTAGCATCCTTGTGTCTCGGGACCTCCAAAATGTTATTATTTGAGGACCTTAAGGTCCTACACAGGGCATACCAGGAGAACTTTGGGTGTGGGGTGCAGGTTCTTCTGATTATTGCAGAAAGCAGAAAATTCCTTTTAAAGAGACCCTGCATTACCTGAGAATCTGGAGCAGTAGCAGATGGGACCTTCTTGGCGGAATCAGCTTCTTTAGAGGGTTTAGATCGGAACCAACGGAACCAGCCAGACTCAGAGGCCTGGGAAAATAGAAAGGGCGAGATTCAACACTGTGCTATTGCAAGCATATCAGCTTGCCAGACAGAACAACCTTTCCCTGAGCTCTGTTCTCCAGGTTCCTTCAGAGCCAATTTCAAAGGGGTGCAGGAGAATGGGGGGGAAAGCCCTGTTGCACAATCAGAAGCTCTCATGCAGGACTTCCGCTGGCAGAGTTTGGAAGGTGAACCCTGCCCAAAATCTTGAGTGAGAGAGCTGGTAGCTTTTTCTTCCTTCAAGAGAGCTAATAAGCACCAGAAGAGGGTGGAGAACACAGAGAGGCACCAAAACCCACATAGACAGTCATCTGTTCGTACCGCAAAACCCTGATGTTTTGCAAGGCACACATACTTTTACAAATACCGTATTTTTCGCTCTATAAGGCGCACCTGACCATAGGATGCACCTAGTTAGTAGAGAGGGAAAACCCCATTTTTTTAAGGATCAGCTCAAATTTCTGTAGCTTCTTTTGCAAAGGAAAAAAGCCCCATTTTTTAGGATCAGCTCAATTTTCTGTAGCATCTTTTGCAAAGGAGAAAACCCCAATTTTTTGAGGATCAGCTCAAATTTCTGCAGCTTCATTTGCAAAAGAGAAGGGCCCAATTTTTTGAGGATCAGCTCAAAGTTGTTGAGCTTACTTTGCAAAGGGAAAAAACCCTGTTTTATGGGGTTTAACTCACAGTTCTGCAGCTTTAGGAAGCCATTTCTACAGTTTCCAGACAGATAATCTAATCAGCCAGTCACATGTCGCTGGGGAAACAGCCTCCCTCTGCAAGGGGGCGGGGCTGGAATCTCTCTCCCTTATCTCTCTCCCCGATCGTTTGCTGAGCAGCTGCTCAGCGGGCTTCCTTTCAACACCCCCTTCTCTCTTTTTTTTAAAAAAAAAGCACGATCTGCTTTGGCCCCTGGGCAGTTCACCTCCAGGGACCACACATTCGCTCCATAAGACGCACAGACATTTCCCCTTACTTTTTAGGAGGAAAAAAAGTGCGTCTTATGGAGCGAAAAATACGGTAAATAAATAATTTCCTGTTTCGCTCTGCCTGAACACAAGTAATGTCCCAAATTCTTAACTCAGTTTCACATATGACACCAAGAAGAGCATGTGAGGCATGTTCGCCCTTCTCTCACACACAAACACACACACACACACACACACACACACACACACCTAATACAGGACAGAATGTGAAAGTTCTAGCCATAGATTTTATGTTCCGATTATAAAAGTACAAGTCTGTGAAAATACCCTTAGACTTTGCAAGAGAATATCAAGGAGATGAAGGGAACCCCAATCGCACCTGTTGGTGACACAGGAATATAAGCAATGCCTTACTGGATCAGACCACGGTTCATCTTGCCCATTATTCAGCCTCCTAGCAGGGCGCGAAGTTCAGCGGCCTTCAACTGTTGCCCTGCTATCTGCCATTCAGAGGAATGCTGCCTCTCAACATGGAGATTCCATTTAGCTACCATGGCTAATAGAGTCTCGTTGCATCGTCCTGACAATGGCTATCTAATTCTTCTTTTAACACCATCTAAGCCAGTGTTTCTCAACCTCCTCGGGGCAACGGCACAGCTGCCCCACGAAAAAAATCTCGCGGCACACCACGACCCGGGGGGCGGGGTGTCCGCGCGCC
Source organism: Darevskia mixta (assembly GCA_034641385.1). Taxonomy (NCBI): domain Eukaryota; kingdom Metazoa; phylum Chordata; class Lepidosauria; order Squamata; family Lacertidae; genus Darevskia; species Darevskia mixta. Next base: position 859,559 of record JAWWNH010000139.1, on the reverse strand, counting down.
CTGGCGGGAGGGAGGGGCGAAAACGGAGCGGGAGATCGGCGGGCCAGGCGCCCGCCCCCCCTCCCGCGCCCAGCCCCCCAGCAGCACCTCCACCCGGCCCCGAGCGAGCCCGGGACGACGACGGGCGGGTCGAGTCTACCCAGTTGCACGAGAACCGGCCGCTGTCGAGGAGAGGAGCTGGAGCCCGCTCGCCCGCCGCGCAGGATAGCTGCTGCTGCTGCTGCTTCTACGGCCGCCTCACTGACCTCCCGCCCGTCCCCGACCGCGACCGGGGCGGCAGAGGCAGCGGGCGAAGCGCCCGGCAGCCCTGGCGAAGGCGGCAGTCGGCGAGCGGGAAGCGCAGCCGAGGCGACGCCAGCCGCCCTGACCGCCCCGGAAGCGGAAGGGCGGCACAGCAGCCGGTGTCTTCCCCTTCCCGCGGCACAGCAGCCGTGTCTTGCGGCACACTCCTGTGCCGCGGAACACCGGTTGAAGAACGCTGATCTAAGCTAGCAGGTGTCGCCATATCGTGCAGCAGGAGACAGCGTGGAGCCACTGCTGTTTACCAGGCAGAATGAGATCAGCTCAGTGAAAATGCTCTACTGAGCGACTCTGGCATTCCTGCCAGCGCATTTACACTGCCCTGTCTTTCCCAACATCTTTTCCCTCCCGCTCCCAGTAAGTGGCAGTGACTCAGCTGCTGGGAGGTCAGGCAAGTGCTTCCTCTACAACCCAGGAGGACTCCCCTGCTCAGCGCCTGAGGGCCCCAGTCCTGCCACTCACCACCTGGCCCAGGGCGGGGCCTGATGGGCTCTATAAAGCAGTGTTCCCCAACCTCGGGCCTCCAGATGTTTTTGGACTACAACTCCCATCAACCCTCGCTAGCAAGACCAGTGGTCAGGGATGATGGGAATTGTAGTCTGAAAACAGCTGGAGGCCCAAGGTTGGGGAACACTGCTATAAAGGACTGCTGCTGCCGCCGCTGCTGCTTAGCAGAGAGGGCTCCGTTTTGTTTAGTTTTTGTTTTTTGTTTAAATGGCTGTTATTTTTTACCTATGTCATTTTAAACTGTGATAATGCTGTATTCTTAGTTTTAGATTTTGATTTATGTGGAAATTGTTTTCCATTTTGTTGTGTATCTTTTTGATGTGGTTTATTTATTGTTTATGACTTTTGTAATTATGTAAATCTTGTCATGTTGTAAGCCGCCTTGAGCATTGTTTTTAACTGTGGAAAGGCGGCATACAAATGATAAAAAATGATACCTGGCCGTAAGCCCCACTAAACACAGCAGGAGCCACTTCTGAGGAAACATGCACAGTGGTACCTCGGGTTACATACGCTTCAGGTTACATATGCTTCAGGTTACAGAAATATTACCTTAGGTTAAGAACTTTACCTCAGGATGAGAACAGAAATCGGGCAGTGGCGGCGGGAGGCCCCATTAGCTAAAGTGGTGCTTCAGGTTAAGAACGTTTTCAGGTTAAGACCAGACCTCTGGAACGAATCAAGTACCGTATATTCCGGCGTATAAGACGACCCCCAACTTTTCCAGTTAAAATATAGAGTTTGGGATGTACTCGCCGTATAAGAAATACGACCCGGCGTATAAGATGACCCCCGACTTTTGAGAAGATTTTCCTGGGTTAAAAAGTAGTCTTATACGCAGGAATATACAGTACTTAACCAGAGGTACCACTGTATAGGACTGGGCTGTACTTAAATGCTGTGTGAAGTTCTATATGAATGAATTAATTGCAATACTCCCAGCCACCTGAAAGGTGAATTAGACCTTGATTGTGGCTCTAAATCCAAGAGAACGTGATTCTGTCCTTCCTAATCTGCTGCAAAGCAGAAATAAAATCCTGTGGGCCTCGGCATATTTTTTCAGACACGGCAGCTGCCCTTCTCAGTCAGATGTCTCACCTTTGCTTCTTTTTGTTCCGTTTCATCCTGTGGTAGCTTCTCTGATGTGGCTTCCTCCCCTGATGCTTCTGGGAGCTGTGGGAGATCCTCGACCATGGATATTGTGGAACTCTCGGAAATGGTCCGGGTCCGGGCATTGAAAGTGTTCTGGCACCAAGAAGAAAACATGGAGCAGGTTTTCTTCACTGAAAAAACTCCCGTGGCTTCATCTTACCGGTTTATACTCTAACCTTATCCCCTAACGGCCCCTCCTGACATCACTCACCGTCACAAGAGACCTGTGAAACAGATCAGTATCACTCCCGCTGGAACATGGCAGCATCGGACAAGTCACAAAACAAGTCCTGCTATGGCAGAGTTGGGACATGAGCCCAAGTTTCCTGAACCCACTTTCTTTTTGAAATTGCTGTATAGTTTAAAGCAGGGGTCGGCAACCTAAGGCCCAGGGGTCGGATGCAGCCCAATCGCCTTCTCAATCCGGCCCGCAGACAGTCTGGGAATCAGACAGCATGTTTTTACATGAGTAGAATGAGTCCTTTTATTTAAAATGCATCTCTGGGTTATTTGTGGGGCACAGAAATTCGCTCATTCCACCCCCCAAAAAATAATAATCCGGCCGACCACATGGACCGGCCCACAGCTGAAAAAGGTTGCTGACCCCTGGTTTAAAGAAAAATTAAAATGTCGTATAAGCATTAAAGCAACAGCTCTCCCCTGGCATTCCACTAGACCACATGGCTCAGCATTTATTTACTTAATAAAATAATGCTTGGTTGTTAAAAACAAACAAACCACACCTCAAAGTGGTTTACAAAAAGATTAAAAGCAATACAGTACAATTGAGAAAAATTCACAACCCTACTTTAAAACATACAAAAGTTAAAACACTGAAACAGATTAAAATTCCCTCAGTTTTCTAAGCATCTGGGTTGGCTTGTCTAAACAAGAATGCTTTCATTCGCTAAAAAGAATCAGAGTAGGAAGGGACCCCGAGGTTCATCCAGTCCAACCCCCCGGGTAATGCAGGAATCCTGCCCACAGCCGTCCCTGGTGGGCTCAAACCACCGACTTTCTGGTTAGCAGACAGACGCACTGACCCATTGCGCCACAGGAGGGCAAGGGCAGCCACATGTCAGCTGAGAAGAGTAAGTGCATGTGTCAACAAGAACACAGCAATAAGAAGAAAGAGTCCTGCTGGGTTAAATCAAAGGCGTATCTCCCCATCTAAAAAGCTCACAAGTAGGACATACAGGCAGTTGCCCTTTCCTGGTGGCTGTAAAGCCATCATGACTAGGAGAAATCCAATTCAGTTCACATTGGAAGCAGAGCTTTATCAAATTTGGACTTTCCAAAACAATATGACAATTGAAACACAACCGTTCTTCGAAATTCATACTTTATCCAGATTTTGTGAGGCAGTTCTCCAGCCATCCAAAGTTCACAAAAGTGATTGCATTAGGACGGTGAAAGTATGCATAAAAACCTAACATGTTAGTGAAAATAGCATTTAAAAAACAGGTCAACAACAACAACAACAATAACAATAATAATATTAATTTATTATTTATATCCTGCCCATCTGGCTGGGTTTCCATATGAAGTGAACAACGCATATGAAGTGGTGCTTATTAGGAGCAATTTGCACAAAAATGTTGAAGAATGCTCGTGAGCATCTATTAAAAGGAAATCCACAAACTGCTTCAGAAAGGTGGGGAACTAAATTTAAGGTTGGATTAAAATGAGAAACGGAGAGATCCTTCCACCCCTAACAGCCACTGAAAGCCTTATCCTCTGTGGATTTGCCTAATCTCACTTTAAAGCCATCCAATTGATCACCATATCTTGTGGCAGTGAGTTCCATAGTTCAGCTATCCCCCCCAAAAGAAAAAACTCTCACCTGATGCTCCGGAATGCTCTCCTGATCACCCAGGAAATGGAACGGGCCACAGGATTCCGCGGTGCCCCCTGCAGATTACACCAGAACAGGTTTTATTGTACCCACCAGCCAAGATCTGGAGTTCAAAATGGCAAGAGCTCTTAGGCCTTTCAGTTCCCTGGAAATGGGCTCTGGAGCCAAAGAATCCAGGACACAAGCGCTGCCAAGTAGAAACAAACAAAGGCAGAAGCAAGTACCTGCTTTTCTCCCCGCCCAATCCTAAGCACGTCTACTGGGAAGCAAGTCCTGCTGGTTTCAATAGTGCCTGGTTGTATGCAACATGATGACCAATTACAATACGATAGCACTATAACTCTTTATAAATTCTATACAGAACAAAAGTACAATATGAAAATGTGCTTCTTCCAGAGACTTGTATTGCTTTCTAAAATTTTCAGAGACTTATAGACTCATGTTCATTTGTTCTAGGTTTATAAGAGCGTGTATATTCACATTTTCATATTGTTCTTTGTTCTGTATAGAATTTATAAAGAGTTATGGTGCTATCGCATTGTAATTGGTCATCATGCTGCCTTGGTTATTATTGACTTTAGTTTGCCAGGCCCAATCAGTGAAAGTAGCCTTGAGATTTTTCCAAATGAAAGTCCTCCCTCTTCTTTTGGTGGGCATCTCCTTAGGCTCCCGTAGGGATTTCCTGAAACTGGACTTTATCCAAATGCACTTTCTTAGAGCCATCCTTAGGATCCCCCCCCCCCTCGGTGGCGGGCGTGGTTATGAGACTTGATGTCGGCTGGCAAGCCTTACGATGTGTGGCCTTGAAGACGAAGCTTTGGCTATGGCTCAAGCTTTGTTTTAAACCAGTGGGCATCGCCCCCTTGACATTGAGGGATGATTTCCAGTCATCATGGGAAAGGGAGGTCACAAAAGAGGTGCAGTCCTGTGGATTGTCACACCTCTACCTGGAGTCCATGACGTATAATCAAGCAAGAACTGCAATCTCCCGGAGATTGAGCGATATTGCCAGACAAGAGGACATAGCTCAAGCGAAACCAGGGGTGTTCCTAGGGGACCAGATATATCAAATGACACCAGCCCCCTATCTCGCGGAAATCCACTATGTGGAATACCGCAGACTTTTTACAACGGCTAGACTAAACGCCCTTGATTCCGTGGTATTGTGGGGAAGGTACAAGGGAGTTCCATACGCCCAGAGAACCTGTCATTGTACTATGGGCGTGGTTGAGTCTACCGAACATATCCTTCTGTCTTGTCCTCTCTATGTAGAACTTAGGCAAAATCTTATAACTCCACTTTTACGTCAATCTAGCTTTCTACCCAGAGAAAGACAGGTTTTATATTTACTGAATAATATTACTAGAAATACAGCCTCCCTGGTGGCTAAATTTCTTTTTTTAGCTTCTAAGCGTCGCAAGATTTTAATTGATTGTATCGATATGGGGCTATTTGTTTAGTTCCATTCTATTGTGGATCATGTTTCCTTTTTTCAAAGTTCTCTCAGATGCTTTTAATTCTGTACAAATGTATTCTTCTGACTGACGGTCGAATAAAAGAATGATGATGATGACTTTAGTTTGCAACACAGGGGTTAATTGTTTGGTGACTGGTTGTATGTTGAGACAGGTCTCCTATGCCTTTAAAAAAAAACCAGCCTGAGAGGTTGAAATTTTATGGGTGAAGGGTTCTCCATCATATAGACCAGGCATAGGCAAACTCCAGATGTTTTTGGCCTACAACTCCCATGATCCCTAGCTAACAGGACCAGTGGACAGGGATGATGGGAATTGTAGTCTCAAAACATCTGGAGGGCCGAGTTTGCCTATGCCTGATATAGACTGTCAGGCAGCTGTTAAATGCTTAGGAGCCCCTCCACCTGCAAAGAGGAGCGACAATCATTTTCTAGAACCCTGATTTATCGCTGGTTCTTTTGCCCACCCTCCGTCCCGGTCATCTTAAATATATCTGTGCCCCCCAGCAGGTGGAGAGCAGGTGCAGCAGAACTGGAGACAGAAGAAGTGGGAAAGGGCACGGCTTGCCTTATCTCCCAAGGCCACCAAAATCAATAATTTTTTTAAAAAATGCAATGTATGTTTTCCAGATGGAGACCAGGTAACTACCGTATTTTTCGCTCCATAAGACGCACTTTTTTCCTCCTAAAAAGTAAGGGGAAATGTCTGTGCGTCTTATGGAGCAAATGTGTGGTCCCTGGAGCTGAACTGCCCAGGGGCAAAAGCAGATCATGCTTTTTTTTAAAAAAGAGAGAGAGAAGGGGGTGTTGAAAGGAAGCCCACTGAGCAGCTGCTCAGGAAACGATCGGGGAGAGAGATAAGGGAGAGATTCCAGCCCCGCCCCCTTGCAGAGGGAGGCTGTTTCTCCAGCGAAATGTGACTGGCTGATTAGATTAGCTGTCTGGAAACTGTAGAAATGGCTTCCTGAAGCTGCAGAACTGTGAGTTAAACCCCATAAAACAGGATTTTTCCCTTTGCAAAGTAAGCTCAACAACTTTGAGCTGATCCTCAAAAAATGGGGCTTTTCTCCTTTGCAAAAGAAGCTGCAGAAATTTGAGCTGATCCTCAAAAAAATGGGGCTTTTCTCCTTTGCAAAAGAAGCTGCAGAAATTTGAGCTGATCCTCAAAAAATGGGGCTTTTCCCCTCTAAAAACTAGGTGCGTCCTATGGTCAGGTGCGCCTTATAGAGCGAAAAATACAGTAATACATGCACATACTAATACATCACAAATCATTTCAACCGTCTCTTAACCTGGTGGTTGGTGTGAGGAGAAGTCAGCTGGAAGTCCTCCAGGAGGGGAAACATAACCGTGGTCACTTCCTGGAAGACAAGTCTCCAAAGCCACATCAGTTGTATCTACAGGAGGCCCAGGATAGAAATGCCTTCTCTGCCCCACATCTGGCTGGTCCTGGGCTGAGTCCACTGGTGGCAGGTAAGTCGGAGGATGAGGCTCCAGATCCTTCAAGCAGTCTTGGCTTTGTGCAAACTCAGAACGGGGAGCCAAATCTGGATAATGTAAGATTTTATGAGTAAGATCAGTATGTCCCCCCCATTTGCCTGCACGCCTGTTCAAATTCCAAGGCTACAAATGAGATATTTTAAGCAGGAATGCCAATAGATAAGAACATCTGAGCAGCTGAATCCAACCCTCTTTATTATTCCCACTTACTGTTTCCAGCAGAAGCCAGTCTCTTAGAGTTGAGATAAAGCATGAAAGAGAGGGGCTTCTCCTTTTATTTGTCCACAGCATCTGGTAATTCAAAGGTATACTGCCTCTAACCATGGAAGTTCCATTCAGCTACCTGTTAGAAAGCCTATATTCTACGAATATGCTTCAGTTACATTTTCAACTTTAAAATAAAACCTTTCAGAGACTGGGACTGAATATCTGGGAATTTTAGTAGCTGATCCTGTTAAAACTCCCCAGAATCTTTAGATTTGGACAGTAGTGGAAACACCCAGCTTGACAGACCAGCGATCCAGCTAACATTGCAACCCTACCCATAAGACCCATTGAACTCTCCTGGGCTTTATGCAAAAGCATACATACAGAGGAAGTAAACAGGCCTTCTGAAATGCGCTCTACGTGGGGCTACCTTTGAAGGTGACTCGGAAACTGCAATTAATCCAGAATGCGGCAGCTAGACTGGTGACTGGGAGTGGCCGCCGGGACCACATAACACCGGTCCTGAGAGATTTACATTGGCTCCCAGTGCATTTCCGAGCACAATTCAAAGTGTTGGTGCTGACCTTTAAAGCCCTAAACGGCCTCGGTCCTGTATACCTGAAGGAGCGTCTCCACCCCCACCATTCAGCCCGGACACTGAGGTCCAGCGCCGAGGGCCTTCTGGCGGTTCCCTCACTGCGAGAAGCAAAGCTACAGGGAACCAGGCAGAGGGCCTTCTCAGTAGTGGCACCAGCCCTGTGGAACGCCCTCCCATCAGAGGTTAAAGGGATCAACAACTACACGACATTCAGAAAATACCTGAAGGCAGCCCTGTTTAGGGAAGTTTTTAATCTGTGATGTGTTAATGTATTTTAATGTTTGCTGGAAGCCGCCCAGAATGGCTGGGGAGACCCAGCCAGATGGGCGGGCTACAAATAATAAATTATTATTATTATTATTATTATTCTGAAGGGCTTGTAGAATTTAGATCCCTTGAAGGCTAGAGACAGAAAGAACAGAATGAGACCCTCAGAAACAGCCAAAGCTGAGCCCCTTTTAACCTATTCCGATCCATTTACTGCCTGAGCAACAGGGTCCACCTGTTGTTCAAATTTCAGGGCATCCATTAAGGATACCAATAGGCTTCTGCAAGTCATACTTCCAGGTAAGTCCAATAGGAGAAAGGAACAGTCTCAGATGTGCCAGAATAAATGTTCTTCCTGTCTTTCGTTCTTTTACCTGGTGTTGATCCACTGGTTCTGGGAAATTCCGGCTGGGTGCAGTTGGCATTGCAAAGACTTCCTTCCTCCTTAAATGAGACGAGGAGAAGAAGAAAAGCAGGTTAAGCAAAGCTTGGAGCCAAGTGGGGTCAGCTGTGGGGCAGCAGGCAAGGTGGCAGATGAAGTGCCAACAAGGGACAAGACACAGAGGCCACGGACAAATCACCAGGGCTCATCCTGGACAGTCTCCGTCACCCACCATTGAGAGGAGGTGGGAGTGGAAGGGCTTGTCAGAACTCTACAGAGCAATCCCAGTTACATCTCCTGAACCAAGTAGCACGTCCAGGGGGGGTCACCCGTCTTCTGCAGCATTTCCACAGATCTCTGCGGATAAATCTTCTGTTCATCAATGCAAAATGTATACGCCACACTCTCCGACATCAGGATGGCACCCGATGTGGTATACAACCACAAGAAAGCGACGCAAAGCCAAAACAAGTGTTTTCTGAAAGTAGCCACATCGCTGAAGCCGAGGGAGGGAAACCAACGGAGGAGAGGTGACACTGGCGAGGGCCAGATTCTGCCATCAGCGTGACAATGGAGGCATGGCCTTGCCTGTCCGTCATGGGGAATGGTATTCAGAGGAGTATCATTGTCTGGCAACGGAGACACATTCCCCTGGTCTTCCCAGAGATGGTAGCCATGGGGGAGGTAGAGAAGGAAGCAGGAAGTCCATGTTTTCTGCCTCACATGGCAAAACAGGCTTTGGATGCCATGTGCCTCAAGTTGGAAGACAGCCAGTGTGGTGTAGTGGTTAAGAGCACTGGACTCATAATCTGGGGAACCGGGTTCAATTCCCCGCTCCTCCACATGCAGCTGCTGGGTGACCTTGGGCTAGTCACACTTCTCTGAAGTCTCCCAGCCCCACTCACCTTACAGAGTGTTTGTTGTGGGGGGAGGAAGGGAAATGAGAATGTTAGCCGCTTTGAGACTCCTTCGGGTAGTGATAAAGCGGGATATCAAATCCAAACTCTTCTTCTTCAGCTTAATCCAAGTGGCTAGAAAGAGCTAGATCACAAATCAGCCCATCTACACCCTACCCAAGCAGTCTTACCTCCCACTGCCGACATCTGGTTCGGAGCTCCGAAAGCCAACCCGGTTCCCAAGTCGCCTCTTGCCCAGGCTTCTCCAGCAGGCAGGGGTCAGAGAGTTTCAGGCGCTCTGCCAGCTGTCCGATTGGGAAGAAGCGAGGAGAGGAGCAGTTAGTTCAGAGGATCCAGGGTCACTGCTCCAAACAGTCAGCAGGGGGCTCTTTAAGTTAGGTGGCAAAAGGGTTTTTTTTTTAGGGGGGGAGTGGGAAACCAAGCAAGAGCTGTTAAGTCTGCCTCAAACAACAAACAACAACAACAACAACAACAACAACAACAACAATAATAATAATAATAATAATAATAATAATAATAATAATAATAATAATAATTTATTATTTATACCCTGCCCATCTGGCTGGGTTTCCCCAGCCACTCTGGGCGGCTTCCAGCAGAATATTAAAATACAATAATCCATCAAACATTAAAAGCCTCCCTAAACAGGGCTGCCTTCAGATGTCTTCTAAAGGTCTGGTAGTTGTTGTTCTCTTTGACATCTGGTGGGAGGACAAAAACTCTTCTTTTGGTAATACCGGTGGGGGGGGGGGGATCCTGATCTTCTCAGCGCTATTCTAGAAGGCCAGTTGTGGTTACTGGGAACAGAAGATGGGATGTTGCTTTATGGTGAGTGAAATCATTGGTCCAGGCATGTCCAAAGTCCATTTCGGGGCCTAATCCGGCCCCTGTGGTAGTTTATTTCCTGGGGTAAAATCCTAAAAAAAAAACCTCAACAACTTCAATCCTGAAAAAAGGTCAACAACTTTGGTTGGCCACTGGCCAGGCTCCACTGCCTGTTCACCTGCCTTCTGCAAACATTCAAGCTGGGGGGGGGGGGGGGGATGTGAGTGTACCAGCATCTTCCTCCACTGGCCTCTCCTCCCCCCCCTGCCCCCACCCCCCCATCTCAGCAGTTGTGTGGATCAGGCCAGAGAGAGAAAGAGTGTGCCACAGCTGCAACGTCAGGCCCTGCAAGTGTGCAGGGCCAAGAAGCTGGGCCCACAGAGAACATCATCCAACAGCCCCCCAAATCTGACATGGCAATTGGATCTGCCACCTGCCTGTACCTGGTGACTCCAGTGTCTAACATCTCAGGATGTCCCAGGTGGCACATTTTGTCCCAGATTTTGCCCCACAGAATCAAAAGCAGCCACAGAGAACCAAGACTCGTCTCCACACTTCTCTAAATCACTTCTCTAAATTGCAGCGCTTATCCCACCTGTGACAACTCTCTCCAAGTTCAGCAATTATTAGCAGGTTATTCATGTCATTTTCTCCTCGCAAGAAATGTGTTTCTTGGAACATGTCGAGGCCCCTTCTCAAATTCCGGGGCTTTCAGCCATTCGTGTTAACGTATGTGCAAAACACAGATTAGGCAAATGCGATTATCATCAAATGAAACATTAGGAAGGAATTAACAGCTCAGCCTTGTAACTAACTGAGCCACTTAAGCCCTGCGCCACTTCTGCAATTTGTGCTGTTTCTGATTTAGCTGTCTTTCCTTCCATTTATTCTGAATATTTATACAGCTGAATCCTCTATGGAGGGGAAACAGAGGGTTGTTTGCTATGGACTGACATAATTTCAGGTCTCCTCCTCAATCAGCTGCTGAACAAGTCCACGGTGAGGCGGACTGCCAAGCAACGCCCCTTCTTGGGATACAAGGGTTTGGCTTCTTGAAGCATGCTCATGCCACATCTAGACTGGTGACTGGGAGTGGCCACCGGGACCACATAACACCGGTCCTGAGAGATCTACATTGGCTCCCAGTACGTTTCCGAGCACAATTCACAGTGTTGGTGTTGACCTTTAAAGCCCTAAACGGCCTCAGTCCTGTATACCTGAAGGAGCGTCTCCACCCCCACCGTTCTGCCCGGACACTGAGATCCAGCGCCGAGGGCCTTCTGGCGGTTCCCTCACTGCGAGAAGCAAAGCTACAGGGAACCAGGCAGAGGGCCTTCTCGGTAGTGGCGCCCGACCTGTGGAACGCCCTCCCAGCAGAGGTCAAAGCGATCAACAACTACCTAACATTTAGAAAATACCTGAAGGCAGCCCTGTTTAGGGAAGTTTTTAATCTGTGATGTGTTAATGTATTTTAATGTTTGCTGGAAGCCACCCAGAGTGGCTGGGGAGACCCAGTCAGATGGGTAGGGTACAAATAAAAAAAAAAAATTATTATTATTATTATTATTATTATTATTATTATTATTATTTACATAGCTTAAAAGGGAAGGTGAAAGAACAGTTGGACACAAAATCGTACCTTAAAAACGGCAATGGTCAGAAACCAGTGGAGGTTGTGTCACACTTCTAAAGAAAACTCCACTGTGGAGGTAAATTTATACATGAATAAATCAGTTCTAACACTATGGCACTTGGGCTCAGGAAGGACGGGGACATGTCTAGCTCACTGTGGGAAGAGTTTGTCGCTCTTGCATATGAGCATTCACCTTGCCAGCTCATCACCAGTTTGGAATAAGGATCAAACTCTCTTGTGACATGAAGTGCATGGCTTTCCCTCATAACCCAAAGACCAACCTTGATCACTTGCTCCAGGAGGACAGGGTACGCGTTCTGCTTCTGAGCAAGAAGCGCTGTCCCTGCCGCTTCGCAGTAATGCAAGGCCTGGGCAGGGAGGCCGCAGTCCACCAGGCGAGAGGCGTAGATCAGCTTGTACACCTGCAAAAGAGAATTGGGGCCAAAAACAACTTGTACAGATTGCAGGGGGAGAGGAGGAACGAGGTGCTTTTGGGGACACTCTGTTCAGGCTCTGTGGGGAGCTGAGCCACTGAAAAGTAATCAGATAACCCTTCTTTTGCAGGAGAGCAGCAGTCCCCCAAAAGTGGCAGGATTGATATTTGGGGCAGACCTCATCAAAACAGCTCATGCACCTGAAGGCCAGCTTACATGATAAGTTCTTTTAAAGTGTTTACAGTTAAGTTAGCTGTAGCGTACTGGCTAGTTATCTCCCGCTTGGACTACTGCAATGCGCTCTACATGGGGCTACCTTTGAAGGTGACCTGGAAACTGCAATTAATCCAGAATGCGGCAGCTAGACTGGTGACTGGGAACAGCCGCCGAGACCACATAACACCGGTCCTGAAAGATCTTCATTGGCTCCCAGTACGTTTCCGAGCACAATTCAAAGTGTTGGTGCTGACCTTTAAAGCCCTAAACGGCCTCGGTCCTGTATACCTGAAGGAGCGTCTCCACCCCCACCGTTCAGCCCGGACACTGAGGTCCAGTGCGGAGGGCCTTCTGGCGGTTCCCTCAGTGCAAGAAGCAAAGCTACAGGGAACCAGGCAGAGGGCCTTCTCGGTAGTGGCACCCGCCCTGTGGAACGCCCTCCCAGCAGAGGTTAAAGGGATCAACAACTATATGACATTTAGAAAATACCTGAAGGCAGCCCTGTTTAGGGAAGTTTTTAATCTGTGATGTGTTAATGTATTTTAATCTTTGCTGGAAGCCGCCCAGAGTGGCTGGGGAGACCCAGCCAGATGGGCGGGGTACAAATACCGGTAATAAATTATTATTATTAAATTATTATAGGAGACAGCTGTGGAACAAGAAAATCTTATCTCTTGACCTGTAGATAGTGTTATGAGTTTGGGGTGGGGGGCAGAGGCCTGGGCCCACTTCTAATTCATGAATCCGGCATGAATTCAATTCCTGGAATGGCCACCAGTCTAGCTTCCTGGTGAAGCAATGGCCCTCTAAGTATGGGCCATTAAGGTAGCAAAGGAAGTAGTTCTGTGCCAGATATCAGATGGTTAGGCCTTCCTCCCTCAACTCACTGGGAGTTAGAAAGCCCAAAGCCAGAGTTGAGAGTTGAGTTATGTGAGCTATAAGTTGGAAGCTGGCAGGCTGCAGGCTGGGAGACAGAGCTATGCCTTAGATTCTGATGGAATTCAAGGTTGCAGCAATGGCGGGAAGCAAGATCCACTTGGGATGCCAATGCCGTGAACCCCTTCACTGGAGGCTCAGGTTGCTTATATGTGTAAACAAACCATATATCATAAAGACACCACAGTCTCTCCTGTGCCTTATTCCAAGGGAACCGAATCCTGGGTAAGCTCCTGGAATCTTGCACGGCTTGGAGATTGGGCAACAATAGAAAGGCAGCTCCCTCTGAAAAACCTGCTTTGCACATCACGCTAAGTTAAAGGAAGGGGCTTCAGCCTGGGGTGAAGTCTGGTCTAAGGACTTTGTCTATAAACCCTTATTTACTAGCTCTTAGTAACTCAGCCAAATATGCCAAGGCAAATTCACTTTATGGATTCAGTTTGCTTGATTCAGCTACCACAGAAGGCAGCTGCCGGGGGTGTGAGTGTGATCTGGAGCAGATAAAATGACCAGAGGTGAAGAATAAGCAGCCCCTCTCTCCCCATTCCCGACCCCAATCACTCATCCTCTGCTCAAGATTGCAGCTTCCACAGCGACTTTTGATCTGCGGAAAATGTCAGGGGGGAATTATATGTGATTGAGCATCAAGCATCGTTGGGTCCTTTAAAATCCTGCCAAAGGCCAGGCAAAGAGGTTTGATTCCTCCTGCTCTTGCGATAGGCAGGACTATTTTACTATTTTAATCATGCTTTTTAAAGGGCACTTCCACAAACGAGGCTTCGGCCTAGTAATGATGTATTGCATTCATCCTACAAGCTGAATCAGGTTGTATCCCAGGGCCAGCCCTGCTACAAAGCAACTTAGCTCTGTTCTTCAGCGTTACTCCCCCAAACCCTGCCAGTTATGGGGGGCAGGAGTGGGGATTAACATTGACCCTCCCATAACAGCTAACCCAGGTAATAAGGGGTGGGGAGAAATTGCAACGAAAGGAAGGAGGGAGCATGTTGTTGTTGTTGTTTAGTTGTTTAGTCATGTCCGACTCTTCGTGACCCCATGGACCAGAGCACGCCAGGCACTCCTGTCTTCCACTGCCTCCCGCAGTTTGGTCAGACTCATGTTGGTAGCTTCGAGAACACTGTCCAACCATCTTGTCCTCTGTCGTCCCCTTCTCCTTGTGCCCTCCATCTTTCTCAACATCAGGGTCTTTTCCAGGGAGTCTTCTCTTCTCATGAGGTGGCCAAAATCTTGGAACCTCAGCTTCAGGATCTGTCCTTCCAGTGAGCACTCAGGGCTGATTTCCTTCGGAATGGATAGGTTTGATCTTCTTGCAGTCCATGGGACTCTCAAGAGTCTCCTCCAGCACCATAATTCAAAAGCATCAATTCTTCGGCGATCAGCCTTCTTTATGGTCCAGCTCTCACTTCCATACATCACTACTGGGAAAACCATAGCTTTACTGCTAAGTGTGCTAAGTGGGATTTGCTTGATTCAGATTGTAATGGCTGTTGTACGTGATGCTCATTCACATAACAAACGCCTCTCCCCTGCTTCATATTCCACATTAACAATGATCGCACACTGATAGCACAGGAAAAGCTCAAAGGTGTGAGACGTTTCAAAGTGCAACCTTGGCCAAGTACAGATCAATATCCTAAACTGGCCTTATGTCAGGTTAGATCAGAGCTTTCCAAACTTTTCATGTTGGTGGCACACTTTTTAAGACATGCATCATTTTGCGATGCTGTGGGTTAAACCGCAGAGCCTAGGGCTTGCCGATCAGAAGGTCGGCGGTTCAAATTCTCGCGTCGGGGTGAGCTCCCGTTGCTCGGTCCCTGCTCCTGCCCACCTAGCAGTTCGAAAGCACGCCAAAAAGTGCAAGTAGATTCATAGGTACCGCTCCGGCGGGAAGGTAAACGGCGTTTCCGTGCGCTGCTCTGATTCGCCAGAAGCAGCTTAGTTGTGCTGGCCACATGACCCGGAAGCTGTACGCCGGCTCCCTCGGCCTATAGAGCGAGATGAGCGCCACAACCCCAGAGTTGTCCGCGACTGGACCTAATGGTCAGGAGTCCTTTACCTTTACTAATTCCGTTTTATTAGCAAACCAGAGGTTAAACTGACCCCTTTCCAGCCCCAGGGGGAGCGTTCGTGCGACACACCTACACACTGCAGCCGACACACTAACGTGTCACGACACACAGTTTGGAAAGCTCTGGGCTGGATCATTAGCCCATACTTCCTATTGGCAGCAAAGACACCTCCTGGTCCCTCCAAATGAAAGTTGCTGGGGACTGAACCAAGAGCTTTAAACATGGGGTTCAGGTGGCCCCTAGCCCACCCCCTAGAGGAAGCTTTGTTAACCCTGACAAGGCTCAGGACCCAAGAGCTCTTGTTTAAAAAGCATTTTCAGAGAGGATCCATTAAGCTTCAATGAGCTCTGGATGTTCTTAAATGACTGGTTGAAGTCAGAGGGCATCTATTACCTGGAAAGAGGGAATGAAAGCCTGGGGACTCCTCAGCAACTGGCAGTACTCAAAGATCTCTGTCCTGTGGATGCCCTCTGTCCTGGCAAACTGGGCAAAGGTCTGGCTGAAAGGAAGACGCAGACAGAGAGTCAGGGATGGAAAGTGAACGGCATTCTCTAAAGCAGCCTCTTAAATTCTGGTCTCCACATTTCCACATCAATTTGTGGTGGTGGTTTAAAAAAAAAGCCCTTGTGAAAATTCACCAGTATTTTAATGGGCATTTCTCTTAATACACCCATTTTTGCAAAGTAATTTCCCCCATTTTGTATGTTATTTTCACTAATATACACATTTTTAATGGAAAACGTACCCTTGCATGTGCATTTTGTGCACATTACTTGGCTGGAGAGCTGCACTGCAAACTTTGGAAAACCACAGCTTTCAAAGGATGGCTGTGTTTCAGTTTTGAAAAGCGCAAATCTGGGCAGATTTTGTCCTTAAACGAGAACCAAAATGGATTTCTCCACCCATCCGTAATCCATTGAATCCAACAGGACTCATTTCTGAGTAACTACTGGCTAAACGTTTGGTTATTTAACGGGGGGGGGGGCTCTAGTGCTTGGAGACTTAGGGAAGTTAAAACAAGAAAAAGGATTTATTTTACCGAACAAAGTTGGCAAAGCAAAGGATGTGTCAGGAAACAGAATTCTTTCAAGGAACAGTAAACTATATATATGTTAAATTCAGTGGATGTTGCAGGCTTCTAAATGAGGTCCTTTTCACTTCAATTTCTTACGCTAATAATATTGTATCGGTGTTTCGGTCTTAATATTTGGGTTCTTAAACAAGGTGGGAAGGGACGCGCGTGGCGCTGTGGGTTAAACCACAGAGCCTAGGGCTTGCCGATCAGAAGGTCGGCGGTTCGAATCCCCGTGACGGGGTGAGCTCCCGTTGCTTGGTCCCAGCTCCTGCCCACCTAGCAGTTCGAAAGCACGTCAAAGTGCAAGTAGATCAAAAGGTACCGCTGCAGCGGGAAGGTAAACGGCGTTTCCGTGCGCTGCTCTGGTTCGCCAGAAGCGGCTTAGTCATGCTGGCCACATGACCTGGAAGCTGTTGTATGAAATAGAGTCCACATGCACATTCCAGGCAGAGGGCCTTCTCAGTGGTGGCGCCCGCCCTGTGGAACACCCTCCCATCAGATGTCAAGGAAATAAACAACTACCTGACTTTTAGAAAACATCTGAAGGCAGCCCTGTTTAGGGAAGTTTTTTATGCTTGATGTTTTATCGTGTTTTTAATATTTTGTTGGGAGCCTCCCAGAGTGCCTGGGGAGGCCCAGACAGATGGGTGGGGTATAACAACAACAACAACAACAACCACCACCTTTTGAGAACCTCATCGTCAGTTCATCAACTAAAGCACTGGTTGACAAATCTATTAATTAAACCAATTTTAAAAACCACATAGCCCTAGTAAATGCAGTCAGGCGAGACCAGAGTCCTTGCCAATTTCTCCCTTCTCTATGCTGTTCTCTAAGCAGAGACAGGCATTTCAGCAGCTAGGAGGTTTCACGGTCTTAAGGCACCACACCACTCAGCTAAAACTGGCTTCTTCTTTATGTTGTTGTGCAAAATACCAAGCGGGGGGGGGGGGGTTAATGCTTCAAGTCAGATGCTTGGAAAGAAGTCTCCCACTCCTCATGGTATCATAGAATCGTAAAATTGTAGAATTAGAAGGGATCCTGTGGATCATTCTAGCCCACCCGCTGCAATGCAAGAATCTCAACATGATGCGCAAATGTCCTTGCAATTTTATTGCTGAACCTGTTGCGGTTTGTTGTATTCTTCCTCACTCAGGTAAAAAAGAAGGTGTGTGCAACTAGAGGCATATTCTTTCAAACTTTGAACTGTGTAAGCTATCCTGGAGTCAGAGATAATTTAGGGCAGTATCTGAAGGTTTTCAATAAATTAAACATTGGCTTTCCCTTCTCCAGTGCTATGCTGGTTAAATCCTTCCTTCCTTCCTTCCTTCCTTCCTTCCTTCCTTCTCATTCTGGCTTCCTTCCTTCCTTCCTTCCTTCCTTCCTTCCTTCCTTCCTTCTCATTCTGGCTTCCTTCCTTCCTTCCTTCCTTCCTTCCTTCCTTCCTTCCTTCCTTCTTTCCTTCCTTTCCTTCCTTTCCTTCCTTCCTTCCTTCCTTCCTTCCTTCCTTCCTTCCTTCCTTCCTTCATCATTCTGGCTTCCTTCCTTCCTTCCTTCCTTCCTTCATCATTCTGGCTTCCTTCCTTCCTTCCTTCCTTCCTTCCTTCCTTCCTTCCTTCTCATTCTGGCTTCCTTCCTTCCTTCCTTCCTTCCTTCCTTCCTTCCTTCTTTCCTTCCTTTCCTTCCTTCCTTCCTTCCTTCCTTCCTTCCTTCCTTCCTTCCTTCATCATTCTGGCTTCCTTCCTTCCTTCCTTCCTTCATCATTCTGGCTTCCTTCCTTCCTTCCTTCCTTCCTTCCTTATCATTCTGGCTTCCTTCCTTCCTTCCTTCCTTCATCATTCTGGCTTCCTTCCTTCCTTCCTTCCTTCCTTCCTTCCTTCCGTGCCTGCTGAACCAAGCCAGACTTGGCTTCTCTGCTACAACAGAACTTGCTTGGAGAGAAAAAGGAATGAAGACCAAGGGAGAGGGAAGGCAGGGATAATAAAGAACCTTGTTTTCTCCCTTTGAGCTCCCCATCACTTATAGCATTCAGAGTTTAGATGCGTCGGCGGAAGTCTGAACTTTGCACTGAAATCCCTTGGTGGAACACGCTTACCTTGGAAGCAATTACACGGAGGCCTTTAGTATGGAAAATAAGAAAGCTAAGTTTTTCATAGCAAATATGTGTTTGATAGTAAAGAGCTCCTAGTTTTATTTAACTATGTTGGAAAGGCAACGCTTGCTCGTTGATCTCAGCGGAGACACGCAAATGTCTCCCATGGTGGGTCAAATAAGAAGAATAAGAAGAGCTTGGATTTGATATCCCGCTTTATCACTACCTTAAGGAGTCTCAAAGCGGCTCACATTCTCCTTTCCCTTCCTCCCCCACAACAAACACTCCGTGAGGTGAATGGGGCTGAGAGACTTCAGAGAAGTGTGACTAGCCCATGGTCACCCAGCAGCTGCATGTGGAGGAGCGGAGACGCGAACCCGGTTCCCCAGATTACGAGTCTACCGCTCTTAACCACTACACCACTACACTTCAAATGTTCTAGATTCAGGTAGGTAGCCGTGTTGGTCTGACACAGTAGAAATAAATAAATAATAATAATTTTTTTAAAAATTGTCCAGTGGCACCTTAGAGACCAACTAAGTTTGTTCTTGGTATGAGCTTCCGTGTGCATGCACACGAAAGCTCATACCGAGAACAAACTTAGTTAGTCTCTAAGGTACCACTGGACATTTTCTTTATTTTATATATATATTTCTACTTCAAATGTGGTAGCGCTAACTTACAGACGTTCGTGTGGGTTTGAAATATACACCGAGATTATTTCTTTGCTCCTACTTCTCTCTCAGACCTCGAACTGAGAGGTCAACTTGGAGCTACTCTCTGAGAGAATGTAATAATAATAATTTATTATTTATACCCTGAGCAAGTGCGGCTGCCTTGTTCTGCTCCAAACTAGTTAGTTAAACTGCGACTAGAAACTTTTCTGTCCAAGTTATGTATTTCCCACGATAAGCAGCTTCAGTCAGGGGCGTAGGAGGTGGGGGCGGGGGGCGATCCGACCCAGGTTCCAGCATGGAGGGGGTGACAAATTATCAAGGAACAATTACTGCCCTACAAGGGTGGTTCATAAAAAAAAAAAAATTTTTTAATGCCTGCTCCAAAGGTCTTATGTTACTACACTAGGGATTATATAGCTATATATGAAATTTCATGCATATCAGTTAATATCGTGACCCTCCTCCACGAAAATAGCTGTTTACTTGGCTGTTTTCCTATGTCGTGAAGGCTGAAATTTCAATTCAGTGGAGCACTTACTGTTCCCAACCCTAACCCTGCGGAAAGCCATCTACCGGTAATTAGACTTTAATTTGATTTTGACATGTTTTTAGGAGGTAATTTAATTATTGTTTGATTTTATATCAATGTTATGTCTCTGATGTTAGCCGCCCTGAGCCTGACTTCGGCCGGGGAGGGCGGGATATAAATAAAAGTTTATTTTTACTTATTATTATTCCTTTGTAAGAAAATTTGAAGTAACGTAAAACCATTTTTGCAGGCAAAAAATAAAAAAAAAATCAATGTGGGGGGGTGACAAGAAATTTTCCGCACCTGGTACCATCTGACCTTCCTACGCCTCTGGCTTCAGTAGTTTCTCACCTACAAGCCAAGGGTTGCCATAGGTAGCTGAACACCAGTTAATCCCAGTACAAAGCACAGCATGGGCCGTGGGGAGTGCCACAACAGCTGGGCGGCGGCTGGATCCCCTCTGGCAACAGAAGCCGAAGCTCAGCTTTGAGGTGGCAGAAAGTCTGATTAGATTTCCTTTTAGAGAACTGTCGTCGTCATCCCCCCACCCCAAATGCCCTGATTCCAAAGGAGCCACATTCAACAGCACCAAAGTTGGCAGTTACATGTGTTGCTTGAAGATGCGAGGCTTGTTTAGACCTGTAATTCTAATAAGGAGCGAATGGTTTAAAGGTGAAATGAATCGTTAAAATCCTTCCCTTTTTATCTAGCCAGAGCACCATTAGCATAAGTGGAACTGTTGGCTCTTTAAATTGGATTTTTAACCTTAGCGGAGCCTCTTAAGGTGAATGACTAAATCGTTTGCATGTCTCAACTTACAAGAAGTAAATTCAGTGGGGCACTTTAGAAGACGCAGAAAACCCAAACCTCTGTCTGTCTCACTGGTCATGGAAGCACTTGTACAAGTTGCCTGGGCACCCGGCAGATTTTCGCCTGGCCTTTTTATTGCAAGATACAGATCAGTATGTACCGTCTTTCCCCCTTTTTAAGACACCGTCTTATAATTTTTTTTCCTAAAAAAAACACAGGGTGGCTTATTTTCAGGGGGATGTCTTATTTTTATTATGTCAGTATGGTACAGTACAGCCTCCCCCTGCGCGCTGAGCAGGCGGGGCAGAACTCCGCAAGAGGCGCGTTCCCCCCCCCCCCCGTGCCTCTCGCTGGTTCGCTGGCTCCCTGCGCACGGGGAACAGGCGGGGCAGGAAGAGGCGTCTTTCCCCCCCCTCCCGCGCCTCTCCCTGCGCGCTAAGCAGGCGGGGCAGAACTCCGCAAGAGGCGCGTTTTCCCCCCCCCCCCCGTGCCTCTCACTGGTTCGCTGGCAGGAGGGACTGAGGAGGCGACGGGAACAATGGCGGCACCACGGCTTACTTTTGGGGTACGTCTTACTTCTCACAAAGGTTAAAAAACCCCTGCCATGGCTTACTTTATGACTACGTATTAAAAAAGGGGAAACAGGGTAACTTTACAAATGGCGAATTTTTAAACTTCCGTTTTGACATATAAACGTCGTAATGGACTGCTGTTTGGAAGCTGAAAATTCCTTATAGTATCTATTTCTAATTTGTACTCTTTTAAGTTTTACTGGTTCTAATTTTTAAAATCAAATTGTACTGTGTATTTGTTATCGTTCTGTTGTTCTTATGATTTGGAGCGCAAATACTACTGCCCTGGTAAAGAAGGCCCAGCAGAGAATTTATTTCCTCAGACTTTTAAAGAAGAACAATCTGAGTGAGAGACTGCTGGTGTCCTTCTACCGAGGCTCCATAGAGAGCATTCTTATATACTGTATTTGTGCTTGGTTCTCCAGCTGCACAGCCAGGGAGAAGAAGGTACTTCAGAAGGTCATAACCACAGCCCAAAATATTATTGGTCATCCTCTCCCATCTCTGGAAGAACTATACAGTTCCCGTTGCCTTAAAAAGGTAAACAATATTTTAAAGGATCCATCTCATCCAGGATACAGTAGTCTCTTTGCACCACTGCCTTCGGGTAGAAGATATAGAACAATTAGATCAAGAACAAATAGATTGAAGAACAGTTTCTACCCAAGAGCTATAGCCATGCTGTAACCAGATAATATGACCTTGGAGAGCTGTGATGGGTGTGTGTGTGTGTGTGTGTGTGTGTGTGTGTGGCTTTTTTTGGTGTGTGTGTGTGTGTGTTGTGCTTTTTTCTTTTTTTTCTTTTTTTTCTTTTACGGGATGGCATGCAATTTCGTTGCACTTGTATAGCGTTGTGCTTGTGCTTGTGCAATGGCAATAAATAATCTCATCTTATGAGCTTAAAGCTGAAATAAAGTGATTGATTGAAGCACTTGTACAGAGAATCATAGAATTGCAGAGTGGCAGCTGACATGCAGCAGAAGCCAGTACTGGACTGTGACTTATGTGTCACACTCAACAAATACAAGATTTGACAGGTGACGGGCAATAATGTCAGCGCTATTGTGCATACACCAGTTTGACAGTATCAGAAACAGGGCACACAACAGCAATGGAGGTTAAATTGCCAAATGTTGAGTTCAGATTCGGGATGGGGGTGGTACTGAATTTAAGCATATTGCAAAATTTCGGTTTGGTTCTACTCTGACTCCAGCGAGAGTAACTTTGGCCCGGCTGTGGAATGTGGATGGCAAGGAGACCGCAGGCATCTCAAGATTTGCTGGTTGGCTACTGAAGTGCCATCTCTCAGCTTCGGAATAAGCTAAACGCTGTAAATCTAGTTTCCCCGTCCAAGACTCCTAAATACTGCACAGCGGGCAAAGTGAGCTTTAGTTCATCCCGTAATTTAAGATTAGTTTAGAGCTACAGTGACCTCTTGTGGCCAGGTTCTGGCATTACACTCCACGCCCACAGCTGGTATTTCCGCAACACATGTCAAGCCCATATATCTGGCTATCGATGGAAATGTCGCATTAGGCCTTGGGGCAGGAACTTGGAAAACAATGAATAGGTGTAGGTTTGCACAGGCATAGTGCTGTAATTATACATGCATAGCCCTAGCCCTCCCGCTCAACCCTATCAGAAAGATTTCTTTTCTTTAAAAAATGGATCGCTGGAAGCTACCGTATTTTTCGCTCCATAACGCACATTTTTTCCTCCTAAAAAGGAAGGGGGAAAGTCTGTGCGCATTATGGAGCGAAGGCCAGAGCAGGGATCGGAGCCGGGGCTGAGAGAGGTGCTGCGCTGCGCTGTGCCTCTCTCAGCCCCGGCTCCGATCTCTTGCGAGCGTCAGAGCGTCTCCCTCTTTCTTCCACTCTCTCTCACCCCTTCCTTCCTTCCTTCCTTCCTTCCTTCCTTCCTTCTCTCTCACCCCTTCCTTCCTTCCTGCCTGCCTTCCTTCTCTCTCTCTCACCCCTTTTCTTTCTTTCTTTCTTTCTTTCTTTCTTTCTTTCTTCTTCTTTCTTTCCTTCTTCCTTCCTTCCTTCCTTCCTTCCTTCTCTCTCTTCCCTCCCTCCCTCTCTCCCTCCTTCTTTCCCTCTCTCTTCCTCTCTCTCTCTTCCTTCCTTCTCTCTCTCTTCCCTCCCTCCTAGCCTTTTAGAGGAGGAAAACCAGGAGAAAAAATATTATTCTTGTTTTCCTCCTCTAAAAACGAGGTGCGCGTTATGGAGGGTAGTTCCTACATCTCTTCTATTATCATCACAGTTGCCACCATGCAGTAAAAATCAGTTAGCCTGGCAAAAGGGCATAGCGGGTAATGCCTCCACAAGCAGCAGCGTGCCTTATACGGTACCTAACCCAAGTCCTTCTGCCTCGCCAGTCTGCACCCCTCGCCCTAAGCCAGCCTCACTGGAAGGGCTTAAGGACACACCTGCAACAGAGGAGGAAACTTCGCTGGCTTCAGAGCAGCACTGTAATGCTGAGCTAATGTGCCATTTTGAATGCTTGAAGTGAGCTACAGGAATGCCAAGCACTGTTCATAAAGTTGGACCTTTCCGTTCTCACTCACCTCTGGCTACTGCCCAGCAACACCATGCGGTCTCTTTTGACTCCGTAGTGGCCAAAGGGGACGTTTGCCACCAGGTAGCAGAGGTGAGCAGCTTCTGTTAATCCTTTTGCACCTGGATAGGTAAAAAGAGGAGCATATTGCATCATGGAAGGATAACAGGATTCCCTGTTTAGGGAAGCTTTTAATGTTTGACGGACTATTGTATTTTAATATGTTGTTGGAAGCCGCCCAGAGTGGCTGGGGAAACCCAGCCAGATGGGCAGGGTATAAATAATAAATTTATTATTATTATTATTATTATTATTATTATTATTATTATTAGAGATTACAATATCATAAGCACTGCAGCCTACCCTGCTGTAATTCAGGGAATATGGGGTTTTGTTTTTGAAAAGGGTTTTCCCTCCCTTACATCTCTAACACTGATAAAACACGAGCACAGCACCCAGTTTGCAAACTCCATGGTGAACGTCAGTGTCAAAATCCACAGGGGGAAGCAGGACCCAATGCGGCTATCGCTAAATATTGCCCAAGGTGACTATAGCGGTCCTGAGTCAGTGTCTCCAATCAGTCCAATAATGGAGCGGAGAGACCAGTGGTCTCCTGGTATAACCCTCCTAGCGAGTGTTGTCGGTTTTCATCATTGAGCCTGCATTATTATTATTATTATTATTATTATTATTATTATTAATGCCCCGCCCATCTGGCTGGGCTTCCCCAGTCACTCTGGGTGGCTTCCAACAGAATATTAAAATGCAATAGTCTATTAAACATTAAAAGCCTCCCTAAACAGGGCTGCCTTCAGATGTCTTCTAAAAGTCTGGTAGTTGTTTTTCTCTTTGACATCTGGTGGGAGGGCGTTCGGGTGCCACTACCGAGAAGGCCCTCTGCCTGGTTCCCTGTAGCTTTGCTTCTTGCAGTGAGGGAACCGCCAGAAGGCCCTCGGCGCTGGATCTCAGTGTCCGGGCTGAACGATGGGGGTGGAGACGCTCCTTCAGGTATATTGGACCGAGGCCGTTTAGGGCTTTAAAGGTCAGTCTGTTTTGCTCCATAAGTTTCTTCAATAATGCTAATTGCCACGCCAGCCCTCCAAAGGTACCAAATTTTATATAAATGAACAATAGAGGGAGAAATGGAGGGAGAACAAGAGGTAGGTGGGATCCCATGGGATCCGTAGTATCCAAAGTTAGGCCTGGGCCCTGTCCCTGTAGTTCTTCCCTAGTAGGCCCCACCCCTCCCTCACGGTTCCTCCGTTCCTATAAAGCTGGAGCAGTGGGAAGCAGCCATGCTGCTGCTTTCGTGGCTTAAGAACAGGAACTGGAATTGTGGGCATAGCTGTCAACTTTCGGATTTGAAAATAAGGGATTTTTCCAAACTTTGGGATTTGAAAATAAGGGATGCCGCGAGGGCGGTGCAATGGCACCAAGTAGCCTCGCCACCCTGCGCTCCAGAGGCTGCGCGCGAACGGGAGAGCGAAAGAGCGAGCGCATAGACGGCAGGCAGGCTGTCTGTCTGGTTGGGCGTGAGGGTCTGGCTGCACAAGGCATGCAAGCTCCGCCCCCAGTCGGTCTCAGACTCCTTATTGGCAGCCGAGCAACGCAGCTGAGGAGCCTCCCTGGCCGGCAGGGAGGGAGAGGAGCTGCTTCCTTTGAAATCCGGGAAATTTAAGGGATATCAAGAATCCGGGATAGCAGCGGGAAACGGCATTGGAATAAGGGAGTTTCCCGCAAAGAAAGGGAGGGTTGACAGCTATGATTGTGGGTCCTTGGTGGGTCTCCTCACCCAGCGTCTCTCCCATGGCGACAATGGCTCTGGAGTTCAGGTCTGCCTCTCCCACTCGGTTGGACAGGATAGCAGCCAGATGTGGCCTCCAGTCGCCCCATTTCTCATCGGCACAGCACTGCATTCGAAGAGGGGAGGGAGAAAGAAGGGAGGGAAGAATCAGGACGCAAAATACATGAAACATTAAAATGCATTAAGCTTTGCTCAACGTTTAAGAAACAGAATAGATGTTTCCACATGAGATTGCCTTTCAGGAGATTTGCCTCGCTTCAGTTCACAAGTTCAGCAGAGAATGGAAAAGAAAGGAAATGCTGGAGTCCTGGAGCAAATCCAAGGCTTTTGTCCTTAGGAGAATATTGTAGCTATAAACATGTATACCGACACTGCTGCCTCCATGCTAGCATCCAACAGATGAAGAACTTTGTGCAACGCCGTCAGCATCTCGTTACTAAACTTGTGCCTCTGTGGAACCTTCCTTTGCAGGACAGGCCCTGCCATGAGACAGGTGGGAGAACCTGCCTGCCGAGGGCAGAAGCGTCAGAACGCTGCCAGGAAACTTGCTGTCAGGAACAGCCGGATCTTCCCCTTAGACTCTGCAGCAAAGGCAAATCAGGCAGTGGTGCCGGCGCATGACAGAGCCCCCCAGGAGCAATGGAGCAAAAAGGAGGCATTGCCAGAACAAAAGCCAACCGCTTGCCCCCACTGCCTATTCCACATGGGCCTATGCCTAAGCCATAGCTGTCAATTTCGGATTTGAAAATAAGGGATTTTCAATCCCTCATAATCACCAGACTCATAATCTGGTGAACTGGGTTCGTGTCTCCGCTCCTCCACATGCAGCTACTGGGTGACCGTGGGCTAGTCACACTTCTCGGAAGTCTCTCAGCCCCACTCACCTCACAGAGTGTTTGTTGTGGGGGAGGAAGGGAAAGGAGATTGTGAGCCGCTTTGAGACTCCTTCGGGTAGTGATAAAGCGGGATATCAAATCCAAACTCTTCTACCTAAGGGACCTAAGGGACCGCCTCTCCTGGTATGCCCTGTGTAGGACCTTAAGGTCCTCAAATAATAACATTTTGGAGGTCCCGAACCATAATGATGCTAGGCTGGCCGCAACTAGGGCCAGGGCCTTCTCAGTACTGGCCCCGACTTGGTGGAACGGTCTGTCACAAGAGACCAGGGCCCTGCGGGATTTGGCATCTTTCTGCAGGGCCTGCAAGACAGAGCTGTTCCGCCTGGCCTTTGGGTTGGTTTCAGTTTAACCCTGGTGTTTCATTCCTTTATGGTTTGATTGGTGGGCTACTTAAAAATGAGGCTGCATTTTAAACTTTAAATCGTATTTTAACTTGCATTTTAATTGATTGGTTTGTATGTTTTGTTGTGATTTTATGGGTGTTAGCCGCTCTGAGCCCGGTCTTGGCTGGGAAGGGCGGGGTATAAATAAAAATTTATTATTATTACTAATAGAACATCACATTCCAGCTCAGCACCATTCACCCTTAGGATACCTGCATTTTAATTGTTTGTTAGGATGGATGGATGGAATCTAGGAAATTAGCTAGATTCCATCTATGCAAACAGCTAAAATGCAGGTACCCTAAGGGTGAATGGAGGGAGGTTGGTGCTCATACACTATAAGAGCATCCTTTTGTGTCTTGTGGACACTTAACTGAATGGCATGCGGGCAACAATAATAGCTCCTAACTATGGAATTTAAGCACCTTCAGGTGGCAGCCTTTGCTTTTGAGAGGCAGCAGGAGGGGCAAAGCAGAGGAGCACATGGGAGAAAAATAAATAGAATAAACCTCCTTAGGGATGGAGTGGGTCTTCACCCAGAGCTGGCACTGGGCTCTGCAGAGGGCCAGGGGGTCTCAAAGCATCGACCCTATCAAACAGGAACAAGCAACACACAGCACTTGGAAGCCACCCAGAACTGCTGCCCTGGTCTCTGCTTTGTTGGGGTGCTACTACTGTAGGTAGTTAGCTACCAGTTCAGCAAAGATCAGGTGACACAAGGGGCCAAAGAGGTTTCCACCTGGTCCTATCAAGCCGCTGTTTTGGGCTTGGCTCCTTAGTCTAAACTTCCCCGGGGATTGTGTATCCCAGACCACCAGCCCTGACAGGTTCAGATGGTTAAGCCTAGATGCAGACAAGATACTTAGGCAGAAAAGGCGGCTGACATCAGTACCAGGGATGCCTGAGGTATCCTTCCAGACATGAGCTGGAAAAGCGTTTGCAGGGGGTCATTGAAGGCCAGAGTGCTAGTGAACCTGCAACGAGATGGAAGGAAGCATTTTTAATAGACTTGGCAAGCGATGAAATGCTTGGCTGGTCTAAGACATTCTGTTGCCTGAATTGATGGACAAGGTGGTGCCCTCATTCATACACACATACACATACACACACACACACACACACACACACACACACACTGACGTTGACTGACAGTTGAACTTTTGCAATGCTTTTCCACCACACCTGAGGACAACAGCTAGCTTACAAGATGCAGACCAGGCCTCGTTGCACACAAAGCTCTGTCCTCCAACATGACCCAACAGTTTTCTGCACACACCAGCATTTGCTGCCTCATTCTGCCTAATGTTAGGGCCGGCCCTGCTGAAATCCTGAGAAAAGCGCACTGAGAGATTTTGTGGTAGTAGGTGCTACATACCCACTCACGACCCAGCTATAGGTCCTCGGGTCCATCTTGCTTGAGAGAAAGAGAGCATGGCCCCACAGGTGGTTTCTCATGGCCCAATCCAGAGCTTCCTGCAAGAACCAATAAACAGCCGGCTCTCGACATTCCATCAAATTGCCCTGTATTCTGCCACACTCCAGCCTTGCTAAGAAACAGAAGCCAGTAGAAGGGACTGTGCAGAGAAGGGCTGGCTTAGTGGTCAGAGGCCACCACTGAGTTCCACAGACAAGGCATTGGTCGCATAACTGTCAACCCTCCCTTTTTTGCGGGAAACTCCCTTATTCCAAAGCTGTTTCCCGCTGCTATCCCGGATTGTTGATATCCCTTAAATTTCCCGGATTTCAAAGGAAGCAGCTCCTCTCCCTCCCTGCCGGCCAGGGAGGCTCCTCAGCTGCATTGCTCGGCTGCCAATAAGGAGTCTGAGACCGACTGGGGGCGGAGCTTGCACGCCTTGTGCAGCCAGACCCTCACGCCCAACCAGCCAGCCAGCCTGCCTGCCGTCTACGCACTCGCTCTTTTGCTCACCCGTTCGCGCGCAGCTCTGGAGCGCAGGGTGGCGAGGCTACTTGGTGACATTGCACTGCCCTTGCGGCATCCCTTATTTTCAAATTTTTTGCTGGTGTGAATGTTGCCGTAGCAGAAGTGGCTTTTGTGCTGCAGTGATTAATTTGTGATGGCTCAGACCAGAGGCATAGGAAGCCTCTTGGGCACCCGGGGCGGCGTTGCTGCGCGGAGGCACCCCCTGGGGGCAGGGCATCCTGACGCATGCGTAATGACGTCACGACGCATGCGTCAGGACGGACTGCTCATGCCCGGAAATCCCAGGCGTGTGCAGTGCATCCCACCCGGCGCTGCAGCTCCCGCAGTGACCCGCCGAGCGAGCGCCGGCTCGTAGGGCTGCCCGTCCGTGCTGCTTTAAAGCAGCACGGCCGGGGCAGCCCCACGAGCCGGCGCTCGCTTTAGGCTCCCGGCTCGGCTTGCGTCGCCGATCGCGGGGGTGGGGCCGGCCCCGAGAGTGTCACCCCCCCCCAGGGTAAAGCGGGCGGGGTGCCGGCTGGCTGAGAGAGGGCGCCGGCCCCACCCCCGCGATCGGGCGACGCAAGCCGAGCCCAAAACCTTGCTCTGTGCGCAACAGCGGCTGGCTTGCTTTATTGGTCGCTCTCTCATCCAGCCGGCACCCTGCCCGCATCCCCTGGGGGGGGTGACACTCTCTGTCACCCCCCCCCCGGGGAAAGCGGGCGGGGCGCCGGCTGGCTGAGAGCGACTGATAAAGCAAGCAAGCCGCCGTCGCGCACAGAGCAAGGTTTTGGGCTCCCGGCTCAGCTTACATTGCCGATCGCAGAGATGGGGCCCCGAGAGTGTCACCCCCCAGGGTGGAACCCGGGGCATCCTGCCCCCCCCTTGCTCCGCCCCTGGCTCAGACACAGGAGAAATCGTTTGATGCAACTGGGATATGTGTATGTGTGTGATCCAGGCCGTTTTCTGTGCATTGAACCCACAAAACCTGCCGCAGAAGACAAAAGCTTTCAGCTTACTTTTTTCCTGCCGTAGAAGAGGAATTTGGTGAACTTCTCCACTCTCTGCTCTGGTGTGCTGGCACTTGGGACAATCTCCCCCGTGAGAAGGTCTGGAGTCCCACAGCCCTGCACTGGCCACTCCTCATCCGTCAGGTTGATCAGGTTGGCTGCTGGATCTTGCCTTTTGTACCTTTCCCGGCGCCGGCTGTCTTGCATCAGCAGCTCAGCTGTATCTGAGCCCACCATAGACTGCAAAGGGACGAGGAGAAAGCACAGCAGCTACAGGATTCAGACGTAATTGCAAACATCGCAAATTTTACAAATTTACCTAGTTGGACAACAAAGAGCTCAAACTCCTGAAACTAGTGTACTGACACTACACAAATTCTCAAATTGCTATGCATTCTTTTCTTAACAGCTTGCATCTTTAATTTATTTTCTTTATTTGCATAATGTTTTATGGGTCTTGACTGGTGAAACGCAGGATAGATTGTTAAATAGACATGCATATTGCATGGTGCCAATTATGTCAAACCCTCTCCTTAAAAAATGGAAATAAAGGTGACATTTTAACACTTCTGACATTTTGAATATAAAACGTAGGATCGACAGTTTCAAGTTCATGCTGCAGATGATTCAAATTTATTTCAGGTTTTACCGGAAAAGGCCAAAAGGTCTGCCTGGTATTTTACCCAGACCTCAAAGCTGAACACTTGAGAAGGAAGAGCAAATACCATGCTCTTTCTTCTAGGGTTTTTGGGAAAATAAGGGTAATGTAAGGACACCAGACATTGAGAAATCCTCCCAAAATCGATGGGAACCTGCACTCACTTCCCAGAGGTCTGGGTCCACACTGCACATACAGACTCCAACGCCAAGGAAGACATCAGATGCAAAAGTGATTGGGGACTGTCAGGGATCTGCCCACCCCTGCCAGTCCAGCACTGAGTGCTTACAGGGAGCCGCAGCCTGTGTTAACAACAGATTCATCTTCGAGTGAATCTGGCAGCCCCTTTTCGGGGGAGGAGCAGTTAGTGGCTGGGAGCCAGGGAGTGTCAGGTGTCCAGGGAGTTACTGGGAGACCTGGCACCACCCAGCAGACTCGCTCGGAGGGGGAGGCATCAGTTCCGGTGCATATCTCACGTAGGAGGAGAAGGCGGCGATTTAGGATGCCAAGGGTTTGGTGTTGGCGCCAAAACAGGAGGGAGGCACTTCCGGATTCTGCTAGTGACTGAGCAGACATGATAAACTGAACTCTGCACTGTAAATAGCTTTGCACTGAAATAAAGAGACTTAAAGACAAGATGGCTTGGTGTTACTATTGAACAACTGATAAGAGAACCTGACAGGGAGGGATAAAGGTGAAGTCTAAGCAGAGGAAGTCAGTGAAACTTGCACCACAAGGGGGTACGGTATGCTAGCCAGGCTCTCTAACTTCTCTCTACAAAGATTTGCTCCGTAGGAGATACACACCCCGTTCTGCCGGCAAAGGAGGAGGAGAAGTTTCCACAGCAAGGCAGAATCTCTGCTTCGGCTGGAGTCCAGGTCACAGCCCACAGCTGCTCTGCGCTGACAAAACGTCATCATGTCCACCTTGTGCAGATCCTCCCTGGAAGAGCAGAAAGGGGCGAAAGGACTTTCAGATCCATAGGTGGCCCAGATCTCGAGGACTGGGAAGATTTGGAGGTTTGCAGGGCTGCGGAGGGCAAGATTCCCCATCCCTGCTGTATAACATTTCCAAAGGCTTTGACGTGACCCCTCCAAACTGAACGCACTCACACGCTCCTGTTGAAGCAAGTATTATCCCACAACTTTCTGGGGCATTTCCCCCGTCACTTTCCTTACTGCAAAAAGTCCAATTCTGCAGGTAAGTTGGCTTACTGCGCAAGACCTCCCAATCAACTATAACTGTGCAACCTGAATGTGTGGCTACGTGACTGAATCCGTCCTGAAAACAGTGACAGAGCAGCCTTCTCGACAACTCAGCAATCAATGCAATAATTTGAATGCATAAGCAACCCCTCTGGCTTTTGCCCAGGTGCTGGTGTAAGGAGAATCAAATAAGAACGACAGTTTAAGAGAGCATTCACCATGATAACTACCTTGGGTGAGAACTTTTATTTCCACCTTCCCTCACCCTCAACTTTTTATTCTAATCCCATATGATGAGAGCACTGTGACCTGTACAACATGTCAAAATAGCCTCCTGCAGCCCAAATGGCAGAAATGAAACACTGAAACAGAAAATCCAACCGGCACCCTTGACAAAGAACACAATTCACTGGGCAGTTTTCCTGTCACAAGAAAACAAAGAAGAGCTGCAAAGGAGGGTTAGTGTGCCCTTGAACTGCTCCTATTCATTTCAGTGGGGCTTGCACAGCTGAACACCCTGGTACATAGCGCCCCATGAGTCAGATCCCCTGGCTCCCATTTCGCTACCCATCAATAACATCCAGAGTCTGTTGCCTGGGATGTCTCAGCTTGCTTCAGAGTAGGGCTGCCTCAGGGCTACGATGGAGAATGAAAACTCAAGTTGTACACTTTCAGAGGCTGTGTACCTGATCAGAGGTC
The DNA here is from genome assembly GCA_034641385.1 of Darevskia mixta. NCBI lineage: Eukaryota > Metazoa > Chordata > Lepidosauria > Squamata > Lacertidae > Darevskia > Darevskia mixta. Next base: position 827,382 of record JAWWNH010000139.1, on the reverse strand, counting down.
CTGGGAAGATTCTCAAGGCTTCCTGCTCAGCTGTGTCATGTAGGATCACCTGGAAAACAAGGAAAGAGTCAGTGAGTGGGATTCGGATAATTGCCTGCACTCACTGTAGCTAAATTGATTGTAGAAAGTATGCATGTACCATATTTTTTGCTCCATAAGACGCACTTTTTTCCTCCTAAAAAGTAAGGGGAAATGTCTGTGCGTCTTATGGAGCGAATGTGTGGTCCCTGGAGCTGAACTGCCCAGGGGCAAAAGCAGATCGTGCTTTTTTAAAAAGAGAGAGAGAAGGGGGTGTTGAAAGGCAGCCCACTGAGCAGCTGCTCAGCAAACGATCGGGGAGAGAGATAAGGGAGAGAGATTCCAGCCCCGCCCCCTTGCAGAGGGAGGCTGTTTCCCCAGCGACATGTGACTGGCTGATTAGATGAGCTATCTGGAAACTGTAGAAATGGCTTCCTGAAGCTGCAGAACTGTGAGTTAAACCCCATAAAACAGGGTTTTTTCCCTTTGCAAAGTAAGCTCAACAACTTTGAGCTGATCCTTAAAAAATGGGGCTTTTCTCCTTTGCAAAAGAAGCTACAGAAATTTGAGCTGATCCTCAAAAAATTGGGGCTTTTCCCCTCTAAAAACTAGGTGCGTCCTATGGTCAGGTGCGCCTTATAGAGCGAAAAATACGGTATATGTATGCTAAACATTTAATAAACTTTGAGTAAGAAAGGAAAGCAAGCAAGCAATGGTGTGCATTTAGTCATCCAGGGTTGTGTAAGCTCTTTGAACACCTCCCTGCCCTTGTCTCTCTTCCTGTGGCACACAATCAGGCAACTGCAAATTTGCTTGTGCAGCGTTCTGATTTTATGCATATCTGAGGGATCAGAAGTGTGGGTGGGTGGGAGGGTGTGCAAGCTGCCATTGGCTTGTGCAGTTTTCTGGGTTCGTGCTAATCTGAGGGATCAAAAGGGGGGGAAATATTCTTCCATTCAGAAGCACACAGGAAATAGTTACAAGCACAGCCTGAAAAGAAATAAAATAAAGAAGTAGTAGGCCTGGAAAGAGGAGTACCAGAAAGTGACAACTGATCCACCTGCCCCAAAACACCAAAACAAATAATCCGCAATTCCGAGAGGAGTTGTTTGGAGCCCAGTTTTCCCCAATTTATCAAATTATCCCCATATCAGGTAAACCCAAATATACAGGGGCAAAGCATGGAGACTGGTGTCATCGAGGGATGTGGGCTATGCAAATAAAAACAGTTACAAACACATAGCCAATGTCTCTGTAGATAAGTCCTAACAATATTATGATGCCTGCACAGTAAGTCAGCTGAAGCTGAAGGGTAATGGCTTATCTGGGGCAACCTAGTAAACTTATGGTGGAGGGATTTGAACAATGATATTTGTGACCCCTTAACAACTAGAGTTGTGGGATGCGGGTGGTGCTGTGGGTTAAACCACAGAACCTAGGGCTTGCTGATCAGAAGGTTGGCAGTTCGAATCCCCGCAACGGGGTGAGTTCCCGTTGCTTGGTCCCTGTTCCTGCCAACCTAGCAGTTCGAAGGCACATCAAAGTGCAAGTAGATAAATAGGTACCACTCTGGCGGGAAGGTAAACGGTGTTTCCGTGCACTGCTCTGGTTCACCAGAAGCAGCTTAGTCACGCTGGCCACATGACTCGGAAACTGTATGCCGGCTCCCTCGGCCAGTAAAGCGAGATGAGTGCCGCAACCCCAGAGTTGTCCGCGACTGGACCTAACGGTCAGTGGTCCCTTTACCTTTACCTTTAACAACTAGAGTAACTATTTCATAAGAATGCCCATGGCTAAAGGGATCACAGAATAGGGTCTGCAATATAAATTATTCCAGCTGCCTGCAGAATCTCCGCTTTCTTCTTTTTAAAAAGAATGTTTCTACTGATTGTGATGAACCTTGAAATGGATGTTGGGTGTTTCTGACAAACAGCTGGAAATCAGAGGGTGTCTAGAAGACGCTTTAAGCAAACATCAGGGGACAGACTGATGTTGGGAGTGGCCAGCACAAAGGAGGCATTCCCAAATCCATAGATGAAGGAGTTGTTAAAACAAGGGTCATAGCTGACTGACAGCAAAATAAAACAATGAGAGAGGTGAGGCAGGAATGAAAGAGTGAAGTCAAGACTCAGGAGGAGGAACTGTCAAAGCAATGGAGGGCAGATTTGCAACAATCCACCTCATTTCCAAGGGGCAAGTTAATGTTTACCTCCAGGCTGTGCATTTCGACAAGAGCAGGTTGCCCATCTGCTGGGTGATTAGGACATCCTCGGACCAGCTGCCCCCCAGCTCCAAAGCACACAGGTACATGGGGGACTCGGAACTTCAGAGGTGCCACCGGGTGAAGAGGAACTGGCAAGTCTTCTGCTAAATGACAAGACCGGGACCGTTAGCGACTTGTCATTGGCTTAGGCCAGAGGCTGATCCCAGACTGACAAGAAAGCAAGCCAGCTAAAAGGCACGTCAAATAAGCTGCTCGGTGAACTGTAAATCTGAATGCAGGCAGGAAGAATAACTGCCTTGTCACAGGGGGTGGCAGTGAAGGGAACAGAACTCAACTCAACAATACAATACAAAGCAGGAAAGACAGAGAGCAGGGGTCAGCAAACGTTTTCAGCAGGGGGCCGGTCCACTGTCCCTCAGATCTTCTGGGGGGCCGGACTGTATTTTGGGGGGGGGAAATGAACAAATTCCTATGTCCCACAAATAACCCAGAGATGCATTATAAATAAAAGGACCACATAACACCGGTCCTGAGAGAACTACATTGGCTCCCAGTACGTTTCCGTGCACAATTCAAAGTGTTGGTGCTGACCTTTAAAGCCCTACTAATGGAGGTATAACCTGTAGCCATCCAGATGTGGTTGAAGCACAACTCACAACATCACTGATCATCGTTCGATGTGTCTAAACAAAGAACTGACTCGGTCTCACAGGAGGATGTGATTTTATAAAGCAAAAAGGGTATAATGGATGAGAAGTACAGGTCACTGCTCCTGCCAAGCCTTCCCACAGCTTTACTCCATCATAGTTTTTGTCTTCAGCTGAGCTCTGACACCAGTGTTAGAAAAGAACTTGGAGGCAAATTGTCAGGGATCTGCCTGCCCCTGCCAGTCCAGCTCTGAGTGCTTACAGGGAGCACAGACATGATAAGACTGAGCTCTGCACTGTATATAGCTTGGCACTGAATAAAAGAACTAAAAGACAAATGGCTTGGCTTTTCTATTGAACAACCGATAAGGGAACCTGACAATTTATTTAGCGTATTTCCACCCTGCCTTTTGGGGCAAGCCCTCACAAGGTGTCTTACAATGCAAATGTTGAAAAGGGCTGAACATGCACAATGACAACAGCAGATTAAAAACCTATACAGGGGGTCAGATTGGAGGGATGAAAAAATCCACGCAAAGAAAGAAACCCTGGTGCCAGCCTCGAGGTGTTGGCAAATGCCTTGGTCACCCGGACACCAGATGTTCCTGATGTTGGAATACCTTACCTGCCTGAATGGGGCTCCAGTCCTTGGAGGGAGCTGCTTCGTAGTGGCTGGAGGGATCGTACATGTACTGGCTAAGCTCATAGCTACTCGAGCTGAGACCCGATTCCTTAAACTTTTGGAGCATGTTTGGCTCCTCAGGCAACGGAACCTACAGTGGAGAAAAGGAGCAGGGAAGAGGCGGAATGGAAGGAACGATGGTCTTGGCGAAAGCAAAGGGGAAATGAACGGCAACACCCTTTACAAAGAACTTCAAAGCTGGCATTTGCTTTCTAAGGCTCTCAGGCCTAACAAAGTAGTGCCAGCTGGAATGAGGGAAGAAGAAAGGATGCCCTGGACGAGTCCCAAAGCTCGCACCTCATGCGCTGGAACACTGGTGTTCTCCTGGAACTTCCACTGGAATTCATCCTGAATCTGTCCTTGTTGCAAAGGATAACTGTAATTTATATCATAGGAGCCATCTTTCTTTGAAACGTAATTGTCTTCGTAGGACTCATGCCTCTTAGACCTTATTGAAGAAGGGTAGCAAAAGGTGGGGGGGAGAGAGAGAGGTTTTGTTTACAAATTTGTTGGCTACACTCTTATAGAGAGCTCATGCATCTCCCCACAGGAGAGCAGGGTTATGCATTAAGGGCACATTTGTGCATATTTTGAGGCTGTTGGGTTCCAGGATCTTACCATAGCTGTCAACCCTCCCTTTTTTGCGGGAAACTCCCTTATTCCAATGCCGTTTCCCGCTGCTATCCCGGATTGTTGATATCCCTTAAATTTCCCGGATTTCAAAGGAAGCAGCTCCTCTCCCTCCCTGCCGGCCAGGGAGGCTCCTCAGCTGCGTTGCTTGGCTGCCAATAAGGAGTCTGAGACTGACTGGGGGCGGAGCTTGCATGCCTTGTGCAGCCAGACCCTCACGCCCAACCCAACAGCCAGCCTGCCTGCCGTCTACGCGCTCGCTCTTTCGCTCACCCGTTCGCGCGCAGCCTCTGGAGCGCAGGGTGGCGAGGCTACTTGGTGACATTGCACTGCCCTTGCGGCATCCCTTATTTTCAAATCCGAAAGTTTGAAAAAATCCCTTATTTTCAAATCCGAAAGTTGACAGCTATGCTCCCCACAGGAGAGCAGGGTTATGCATTAAGGGCACATTTGTGCATATTTTGAGGCTGTTTGGGTTCCAGGATCTTACTCTGAGTGAAAGACAAAAACTGATCTATTAAAGGTGACCTCCTAACTTTTCTTTATTGAAATGTTTGCAGTGGTTGGATTTCAGGTTTGCTGCAAATAACAGGGCAACATATCTAGTTCTCCAGGACCTACACAGAAGCCTGAGGACGGGACGATCCCGGGACTATACTCACCTGGCAAAGGTCTCAGGGGTCTCCTGTGGGAAAACATGCTTCCCTGAGGGACACTGCAAGAGCAAATAGTCACCAAGTGTCCTTCACAGACACTGGGTTAAGGAGATCTTAGTTATTTCCCAGTTGAGTGGGTCAGCTCACGGGATTTCCTTACCGAACTGGAGTCCCATTGTGATGCTCTGCCAAGCCGCTGCTTTCTACCCGATGATGATCTCTGTAATAGTTCTGGTCCCAGTGATTTGTACCTTCAGCCCAGGTATCCCTCTGTCTTGGATCTACATACTCAGAGGAAACAAAAAGGAGCAGCTCTACTTCCGGGCATCTGCAACATTTAAAAACTGATAATGCTACCTTGGAGACACCAGATACAATTGCCTTTTGTTGTCAAAAGGGCTATGCTTAGAAACAAAGTAATAATAATAATAATAATTTATTATTTGTACCCCGCCCATCTGGCCGGGTCTCCCCAGCCACTCTGGGCGGCTTCCAACAAATATCAAAATACATTAAAATATCACAGATTAAAAACTTCCCTAAACAGGGCTACCTTCCGGTATTTTCTAAATGTCAGGTAGTTGTTTATCGCTTTGACCTCTGCTGGGAGGGCGTTCCACAGGGCGGGCGCCACTACCGAGAAGGCCCTCTGCCTGGTTCCCTGTAGCTTTGCTTCTCGCAGTGAGGGAACCGCCAGAAGGCCCTCGGTACATCTGATTACAGGAGGCCATTAAAAGTCATGTACACTAGAAGTATTTTTACACATGTGAATGCACAAACATAGGCAACATGTGTGCACATACTTACACGCCGGAACTTACAAATGTTTGTTCATTCTTAAAATTTCTATATTCCCCCTCATCAATGATAAACGGTCTATTCACTATAATACAAAACAATTCCAATAAAACCATATGAAAATGTGTCAGAATCCACAGTAGAACAGTCAGCTACACCCCAGGCGCCAGTATTATCAACTCACAAATGCTCGGAGGAACGTTTATAATTTGCTAGGCTCATTCAAAGGCTCACTCAAAATCTACCTTCAGATTAAGAAAGGTCTATGTAGGATTGAAACCTGGCAGGGGCAAAATGGCCTTCCCCTCTCCATCTGGCCCAAGTTCACACCCCATCCTAAGCCACACCCTCTCTCCCCTCACCGCCCCCCATATACGCCCGCCTTGAGTGTTTTTTGCCTGATTGAAATATGTCCTTAGACTCTCATCATGCTTTTGCTTGCCTGTCTGGATGGAGAAGGGTGTGGGTGGGTGGAAACTAGCCTACTGTGTAAAGGTAAAACTCACACTCATGCCCCGCCCACTTTTGCGTCTGGTTCTGCCTACCACTTGCATGTGGCCAGTCTCTAGCCCTCCTAGAAAGAAAGTTACGCAGCAAAATGTGCCGGTACTTTCTAAGCAATTTCTGTTGGCTACCACGTTTAATTTTTCTGAGAGAGAGCTCTCCATAATCAGGACCAGCAGAACGTAGATGATTTCCCATGATAAGTATAAAGTTGCCAGGGGCAGCTGTCTCTCTAACTCTATGTCATGCCATGCTCCCAATGGCAGCCATTTTGTGACTGGCACCCCTAGCACTCTCTCAAAATTTGAAATGTGCCCACTAATCCAAAAAGATTGGCAACCCTTGTCTTACTATATTGTATCCAAATTGTGCGTGATAGTTCCTGAGATTAAGGAGTGAATATTTGCCTATGTTTGGATAGAATTGAACATCATTTTAAATCAAGATAACAGGCTGAACCTTTCAAAACTTCTAGATTCTATCCACCAATTTTAAAACTGCAGATTTTTTGGTTTCTTAGAATTCCTGTACAACTCAAGGTATAAATGCATTAGTAAATTTAAAAAATCTGGGACTCTCAGGGCCTGTAAATGGGGTCCATGAAATGGGGTGACATTTAGGCTCAGAACTAATTCTGAAAAAGTACTGAGAATTTTGAGCCTGTGAGACAAAAAAAATCACATTCTTGCTGAGATGGACTTCTTTTTTCCTTTTTAAAAAAAAAAATCCAGAATTTGATTTCAAAAAAGTTATCAAACAAGGAGGATCACTGAACTTAGCAAATGAGACAATGGTAAATCTAACCACAGAGAATTGTTGGGCTGCATGCATTTAAAGCATGTCTAAAGTACATGAGTTCCCCAAAGAATCCTAGGAACCGTAGTTTCTATTCCAGGTGCCTGGAATTGTAGGGGTAAACCACAGTTCACACAAATTATTTTCTGGGGTGGGGAAAATAATGGGGATTCAATGTGGTTTCAGTGTGTGGTGTGTACGCAGCCGATGGCCCTTTACAACAAAGAGCCATGAAGGATAGGCAGAGGACAAGCATGGCGTAAGGAACATAGCTGTCAACCCTCCCTTTTTTTGCAGGAAACTCCCTTATTCCAATGCCGTTTCCCACTGTTATCCTGGATTGTTGATATCCCTTAAATTTCCCGAATTTCAAAGGAAGCAGCTCCTCTCCCTCCCTGCCGGCCAGAGAGGCTCCTCAGCTGCGTTGCTTGGCTGCCAATAAGGAGTCTGAGACCGACTGGGGGCGGAGCTTGCATGCCTTGTGCAGCCAGACCCTCACGCCCAACAAGCCAGCCAGCCTGCCTGCCGTCTATGCACTCGCTCTTTCGCTCTCCCGTTCGCGCGCAGCCTCTGCAGCGCAGGGTGGCGAGGCTACTTGGTGCCATTGCACCGCCCTCGCAGCATCCCTTATTTTCAAATCCGAAAGTTAACAGCTTTGGTAAGGAAGGCTTTGAATATGTACACAAGCACACACCACCAAAATGAGTTCCAGAATTCCTCTTCAACCCAGTTCCATCAAGTATTTTTAAACCAGTTTTGTTTCTGTGGAGAATGCAGTACCTCTCTCACTCTGCCAGGTTTGGGGGTATCTCTGGTAGTCGCCATGCACATAATCTTCCACAAAGGTCCGATGAGGGTCTTCATAACCTTGCCTGAAGCGTGGCCCAAAGGAGAGAGAGCAGAAAGGGAGATGGAGGAAGCTTCTTTGGGTAACTGTCTAAATTCCTCGTTATTTGTGAGGATAAAAATTCAGGAGGGAAATGCTGTCAGAAACAGTTCCAAAAACTGCTATGGAAGGTAATAAATGGGCTATAATGACCACTTGGTAATTGAAATGACCTTCTCTCCCACTTCCGGCTCTATATTTGATCATTGAAAAATATGGATACAGACCACAAATAAATCCCTTCTTCACTGATGCAGTGAATAGCTAGCCTGTCTATAATTCACCAGGGTGAGTTGTGAGAGGCAAACGAGATTAGGAATGAGAGCAGAAGCAAGTTACAGGATAAAGAAGCAGTGTGACTACAACAGTAGATGTGATATAGGAGATACAGTACATAGGCCCAAATCAGATAAAGCAGGAAATCATGGTTTTTGCTATGTAAACAAGCTGCAGCAAGCATAATGTTTGTATACTCCTCTTCTTTCACATCGGTGAAGAGATGGTCAGAAGCTTTCAATTTCAGTTCTGAACTAACCACGGTTCCCCATGGCATCCAAATTCAGGGAACTGTGGTTTGTTTTAGACTATGTTTAGTAAGAACTAGCTGAGAGCAAACCGTGATTTCAGGACCTGTTTGTTTTCTGGAACAATAGTTTAAACCAGGGTTAGCCAACATGGTGCTCTCTAGATGTTGTTGGACTCCAACTTCTATCAGCCCCCACCAGCATGGCCAGTGATTAGGGATGATGGGAGCTGTAGTTCAGCAACTTCTGTAGGGCCTCATGTTTCCTAATTCGGGCATCGCTGAGAACTGTGGTTTGTGTAAAACTGGAAGTGAAAGCTTCCAACCTCTCTGCAGATGCATTAGGGGAGGAGAGAGCAGCCAAAACTCATCACAGCGGCCTGAACACATGAGGTCTTAAACGTGAACAGTGCCCCACCCTCGCCCCCCAGCATCCTCAGACGCACAGGCTCCTCTTTAGACCTCTGTCAATTTAGCTCAAAGATCTGATGCATTTGGTTGAACATGCAATTGGAAACCCTCCTAAGAGAAGAGATCCTGGTCACAGGGAGATTACTAAGCACATTCAACAAAAGACGGTAAGAAATGCTCTGCAGCCTTTGTGCTAATTAAACAAAGGTCTAAAGAGGAGCCTGTGTATTCAGTGATGCTGGGTGGGACCCAAGTGTGCACCCCAACATCATCCATGCTGGAAATGCCTATAGATATTGTCAGGGACTGGCCCGAGCCAGGAGGGGTGGCGCAAGGGACAGAGGCATCCGGAGGTCACCCATGGACGCCAGAGGAGGTATTGCGAGCATGGGAGCAGGAAGAGGCAGCACCTAGGCTGTCGCCAGAGACAGGGAAGGAGGTGTGGAGAAGTGGGAGTGAAGAGGTGTCGCCACCTGTGCTGATGGAGGAAGAGCGGGTGGCGTGGGAGCCTATGGGAGGAGAGGAGAACATGGAGACGGAGGGAGAGCAAGGGGTCGAGGATGTAGCCGGAGCCTCTGCAACAACTTCCAGGGAGGATGAAAGTGAAAGGGATGAGGGCAACGCAGGGGCCGGCAGAGTCAAGAAGCGGAAAAGGAGGAGTGAGAGGAGGCGTTGGAGTTTTAAGAGGCTTTTATGCTGGGGGGAAAAGCGGAAACCCTTACTTGGAGAATCTGGTTCCTCGGAGGAGGATGATGAACTGTAAAGCTTGTCGGTGAAATAAACTTGTACATAAGTTAAACAGACTGGCGAGTCGCTTACTCTTGAGGAGGACACACACATCCCCCTCACAGCATTCTCCAAGTCATCGCAACCTCCTCAAGGAGTAAAAGGCTGCCGGGATGACTGAACGCAAGGAAGAAGCGGATGGCACAGGGCTGTACGTCGACTGGGAAGAGCGAGCTAGGGACCTAACGATAAGGTACGAAGTAGCTCAAGCTCAACTCGAGGAGGCGAGGCGGCATGCCGATGCAGGGAGAAGGGCAATGGGAGGAAGGAGGATGCCTTCCCACGGCAGCAGATTCGATGGGCAGCCGGAAAATTATTTGGGTTTCAAAACGGACATGCTTTACATTCTGGGGCTGCACAAAGAGGAGTTCCGAGACGAAGCGGAGCAAGTCGGTTTCGTGATTGCGCATTTTGATGGCGCTGCGAGAGATTGGGTGCGTCCTTTGATTTTAGCCGGGAACCCTGCGTTAAAGAGAATTAAGGATTTCTTTGAGGGCATGGATATTGTTTATTCTAGCCGGAGCGCGCAGGACGTGGAAGCAAGAGAGCTCTTGTCACTGAGGCAAGGCAGCATGACGGTCAGACAGTACCAATCCAAATTCTCTCTTCTGGCACACCGTCTAAATTGGGATTTGAAATCACCACCCATGCTGGCCATGTTTAAAATGGGGCTGTCAGAAGAGGTCCAGGATGCGTTAGCGAAATCAGGACCGTTGGAGGATCTCGACAGCCTCATGCAAGCCGCTTTAGCGATTGGAGTGCGTTTGGAGTGCCGAGACAAGGTGAGACGGGAGGGGAAGCCTGGGAGGTGGTTCAACATCCGGGCCCCTCCCCCGGGAGAGAAAACTTTCGGCGCGCAGCCCCAAACCCGGCAGGAAGTGCCCATGGAGTTGGGAGGAGCCCGCGCGCGCCCTTTTTCAAATCAAACCGTGGGCAAGGGCAGTGATGCGCAGGGCGGGAAAGTCCCTAAGAAATGTTACGTATGTTTAAGGAGTGGCCACCTAGCAAAGCACTGCGATCAAAGGAAAATGTGGCAGGGAATGGCAGGAATGGCTGTAAAGGAGGGGGTGGAAGAAACGGCGGTGGCGGGAAACGGAAATGCCTGGCGGCAAGACGAGGGGACCAGCAGCCAGGCGCAGTTACAGTAAAGAGTCCTCAAAGCAGCACACCCCCACAGCCCTCACCCGTTCAGCTTCAAAGCAGCACACCCCCACAGCCCTCCCCCGCTCAGCCTTCCCAAGCCCACCCACCCAACGCTCCGAAGCCAGGGATTGTGTTAGAGATAGCGTTGCAGCTACCCAATGGCTGCACACTGCAAATCCCGGCGCTGGTCGATTCAGGAGCGAGTACGGATTTTTTTGATAGAGACTTTGCCCTGCAGCATCAGATCCATCTACTGGAGGTGGATTTTCCGCTCCAAGTTACCACCATAGATGGAAGAGAGCTAAAAGGGGGGGCGGTCACGCACAGTACACCCCCCATGAAGATGCAAATAGGCAGGCATTCAGAGGTGCTGGCGTTTCATGTCACCTCTTTGGCAGGTCCCCCCATCATCTTGGGAATGGGATGGCTCACTCAGCACGACCCTGTCATCAGCTGGAGCCAGCGCTCTCTAACGTTTGGATCGGCACATTGCATGGAGAACTGTTTGCAGCAGTTATACCCCCAAAGCCAGATGGCAGCAGCAGTACTGCAGGCGGGGGAAGTGACGCTTCCAGAGGAGTATGCAGAGTTCCAGCAAGTGTTCAGCAAGAGAGAGGCGGACAAACTGCCACCCCACCGCCCCTATGACTGTCAGATTAACCTGTTGCCAGGAGCGCAGTTGCCACCAGGCAAGCTCTACACGATGTCAGAGCAGGAGTTGGCAAACTTGAAGGACTTTATTGCCAAGAACCTGGCCAGGGGTTTCATTCGGGAAAGCAAGGCAGTAGGGGGCAGCCCAGTGTTCTGGGTGGACAAAAGGAATACGACAGAGAAACGCTTGATTTGTGATTTCAGGGTCCTAAATTCCATCAGCCAACCAATCTCTTATCCCATGCCCAGAATTGACGACCTGCTGGCGGCAGTACGCAAGGGCAAGATGTTCACCAAGCTGGATTTAAGGGGAGCATACAATCTCATAAGAATCAGGGAGGGTGATGAATGGAAAACAACCATGTACACGCCTCTAGGAGCTTATGAATATTTGGTAATGCCTTTCGGGTTACAGGCAGGCAGCCAATGCTTCCAGGCGTTCATGCATCATGTCCTGGGTCCTCTGTTGTTCAAGCATGCAGTCGTGTATCTTGATGACATCTTAGTATACTCCCAAAACCCGGAAGAACACGTGACACACGTCAAGGAGGTGTTAAGACGACTCCAGGAAAATCATCTATGTGTCAAGCTGGAGAAATGTCAGTTTCACGCGACGGAAGTGGACTTTTTGGGCTATCGTCTTTCTGACAAGGGGATTGCCATGGACACTGATAAAGTAGAGGCAATCCTGCAATGGAAGAGCCCCAAAACCAAGAAAGATGTGCAGCGTTTCGTCGGTTTCGCAAATTTCTATCGCAAGTTCCTACCGGCATTTGCAGACATGACAGCGCCAATCACGGACTGTTTGAAAGGCAAGAAGAAATTCCGATGGACGGAGGAGGCGCAGAAGGCTTTTGAAGCCCTCAAAGGGGCCTTCGCTTCAGAGGCGCAATTGCTGCATGTCGACTCCACCAAGCCCATCAGGATAGAGACAGATGCCTCAAATAGAGCAATCGCAGCGGTTCTACTACAACAAGATCCGACGCAGGAATGGAGGCCATGTGCGTTTTATTCCAGACAGCTGAACAAGTCGGAGGCCAACTACGCAATTTGGGACAAGGAGTTGTTAGCAGTGGTAGCGGCTTTCAAGCATTGGCGCCATTTTTTGGTGGGGGCGCAGCATCAAATCCAGGTGTACACGGACCACAAGAACCTGGAGTACTGGCGCACGGCCAGAATTCTCAACCAGAGACAAATGAGATGGGCAGAGTTCTTTGCTAACTTTAATTTTCATATCCAGTATGTTCCAGGTGACCAGAACGTCAGAGCGGACGCCCTATCCAGAAAGCCTGAGTACCTGGAGGAGCAAGGGCCTCCAGTGGCAAGAGCGATCTTCCAACCTGAACAATGGAGGTGTGGCGCAACTCTAGGGGGGCGGGAAGAACTGGTGCGCCTCACCCTAGCCGATGACTTTGCACGGCGCAAACTGAAGGAACTGAGGGAGGGGGATCCCAAGGCGAAAGGGTTTGAGGAAAAGGAGGGGCTGCTGTTGTTCAAAGGGGCACTGTATGTTCCTGGGGAGGAGATGCGTGCTAGAGTTCTCAGACAGCTCCATGACAACCCCACAGCAGGGCATTTTGGGCAGTTCAAAACCACGGTGTTGGTCACGAGAGAGTTTTGGTGGCCCAGAGTCAGGCAGGAAGTCAAGGAATACGTCAGGGGGTGTGAGGTGTGCCAAAGAGCCAAAGGGGAGCGAGAAAGGCCGGCTGGGTTGCTAGAACCTCTCCCCATCCCCAGTAAACCGTGGGAAGCGGTTTCCTTAGATTTCATCACCGACCTACCCCCATCCAAAGGCAAAACTGCAGTGTTGGTGGTAGTTGACCTTTTGACCAAGATGGCACACTTCATTGCATGCCCTAAGGTAGTCTCAGCTGAGGAAACGGCCAAGCTGTTTGTACAGCATGTTTTCAAGCACCATGGCATGCCAGAAAGAGTAATTTCAGATCGTGGAGTTCAGTTCACCTCACGGTTCTGGCGTAAGCTCATGCAAATCTTGCAGGTGCAGGTGAACTTGTCCTCTGCTCGCCATCCTCAGTCCAACGGGCAATCGGAGCGGGTAAATTCGATTTTGCAGCAGTATTTGCGCTGCTACGCATCTCAGCAACACAGTGATTGGAGTGACAGGCTCTCGCTTGCGGAGTTTGCGTACAATAACGCTCAACAGGTGTCCGCAGGCATGTCTCCTTTCCAGGCAGTCTACGGCAATCACCCGAGAGCCTTTCCAACGGGGGGAGGTGAAGGGAAGGCGGGAGACGTGCCAGCAGCGGAGCAATTTGCTGAGGAGCTACAGGCTTTGCACCAATTGCTCAGAGAAAATCTAGAAAGGGCGAAAAGTGCTTACAAAAGAGCAGCAGACCAGCACCGAAGGGAAGGGGAGAGCATCAAAGTGGGAGACAAAGTTTGGTTGTCCACCCAGGGATTGCCCATGCCAGGCAGGGGCAAAAAGCTGAGGCAATGTAAAATTGGGCCTTTCGAAGTGGTGGAGCAGATCAACCCAGTGGCGTTCAGGTTGCAATTGCCGGAGACCATGAGAATTCACCCGGTCTTCCACAGGTCGCTCCTATCCAAGTTCAGAGAACCGCACAGGTATCAACAAGGGGACCAGAGGGGGTCGCAGGAATTGCCGTTGGTAGACATGGAGCACTTCAATGAAGCCACGGCCATCCTGGATTCCAGGTGGAGAGGGGATGAATTGCAGTACTTAGTAGCATGGGAGGGGGAGCCAGAGTCGGAGAACACGTGGATTCCGGCGGAAGATGTCACCAAGGAGTATTTAGTGTTGGAATTCCATGCACTGTATCCCGACAAACCGAAGCCGTACAGATGGCAAATGAGAGAGGTGTTTCAACCCACAGATTCAGAGGAGGGGGACTTCTGGGGGTTCCCATCCTCGGGTGCAGACAGTGGTGGGGGTGGCAACGAGTTGCAGAGTAGCCCTCATTCACCAACGGAAGGAATGGAGGTGGAAGGGGATATCGCGGCAGCAGAAGAATGGGGGTCGCGATGTCTCCCTCCTCCCTGGGGCAGGAAGGATTGGGAGGAGGTGTTCCAGTCCTCGTCGTCATCATCCAGTGCAGACACCACCATCTTCTTGGGATTCCCCTCTTCACCAGGAACGGCAGGAGAGAGTGAAGGAGGGGAATGGGATCCAGCCGGGGATCTTGGCTACCCTGGGGTAACACCCACCGAGCCGCCTCAGGAGGGGAAGGGGGGCTTGGGAGGGGGGATGGATGTCAGGGACTGGCCCGAGCCAGGAGGGGTGGCGCAAGGGACAGAGGCATCCGGAGGTCACCCATGGACGCCAGAGGAGGTATTGCGAGCATGGGAGCAGGAAGAGGCAGCACCTAGGCTGTCGCCAGAGACAGGGAAGGAGGTGTGGAGAAGTGGGAGTGAAGAGGTGTCGCCACCTGTGCTGATGGAGGAAGAGCGGGTGGCGTGGGAGCCTATGGGAGGAGAGGAGAACATGGAGACGGAGGGAGAGCAAGGGGTCGAGGATGTAGCCGGAGCCTCTGCAACAACTTCCAGGGAGGATGAAAGTGAAAGGGATGAGGGCAACGCAGGGGCCGGCAGAGTCAAGAAGCGGAAAAGGAGGAGTGAGAGGAGGCGTTGGAGTTTTAAGAGGCTTTTATGCTGGGGGGAAAAGCGGAAACCCTTACTTGGAGAATCTGGTTCCTCGGAGGAGGATGATGAACTGTAAAGCTTGTCGGTGAAATAAACTTGTACATAAGTTAAACAGACTGGCGAGTCGCTTACTCTTGAGGAGGACACACACATCCCCCTCACAGATATCCAATGTCTGAATCAGATAATTGTTTTTTCAGTGATTTTTAAAAATTATTTACTGGGGTCATAGAGAGCTCCAAATTAGTTTGGAGTAGTGCAGCAGGAAAGGGACCCAGGTGGCGCTGTGGGTTAAACCACAGAGCCTAGGGCTTGCTGATCAGAAGGTCGGCGGTTCGAATCCCTGCGACGGGGTGAACTCCCATTGCTCCTGCCCACCTAGCAGTTCGAAAGCACGTCAAAGTGCAAGTAGATAAATAGGAACCGCTCTGGCGGGAAGGTAAACGGCGTTTCCGTGCGCTGCTCTGGTTCGCCAGAAGCGGCTTTGTCATGCTGGCCACATGACCCGGAAGCTGTACGCCGGCTCTCGGCCAATAAAGCGAGATGAGCGCCGCAACCCCAGAGTCAGACACGACTGGACCTAATGGTCAGGGGTCCCTTTACCTTTACCTTTAGTGCAGCAGGAAAAGGGCTGCGTAATTCTTTCTCCCTGGGCATTTTCCAGCTAAAAATCCCACACACAATCTCCTTCTTTCACCCCAGCAGAAAAGATCTGCAGATCCAGTAGATTTCCCACACACAGAGAGAGAAAGCTACTAGAGGGATCCTGTGAGTGAGGAGATAGTTATCCCTCTCCTCCTTTGGAACCGCTTTGATTAAATGCTCTGATTTGGAGTTCCACACAGCTGCATTAATATATATACCGTATATTCCGGCGTATAAGACGACTGGGCGTATAAGACAACCCCCAACTTTTCCAGTTAAAATATAGAGTTTGGGATATACTCGCCGTATAAGAAATACGACCCGGCATATAAGACGACCCCCGACTTTTGAGATGATTTTCCTGGGTTAAAAAGTAGTCTCAAACGCAGGAATATACAGTAATTAAAAAAAAACACCATTGGAATTGAAGTGATAAATTAATGTTTGAGGCCCTCTGTATGAAACAGAGAAGGGCTAGGAGACTATATGGAAGAAGATGCTCTGCTGATCTCTCTGCAAAGTCCCCCAATCCTTCTGAGTGTTATCTTTCTCAAGTCTTACCTTGAATATGACCGGTTGGGATAGCCAATTTCATAATACTCTGCTCTGGAGTTTGGCCTCCTATAGTCCTGGAGTCTCGGGTGATAGGCAGCATGGTGGTATTCTACTCGAGCATCTGGCCAAGGCTGAGGCCTAGCCCAAGGTTCATGGTGGTACAGCCACTCACTGCTGTGCCTGGATTGAGGCGGTGGAGCGTCACGGGAAACTGGCCTCCATGGGCCCCTCTCATAGCCTTCCATCTGGGGAGCATGTCTCCCTTGTGGCTGGGGCTGCTGCAGTGGGACCCAGGGCTCCATCTTGGACCTTCTGCAGGGCCTGCTTTCATTCAGGTTTCCTTACCAAACCTGCTTCGGCTTCCTGCAAAGATAAGCATAATTGTAGGAGAGGCGACACAACAAAAACAGCCCATCTTTAAAATGAGATACACAAAATCCCAGGTTTCCATGTCTCAAGGTTCTCTGCAGACACGCATTAGAGCACATGGGCAGTAGCCTAGGGCTCCCGGGTAAAAAGCAGGAAGCCCTTTGACAAGCTCTGTAGCAGGGCAGGTCACAGGTTCAATACCCGGTGTCTAAATAAATGCACTAAAATTGTATGACTTGGTGCAAAAGATGTGTCTATGCACATAGGATGGTCAGGTGGTACCGGTGCAGAAAATTTCTTGTCACCTCCCCCCCACACACACACATTTATTTATTTTTTTGCCTGCAAAAATGGTTTTACGTTATTTCAAATTTTCTTACAAAGGAATAATAATAAGTAAAAATAAACTTTTATTTATATCCTGCCCTCCGAAGTCGGGCTCAGGGCTCAACATTGATATAAAATCAAACAATAATTAAATTACCTCCTATAAACATGTCAAAATCAAATTAAAGTCTAATTAGATGGCTTTCCGCAGGGTTAGGGTTGGGAACAGTAAGTGCTCCACTGAATTGAAATTTCAGCTTTCACGACATAGGAAAACAGCCAAGTAAACAGCTATTTTTGTGGAGGAGGGTCAAGATATTAACTGATATGCATGAAATTTCATATATAGCTATATAATCCCTAGTGTAGCAAGATAAGACCTTTGGAGCAGGCATTTGTTTTTTTAAAAAAGTTTTTTATGAACCACCCTAGTAGGGCAGTAATTGTTCCTTGATAATTTGTCACCCCCTCCATGATGGAACCTGGGGTGACCCGCCCCCCACTTCCTACGCCCCTGTCTATGTAAACATGTTGTATTTTACTTTGCTTTCTTTTGAACACTGAGTTTGTTCAGAGGTTGGCATTTTAGGCACAGAGTTTTGACAAGCTAGGAACGCTGAATGGACAGCATTCAACATGACTGATCTCAACATTTAACAACAAGAATTACAAAGCACTTTTTCTAAGTCCTCAGAGAACTTCACATACACTATTACAGCAGCCCTGTAAAACTAAGGCTGGCAGACGACCAACTAATAAACTCATAACTGAAGTGAGAACTGAATTGAACACTTATTTGCTCTCTCAACTACCAGTAGTACATCCCTGCATTCAAAACACACCTGCGAAGAAATCTTAAGTGCCATGTTGTAAGAGCAAAAGGTATTTCTTCCCCCGCTGGCCCATTTTTTAAAGTAACCCATGCCCCCTATATTTTGCACTACTCATCTTTGTCAACCCAGCTGCGGCAAGTCCTAACATCTGACCCTACACAAATCGTCTTGACTCCATTTGTTTTTGCTTTTGTTTCACACCCACATCCTAGGCAGAGCAAGCCGAGTTTCAATGGGATGCTCCAGGATAAATCCTGGGGGGAGCAACAATATTCCCACCAACACGTGAGCTTGTTTACACACACAGACACACCACACCTGTTTAAAAGTGAGACCACCAGCTACAGCTCCAAATGCCGGCCTCAGTCCTTCTCGTCCCCAAAGGCAGCTGTCAAAGTCCACCTGCCACATCAGTTGATGGCTCACTAACTCTGAGCCTGCGCTGGGTCAACGCTGCCTGCTTCCTCCTGTGCCAAAGTCCCAGCCGGTTCCATAGCACTGATTAAGCCGGGCAAAGGGCGACTGACCTGCTTGCTCAGAGACAAACATACCTGTGGCCGTTTGTAAATGGCAGAGGGAATCCTTAGCAAACAAACAAAAGAGGCAGGAGAGTTTTCCGTATGTAAAAATACCAGGGAGCAGGAGAATTTGAAAACCCAATATAGGGATGGCAATAATGTTCAGCATTTCCCTTTCTTTCTTTCTTTCTTTCTTTCTATCTATCTATCTTTCCTGAAGGAACGTCTCCACCCCCATCGTTCTGCCCGGACACTGAGGTCCAGCTCCGAGGGCCTTCTGGCGGTTCCCTCACTGCGAGAAGCCAAGTTACAGGGAACCAGGCAGAGGGCCTTCTCGGTAGTGGCACCCGCCCTGTGGAACAACAACTACCAGACCTTTAGAAGACATCTGAAGGCAGCCCTGTTTAGGGAGGCTTTTAATGTTTGATAGATTGCTGCATTTTAATGTTCTGTTGGAAGCTGCCCAGAGTGGCTGGGGAAACCCAGCCAGATGGGCGGGGTATAAATAATAAATTTATTATTCTTTCTTTCTTTCTTTCTTTCTTTCTTTCTTTCGCCTCACATCTTCAAACATCCTTCTGCAGGGAGAAGGGCCCAAAACGTCTTCTTTTTTGGTACTGAAAAGTAAGTTGCTCCGAGAAGGAGCTGTACAGAGGATTCCCTTCCCTGAAAGAAACTGTTCCAAAGCAATGTGCAGCAGCCACTGGTGAAAAAGCACTGTATGCTGCAGGACTAACAGCACACTCTGAACCATGCTTGGCCCATTCAGAGGAAGTCAGCCCTACCAGACTTAGCGTGTCATCCCTTGACATCTTTTCGACAGTCGTCCACATTGTATTTTGCAGTTGCTGCTGCTGCTGTTGTATTATTAATTGAATTTATATTCCGCCCTATATCCGGAGGTCTCAGGGTGGTTCACATAAAAAGTTCCCATCCTCTTCCCCCCATCTTCACTAATGTAATTATTTAAAGAACTGGTGCTTTAATGTATTTTAATGTTTGCTGGAAGCCGCCCAGAGTGGCTGGGGAGACCCAGCCAGATGGGCGGGGTACAAATAATAAATTATTATTATTATTATTATTATTATTATTATTACTTACACACACACACACACACACACCCTGCCCCCAGCTAGACCTTTCTGTGCTTAAAAATCTATCAGTCCACATGCCAACTCGATTTAAGCACTTTAGAGCAAAGTTTTACACAATTCCTGCCAGAGTTAATTCCTTGGGATGCAGCTGAAACAAAACACAAACCAGCCTGCAAGTGACTTTAGCATACAAAAGAAGAATTATTAGAATCAAAGGCTACCCGCCTACCTCCAGAGAGTGATCAAGTTTCCTAAATACGTTAACAACTTGCATTTCATGCCTTCTGCTTTCCCCCGTCTTTACAAATTTTGAAATCCCCCCCCCCTTGTTTGCCTTATTCTTTGAAATGACTTCCTTTATTTACTGCTAATGCTTTAAAAAAAAAAAGGTTTACTTACACCACCTATCACTAAAATAAAAGTCTTTGCTTATGCCTCTGCATCCCATCATGACAACAAGCTGTGCTTCTGTCTGGCTTATTAGCATAGCCACGCCCACAGGCATCCCCCGCCACGTCAGCTAGTCGGAACCTTCCGGCTGTGATTCCTGCTTGCCGCCGGAACGTTATTTGACGCACACTACAAATAAGGGAAAAGGTGGGCGGGCGCATTGGCGCCGCCATTTAGAGAAGGTCACTTCGCTACTGGACAAAGGAAACGGTTGGACGCCTGCAAAGCGGTTTAATGCCGCTAATCGTCCCAAGCATCAAAGCAGCTGTATATATGTCAGCTATGTCTTGAGACAACTGCACCAGATGCATTTTTTTAAAAAGAGAGCAGTTTCCCCCCTCGGAGGGTTGTTTGCCTTGTTACTGCTATTTATTTATTACATTTTCATGCCGCCCTTGATCCGAAGATCTCGGGGCGCTGTAGGAGCTATGGATTTTGCACTCTTGTGTGCAAATACATGAGAACAAGTGGAAGCTGTAACAAAATGTTGCAGTGCAGAGTGCTGCCTCTTCAGGATTTGAGCCACTCTATTCCCCCCCTCTCCGCACCTCCCTTTCTAGGCGCAATGTGTATTATTAGTCCCCCTTGGGCCGTTCGTTGCAACGTTTTTGTAGTTCTGCAACACCAAGCCTCTGCATGGTAAGTGCCATTTTGGATGCACACATGCTGCAACAAAATGCTGCAGCGGGAAGTGTTTCAGAGCAGAAACATTTGCATGCCCTTTAAGCATGTAATCCTGATGTGGAAGACAGGAATGTACTGCATCAGCCTGCGGGTAAATGAACACTTTTGTGATGAATGAAAACACTCCCAGCCATATTAAAAACGTAACATAGCAAGGAGGAGGCTGGAGAGACCCTTTCCCCCGGACGAGCTAGCTTTTTACTTGCAGGTAATTGTTTTATTATGGGACGCGGGTGGTGCTATGGGTTAAACCACAGAGCCTAGGGCTTGCCGATCAGAAGGTTGGCAGTTCAAATCCCTGCGACGGGGTGAGCTCCCATTGCTCGGTCCCAGCTCCTGCCCACCTAGCAGTTTGAAAGCACAAAGTGCAAGTAGATAAATAGGTACTGCTCCGACAGGAAGGTAAACGGCGTTTCCGTGCGCTGCTCTGATTCGCCAGAAGCGGCTTTGTCATGCTGGCCACATGACCCGGAAGCTGTACGCCGGCTCTCGGCCAATAAAGCGAGATGAGCACC
The DNA here is from genome assembly GCA_034641385.1 of Darevskia mixta. Classification (NCBI taxonomy): domain Eukaryota; kingdom Metazoa; phylum Chordata; class Lepidosauria; order Squamata; family Lacertidae; genus Darevskia; species Darevskia mixta. Next base: position 806,417 of record JAWWNH010000139.1, on the reverse strand, counting down.
GCAACTCCAGAGTCGGTCACGACTGGACCTAATGGTCAGGGGTCCCTTTTTATAATTATAAAAACTGTACAATAATTAAAACATATAAAACCATTCCATGCAAAACAGAATCAGTAGCCTGGTTTCTACACACACACACACTCCACCAGAGTTCAGGGAGACAAGGTGAAAACACTCCCAAGGTGGCTGCAAAGCCAAGCCAGTAGGGGAGGTGGCTGGGGAGGGGCTTTGACCTGTGGAGAGTTGCAAGGGCCAGACAGAGAGGCTTGGAGGGCCACCTTTGGGTTCCCCACCCCTGCCTTACAGCAATACTGTATGACCTAGCATCGATTAGAATGCAAGTGCTTCAGCAGTGTGGTGTAGTGGTTAAGAGCGGTAGACTCGTAATCTGGTGAACTGGGTTCGCTTCCCCGCTCCTCCACATGCAGCAGCTGGGCTAGTCCCACTTTGAAGACTCTCAGCCCCACTCACCTCACAGAGTGTTTGTTGTGGGAAGGAAGGGAAAGGAGAATGTGAGCCGCTTTGAGACTCCTTCGGGTAGTGATAAAGCGGGATATCAAATCCAAACTCTTCTTCTTCATCACATCAGTCCAGCACATGGCAATCTGGAACCCATCCCTGGTCATCTGGTCACAAGGATGTTTTCTCTTTTGCATGAGCCATGTGCTTCGTGAGATTCAGCAAAAACCTGTAGTAGCTTTACATCACTGAAAACGTTTTGTTAGGTTTCTTCCACATCACCCCCCCGCTCTGCCAGCCCTCCTCTGGTTACTAAGCCGTCTTCAGAAGCTATTCTCAGCCATCCTGAGATTTAGGCATGTGCTTAGTTTGAGGATGCCAATTTCTGCATATTTTTATGTGTGTGTTGTGTTAGATGGGCTGCAGTGGTGTTACACAGAGAAAGGCAACACCCCCCCTCCAAAAATTTTTCCTAAGCTGCCAAGAATCTAGAGTTTTGGTCTTTAAACAACCACCACCAAGCTGCACATGAACTGTGTGTGGAGTGTTTTATTCTCATTTTAAACCAATCTTAAAATTTAAAGCAATCCAATAAATAATGCATCCTCTTGAATTATGGATATTCCAGTGCCATTGTCTCTTGGCTATACTATATAGCCCAGAGGAATATTTTTAATTACAGAGCCCATGGCAGAGTGGATAGGAAATGCTTTGTTTTCTGCTCCGTCAATTCACAGAAGTGTGCTTTTCTACTAAAGATTCAGACGAAAAGTCGTGCACGGAGGCCGAGTGCTCATCCGGTGTGAAATCGCTGGAACTCCTCCATTTTGCATGCGGTCGAATGAGGTGGTGGAATATAGAGGTGACAGAGTTGACTTTAGGTAGAAACAAATGCTCCAGCATGTAATAAAACAACAACAACAACAATAATAATAATTTTTTATTATTATTATTTGTACCCCGCCCATCTGGCCGGGTCTCCCCAGCCACTCTGGGCGGCCTCCAACAGACATTAAAATACATTAAAATATCACAAGTTAAAAACTTCCCTAAATAGGGCTGCCTTCAGATGTCTTCTAAAGGTCTGGTAGTTGTTTTTTCTCGTTGGCATTTGGTGGGAGGGTGTTCCACAGGACGGGTGCCACTACCGAGAAGGCCCTCTGCCTGGTTCCCTGTAACTTGGCTTCTCGTAGTGAGGGAACCGTCTACACGCTGCAACCCTAAAGAACGATACTTGGGGGGGGGGCTTGTTTTCACTTACCTTTTGATCTGCGATGTACTCCTCTGCCAGAGCTTTGGTACTGGCCACACCAATGACACAATCCCCCTAGTCCAAAAGCCATCAATGGAAAGCTATCAACACACAAGATAAAGCGATTCCCAACCATTCCTCCCCGCAAAACAATAAAACATCCAGACATGTTGAAAACAGCGCTGGTTGACCTGACAGCAGCAACTTGTCAATCCCCCTGGCTCTAATCCAAATGGCAAACTGGGATATGGGAGCTAACAGGATCTGTGTGTTTGATACCTTTGCCTTGCATGACTCCATGTCTCTGTTTCTGGCCTCCTTAAGTGCGACAGAACGAAGTCCGCCCCGACTGAAACTGTTGCGCAAATATTATTTATTTAATGTCAGGCTAATATTGCTTAATGTACTGAAACTCGTTAAGCCGTTTCCCTAAAAACAATTTTAAAGAACAGCATTCGATAAACTTTCCTTTAAAAAAACTAGATTAAAAATGTGGACATGGATTCAGTCTGGTGAACTGATTTCCATTCCAGACATGGGACAAATAAGGAAGCATTAGTCATTACAGTAGTACGTTTCCGAGCACAATTCAAAGTGTTGGTGCTGACCTTTTAAGCTCTAAATGGCTTCGGTCCTGTATACCTGAAGGAGCGTCTCCACCCCCACCGTTCAGCCCGGACACTGAGGTCCAGTGCTGAGGGCCTTCTGGCGGTTCCCTCACTATGAGAAGCCAAGTTACAGGGAACCAGGCAGAGGGCCTTCTCGGTAGTGGCGCCCGCCCTGTGGAACGCCCTCCCTTCAGATGTCAAAGAGAACAACAACTACCAGACCTTTAGAAGACATCTGAAGGCAGCCCTGTTTAGGGAGGCTTTTAATGTTTAATAGATTGTTGTATTTTAATGTTCTGTTGGAAGCCGGCCAGAGTGGCTGGGGAAACCCAGCCAGATGGGGCGGGGTATAAATAATATATTATATTATTATTATTATTATTATTATTATTATTATTATTATTTCTGGCACCTCCAGCCCCAATGAATTCCTCTTACCTCATTTAGGCTGTTGACAGTCTCACCAGTCTCCATCACATCCCCAGAAAACTCCATTCCTAAAAAGAGAACATCAGGTAATAATAATAATAATAATAATAATAATAATAATAATAATAAACTTTTATTTATATCCCGCCCTTCCCAGCCAAAACCGGGCTCAGGGCGGCTAACAATCATCAAACCACATAGCCATTGAGCAAACAGTTAAAAATACAGATATAAAATACACTTAAAAAACTTAAAAATTTAGAATTTTAAAATTCTAGTGTTTGCTGCATATATTACCTGTTGCTTCTGCCCCTACTGTGAGCTTCATTCAATGGACCGAACATACAGAATACAGGTGCTAACAATGAATAACGAAGGTGATAGAATCCCTCTTTCCTGACTGTATTTTCCTGCCTCCCGAATTATAACACACACATATGCTTGGGCATATCACAAAATACACAACTTTAATAGAAATCAATGCTGAGGAATGACCAAAAGATGTCGCTACAAGCACAATAAAGAGAATGTTGAACAAAGTTTTTCAAAAATGGAAGCGAAGGTTAGCACTGCTTAATCCCCACTCCTCCCAGAGAAGACCTTGGTGGGGGCTGAAGCACAAGGATACAAATCAAGGAATGTGCATCAGGTAAGAACATCCTTCCCCCATTCTCTGCTATATAACAAGTTAAAATTGTGATCAGCTGCTAAAGTACACATAGCCACAGCTTGGCTTGCTGATAATATTTGCTTTTTCTGCCCTAAGATCAAGGGGCAGAAAATCCCCGGTTCAAGTCTTACCTCAGCCATTGACCTTACAAGATGGCCACAGGCAAGCCACCATTATCTCAGCACCTTCCCCCCCCCCCCAACTTGCACCACCCCTGCAACTTGGAGGGCGAAAATGGTGCGTTACTTTACAGAGCTTTCCTAAGGGTTGTTTAGATAAGGCATGCGGTGGTTGCAGCCCCTCTCTGGGAGAAAAATGGTGTCCCATAGAAGTCAGGGGGCATATTTTTGGTTTCTCCCTCCATTTTCATTCCCTCCATATTGTCACCTAATGTCAGAATGCTGTCAGCGGCTCCCGACTGGTTGCCCAGGAAAGTATAAAGACAAGGGAAAGTTTCTTACCGTCCTTTTTATTTCAATCTTTACAGAGAGAGGCTATAGAACCCAGCATCTTGGATAATGGCATTGTCCTGAGTGAATTTCCACCCCCTGTCTCTCCCACTTCCTCATTCGTCATTCTTATCGTCTCTCCTACAGGCATAGCTGTCAACCTTCGGATTTGAAAATAAGGGATTTCCCCAAACTTTCGGATTTGAAAATAAGGGATGCCGCGAGGGCGGTGCAATGGCACCAAGTAGCCTCGCCACCCTGCGCTCCAGAGGCTGCGCGCGAACGGGTGAGCGAAAGAGCGAGCGCGTAGACGGCAGGCAGGCTGTCTGTCTGGTTGGGCGTGAGGGTCTGGCTGCACAAGGCATGCAAGCTCCGCCCCCAGTCGATCTCAGACTCCTTATTGGCAGCCGAGCAACGCAGCTGAGGAGCCTCCCTGGCCGGCAGGGAGGGAGAGGAGCTGCTTCCTTTGAAATCCGGGAAATTTAAGGGATATCAACAATCCGGGATGGCAGCGGGAAACGGCATTGGAATAAGGGAGTTTCCCACAAAAAAGGGAGGGTTGACAGCTATACCTACAGGTGCTGTTATAAGCCCTCTGTCTTTGAGCTCTTTGCTCTCCTACTTTTAAAGCTCTCTGGATTCTGGGAGATGGAGGGTCTGGGATGCTTTCTAATGATGTTTCAGCCAGGCGTTGTTCTGACTCTCTCATGATTTCCCAGCTTTTCCCATCTGCCTCTGAGCTGCTACCTCCCTCAAACCCCTGTTGTACATCTATACTGTCTTCCTCTTCTTCCTTCCTGGAAGGGTCAAGCTAGGGGGAGGCAGCCTCCACCATTCCTCCTCTGCCCAGTCCCTGAAACCTAAACCACCACCTGTGGCCTTTTCCAACAAACTGCCTCTGCCTCGAATGGAAGAGTGAAGGCTGCAATCTGCTCAGTTTAGCCTTGGTTTCCTGCTAATCCTATAAAAGGAAAGGCTTGTGTTCTTTGCTGGGTTGCGGGGGTGAGAAGTGGACTATAACAAAGTGAGCTGGACTGAAAAGGGCCTGCTCACCTGGAGTGAATGGAAGGGAACGCTTTTCTTGGTAAAGACCCTGGCAAGCAAGTATGTCAGCAAAATTCACTCCACAGCAACGGACACGAATTCTGACCTGCAAGAAGAATCAACTCAGCCTTAGACACAGAAGCTGTATGGCATGGGTAGGCAAACTAAGGCCCCGGAGCCGGATCTGGCCCAATCGCCTTCTAAATCTGGCCCACGGACGGTCCAGGAATCAGCGTGTTTTTACATGAGTAGAATGTGTCCTTTTATTTAAAATGCATCTCTGGGTTTTTTGTGGGGCATAGGAATTTGTTCATTTCCCCCAAAATAATATAGCCTGGCCCTCCACAAGGTCTGAGGGACTGTGGACCGGCCCCCTGCTGAAAAAGTTTGCTGACCCCTGGTATGGGATCTGATGTTATGCACACCATTGACTCTTGTGGGTGCCTGGCCCATTCTCAGACTTTAAAATAGCAGCTAAAGGGGCCTGATCTGGTTTGAGGCCGCAGTGTGAAGAGAGAGGCATTTTCCTTTTCCCCCTTGCCATTTTCTTGAGAAACATCCCCCTAACCCAAGCTGGCATTTACTGCAATGGAACAAGTAGAGAGATGGAAGGGAGCAACCCTACAACTGGTCCTGCCCCCTGTTTTATTTGTGGTTTTATTCATTAAATTTATATATTGCCCTTCACCTCAGGGCAGTTCACAATGTAAAAATGCAATATAAAACCAAAACCAAAATACATACCGTATTTTCCGGCATATAAGACGACTGGGCGTATAAGACGACCCCCAACTTTCCCAGTTAAAATATAGAGTTTGGGATATACTCGCCGTATAAGAAATACGACCCGGCGTATAAGACGACCCCCGACTTGAGAAGATTTTCCTGGGTTAAAAAGTAGTCTTATACGCAGGAAAATACTGTAATTAAAATAAGAACAACAACAAACCAATAATTCCCCCCCCACACACACAACACATTTAAAAGAGCATTGGATGTCAATAAGCCAAAGATCTAAAGGTATGTAATGAAAGCACCAGGTGAGCTTCTCTGGGGAGAGCATTCCACAAATGGGGAGCCACCACAGAAAAGGCCCTTTCTCATGTTGCCACCCTCTGGACCTCTCGTGGAGGAGGCACATGAAGAAGGGCCTTAGATGATTATCTCAAGGTCCGGGTAAATTCTTTTCTCAAACGAGGATGCACTGGTTGCAATCCTGAGTCTAGTTGGACTGCCTAAAACATTCTTGTACACTTTCCTTTTTTCCCCCAATAAAGTTTTATTGGTTTTATCAAATTAATACCATAAAATACACCAAGAACAATCAAACAGAAAAAACACAACATACAATAAAACAAATAAAAACATACATAAATCCTTTTAACCTGTCATTCTTTCTTGTCATTGTGGGTTGACTTCCTCCCGTCCTCTCTTCCTGCGTACCTTGTAAATCATCTTTAGTAATTTCTTTACCTCATTAAAACATTTTTTATTAATTTACCTTAACATCTCTACTTTTCTATTATCCATAACATTTATTCAAACAATTATAAAACATAGATCTATTTTCTAACTCTACAGCCTCACTTATCTTTCAGCTTACTTCTACTCTTTAATCTTACAATACTTTTTTAGATATAATATGAATTTCTTCCAATCTTCTTCCACCGCTTCCTCCCTCTGGTCATGAAGTTTTCCGGTCAGCTCAGCAAGTTCCATATAGTCCATCATTTTCATCTGCCAATCTTCTATCGTTGGTACATTCTTGTACACTTTCCTAATCACGGGTGATCACGGATGAGTAAGAATCATTTATTTATTTAGGAAATAATTACAGAGCTCTGCAAGCAGTGTAGTAATAACCCAGCTAAAATCCATAAACCAGTGGAATGGACATAAAAATATAATCATTACAAACAAAGGCAACATTTTAAAAACTATTAACACCTAGGTAGACTGGGGGGGGGGGGAATAGCATTTTTAGCGGGCATCAAAAGCAACATAGCAAGGGCACCTGTAATAGGCAGGGAGTTTTACAGCAGAAGTGCTGACACTTTAAAGGTACAACTCCTCACCAACGGACATTACGTGGCACTTGTAAAACTGCAAGTTAGGCAGATTGAAGCGACCAAATCAGCATGTATGGGGCATGGCAATCCCTTAAACAGAACTGGTCCCAAGCTGATAAGGGCTTTATAATGTACAGAAGTGAGAGCCGGACCATAAAGAAGGCTGATCGCCGAAGAATTGATGCTTTTGGATTATGGTGCTGGAGGAGACTCTTGAGAGTCCCACGGACTGCAAAAAGATCAAACCTATCCATTCTGAAGGAAATCAGCCCTGAGTGCTCACTGGAAGGACAGATCCTGAAGCTGAGGCTCCAATACTTTGGCCACATCATGAGAAGAGAAGAGTCCCTGGAAAAGACCCTGATGCTGGGAAAGATGGAGGGCACAAGGAGAAGGGGATGACAGAGGACAAGATGGTTGGACAGTGTTCTCGAAGCTACCAACATGAGTCTGACCAAACTGTGGGAGGCGGTGGAAGACAGGAGTGCCTGGCGTGCTCTGGTCCATGGGGTCACGAAGAGTCGGACACGACTAAACGACTAAACAACAACAACAACAACATACCCATATTAGAACCTTTAATTTCACCCAGTAACAAATCAGCAGTCAGTGCAGATCTGGCCGGCAAATGTTTCTAACCCAAAAATGAGGTGGTTCTTTTTGGGTTACTTATGTACCACAAATGATCCATAGAGGTTGTTGGTCTTATAAAAAGGAGTATTGTTGGCTAGTAACTTTTGTCATCTTACTTGCAAGGCTGGCTCATATCCCACTGACTTCTTATAAGCAATATAATATATTCAGGACTGGAGTTTCTTCAACTGAAGAAACGCTGACCAAGATCTGCCCAAACATTCCTGCAAGCCCTTAAAAAAAGATTTCACAGTTCCCATAGGGAGCATGTTGTACTGCTTGAAGTTATCGTCGTTCCATTCTGGCTAAATATGTAAGCGAATAAAGCGCTAAAATTGGGTGAGCAGCAATCACAAGACTGGGAAAGCAACGTCATATTGCATCCCCGGTGCAAACAAACAGCATTTGTGTTCAAGAAATAAGTGCAGATCTTTGCCACCACTGTTGCAAAGGCAGCTACTCACTGTCATGGAGTCTGTTTATCCTGTGCATGCTGACTAAGAAATAAGTCACTTCAAGTTCAATAGGGCTTACTTGTGAGCATGGGACTGCAGCTTCAGTGACCTTTTTTCTGCCTTTCAGCAGGAGGCTTTTTTTTTTTTAACCCTCCCCTGCTCCCATACCAGCTTAATCAGCAGGCTTTAGCAGGAGATAGTACTCGTCTCCATGCTGTGAAAAAGCAAAAAGTGCCACCGGCTGATTCCTATGAATCAAGCATCAATGGGAGCCACAAGGAAAGGGCAGTCTTTGTTTATTTCTGGTCAGTTGGCAGCCCTATTTCATAGTTTCCTTGGTGCAAAATTCTTATCCGACTAGTTCACTCTCTTGGGATGCTATTAGGATGTTTCTTACACTATGTGTGTAACCTAAGCCTCCTCTCCTGTGTTTCTTCTTCTGACTTCATTATTTCATGCCCTATCCTAAGCTTCTGGCAGTTGCCCCTGGGGGTATGTAATGACCTAGAATGAGTGTTGTTTTGTGGGAGAATGGGAAGTGTTGAATTAAAATTCTTGTAGAAAATGTTGCTTTAAAATCCGGTGGTTTGTCGTTGTTGTTGTTTACTTGTTTCTGCATCTGCTCACTCACTGGCCTGGTTTGTACATCATGGTGAACTTAACCATCACGTACAGCTTGCCATCACGACTCCTTAACCAAGACCTGTAACTATAAGGAAAACCTTGGCTACACATTGTGGCCATGGAGGAGAGACCCTAATTGTGATCCCAGGTTTGGACAATACGCTAGACCATGGGTAGGCAACCTAAGGCCCGTGGGCTGGATGCGGCCCAAACGCCTTCTCAATCCGGCCCACAGACAGTCCGGGAATCAGTTTGTTTTTACATGAGTAGAATATGTGCTTTTATTTAAAATGCATCTCTGAGTTATTTGTGGGGCCTGCCTGGTGTTTTTACATGAGTAGAATGTGTTCTTTTATTTAAAATGCATCTCTGGGTTATTTGTGGGGCATAGGAATTCGTTCATTCCCCCCCCCCAAATCTAGTCTGGCCCACCTCATGGTCTGAGGGACGGTGGACCGGCCCATGGCTGAAAAAGGTTGCTGACCCCTGCGCTAGACCAAACCAAAAAAGCCAGGGGTGGGGCAGCAATGCAGCTCCAATCTCCTCCTCAGGAAGCAGCACATTCATGAATTTGCACTGCCATGGTTTGGCTTACCCTGGTGTGGGGACACAACCAGTCCCTCAGACATGCACAAACATACTATTTAATATTCACTCATCTCATGCTATATTGATTTTCAGCCAGGCATTAGCGAAATGTTATCTTTTCACAGGGCTAATATTACAGCACTAACTCACAACCCTGGTGCTGTTTCAGCTGTTCAAGGTTCAAAGCACTATTACGGATGAGTGACTGCCCTTTGGATGGTTTTTAATCAGAGTTCCACAGGTAGAGAACTCACAAGCACAGGGTGAAGGCACTCCTGTTATTGCAGGAGTGAGGAAACCACGGCAACAATGATCTTTTCATCACCCTTGCATGATACAATACAATACAATACCTTTATTGGCATAGATAAAGCAATAAGCACAAAACCGTCTTGTGTATATTAGAATTCTAGAACATACAATATAAAAGAAGGAAAAGGGAATCGTCAGCACCCGCTATTGCACAGGCCAGAGTTCCCTAGATTTAACTTCAAAAATCCTGGTCAGAAATTGTGCCATAACTCTAGTCACTTCCGGAGAATCGTCCCTCAGCAAGAACTGGGCTACGAGTAGTTTATTAGAGGGGACCCTGAGCCATATAGAGGACATTGAAGGATCTTCACGAAAGGTGTTGAAAGAGGGCAGTCCAAAATCATATGGTCTATAGAGTCAGGTACATTCTGACCACAAATGCAAAGTCTGTTCTGGAAAGGGATACCTCTAAACCTTCCAGATAGCACAGCGGACGGAAAGACATTCAAGCGCGCCAACGTAAATACTCTACGGTGTAATGGGGTGACCAGATCATAAAGGTAATTAGGCATCGTTCCATGGTGGGGTTGCAGCCCCAGATAGGCAGGGGAACACACAAAAGGCTGCACAGGATGTAATTGTTGGAATTCATTGTCTAGCAGCCTCTGCTTGATTAGCATAAAGATGTGTGATTCCTCAAATAACAAGAGTGAATCCACTAAACTTCCAAGTTTAGAAGTAATGTCCGAAAACCAGGTAAAGTTATGTTTGTCTCTTAATAAAAGGGTTAGTAGACTTTCTGACTCCGTGTTAAAGAGAATTTTCAGCCAGTATTTGAAGGTACTCTGCTTTCTCTTCAGATCGTATAAATCTTTCGCCTTGCATGATACGAAAAGCCCTGGACCACACGAGAGAAGCCTTCACGGCAGCATCTCCCCAAACCAGTGCTAACCCTTAGGAAACTGTGCCAATACTTTTATGGGTCGTCAGTGGCGCATCCAGGGTTTCCCACAGCAGTGCAGAAGGACTGGATGTTGCTGCAGTAGCTCAGATGCTGACAAGGCTAGATGAGGATCAGGCCTCAGCCGGAGAAACACAGCAGCTCAGGAAAATTTCTACAGCTGCAATACTTATAAAACTTTATTCATCTTAGCAAGGTTTAGAAGCCCACACTGTACTGGAAAACATCAACGCCTCCTCCCAACAAGCTTTTTTCTTCTCCATTTTACAAAGGGATGAACAGAGACTTGCTTAATTCTACTCTGATCCCATCACCTGAAAGAAGACCTGGACCCATATCCCACAGGCCTATACTGACCACTGGAATCAAAACATGTATCAGACCCTCACAATTCACCCCCTCAAACCTCTAAGGTCTGTGAGTTGCCAGCACTTTCCCCAAATACCCAGGGATATACATGCTTTAGAAAGCCATGCAGAATAATCTCATAGTGTGTTGGCAGTGAAAATGCTCTCTCTGCAGCAACAGCCCAATTTACAGTCCAATTTTTTAAAACCATGTAAAACAATCTGGATTTTTAGCTCACACAAAGCCCAACAAATGGTAAACTTAGAACATATAACCAACATACACACTTGTTTATTTTGAACTGCAAGAAAAAACACTGTCTGGTATTCTCAGCTGCAAGATGCTTTTCCATTTTGTGGGATGAAAGCTGGTATTCAGTCGTGTTTCACAGGGCAGCCAATTTTGGTTTATCCTTGTCAAGAATGACGATCTGAGTTTGGTAGATTTGCACCACATGCTTCCCAGCTATGGGAATTTTACTTTTGTAAGATGTTTTCGCAAAGATCAAAGTGTGGAAATAATGAGTGTATTATGGGCAGAAGGTAGCTCAAGGTCGGGGAGATGGATGTGGTGGCTGGTGGGGGGGTCAATGTGGGTATAGTGGTGGTCAGTCTCTGGGAGATTTGAAGTAAATCAGCAAATGTTTCAGACTCTGACCTAACAATACCAACAAAAACAACATCCCTCCCAGTTATGCTGCTGAAACGAAAAAGGGGAGGTACCAGGAGTGGATTTTCATGGCTGAAGAACCATCAACCTCAGTCAGTTCTAGTAAGGTAAAGGGACCCCTGACCATTAGGTCCAGTCGTGGACGACTCTGGGGTTGCGGCGCTCATCTCGCTTTATTGGCCGAGGGAGCCAGCGTACAGCTTCCAGGTAATGTGGCCAGCATGACTGGCGAACCAGAGCAGCGCACAGAAACGCCGTTTACCTTCCCACCGAATCGGTACCTATTCATCTACTTGCACTTTGACATGCTTTCAAACTGCTAGGTTGGCAGGAGAAGGGACCGAGCAACGGGAGCTCACTCCGTCATGGGGATTCAAACCACAGCACCACCCACGTCCCAGTCAGTTCTAGTACTCAGAGCTAAATAATACTGAGCCCAGGAACTTCTTCTGTCCTTTGCATAGAATCATAGAATCATAGAGTTGGAAGAGACCCCAAGGGCCATCCAGTCCAACCCCCTGCCAAGCAGGAAACACCATCAAAGCATTCCTGACAGGTGGCTGTCAAGCCTCTGCTTAAAGACCTCCAACGAAGGAGACTCCACCACACTCCTTGGCAGCAAATTCCACTGTCGAACAGCTCTTACTGTCAGGAAGTTCTTTCTAATGTTTAGGTGGAATCTTCTTTCTTGTAGTTTGAATCCATTGCTCCGTGTCCTCTTCTCTGGAGCAGCAGAAAACAACTTTTCTCCTTCCTCTATATGACATCCTTTTATATATTTGAACATGGCTATCATATCACCCCTTAACCTTCTCTTCTCCAGGCTAAACATACCCAGCTGTGAGTTGCCAGCACTTCAGGCTCGGCTTGGTGGATGTCAAGGTTGTAGTAAGAAAACAAACAAAGTGGATCTCAAAAGCCTGAAGTCTGCCCACCCCTGGCGTATACAATCGATTGTGCCCCTTCTTACCTGTGCACACCAGAGTTTGTGACCGCACTACAGAGCAAACCCTGCACACAATACATCTAACTCAATAATCTCCACAGGGATTCTGGCTCTGGGATTGGACCAGGGTATGTTACTTATTTAATTAGAGACTCATCTGAAATAAAAAGGCTTTGGTCTTCTCTTTGTACCTTTGGAGACAGTTCACACGGCTTTACTATTTACACACAGTAAATCAAGTCTACAAATGCCTACTCACCTGGGCTGAGAGCTAATAACACCAACGCAACTAGGCAAGCGAATCTTTCCACACCCAAGAAGAAAAGACTCTTCCACACCCAGTTCCCTTGTTCAGGCTATCCCTGCACCACTCTATGGGTGGGCTAGTATCTATTTGTGTGGGCTAGCAAATTCTCTGGCCTGTTTTCAAGGCTTCTGTAAAAGCACTTCCTATGACGCAAACACACTCTCATCTATTGTAGGATTGCCACCCCTAGGGAGGCCAGCTGGGAAACTTACACAACTCTATCACATTTTTTCGCCCAGAGAACTTGCTTAAGGCAGTCAGTGATGGTGGGATAACAAATCTGTTTCTCATTTCGACATCTGATAAGAGGCTTGAGGAAAGCTGAAAACGAACAGAGCCCGAAACTATAAGCAGGGGTGGGAAGGGAAGCAGAGTTGCCTGAGAAAGCAGAGGATGGCTTTGAACAGAGATCAATATCCTGTTTAAATAGGGCAGATGCCTTTTGCCCCGTAAGTGGAGGTTCCAGATAATAACCCTAAATCTACGCAAGCTGGAACGCCCTTTGCTATCTCAGAGCCCTCTTCACCTGAACAACCTGCCAAAGTACCTGTAAGAAAAATCCTCTAAATGCCTCAAGCCTTGCCGCTCCTTTACCTCATGTGGTTGCAGTGAAGAAGACAACCAGAGGCTTTTTCAGCTCAGTGCAAAGCGCCGCTTGGTAGCTCCTCTGGGGCTGCCGGGGGACAAGGCTGCTCAGAGAGATGGGACCCAGCAGTTCTCGGCCAAAAGCATTCCTCCTGCAACACGAGAATGGGTACCAAGGTCACAATGTCATCCCGCATGCCACCAGGCTCACTCCGCATCCACAATTTTAAATATAAATACCATTAATGTATCCAGCGTTTGTTAGCACATAAGCACTCCCACTGTCAAGTTTGGCAAATGTCAATGGCCTAACACAGATGCAACAGTCGCTATCCCTAAACTGTGGTAAGGGAAGTCCCTTCTGCGATCCTTACAGAATCCTCCACGTTCCTTTCCCTGCTTGGGGTTAACTATGGTACGATGTCGCACACGAATTGGTACTAGCCATAGTTAGCTTGAACCAGGGTTTGCAAACCAGTTTCTAACCCTGATTTAAAAGACACCCATAGCAGTGAAAACACTGCACAGTTAAAGCTCATATCGGAAAGGGTATTAGTTCACTGGGGCAACTAATGGGCCAACCAACATTCAGGTGCTATCTAGAGAGAAGGAAGGGCAGGTTTAGACTTTGGCCTGCAATTGATTCTGCTTCTGCGTGGACCCTATTGTGAGTAACAGCATTTCTACTCCTGCTGCTGTCACAACCCGCACTGTAGTTAATTGCATACTCAGTGATCTACGTCCCAGAACAGACAAAATGTTGGATGTCACTTCTAACCATCATTTGGCCAGAGGGAAAAAATGTGATGTCATGAAGCGCTCGACTTGTACATTTAATCAGAGTAACCATGTTCGTCTGTTGTAGTAAAGACAACAGAGCCCAGTGGGCAGTGCCTCAAAAACTAACAACTATATTGTGCCATGGGACGCAGGTGGCACTGTGAGTTAAACCACAGAGCCTAGGGCAGTGATGGCTAACCTTGACACTCCAGATGTTTTGGGACTACAACTCCCATCATCCCTGACCACTGATCCTGTTAGCTAGGGATGATGGGAGTTGTAGTTCCAAAACATCTGGAGTATCAAGGTTAGCCATCACTGGCCTAGGGCTTGCCGATCAGAAGGTCGGCGGTTCGAATCCCTGCGACGGGGTGAGCTCCCGTTGCTCGGTCCCTGCTCCTGCCAACCTAGCAGTTCGAAAGCACGTCAATGTGCAAGTAGATAAATAGGTACCACTGCAGCGGGAAGGTAAACGGCGTTTCCGTGCGCTGCTCTGGTTCGCCAGAAGCGGCTTTGTCATGCTGGCCACATGACCGGGAAGCTGTACGCCGGCTCCCTTGGCCAATAATGCAAGATGAGCACCGCAACTCCAGAGTCGGTCACGACTGGACCTAATGGTCAGGGGTCCCTTTACCTTTATATTGTGGCATAAAGTTTCAGAGGACACTTTGTCAAGAAATACACATGCGGCTCCTCTCCCCCCCCCCCCCAGCATTTGGAGAGGAAGCTGGAAAGAGCAAACAGCGATGAGTTTAGTTTCAAAGCCTCATGGCAGCCTCTTTTGTGAGGTAGAAATTGAATGTCAGAGAATATATCCTGCAGACAGCTGGCAAGAGATGAAGGGGCAGAGCAGCAGCGATGGCAGTGACTTGGCTTTTAAATATTTAACCCTCTCTGCCACCAGCGGGGCTGCACATCAGCCTCCCTCCCTGTTCAAAGAAGCTATTCATCTCCCCTTGGAGATGGCAAACCTTGGTATCCTGGTCTTCAAGTCACGCTCTGTCTGCAAATGCCTCGTTGAATGACTAATATCTGTGACTGACTTCCCAAGAAACTCATGAGTCAAAAGGTTCCAGAAACAGCTCTGCTCGCCACTGATCTTTCTCTAGGGAACACGCTTGAGATGTTTCTGAAATAGTTAGCAAGCACAACAGCAGCCTAATGACCGGTTACTTAAACACAAGCATGATGGTAATTTGACAGCTGCAGTGCTTTGTGGGTCTCTTGCAGGTAAGAAGGAGCCACTAAACAACAAACCCCAAAGGCTAAAGGTGTAAAGATGTAAGCCCTGCTGCAAAGGGTATGGATGCTGTGGGCCGCTACCATCAAATAGCATTCAAGGTCTATTTGTGCGTACAGTCTTCAGTCTTCAGTAAAAGGGATCCTGATGGGAGCCTAATCATATGTCACACTGAAGAAGAAGAAGAGTAGTTTGGATTTGATATCCTGCTTTATCACTACCTGAAGGAGTCTCAAAGCGGCCAACATTCTCCTTTCCCTTCCTCCCCCACAACAAACACTCTGTGAGGTGAGTGGGGCTGAGAGACTTCAAAGAAGTGTGACTAGCCCAAGGTCACCCAGCAGCTGCATATGGAGGAGCGGAGACGCGAACCCGGTTCACCAGATTACGAAGCCACCGCTCTTAACCACTACACCTCACAGAGTGTTTGTTGTGGGGGAGGAAGGAAAAAGAGAATGTTAGCTGCTTTGAGACTCCTTCGGGTAGTGATAAAGCGGGGTATCAAATCCAAACTCCTCTTCTTCTTCTTTACAATCTTCCTCTGAAAATACTGCCTTTGTCAGTCTGGACTGGTAGCATTCTGGCAAGGCATAGGAAGAACCAAATCCAGATTTAGTATATGGCCCAGAATTAAATTGTATGTGGAATCGTCGTTTTAAGGGAGCAGGTATGTAGTACGTACAATGAATGTTTACTCAGAAGTAGGTCCAACTGGTTCAGATACATGCATCCCACCTAAGTATAGGATTTCAGCCATAGTGAGATGAGTCCTGAAGAAGTCCCCAGAAGATATGAACAAAATAAGCACTTGATTTTTGAACCTGCCAACAATTACCATGCTTACTAATTTCAAGATGATGATGTTTAATGGGATATAATTGAGCACACAATGGAGTCTTTTAATGGAACTTTAATAGGTGCAGGTTTGGTATTCAACTATGTTTTACTCAGAGTAGACCCACTAAAATTAATGCACACAACAGCACAAGCTTAACCATGTCTGCTCAGAAGAAAGTCACACTGAGTTCAAGGGGGTTTAGTCTGAGGTTAGCATAGGCCCCAGGGCCCTGGGTGCTCCAGCACCCATGAAGGGGCCAGGCACCTACCGGTACCGTTTTTTGTGCAAATTTAATTTGATTCTTTTAAAGTTGCAAATTACAATGCTTATATGATCAACTAATCTGTATATTAACAGATGTATGAAGCACAGGTGTTCGAAGCAACAACAACAAAAGTTTTTTGTTCAAACCAAAAATAAAATATGGAGAGGAAAATGCAACCTAACAATTTAATACAAATGGAGATACTACTCACTAGGGTTATGCTAATCTAGTAAAGTTTAATACTGTATTCTTTTACACTGAGGTTTATATTGGGTTATAAAGCACCAGATTTGACTGGAGGGGTTCAATTCCAACCACTTCGCAGAAACAAAGGAGCAAAAAAGTCAACATCGATGAAATATAAATAAATCAGGGGCATTTTATATATCTAATGGGTTGCAAGCTTTTAATCTGTCAAACTATGGGTAGTTGAGCCATTCCTGTGTCACTACAGCATAAAGCATTCTATAATAATGGGTTATCTAAAATAATAATTACCACAATTATTAAATACAGAGGTGGAAAACAGGACAGTAAACCTAATAGTCATGATAGCTCTTTATTATCCAACACAACAATTTCAGCCCACAAAGTGAGAGCGGGTATGGCAACAGGCAAAACAACAAGGCTATGGTTATCTTGCTGGAAGACACCACCAATTTGGATAAATGTAGGTTAATGGCAACATCCCTATGTGGGGCCACTTCCAGATGAAATATTCACCATAGTTTCGCAGTGAAACCCTGTGCCTGGTAATTTATAATTAATTTATAATTAACAAGGGCTCCACACAATACAATCATTCTGTGGCACTCCCATGCTTCCCCGTTGTAGCTTTTATCTTTATTCTTAATGCAAACAAAATCCGACTTGGAAGGAAGGAGTGGAATAGCAGCACAATCCATCCGCAGGTACAGAAAGCAAATTGTGGAATTGAGGCAAGGGGGGGGGAGGCGACTCCCAGGGAAGACAGCCTCTCCTTTCCCTGCCTTGCATTTCTGGTTGAAGAGCCGTTTCATGTCTTGCAATGTCTTGTCTTACACAAGTCCTTTCCCTAGGAGAGCATATTTCCAATACCCTCCCTTGCTAGCTTTAATTAGCTGTGAAGGGCGAGGGTTCAAAGGGCATGTCACTGGATGCATGCCCAGAAGCACCCTCGTCACCAGGCTGCAAAAACTGAAACCAATCGCACAACACAGGGCTTAATGGACCATTGGAAACCTCACTTGGGATCGCCTTGGTCATGACATCTAGCTTGCTACAGAGATTGTCCTCAAAATGCCTAGCAAGCAACTCACAGAGGGTATATGAGGTGTCCCAGATATCCACCGATATAGGCATCAACAGCTTACGGAGCACCCTGAAGAGCTCTGCTGGCTGATTTATTGAGGATGCAATGGATGCAGGAAAGTAAGCTTTGCCTAACGGGAAGTTAGGTGTTTAGTACTTGAACAATGGCAATCTTGGCAAGTGATGAGGATGGGGAGGAAAAAAAGGGACTATCCATGCCCCTGTAACTTCACTGGCCACACCCCATGACTGGCAGCCCTGCTAGGTTCACTGGACATCTTCCACCATTGCATGGCAGCCATGGCTGACAAAAGCTGCAGTCTAACATTTGGAGGGCCTCAGTTTCCCCACTGCTGTGTCAGGAAATTACTATGTAACATGAGGCTGATAAAAGCAATTCCCCACTCCTGGAGCTTTGAAAAGAAGATGAAATGCCTTCAGAGGTTGTTCCATATATATAGTGTGTTGCGGTCATCTAACCCAGAGGTTACCAGAGCATAGACAAGAGTACTTAGGTCCAGGTAGCGGTGTAGCTGGGCCACCAGCTGAAGCTGATGGAAGGAACTCTGAGCCGCTGAGGCTACCTGTCAGGGATCTGCCAGCCCCTGCCAGTCTAGCTCTGAGTGTTTATAGACAGCCGCAGCCTGTGTTAACAACAGATCCATCTTTGAGTGAATCTAGCAGTCCAGGCTCGGGGGAGGAGCAGTTAGTGGCTGGGAGCCAGGGAGTGCCAGGTCTCCAGGGAGTTAGTAGGAGGCCTGGCACCACCCAGCAGACTCGCTCGGAGGGGGAAACGTCGTTTCCGGCGCAGATGTCACGTAGGAGGGGGAGGCGGCAATTCCGGATGCCCAGGCTTTGGTGTTGGTGCCAAAACAGGAGGGAGGCACTTCCGGATTCTGCTAGTGATTGAGCAGACATGATAAGACTGAGCTCTGCACTGTAAATAGTTTGGCACTGAATTAAAAGACTAAAAGACAAATGGCTTGGCACTTCAGTTGAACAATCGATAAGAGAACCTGACACCACCTGAGCCTCATGTGACAGCAATGGATCCAGGAGTACCCTCAAGCTATGTACCTGCTCCTTCAGAGGAAGTGTAACCCCATCAAGAGCAGGCAACCTCCCAGTCATCTGGTCTGAGGAACTGCCCACTGTGCCTCAGTCTTATCTGGACCGAATTTCAGTTTGTTGGCTCTCATTCAGTCCATTACCGAGGCAAGACGCTGGTCCAGCACTTCCACTGCCTCACCTGCAGATGTAAAAGAGAAAGATGTTCCCTGACACGTATCATAATTTAGAGGTTTTTTAAAAAACAAATTTGGTTTATCAGCTCCACAATGTCCAACTGTGCTGATTTGGCAAGGCAGGGCAGTTTTCAAATCTAATCTTACATAATTGGTGTCCTGGCAAGGGCCCAGGGCTCAGTGGCAGAAATAAGAGGCTTTTCAAAACTGAGCTCATGCTCTTTTGAGAGCAGCTCAACATTGGCAATGTCCTTCCTTCAACTATTGCCTGCAGCAAGTCCAGGATGTCCCCCTGGAGCTACCTCTAAGCTGTTCCACACAGCTGCTCCTGAGAGAAGCAGCTGACCAAGAAGACAGCCACTCCAGCTCCAGCTATGTGTGCCAGCCTATCTGCCTGCAAAGCTGCGATAATGTTGTTGTAACACCGTGTCAACTTTTCTGGCTGAGTTTAGCTCACCTGTTCAGTATTCCATCTTGTGCTTCAAAGATCAAAATATCAACATAGAATTTGATACACACAATGCAGGACACAGTCCAAGTTGAAATGCCAGGTCAATTCCTACTTGTTTTCAAAGGAGTAAGGGAAGCAAAATATATTGTAAAGTTATACTTGCCTTGTTGCTTTTGGAATGAAGATTAATATGTGCACATTCAGGACTCCATTCTGAGTTTAAAGTTCAAAGCACCGCTTGACCCTTGCTTCCATTATGAAAGGAGTCAAGGAAGATGTAAAAAAAGGTAAAGGACGCCTGACAGTTAAGTCCAGTCGTGAACGACTCTGGGGTTGCGGCGCTCATCTTGCTTTACTGGCCAAGGGAGCCGGCGTTTGTCCGCAGTTTTCCCAGGTCATGTGGCCAGCATGACTAAACCGCTTCTGGCGAAGCCAGAGCAGCGCACGGAAACACCGTTTACCTTCCTGCCGGAGTGGTACCTATTTATCTACTTGCACTTTGACGTTCTTTCGAACTGCTAGGTTGGCAGGACCTGGGACCGAGCAACGGGAGCTCACCCCGTTGCAGGGATTCGAACCGCCGACCTTTCGATCAGCAAGCCCCGCTAGGCTCAGTGGTTTAGACTACAGCGCCACACAAAAATGTGCTGTCTCCCTTAAGTATGGTGAGATCACAAATGGAAGGGCATTTGGCAGCCAATGATTTTTAACATTTGATGCTCAGTATATGTCAACCTGGGACGCGGGTGGCGCTGTGGGTTAAACCACAGAGCCTAGGGCTTGCCGATCAGTAGGTCAGCGGTTCGAATCCCCACGACGGGGTGAGCTCCCGTTGCTTGGTCCCTGCTTCTGCCAACCTAGCAGTTCGAAAGCACATCAATGTGCAAGTAGATAAATAGGTACCGCTGCAGTGGGAAGGTAAACGGCGTTTCCGTGCGCTGCTCTGGTTCGCCAGAAGCGGCTTAGTCATGCTGGCCACATGACCTGGAAGTTGTACGCCGACTCCCTCGACCAACAAAGCGAGATGAGCGCCACAACCCCAGAGTTGGTCACGACTCGACCTAATGGTCAGTGGTCCCTTTACCTTTACCTTTTTATATGTCAACCTATTTAGGTACTGATACTATTCCACCCCTAGTGCCTATATAGGCAAGACAGTGAAGCACGTACCAAGCTCTAACATATGGTACTGTTACAGATCTGGAGTAATAGACTCAGGATGTAGGGGCACCCATAACTGCTAGAGTTAGTGAATGTTAGAAATTAATAAATGGTGGAATGTAGATAATATGTGGATTACTGAAGTGAAGATGTCAGGCCAGTGAAAAATATAGGCTAAACTTCTTTTCCAGACTAGGACCTCACCAGTCATAGAAGTCCTTTTAAGAATTAAAAAAACCATAAAGCAAGTAATTAACCCATCAGTGTGGCAGTGGTGGGGAGGGCATGATGTCACACAGGAAAAATGTGTCCTTTTGAAAATTTGAATTGGGGGAAGAAGCAGGAGAACTCCATGAGCTTCTGTGACGGCCAGAACCATCTTGGTGAGCTGGCTGAAGGCAGGCTGGGTAAGAGGCACAGAGATTTCTCAGAATCCAATGCTGGGCTGCTGTAAAGAACGGGCTCCTCCTGAGATATGAATGCTGTGAGCTCTCTCTCCATCGAAAGCTTCAGGTGTAAATATGTGTAAATAAATCATATTTTAAAAGGCACTGCAGACTCCACTGTGTCTCATTTTCCCCACAGGAACACAGACCCTGGTTGAGTGCCAAGGACCCTTGGAATCTTGTACAATGCTAGGCAGAGATTGGGGTGCCACTACCAAGACTATATTCTAATGTTGCTTGAAGTCTTAGCTTTCATAGATCGCAGAGGGGGGAAATCAGACAAGGGTTAAAACTACTAACCACATTAAATAAATACCCCTTACCACAAACCCTCCAAGTGTCCCTATTTTCCAGGGACAGTCCTGGATTTGATCCTGGAATGTCCCGCTTTTCCTTTGGACGTCCCTATTTTCATTTGAGAAATGTTGGAGGGTCTTTATTCCATAGTCGAGCCACTGAGGTTCCACCATCTGGGTGGGTGGGTTATGGGTGTAATCACAGAAAGGAACTCCGCAAAATTATGAAGTGAGCTAATTGAGACTGCCACATAAGCAAACATCTCCCAGTCCAAAATCCCACTTTTCAGCAAGGTAGGAGACTCCAAGCCAAGACAGGTAAACTGGAGTGCTTGATCTTATATGATGGCATTGATACAGTGAGTATAATGGAAACTTGATGGAATGAAGAGAAATAGTGGGACACAGTTATCTCTGGTTATAAACTCTATAGGAATGGCAGGGAAGGATATAACACAGAGGGTGTTGCTCTGTATGTCAAAGAGGACATTGATTTCAGCAAGCCAGAAATCCCCAAAGCCGCAGTAGAAACAACCCAAATGTCACAAATGCAAGAGCAAGCTTTTCCAACACGCTTAAGATGAAGTGTAGGAAGAGTTGTGTATTCTTAATTAGATAACCCTCGGCTTGATGCTAAATAAATTTCAGGTTGCTACTGTGACAAAGGGTCAATAACTACGCATGTTACTTGCCACAAGAGAGACATTAATTCCACAACTGAAGCTTTGTGTCTGCTTCTGAGGCAATGCAATCTGGACCACTTTGGTCGATTAGTAAAATACAGGTTTGTAAGTAACAATAGGTACAGGACATATAAAAAAGTTTGTTATCCACGCTAAGAAATAAAATGAGCTGTAAATAATTATAAAAGAAGGTACAGTGGTACCTCGGGTTAAGTACTTAATTCGTTCCGGAGGTCTGTTCTTAACCTGAAGCGTACTTAACCTGAAGCACCACTTTAGCTAATGGGACCTCCTGCTGCCGCCGCGCCGCCAGAGCACAATTTCTGTTCTTAGCGGAGTTCTTAACCTGAAGCGTACTTAACCTGAAGCGTACTTAACCCGAGGTACCACTGTAAAAGGTAAAGGGACCCCTGACAATTAAGTCCAGTCGCGAACGACTCTGGGGTTGCGGCACTCATCTTGGTTTACTGGCCGAAGAAGCCGGCGTACAGCTTCCGGGTCATGTGGCCAGCATGACTAAGCCGCTTCTGGCAAAGCCAGAGCAACGCACGGAAATGCCGTTTACCTTCCCGCCGGAGCGGTACCTATTAATCTACTTGCACTTTGACGTGCTTTCGAACTGCTAGGTTGGCAGGAGCTGGGACTGAACAATGGGAGCTCACCCCGTTGCAGGGATTCGAACCGCCAACCTTTTGATCGGCAAGCCCAAGCGGCACAGTGGTTTAACCCACAGCTCCACCCGCATCATTATAAAAAAAAAACCCCTCAGGTATTCCATTTTTGTCCTTGCTGAACCCTGAACATGGTATCAACTGAAAGAAACTGCTGAGTTTTCGGCACTTAGTTAAAACCATGTTTTTTCAGGAGGTCTTTGCTTTATTAATGTTTCTCTGTTTTAAATTCTCTCGAGGGGTTTTGTGTAATTTATTTAGATTTTAAATTTCTGAGGTTCTAAATTTTTGAGATTGATGTTTTAAACCACATCTCCATGGCTGGCTAAGACTTTATATATGTGCAAATCAACCACATATCATAAAGACAGCCGCCTCCTCTGTGCCTCGTCTCTGAAAGGAAACACAGAGAAGCGTTGCCTGGATCTCCCTGCAATCTGGCGCAGCAGCATTTGAACTTGTGTGTGTGTTTTAAAGGAGGGCTGTGAAGTTTCCTCTGCTTTTACTGTCTCGCCTTCTTGTAAACCGTCTTTTAAACAACCAAGCGGCGTATAAATCTCCGCGAAATAAATAAATATACCAGCTAAGCAACAGCCGCCGCAGCCGCCGCCAACCGCGGCGAACCAACTAGGAGTCCCCGGGCGCCCTCCGTCATTTGCATACAGCCAATCCACCCCCTCAGGGCGCCCTCCCTCATTTGCATACATCCAATCAGCGAGGAGGGTGTGTGTAGGGCTGTGGGTGCGCGCGCGAGGGAGGGAGGGCGCTGTAGGTGCGCGTCGATGGGCGATTGAGTGCGCCTGGCCGAGCCCACTCCCCCCCGCCTTCGCGACCGTCCTCTCTGCCTGCCCACGCCGTTGCCTCAGGCGGGGAGCCCGGCCGGCTGGCTCGGCGATCCATTGCTCGCGCCTTTCTCCCTGGGAATGCCGCCTGCCGATGCCGCCGGGTCTGAGGGAGAAGCGGCGGTCGCGGCGGCGAAGGAGCCCGGGCTGCGGCGGAGGGAGCGGGAGGGAAGCGGCGTCCGGCGCGGGATGGAGCCGGCGCCGGGTCGCGTGCAGTGACCGAGGATCGGGGCGTCCCGGGCGAGGGCGATCGGCGGAGCGGAGCAGCCGGCGGCGGCGGCGGCGGCGGCAGGATGGATCCCGGCGCGCCCTCGGCGGAAGCGGCGGAGTGCTGCCTGGAGCGCCTCAAGAATTCCCTGCCGGGGCCCGCAGACCTCGCCGGGGCGGCCAGCACGCTGGAGAGGATCCTGAGGGAGTCGGTGTGCCAGCTGCAGGGCTGGCTCCGCGTCTACGGTAAGAAGCGGCCCCACCGAGCCCCTCACACGCCCCCTTCGCCGTCTCCTCTCGGCTTCCCCGCTTCCTGGACGCGGGTTTTTCTCTCTCCACCCCCCCCCCCAAATACAGTGGTACCTCGGGTTAAGAACTTAATTCGTTCCGGAGGTCCGTTCTTAACCTGAAACTGTTCTTAACCTGAGGTACCACTTCAGGGACCTCCCGCTGCCGCCGCACGATTTCTGTTCTCATCCTGAGGTAAAGTTCTCAACCCGAGGTAATATTTCTGGGTTAGGGGAGTCTATAACCTGAAGCGTCTGTAACCTGAAGCGTCTGTAGCCTGAGGTACCACTGTACCTCCTTCAGCAACATCACCTATCCTGCCGCCACCCACCCTCCTTCCTCCTCCTCCTCCTCCTCCTCCTCCCGGTTCTCCCGCCTAAAAGGTGGGTTTTCCCCTTCCTCTCCGTCTGGATGCGACCTCTCTCTCTCCCTCTCTGCCACCCTCCGACTCACGGGTTCTGGATCCGGGGAGGAGGTGGGAGATACTATATTTTCTCTCTCCCCCCCCCCCGCTATCCACATCAAGCACCCCATTCATAGCCCCGTATTGTGGATTGCCGTCAGGTAAAGTATACAGCCGCCGCCCCTTTAAAAGATGGAAGAGTTGGCACTCCAGCGCCGATCTACCTGGAGGACCCCCCCCCCCGAGGTCTGTTATCCCAGGTGTGTTTCAAGGTGCGACTCCAGGGTGCTGCTAACCAAACCCCTCACACGCCCTGGACCTATTTTTGCATTGACACCCCCCACCCCAATCGTATCTTCTCCCTCATAAGCACAAAACAGCTGTTGTGCTGGCTCACCTTCAGCAGCATGGGATGCCTTTAAACATTTTATTAAGATGATGTGCCTTTGCTTTAGGGCCATATGTGAGTCTTATTCCTGGACTTGAAAGCCACCTTTCTTAACGCTATGGAGGGCAACACTGATCCTGGCAACTTAACTGTCAGGTTTCAATCCACCGGTTTGGAAACACTTGCCCCATGGTCCCTGCGCTCTTTCCCAGCACAATGTTTCTAATGTTTTTCTTTTCCATTTTCAGACAGCTCCTTTTTGTATCTGCCCCAAGGTTGCCCCAAGGTTGCTTAAGACAAATGTTGACTGGCTAATAATAGTGATGCTTCTTTTATTTTGTATCATACTTCTGGACCTTCATACTTCATATCTTCCCATGGTTGCTTATTATGGCAAAATTTTGTTTGGAACTTCTGTACTGCTAACCCTGTTGTGTGAAGCCTGCTTCTCTACCTTCCTTGTGACAATATCCAATAATGTCTTTGATAAGCATTTTGATTATTACAGATGTACTTATTTCTTTGTGCCCATGAAAATTTTCCTCTATGCAGGTACTGGCTTGGTTGCATTATATTACTGCCTCAGAACATGGACTGATCACCAACCAAAGGGTTAAGAGAATTCCTTAGTGGAAGCTGCTTTTTATGGAAATAAAAAGATAAAACAAAGTAACTTCTTAGGAGTGTGTGTGTGTGAGAGAGAGATACCGACCTCCTGGCACTGCTTCTTCCTAGCTTCCTCCCCACCCTTTTAGAAAGAGCAGACCAGTTAATTTCAGAAATCATGTTTGCAGAAGAACAGATTAGGTTGCAGAATGTGCTGTTGCATACAGTCCTATTGTCCGATCTCTGGGTATTTATTCCAACAGACCCAGCAGCATGTTGAAATACTGATAAATGAGCAAAAATATCTCATGTTCATGTCACTCTGAACTTGGGGAAATTGCAACCACAATTGAATTGTTTATGGTTGAACACATGACTAATATCAGTTTTAAAGTTGGATAGCTACTCGGAAATAAGCTCATTAAGTTCAGTTCTGTTTACTTCTGGGTAAGTGTGCATACTGCATGACTGCAGCCTAAATAGTGGCTTATTTGTAGGCTTTAAAAAACTAAGCCTGTAACTTGAACACATGTGCAGACAGACCTTGGGCAAAACATTTCTGCATTGCAGGGGGTTGGACTAGATGGCTCTCAGGGTCCCTTCAACAATTCTGTTATTATATGACAGGAAACACTCCTCTGTGATTATTCAATGTATTCTAAAATGTTAAGAAACTGATAATTATTAGCCAACTGCCCTTTGTACTAGTTTTGAATGTCAAGTATAGGATGCTCAGTTGAAAGCACCCCAGGATCTAGATGTGGAATGCTATCATTTTGTAATCGGTATTTAAGTCCTTTGTGCTTGCAAGAAGTCAAGAAGAGAAGCAGTGTGAGTAAAGCCTCATTTTCTTCCCTTTCCAGCTGGATTTTGGATGACTATTAATGAGTTGCTAGAAGATACTGACTTTGTTCATTTTGTGGTTTTGTACTTACTGACTTGCATTCAACTGGCATCCTTATTTATAGAAAAGGTTGATGAGAGCCTGGAAAAAGGATGTTAAATTCTTTAGTGATCTGGCTGATGTACAAGACACAGTGTTATTTCCTATTTCTTTTTCAAATCCTCCTTGGTATGTAACCTCCCAAAATAAATCTGTATCAGTACGCCTTGCCTATTCCCAAACTCAGCTTTTTTTAGCCATACTGTGTGCTCTATTATAGAAATATATTGTGACTCAGTCTTAAAACAAGACAGCAATCAGGGGTTGGGGTGGGGTTTTTTTGTTGTTGTTGTTATTCTGTACCTTCGTATTTTGTTCTAAAGTATTATTATACTGGGTAGTATTTTGCTTCTCAGTGAGCTATTGATTTCCTTGTCAATTAAATAGTTTGCTAATAAAGATCTTTTGCTGAGCGCTTAAATGTTGCTGAGCTTCTAGGCAAATTTGAAACTTAAGTGTGGACAGTTGTTGCCAAGTTGGCCATAGACAATGAGGAAGATGAAATGGGTAAGCTGATAATTTTTATTGGACTAGCTTCTGTTACTATGAGAGACTGTGTGCTAATATGATAAATGTTGCTAGACAGTGTGCTGAAATGATATAGGCTGCTAGACAAACTGCCTCCTAATAAATCTGTAAAATGCCTATCACTATAGCAGACAAAGTTTACTTTATTACATAAAAGTGAATGGCCATTGTTGACTTCTGTAGAGGAAAGTTAAGGCGCTGCAGTAAGTGATTGGCATTACGTTAGGTGATGTTGAGGTCACTTGTGTCAGGGTTGAGGTTTCAGAATGTTGGACACCACAGCACCTTTCTCTTTTTTTAAAAAAAAAATTGGCTCCTATTTACATACATGGAGAAAAGTAGAGGTGCTGTTGTTTAGTCGTGTCGGACTCTTCGTGACCCCATGGACCAGAGCACACCAGACACTCCTGTCTTCCACTGGTAAAAAGGTAAAGGTAAAGGACCCCTGACCGTTAAGTCCAGTCGCGGACGACTCAGGTTGTGGCGCTCATCTCGCTTTACTGGCCGAGGGAGCCGACGTTTGTCCGCAAACAGTTTTTCCGGGTCATGTGGCCAGCATGACTAAGCCGCTTCTGACGAAACCAGAGCAGCGCACGGAAACGCCGTTTACCTTCCCACCAGAGCAGTACCTATTTATCTACTTGCACTTGACGTGCTTTCGAACTGCTAGGTGGGCAGGAGCAGGGACCGAGCAACAGGAGCGCACCCCGTCGTGGGGATTCGAACCGCCCACCTTCCGATCGGCAAGCCCTAGGCTCAGTGGTTTGGACCACAGCGCCCCCCGCATCCCCTACGAAGTAGGGGTACTGTTATTAAAAATGCAGAGTATGTGGGACAAAAGCTGTCTTCTACTCAAGATATGCAATTGCTGCCTTTCCCTTCATTGTATTACAAGAGGTTGGTTGGTGCCACTGACTCCTTCTCCGAAAGAAGAATACGGAGATGAGCTCTGAAGGGTCCATGCATTAGCAGGGTGTTTACTTGCCCAGAAGTTCATTGTCTCCGTTTCTGGTTCATTGTTATGTTTGATGTTTCCTCTAGCGATGTGTGTGTCCCTTGAAGAGAGTCCCCTACACCGAAAGCCCAGTGCAGTTCCTATGGGAGCGTGCCATAAGAAGAAACAGCCTGGAGCTTCTCTTGTGTAGAACAAATGTTCTCAAGTGAAGCCCCACTAAGGTTTGCATATTCGCCAGAGAGGGCACAAGTTCTTCCTCATTATTTTTTCTATCACCATGTGGGTCTGAACGCGGAATGTATCTTCTCATACCTCCTCACCAGTGCTCAGAATACAGGGTTTCCTATTCCTTCTGTTAATTATCACTGGGATTCTCTCTCCCTAGGGCCTTAGTAGCATGCTGTAGGTTTACATAGGCTCAGTTTCCTCTATTTTCCTTTGTGCTTTGGCTATACGTTCCTTTGTTATGAGCAAGAATGTGGGTTGTCGGGCAATGTCCTAGTTTTTCTTGAGGAAGCTTTAATTGTTTTTTCTTTGCCTTGGAGGGGGGGGGGCTTACTGTAAAGTTTGATTCCTTCCTGCTTCCTAATATGTTAAACAGAAATGAGAATCTGTATATTTGATGAGTTTGTATGTGCACACACGCCTTGGCTAATATGTACATAAATGGTAAATAAAATGGAGGCATTTACAAATATGTCTGTTTTAAGGGGCAACAGTGAGAATCCACATAGGGAGTGATGAATACTCCAGTTAGCTACATGTAAAATGTTGATGAAGTCATCGGTTTTTTGTTTAGCGATGGACTGCAATTAGCTAACCAGAAGATAAAGGTTGCTGATGTAAGCTACGCAGATACAAAAACATTTCAACTTTAAAAACTATGAAAAAATACACTAATTTTTCAAGCATGATTGAGCTAAGAAGTGATTCTGTAACCCAAAGTCAACAAGTAATTATTTCTGGTTAATATCAAAATGAACTACAGAAATGGCAAGTTCAGTTGTTTAGGGGAAAATAAAGTATATGCTTCCTTTCCTTTCCACAGTATCTTGTTTTATTTAAATTAGGTTGAAGTATACTGTATATATATTCAGATCATTTTAATCCTGTTCTTGCCTTGCATAGAGCGACCTGGATATGTTTCTGTGCATTAGTAATCAAATCAAAACAATTCCATGCTGGTGTACAACTAAATGTAGTTTTTTTAGTATGTAGATATTTATAGAACTGTGGAGCTTTTTGTAGTTAGCAAGTAAGTATGCCCACTGAGCAAAGGGAAATGGGCTCTAAGTCTGACCTTTGCAATCTGTATTTCCCAGTATATATTGGGAATGGCTAACATCACTATACCAACATGAATCTGACCAAACTGCGGGAGGCAGTGGAAGACAGGAGTGCCTGGCGTGCTCTGGTCCATGGAGTCACGAAGAGTCGGACACGATTAAACGACTAAACAACAACAACAACAACAACAACAACAACATCACAACTATGCCATGAATGACTCTGGAGGGGAAGCTTATCTTGTGTAAGAAATGCTGAGCATCACTCTTCTAACATTGCAGTCAGGGGAGCTATTAATATAATAGCCACCCATGTTTTCCCCATGTGTCCATACAGATGCAGAGAGTGGATTTTCCAGTTGTTGCAATTGAAAGGTACTTTGCTCAAAAATAGTTTGGTTAGAAGAAGCAGTTACTTAATTTGAAATGAAATTGTTGGCCAATTCTCAGAGCTGATTAATCTTGTATATGTGCTAGGTACTGTGCGCTTTTCAGCTTGCATCTGTCCAGGGAGCTCATTCAGGGACTCCTCCAGTTATAGAGGCTATACAGCTTGTATTTGTAGGCACTGGGAAGCGGATTTGCAAATAATGCATCATAATAACCAGCTGCGGTGATAGGCTGGCAGTGTGACCACAGTGTGTGTGCAAAGGAAGGGCTTCAGTATGGGATGTGCTTTCAATGTGACTCCAAGGTCTTTGCCTGCTCTCTCTTCAATGTGAGCCCTAAATCAACTAAACCTGTTTTCCCATTTTGCCAGTCGCTCTTTTATTTTTTCTGAACTTTGCCTGATTGCTGCCAGTGATTGAATACACAAATGACTGGCTGATGAGTATGATTTTGAATACTTAAAAATCTACTGCTTTTTTCCAAGGTTTGGAAAAATCTGTTTAGATGTCACAGGAAATAGGAAATTCTAGATAACTGTTCCAAAAAAACACAGAGTAAAATTTGCCAGAATATCTTCACAAGCTTCATATCAATTGAATGGATGTACTTCTAGTCTGCAACTAGATGCTTAATGCTAAAACAGATAGCTATCACTATCTAATAGAAATGGCATTTTTGCGCAAATTCTGTATCTACAAAGCAAGCACAGAAAGGATTTACAAAAATGTTTATATTTGTGATAGTTAAGAAGCAGCTCCTGGATTTTCCACACAACCCAAGTCTCTTTCAGAAGCATTCATGCATATAAGCCCTATCCAGATTGCAACAATGCAAGGAGAATACCCAAAACATGAAAGTAATTCCTGAACCCTACTCTCTGAAATGTTTGAATCACACACAAACTTGAAAAGTTCACCATTCATACTCCCACCAATTGATGTGAAGTTTGTGGAGATATTTGGCAAATTTTACTCTGTATTTTTTGGATTCAGTATTGTTTTTATGTTTGTATTACAAAACCAACATATGATGCAACTTCTCGGAGTTCTGTTGGCATTTAAGGCGACAGTATGCAAAAATAAGGGGAGTATGCAAAAATATTTTAAATAATTCAATTATATTATCAAAGAATGTTTATATATCAGAAACTCAATGATATAGTAACTGAACATACACACAAATATTCTTAGACTCCCATAATTATAGAGGGTTGATCTAGAAGTAACACTACCTCTTCAGTCATAGAGAATACCTTGGTAAAGTAGTACAGTTGGTACCTTGGTAAAGTAGTACAGTTGGCTCAAATGGGCATACCGGTATGCGAGAAAGAACCTCCCTTGCCAATTTAAGGATTGACTAAGTGAGCCCATTAGCTCAAAACTATCCATGCAACCTAAAAAAAAAAATCCAATTTGCTTCCAATTTTGACAATTTCTGATTTCTCAAATTAAGTGGAAGGTCCACAGTTGTTTTATGCCCTAATGAGTCATGATTGAAGCACCAGACTAAAAATAATGTTTTATATTTCTTTCACACATGCATCTTGACTGTCTTGTAGCCAGACAGTAAGCACTGGGTTAACACAAATCAAAAATAAACATACCTCTCTGGCAAGGAGCAGTTGCTTATATGTGTCACAAGTTATGTTCAGAATCACATCCTTTGATGCAGAAGAGGGGAGATTAATTTTCAAGTAAATGTTTTAGAAAAAAATTTAATTACTGGTATGTAATAAACAGCAACAACATTCACCATGCTGGCTAGGACTAATGGGAGCTGGAGTCCAACAACATCCGGAGGGTCATATTTTCACCATCCGTTATTTCTTACTAAAAAGAAGGTACGGTATATAGTTTATGGGTCCATATGTAGGCTGAAGTAGTGTTTATCAAAGCTCACAAATAGGGCTGTAGAATATAAATATGTGGTTGATGGATGCTCTTCTAGCCATGATCATTTACTGGACAATTCCTCCACATCTAGCTAGATTGGTTTATTGGGCTATAATGCTTCAAGAATAGGGTTTTACTGGGGGGGGGGTTGTCAGCCTTCTGAAATCTAGGAAAACTAACAGTGTCTTCTGTTTGCTACCTAATTTTCCTTGTGTACTGAGAACTCTGGCATGATATGTTATGCTTCATGGCTGGATTTGCTTGGTTCCCTTTTATTACTGTTCTTTGTTTATGCCTCTAAGTATAGAAGTAATTAGTCTTGTGTCTTTAAGAGGATGAACCACAGAGAACATTCAAGCAACTTTAAGCTTAATCCATATAAGACATACAAGTGTTAGAGTTCATCTTTAAAGCTGAATTTTTTTCTTGTCTCTCCGCTTAGCATACTGAAAGGCCACCAATATGTTGGTCTGCATTTAGTATGACTGCCTTCTTAAAGTTTCAGTGAAACAAACAAACTTTTTGCCTCTTTTTAAATGTTATTTGCTATGTTTAAACCACTGGAAGAAAAAAGAAATGGGACCATAACCTAGTCATACATTTTCATGTCATGGTTGCCGTTCAAATGGTATAATTCTAAATTCAGCATGAATTAACTCAGCTTTCATTGTTGTATATTGTGAACCATTGTTAGTTGATCACAAGGCTGTTGAGATTATCACTATAGTTTATGGAAAATAGTGTTAAAAAGTACCTGGTCACATTTCTGGGTATTGATAGTAGGGCTGGGTGATAATCTGGTTTTCATCATTGTGATATATCACCAGCTAAACATCATGATATATCAAAATGTCTGAAAATGAGGATGGAGCTATGTAGATGCACTGATTGGCTTCACAGTTTTTCCCACATTGTGAATTTTGCATAGTACACACATGTCATGATTCGCGATATATTGCCAGGTCAAAAATGATGAAACAGATATCACAATATGGTCTGCAAACCAGTTTTGGATAATATATTGATATATTGCCCAGGCCTAATTGATAGCATTGGTTTACACAGGTTTTTGTTTGTTTATAAGTAACAAACCTTAGGGTCCAGGGCCAGGTCAAACATATTCTCAACTACATGTAATGGTAGCAGACTTGTGGCCTGCCTCAATTGTGTATAGTGTGAAAATAATACAGTAGACCCTTGGGTCACATTACTCCAGAGTAACATAAACTTCAGGTTGCGAAAGTGGCAAACCCGGAAGCATTTTTCTGGGTTTCGCCGCTCACGCATGCACAGAAGCGCTCTGCCGCGCTTGTGCGCAGAAGCGGCGCCTCTGGATACGGATTTTTCGGGGTGTGCACGGACCCCCCGAAATGAATTAAATTTGTATCCAGAGGGTCCACTGTAATGGTGCCGCATAGGGTGAACATGGCTGGTTGTTGATAGCAGAGCCATCACTACTTGTGGTGGACAACCAAACTGTGCTTTAAAAAGAAGAGGAAAAGACGCTGGGGCCATCACCACATGTCCCAGGGGGTTCCCACCCACAAATCGGAGATTTTCTTCTTGCCTGTGCTGCTTTTTTCTCTTCCTTTTGCCACTCTGCCCAATTTATTAGGGTTATGATATATACAAGAGGAGAAAGAATACATAACTTGTCATTCAGTACTTTCAGTGAGTTTTGCATTTATATATTAATATTTGTTAGTCACTTTCCTCACAAAAGTGACCCAAAGCGACTTTATGGATTTATAGTGTACTTTTAGAGTATTCAGATCATTTCACAGACATTCCCTGCAACTGGCCTGTCAACATGATCCCACATATTTGTGGGCAGCAAAGGCTGAGAGAATAGTGACTTGCCTAAAACCAGAGAGTGGCTGAGGTGGGATTTGAACGGGGAACTTCCCAACTTAGACTCCTCCTATTCAATATTCACTAGCTCTTGACTGTATTTATTCTGAGGCCATGTGAACCATATGCCCCCTGCTGTAACTTTTCTTACAGAAGCTTTTCCTTTGTGACGGTAATAAACATGTGCATGGCACAATTTATGCATGTTGTAAGTTATAAAAATGTAGTAATCCTGGAAGCCTGGTTTTAATTTCCTTTCTTTGATTTTCTTTCATTGGAGAAAGTTTCCAAATGATGTGGTGTGAAGCATCTGACCATGATCTACTTCCTTTTAAAGTATGCTCAAGTTGTGAATTTTCCTTTTGTCACTGATATTTTAGAGGAGCCACAGGATTGACTTGATAGCTGAATGTTTCTTTGAGTCCTGTTCCTCCATGCTGTAATACATTTGAGAATTGAAACTATCCGTGTACAATTCTAACCACTCACTCAAAGCCTTATTTGGCTTTTAGCTATATATGACTAGTTCATTCTTCAGTACATCTGGCAGATTTGGTGATGAGTACTGATGCCACAGCTCCGGAAGGGCCAAATTAGATGGGATGGTTGCAGTTTTATATTTCTGAATGCAGAACTTCCCAGTTATGTAGAAAGAAGGGATGGGGACCTGATTTTAACAGCAAATGGGGGGTGTGGGAGTAAGAACCCCTGCCTCCTGCTTCTCTTCTCCTTAACAAAGTCCTGAAGTGAAAAGCATGCTCAGCTCGTTGAAAAGCACTTGCAGAAGAGCTGGAGAGAGAGAAATAGCAGGCGTGCTCAGGGTTCAGCAGACCTCGCCATGCACCCCTTCTGCTGCTAATTTTAACTTCCATCTCTCTCTTTTCTATGGGGTCAGGGCTCTTGCATGTTTCAACACAGCAAGCTGCCACCATTGTGCATTCTTTGACCAAAAGGGAGAAAACGCCCTACATTTGGAAAGGAATATTTCATTGACTGCATGCTGAAACAACTTGGATGGGTTTTCAAGAGTTGAGCAGTTTGGATCTATCCCTGTGAAGCCATCTGAGTCATTCCAAATGACCTCTGTATTGGTCAGAATTAGTAACTGGACTTTTTGTTTGGGGAAATAAAAGGCACTATATATATATATATCAAACTCTTTTACTGTGTGATTATTTCTTAAATAGCATATTCCTCTGAAACACTGTGTGAAATGAGGCAGTATTATTCCTATTTGAGGAAGTAGAGTTTAAATAAATGTAGCAACTGAGAAAGATCACATGCAGTTAGGTGTTGGAATCCTGTAATATTTGTTTATGCTTATATCCAAAGCTGCATTTTTGTAACAGTTAACAGTAAATATCTTATGACTTTCCCCCCTGTAGTGCCATTTTATGGCAACGCTCCCTTTGGAGGCAAGTAGCAGCTTCTGTATGTGAGATTTCTGGTGGGAAAACAGAATGGGGAAGGAAGTTAATCATCTTTCCACCTGACATATTCAAGAACCAGATGAACCGTTCCTTCCTGCACAGATGATATTTAAAAAGAGGAAAACAGTGAAAGAGGTGCTGTGTTTTACGGTATATCTTACCTTGTTTGACTCTTCTGATGGGCTTTTGGAGTCACGGTTTCCCCCAACAGAGCATGCTGTGAAGCCAATCCATTTTTCTTTCATCCCCTCCAGATACTACACTGAAAATGATTGGTTAATGAGTTAGTACTCTGCTTATATTTAAAGTTGGATGCATTTTTGTATATTTGGTACATTGGAGATTCATTTATTATACTTTCCTCTGTTGGACATCAGAGAGTGAAACAGAAGCACCCTTGGGCAGAGATTATTCTGAGAGAGAGGTGCTTCCTGCATGCCTGGCATCTCTTCATCAGCAGTTGAGATCTGCTGCCAGTGGGTAGCACATTTAGATTGTATTCAGCTTGTTGGAAGGGTTGACTAGCAGCAGTTTTCCGCATTTGTTGGCATTCCGTGTAATGTCCTTTAATGTGTCAGGGCAGAGCAAGAAAAATGAAAACTGGTGAAAAGGGAACTGAAGGTTCAATGAGTGGTAGATTTCTCAGACCAGCTGTAGTTCTGCGCAAAGCTGGTGAAGCTACCATGTTTCTTGGGTTTTGTTCATCATTTGAAGAAGATGAAACCCTTCAGAGTAGATGCACATTAGACAACCAGTAAATAGTAAGCTTCTTGTAGAAGGATTTGCTCAAAGAAATGCATCTGGGAATGGCAAATATGTTTCCTTCTCACCATGTTTGCTTGGGAATCAGCAAATACTTGGTGGGTTCTTTTGTGAACTATTAGACAGAAGGCAGCAATGTCCTCATGCTGCCTAGCAACTTGACACCAAATCAGGACAGGATGCTGGTGAGAAATGGGCATCAGATTAAAAAGTTTCACACATAGTATTTTTTTTCCTGGGCAGCTTAATTCTACTTCTCACAAATACCACAAGCTTTTTTGTGTTCTGAATATGGCTAGATTGGAGATGAGGAACCTGGAGCCCAACAACATCTGGAGAGCTATAGGTTCCCCATCCCTGAATTAGTTGCTTGCATGGTTTTCTATACAAACAAAAGAGATAACCTGTGGATTTGTTGTCTATGCATCTTGCAAATACTGCAGTAATTGAAGAGTCACTACAATCTGTGTATAAATTTTGGGTTGTTTGCAATGTGATTGCATCTATAAACCATGGTTTAGCACAGTGATGGCTAACCTTGACACTCCAGATGTTTTGGAACTACAACTCCCATCATCCCTAGCTAACAGGACCAGTGGTCAGGGATGATGGGAGTTGTAGTCCCAAAACATCTGGAGTGTCAAGGTTAGCCATCACTGGTTTAGCATGATGTGAATGAGCCACAGTGAGCTTTGGATTTATGCACCCCTGTATTTCCTTCTGTTTGCCTAGGAGGGGAACTTAAGGTGTGGGTGTGTGTGTTCTTGTTTAAACTCAGTTTGACCTTGTGCCTGGTTCTTGGTTCATCGTGGTTCATTGTTATCTATAGTCCCTTTCACATAATGCAACTTCATACCATGGGTTATGAAACTGGCTTGATTGGACTAACCATAGTTGGTATAAACAGTAACCCCCAGTTTGAGCAAAATGGCAAGCTGGGTTTAAAGGAAACTGGAGGATGCAGGCCGGAGTCGTGTGCAAGCTCATGGCTCATTGTGGCTCATTTACGTAGTGGTAAGCTGTGCTTTAGGGCTTCATATGCGTGCAGCCTTTATGTCCAAGTCTGCAGCTGTCATTTCCATAGAAACATAGTCTCTTATGTGCACATTTATCTTAATGAAGAGGTAACCTTTGATGCATAAATATATCCCTTGTTGAATTACAGTATACTGCTCAAACACACTTATATTTACGAAATGCCCCATTACTAGAGTTATTGTACTATGTTAGCATTTTCACAAATATATACTAACATATATTTACAGGTCTAGGACTGTATTTAATACAGGAGGGTGGCATATTGACTTATTGTAATTATTCAAATGAATTCCATGTAGCCCCTATTGTAGATTTTGTTTAACACAATATACCTCCCATCTGGGATTTAATGTATTCTGACAGAGCTTCGGTTGACTTTGGAAAATCCTTGGTGACCTGTGAAATTATTCGTCCCTACCCACCTGCCATTTTGAGAGCCTTTGTACTTGCAGGGCTCCAGCACTGGTAGAGACAGATTTGCAATAAAGAATCTATGTGGATTTTTTCTCCTTTTGTATGTTTTTCTCTGGAGGTAGAAAGCACTGCATAGGAATGTGCTGCCTACATTTGCCTTTGATTTGCCTGCCTTTGGATTAGAAGGAAGATCAGCTCTGTTGTTGCTTTGTTACCTTTGTGCTTGGTGGAAGTTCACCTACGTATATTCCTTATAGCACAGTTTGTGAACCCTTGATATCACTTTTCCTCCAGAGGCTGATGGAATATGTGTGAGACAATAACAATCTGTGTTCAGATTATGGGGATCAAGGTGGTGGGTTCTTGGTTGAATTGGCTCTGCCCTGTAGGCTTTGTCCACAGCAGCTTAGGAAGCTGTCATAAAATATAAGGCGACCAAGCCCCCTCTGCCCCCTGCTCCAATAAGTTGAGTCTTTATACTAGCCCAATTGGGGTGAACGATGCATAGACGTTTGTTGCTAAGAATGTAAAGAAGGATTGTAGGGAAAGCATTTTAGCCTTTGACTCTGGATACAGCAGAAATGACAGATGTTGTTGTTTAGTCGTGTCCGACTCTTCGTGACCCCATGGACCAGAACACGCCAGGCACTCCTGTCTTCCACTGCCTCCCGGAGTTTCGTCAGATTCATGTTGGTAGCTTCGAGAATACTGTCCAACCATCTCGTCCTCTGCTGTCCCCTTCTCCTTGTGTCCTCAATCTTTCCCAGCATCAGGGTCTTTTCCAGGGAGTCTTCTCTTCTCATGAGGTGGCCAAAGTATTGGAGCCTCAGCTTCAGGATCTGTCCTTCCAGTGAGCACTCAGGGCTGATTTCCTTCAGAATGGATAGGTTTGATCTTCTTGCAGTCCATGGGACTCTCGAGTCTCCTCCAGCACCATAATTCAAAAGCATCAATTCTTTGGCGATCAGCCTTCTTGATGGTCCAGCTCTCACTTCCATACATCACTACTGGGAAAACCATACCGTCTTCCCCCCTTTTTAAGACACCGTCTTATAATTTTTTTTCCTCAAAAAAACACAGGGTGGCTTATTTTCGGGGGATGTCTTATTTTTATTACGTCAGTATGGTATGGTACAGCCTCCCCATGAACGCTGAGCAGGCGGGGCAGAACTCCGCAAGAGGCGCGTTTCCCCCCGTGCCTCTCGCTGGTTCGCTGGCTCCCTGCGCACGGGGAACAGGTGGGGCAGGAAGAGGCGTCTCCCCCCCCGCGCGCCTCTCCCTGCGTGCTAAGCAGGTGGGGCAGAACTCCGCAAGAGGCGCATTTCCCCCCGTGCCTCTCACTGGTTCGCTGGCTCCCTGCGCACGCAGGAGGGGCTGAGGAGGCAACGGGAACAATGGTGGCACCATGGCTTACTTTTGGGGTATGTCTTACTTCTCACAAAGGTAAAAAAACCCTGCCATGGCTTACTTTATGACTACGTATTAAAAAAGGGGAAACAGGGTAGCTTTAGCTATACAGACCTTTGTCGGCAAGGTGGTGTCTGCTTTTTGAGAGGCTGTCTAGGTTTATCATCGCTTTCCCCCCAAGAAGCAGGCGTCTTTTAATTTCATGACTGCTGTCACCATCTTCAGTGATCATGGAGCCCATGGCAGATAGAAAGCTTCATTACGAGTCTGATGGAACACTGACATTTTGGGGCCTGCTCTGTGGTAGTAATGGTGGGAAAAATATCTTACTTGGCTGCTACCATTGCATTTGCAGTGTGTATCATCACCCTTTAGTTATTCCAGATGGCGAGGGGCTTGTGGTGTCTTGACTCTTATGGGGGTGAGGAGGTGCCCTTTGCATGCATGCTGCGACCAGTTTACAAAACACTGGGCAGATAAAATTGCTCACATCTGTTCTGATTCAGTCTTCAGGTGATAGTGGAGTCTGTAAGTGTTTCAAAGTCACAGTTTGTCCTGGATCTGTGGGTATGTTCCTGTTTGTTCAGCCTGCAAATGTTAACAAGACGACTCAAAAGTTTGAGGTTGACTTGGTTGCTGCACCCAGGCTTAAAACAGTTTTAGGAGTTCCTATATAGGCCACTTTTTTGCATGTTGCTGAGGGCCATCATGTTCAAATGGGCTTTTAAAAAAAATATTTGTCTATTGTGTATGATGGCTCTGTTTTTGTTTTTGCTTTTTAAGTTTTTTTATTGCTGCTTTTATTACTATTTTTTAAAATGTAACTTTTATATGCCATTGTAGGTCCTCTTTCAGAAAGAATCCCAGGAAATGTAGGAAAATAGAACTTCATATAATTGAAATCTTCAATGGCTCCCAGGTGTTGGAAAATCTAGAACAAATCAGGAATAAAGACTGAGGCTGCACTCCTGTACAGAATTACCTGGGATTAAACCATATTCAGTTCAGTTGGACTCCTGAGAATTGCACTGTAAATGCCAACGTGATACAATAAAGTATTTGTTCTGCATATAGATTATTCTCTCCTTTGCAGTTTGTAAGGAGGAGGGTAGTGGCGATGGAACCTACCTGTAGAAATGAAGTGTTCTCACAGTGCTCTGAAAGGCTGGTTAAGTACAACCGTCGTGCTGTTGCTCAGACTTCATTCAGGTTTACTTTCTTTATATGAACTTTGAAATCTTCTACGGAAGAACATAGTAGCAGAGGCAAGGGTTTATCTAGTCTGGCATCCTGTTTCCAGGAGTAGTAAGCCAGATACTTCCGGAAACTTAATGCAAGCAGAATGTAAAGACATCCTTCTCCCATTACTCTCTCATTTATAGAATCATAGAATTCATTTCTAAGTGTCCCTAAAGGGTCTCCTGAAAGAAAGCAAATGTGGATCTATAAATCAGCCATGTTTATTAAATGTGTGTCAGTTAGTTGAAATATCAGAC
The DNA here is from genome assembly GCA_034641385.1 of Darevskia mixta. Taxonomy (NCBI): domain Eukaryota; kingdom Metazoa; phylum Chordata; class Lepidosauria; order Squamata; family Lacertidae; genus Darevskia; species Darevskia mixta. The sequence continues at coordinate 766,578 of JAWWNH010000139.1, read as the reverse complement.
TGCCAGACACAAACTGATCTGCACAACACAACTTACCAATAACACCAGGTTCTCTACTCTGCCTAAGAGATCCTCAACTTGAGATACAACAGTGATGCACACCAAACACTTAAAGAATCCTGGGAATTGTTGTTTGTTATGGGTGCTAGGAACTATAGATCTGTGAGGGATAAAGTCCAGTTCTCAGGATTCTTTGAGGAAGGGGGAAAATGTGTGTTAAATGTATGGCACATACACAGAGCCTTCTTTAAAAACACATGCACAAATACCAAACCCTGCTTGATCAGGCCAAAGGTTCTTCTAGCCCAAGAGCCTGTCCCCTAAACTGGTGCCCATAACCATTTCCCCAAGGTCACTGTTCTTATCTACAAGCAAAGTATTGGGAACTTTTCTTTGGTGAGCCCGAGAAACTAATCACATTCCCCCTTTGTTAAGATGTACATTATATATGGTGTGGAAAACAATCTAGAACCTGCTGAAATCTTCTATGCAACTCTAAAAGGCATAGAAACCCTGTCCTGTGTTGCATCTCATTACCCCTACCCCTTTTGTTGATGATGTGATCCCCCCCTTAAAAACAACAACCAGATTTTAGGGTTTTAAATCTGGTTAATGGAATTTTAGTATATGGGTAATGTTTATTCAGAAAAACTTCTCTCTGGCATTGATCTGAAGGCAACAGCAAGGAGATTGGGAAATGAGGGGACTCTATATGTACCGTATTTTCCGGCATATAAGATGACTGGGTGTATAAGACGACCCCCAACTTTTCCAGTTAAAATATAGAGTTTGGGATATACTTGCCGTATAAGAAATACGACGCGGCGTATAAGACGACCCCCGACTTTTGAGAAGATTTTCCTGGGTTAAAAAGTAGTCTTATACGCAGGAAAATACTGTAGTTCGTTGTCATGAACTGAGAAAGTTGCAGATCTCTTTGATCTGTCATGGCTTTTGCTACTGCCAATAGCCTGACTGGAAGAAAGGTCATTAAAAGGCCCCTCCTTTATTCTCCCACTAAGTTTTCTGTAGTGAATGCTGAAAACTGATTCATAATCTTGTGAGTTTGTGGAGAGTCCCCTCTGTCCTGGGTGTGAGCACTCAGCATTTGTTCCGAACGCTTGAGAACTGCCTGCTTTCATCCATTTATTTTGATTTCATGATTTCTTGGGTATGCTAGTAATGTAGACATTTGTTGTCTGGTGCGAGGCTGCTTTGTGCAAGTGATCACACGTTAACCTGGTATGGTAAGTGGCTTTTAGAAGTCCGCTGATCCCTGCCCCCCAAAGGAAGACTGAACCATGTCTTATAATAGCAGTGGAAAACACTTGCTTAAGGTTTGTTGCCAAGGGTACGGAGGGAAGCTAATGTTCACTGTTGCTGAGGAGCAGTCAGAAGAACACTTCTCTGCTGCTCTCGAAATGAATTGTCAGGTGCCTTTGAGTGGATATGTTCACTCTTGAGTCCAAGTGGCAGATCCGTTGCTTGGGGTAAGCCACTCATTCTTTGACTGAAGAATGCGGACTTAAATTCCTAGCTCTCATTAGATGCCACCTTTTAAAATATTTATTTATTTTTTCTCCTCATTATTGCTTTTATCTTCAAAATATTATTTATTTCATGTGTATACTGTTAATATAACTGAGTTTCCTGGGATTCCTTGATTTCGTAAGTTTAATTATCTGAACCAGATGTGGGAACCTGTGGCCCATTCCAGAGGTAATGCTCTTCAGATTAAAAGATAAATAACATGAGTAAGGTGTCTAAATTTCACATTTACATTTCACGGTGTAAGCTACTTATGCTTTTAACTGGAGTATAAGGAAATGTGACACTTTTTTTAGCCACACAGAGAGCAGGCAGTACTTGCTCTTGGAACTATTTTTAGTTCTCTCAAGTGGGAACATAACTGCATAATCTTCAACACGCCAAAGATGCATAAAGCAATATATTGGCCCATGTTGTAATGGCCAACTAGCTCTTCATACAATATCTAGTCTGTCAAAATATCAAAAATTCCAGATTGTTGCTGGTTGCTGGCACCTTTTAAAAAAGCTTTAAATCCAAAATATTAAAGCTGCTTGCAAGATAGAAAAGTGCTTTTTTCAGATAGATAAATGCATATTTACAAAAGATGACTTCCAATGTTGGGCCAATCATCAAACGAGTAAGATTCAAAAACTAGATATACAGCAGAAAGATCTCAAACCCCCAAATTAACTACTTGTTTTGGGGTTGTTTTTTACCTTTTCCCAGATATCAGTTAGTTTGTGCTTGCTTTTTAGAATCTGGTTGTTTGAAATACAGACTAAATGTCAGAATTAGAACTACCTAGCTAGCTGCTTTCAAAGAGATTTAAAAATTTGCTGTAAATTTGTGGTTAATAGCCTGAAGTTAAACTTGAAATGATAAGGCTGAGGAGAGAACAGCTGCACATAGTAGTTCCAGTAAATGATTTCCATAGCTTTTTGCCTGCATTTGTGCTAATACAGCCTGGCCAGTCTAGGTCTGCTCTGTGGCCTTTCGTCAAGTGTTACTGTTCCCACCCTCCTTATTTAGAGTTTTTAGGAAAGCAGCTTTGGGCCCTGGATGTCAAAGCATAATGTGAATTGTGTGCACGTCTGTATGGGGGCTTTCAGGCTGTTAAGCTCTTTTGTCTGAGACCAAAAGTCCCTGTGCTTTTCAGTGTCTTTATCAGAAGAGAATAGAGGCAAGCAGAAGGGATGTCCTTGCAAGTGATTTGGGAACAAATGCAAGAAGTCTTTATATACAACAATTGGCTAGAATGTGCTTGTAATCTAAATGCTGTATTGGAGGTCGGGAGACAGTCTAGACACTGCGGGAATTTCGTTAGCCGAAAGGCTACTTTTTTGTGGAGTTGCGGCCACCAAAATAAGCATATTATTCACATTATTAGCTATAAAGTGGCTTTCCCAGTTTGTTAAGATGAGTAAATTTAGAGTACAACCAGCACATGGAGGAAAAGTCTAATTGTAGTTGTCGTGAAAGTGGGGAGTTTAGTCAGTATATTACCCTGGTGGTTTGAGGAATTCTTTCTCACACCTAATTTGACTGAAGATTGTCCCCCTCCTGATATTGTCAATGAATAGATGGATGTTAAGTGTGCTTCATAATTTGGTATACTGAAATACAAAGCAGAAAACAAAAATTCTAATTCTCAAGATTCCTACCTCTTAATTGCTTTTACATACCCTCCAACATTTCTCCAACGAAAATAGGAGCGTCCTAGTTCATAATAATAATTTTACTATTTATACCCTGCCCATCTGACTGGGTTGCCCCAGCCACTCTGGGTGGCTTCTAACATATATAAAAACATAATAAAACATTAAAAACATTTAAAAAAACTTCTCTAAACAGAGCTGCAATCAGATGGCTCAGGGATTGGAGCCATACACTCCAACATCTCTCCGATGAAAATAGGGACGTCCTAAGGAAAGGTGGGACATTCCTGGATCAAATTAAAAAATGGGATGGCTTCTGTAAATCTGGGACTATCCCTGGAAAACAGGGATACTTGGACGGTCTGCTTTTATAACTTTTGTAGCCTTTCACAAAACTTTGGCTCTGTAAATCAAAGTATTAGTCCAAACTGAGTTTGTATACCATAACTGACAAAAGTAATTGGTTCTTGCAGTTTTAACAGTAGAACCTACTAGTTTTAAAAACAAATGTTTATCTAGTGCTAGTAAAACCCCAAGGTGCCTGGTTGTCTGCACTCCTAAAAATGTGGTGCCGAAGCCTTAGAGTCTGAAATTATTGTTTAAGCCTTTTATAAAGCAATGTTTTAAAATTTATCCTCATCCGCAGTTTAAAAGTGGCATATGCTATTTGCTAGTGAGCCCCTCTGCAGCTTCTCTCTTTTATTCAGCCAGTGGCATTTGCCTTCCTTAGTTATGCCAACAGCTGGAGGATTAATCAGGCCAAGCCTATACTTTACCATTTGCTTCTATAATACCCTGTGCAGGCTATACGTAAGAAACTGATGGCAGGTTTGGCTGCATAGAAAAGGTTTCAGGAGTGTACATTGAAAGTACGGGGGGAGCCAAGGCCTGCAAGAGCGTGAATGGCTGTTTTGGAGAGGTTGCACTCTTACCTGGGAGCAAATCCTACTGAGCTCTGTAGAACCTGTGAGTAGAAATGTATAATAATGCACAGCTAGGCTGCTGCCTAAATTTCTTTTGTTACTTCCAAGAAGCACTTCAGATTTTAAAGGTTGAGGGCAATCCATTTTCTTCTAGCCTGAGAATGAAAGTTCTGAATAATAATAATAATAATAATAATAATAATAATAATAGTCCCCTGCCCATCTGACTGGGTTGCCCCAGTCACTCTGGGCAGCTTCCAGCATATACAAAGACATAATAAAATATCTAAAACTTTTTTTAAGAACTTGAGAAGCAAGGGGGCATAACTTGTGCCATAGTTGGCACTTCCTAGCGGCCCAGGTCCCTTTACCTCCCCATAAAATGTTTGAGCTCCCCCCCCCCTCAGGTTGATTGGCATTGCTGCCTTTCTTTCTTTTCCACACTTGGACTTCATTTCCCAACAAGCCGTGTAAAGGAACTTTAAAAGGGTTGCTGGATGGCAAGGGAACTGCGATTGGGCAAAACCCTCCAACATCGTTTCTTGCGGCCCTTGTGATTGGAGCCAGAGGGGGGGAGGGAGCAGAGGAAATCCTGGCACCTAAACTTCCAAACAAGAAGAGGAAACAGATTTGCATTCTCTGACTACTTCTGTAAAGTGTGTGTGTGTTTGCCTGTCTGCCACACGTACTTCCAACAGCAAGAGAAGCCCCCATTGACAGTCCCATCTGCGGGCTCCTCTCAGTTAAATCCACCCCAGACTTGCAATTTCAACCACATAAGACACCCTGTAAGAGCCAGGGGAGGCGAGACATTGTCAAGTTACTTTCAAGTTTCTTTTCTGCTGTCCCTTCTTCCTCCTTGCCCCGCACCCTCCATCCCATATCACCAACCTTGTCTGGGCCCTGCAAATATTTCCTTCAAGTTGGCACCTCTGACTTGTCCCTGGACATGCAGTAAGTTTGCTCCTTCATCAGCATCAGTGGTGACTTCCTTAAATAAAGCCCAAACATAATTGTACAAATAACATTGTGCATGTGAAAATTCTTGTGCCAACATGTTCAGTGTTGTCCATCCTATTTAGCACCCTCCATAAACCTATTGTTTTCATTTGACTCTGCTTTTACTTTGTCAGTAAACAACAATCAGTCTCTAGTTTCCAAGAACGCAGCAGATGCAGTTGCTAGGAATAGCCTTTAGTTCTTGAGGGCCTGCAGCATCCTCATCTAGTGAGTGCACTTGCAACTTTGTAACACTAAATATTTAAACAAAAGTATTTGAAATTAATGAATGGCAGGCGTGCCAGCTTGCCCCTGCGACTGAGGGGGTGGTGCTGCGCAACGTGCTCATATGTGCACGGCATGCGCAAATGATATTCCGTCGCTGTGGAATATTGAGAGGGACCGGCCCCCACTTTGAACATTAGAGGGCGTCTCAGCCCCTCGGCCCCACCTAGAAGGCACCCCTGATGAATAGGACGTAGAGAGAATATAACAGTTACTAGAATTCGGAATGGGATTGTTGAAGAGAGTTGGGAAAGCGTGGAGACTCAGGCAGCAGGACAACACAGGTTTATTGATGTCTCATTACACGGAGCTATTGTGATGGCATCAAAGCACACGCGTGTGTGTGTGTGTGTGTGTGTGTGAGAGAGAGAGAGAGAGAGAGAGAGAGAGAGAGAGAGAACGAACCTTAGGCTAGTTGCACTCTCTCAGCCTGAGCTACTCCATTAGGTTGTTGTGAGAGTAAAATGTGGAGAGCAGTTTGCACACCCCACTCAGAGCTCCTTGGAGAATGGGTGGGCTAAAAATGCAATTTAAGTATGTTTCAATGATTATGAACTAATTTAGACTATTATAATTTTAGTTAGTGGACTAATTTTTACCATACTTCATGCTTTTGATTCAAATTGTTAATTTACATTCCCAGTGTTTGTAGGAAAGCATTTGTGGGCTGATCTGGGGAGCTTGTAGCCTGTGCTGTGGTGGTAACTCTCCAGTTGCTCTGCTAGCTGTGCGCTTGATGGACTTTTTTTTTTTTTTTTAAGCACACTTTAAAAAAAGCACTGGCAAGCCTTGTTAAGTTGTTAGCTGTAACAATAAGAATCTCCTTTGGAATACGTGCACTCCCTTTGTAAACAAAGTGCTGGTCTCTTTTCTCCCCCACCCCTCGTGCAGCATAAATTTAGCTCAATGTGCAGTAATAGTCTGCCCATCTGTCTTTCAAGGATCACTTAAAAGAAAAATGGGGGGGGGGGAGGCTGGGAGCTGTTAGCAAGCCTTGCATTGTCCTTAGGCAGAAGATTGTATCTATGTGATATTTGGAAAGGATAGCTTAAGAGAAAAAAACCCCAAACAAACAAAGAAAACCTCTCCTCCTCTTGTTGTGATGTCCAAGATTTTACTTATGGGAGGAGAAATCCTAGAGCACAGTACTGAAGCCTGTATTGTCTATATCAGGCACGTCCAACTCCCAAGAGACTGCAATCTAATCACAGTATAAAAATACTGACTGTGATCTACCCATTGTCATAGCCAGGAGTTGTTGAGGGTTGGCCAAAGGCGATCACTAAACTTCATACCACGGTCTACCTGGGACACCCCCGTGATCTACCAGTAGATCATGATCTACCTGTTGGACATGCCTGGTCTATATCAACAGGAAGGTGTAGAACAGCACAGTTAGAGTGATTGAACTAAAAATCAATAGGAATTTTGGCTCTGCTTTAAAATAAGCTTTGTGTTTCAAGCTAACTGTTTCTGACTCTACCTCCATGCCAAATCTTGACAACACCACTAGAGTTTGATTTCTCCTACAGTAATCTCTCAGAAGCATTGCAATATATCCAATAGTTTTCCATACCACAATCTAAGGCATATTGTTCCATGTCAAATGTTCTGTCCCCACGCCCTTCAGTGAACTTTGTCCCTAAACAATGGATACTCTTTAAATAGCCAACTGGGAATACAGTTCTTCCTGACCTGCTAATGGAATTTCTCTTAAATGAATCTGCTTCCTCTCTCACTTAGTAACTGAATGGTTTTGTAGATGAAATTTAGTCTTTGACAAGATACAGAACTTGTCATTAAAAGTTAACAGTGCAACCCTGTACACATCTACACAGAAGTATACTTCACTGAACTCAGCGGGATACTCTCAGATAAGTGTGTATGTAATTACAGCCTAGACAGCATCTTAAAAAGCAGAGACATCACCTTGCCGACAAAGGTCCATATAGTTAAAGCTATGGTTTTCCCAGTAGTGATGTATGGAAGTGAGAGCTGGACCATAAAGAAGGCTGATTGCATAAACTGAAATTTGCATCCCTTTTAATGTTGCATAATATTCTGAAGCATAATTTTCAAAGCACATACAGTCACACAAAGTCCAGCAAATAAACACGATGCAGTTTACTTATGACAGCACAGTTCATTATTGCACAAAAAGAAACTAAGTTCACTTTTGCTGCAAGTTAGAAATCTGCTGGAAGGCAGGGTTGTTTTTTGGTTACTATTTTTTAAATTGCCCTTAGGACATAGAAACTTCCACATAATGCTGTGAAGCATATTCTTGCCTACAGCAGTTGTTTATTCCCATCAAAGCTATTTTTCCAAGAATAAGCTAAAAATATATCTTAGCCGGTTTATCTTGTTGCTCCTATTATTTTCACTTCTTGATTCTCACTTCTTTTTTATTGTTACTGTTTTGTTTCTGCAGAGTGCAGTTTTAAAGAATGCATTTTTTGTGTGATAGCGGTATAAGCCACTTGGAGAAACACAGCAGATAAGAAAGACAGTGTGGAAGTCTAAAAACAAAGGCCATGCTCCCTTTTCAGTCCTTGCTTATTATATCCCTACCCTTGGCACACTTTTTTCTTTGCATACCCACACATTCATATTTAGCCCTTGTTACACGCAAACTGGACCAAAGGCTGCATTCACATACAACATTAACCTACAAATCTTGATGGAGTTCCTTTGCAGCCACTTTACTCCTCCCTTTGTGTGAGCCACTGATCTTATTAGGTGCACGAGATTATAAATTTTCACTTTTGCTTGGATTAACTGCCATTTAGGGTGCCATTTGTACCCTGCTTTGGTTAATCTCAACTATAGTTTGTTAAAGCAAGGCAGCTTTTTAAACTGGCTTGTTTCAACAGACCACGGTGAAGACTAATCACAGTTTTTCTGGGTTAGGAGGTAAAGACAAAGGGAGGTAAAAAACTCCAAAGTGTCCTTGTAGCCATATTGGAGAAAGTAGAACATACAACCCAAGGCTCACCACAGCTTATTCTCATAACACTAACTCAAATAAGGGCACCATCATCTAAGAACTGTGTGGCCTTAACAATTTTAAACATTACCCTATCTGCGAAAGGTGGCCCTATTGGGCCTTCTTGGTAGTCACACAAGCTATGTCAGAGAGGTAAATATACAACCTTTTGTAAACATCTGAAGGCAGTCCTGTAATGGGACACTATTAATGTATGATGTTCTATTCTGTTGCTGTGTTTCTGTTATTATGTTGGAAGTTGCCCAGAGTGGCTGGGGCAACCCAGTCAGATTGGCAGGGTACAAGAAATAATTCGTTATTGTTGTTATTGTTATTATTATTAAGATCACATCTTTATAGGCTTTTGGTTTCTGGTTTTTTTTGCTTTATTCCAGTTGATAAAAGGGCTGAGAAGAATTATTGGAAGGGTAGTTAGAAATATTTTTAGCACCCTTCTCGTCCTCTAAATTAGAAAATGCAGCTTGGCATAATTTAAGCCAGCTGTACATCATTTCAATCACTGAAACATCTGCTAGGTTTTAACTGCAGCAAGCAGAGATGCTTTAAAAGTAGGGGAAGCTAGAAATCTGTTTTGGAGACAGGTGCCTCATATGCATTAGTATTACAAACCAATGAGCATGCTTTTAGGAAAAATCAGTATATACATTTTGTAAACAAACAAATACAAATGCTTGGGCATAATCAGTGGTGGATTTTCTCTACTTAAATGAAAGAGTTTCAGTACAAAATCATTCATTATTCTTTGCCTTGTGCAGAAGTTCCCTGTGGATTCTACCCTTATTAGAAACCCATTTAAATGATAAAAATTATGAGTGGACTGTGGACAGGAAGCAAAACAGTATAAGGTAAACATCCTTTTCATAGCATGTATAATAACAAATAATTTAGATTCCAAATTTGGAGTGGGAAACACAGTTTAGGGATGATTGAAAAATAAATTGTGGTGCCACAGAGATAGCCAGGCAGTCCTTTTTACCTACAGAAGTACCAGTGCTTGGAAGGACTAGCATCTGTACACAGCACTTACGACCCCATATTTCACATCTCTCTAGTGAAAGCTTCACATCAAAATAAGAGTGGAATTAACGTTGGGTTAGGGGATGCGTAATCCATAGCCGAACAGGGAAATTCACATTGAAAGCTTAATGTGGCTATTTCAACAGCAACTACTCTGGGAATATTGCCAAGAGAAGAGATCTACTCTAATGACCATGTGCGGTTTTGTAGCCTAGAAGCAACAAAGCCTTTATTTCACCATGCCTAAACAGGCCCATGCGTCCTCCAAGTTGCAAGTCAGTCTAGAGCAGTAGAGGAACACGCTGATCTAACATGCAGGGAGGGATTAATTTCACTGTCACACAGAACTTTTTCATCGGAACATTATGGGTGGAGTCCATAAGTCCTTTCCTTTGAAGCACACCACACAGCTCCCCTGCTCAGCTAATCCATGCAGATCTGCTGAGGGGTGGTTATTGCTCCCTCTCTGCTCATCAAATGAAAAATATGATCCGGGGGGGGGGGGGGGCGTGCGTAATTTTCCTGCCCATCAGGACATTGGAAGAAGTTTTAAACTTTTCCACCTACCCCAGTACTGTCTCTTCTTTAATCCCCCCCCCCTTATACTGTCATTGCCAAAATCAGTAGCTTCTTGGGGTTTGGGGGTGTACAAAAAATGCTTTGGGAACTGGATGAGGAACCGGCTATGAGGTTTTCTACCCTTGCTTTAAATCAAAACATGTAGTGTAGAAAAATGAGTGATCTGGGATATAAGGGATAAACCTTGAGATGTCAAAGCACACAAGCTCAAGATTCTAATTTAAACAGCTTTTTAAAATTAAGGTTTAGCATGAGGGAAGTGTGAGATCAGAACAAAACTCGCTAAATATCCCACATACAACACAGTCCCAAAGTGAAGTTCCAAACATATATATATAAGGCCCATGGATCACCCATGAATTCTGCAATGGCAAGCACATGCTCAAACATGTTTCCTATAAAATTGTAGGGAACAAAATTTCATTTTAACCCTGAGATGTGGGGCATTGATTGAAGAAGACTCCTTCAACCAGGTGGGACAAGCTCTCCTTGATCGGATTTTCTTAAACCCGAATGACCACTGGGAGGAGCATGGAAAGAAGAAGCGCCATGGTGGTAGTAGTAGTAGTAATAATAATAATAATAATAATTTATTATTTATACCCCGGCCATCTGGATGGGTTTCCCCAGCCACTCTGGGCGGCTTCCAGCAAAATATTAAAATACAATATGGTGCACCCATAACAGCAAAACCAGATGCCTTCACCTCACCCACCTGCAATAAAACATGTCTCTCTACAGCCACAGCAGGACTGTAACTCTCCAGTAGTTTGACTTTACTCCTGAGGAGCACTCTTCCATCATGTCTCGAGACAGATGAATGCCAACAACAGTACTATAAGACACAGGAAGTTTGTCAGGTATACAGTGGAATGTTGGCCATTATCTGAGCTGGTAGAACAATAAGTATTGATCTGAGAGTTTTCTTCTTAGTTTCTGGCTCTGTGCAGGAAGTGGGGAAGGCATTTGAATCTGTTTAAAGGTGTAATACTTGGTATGTGCCAGCAGACAGAATGGAGAAGTTGCTGAGGTCTGATGGAGATACTTTTAAGGAGGTGGGTGCTGTGTGGGTTCAGCGCATCTTTGCATTTGCCACAGATTTTTGGCAGTAAGCCACATTCACATTTTAGACCATAACAATTGAGACCTGATCAGCCTCTGCAGAGGAGAGAAGGGAAGCTGCATTATTCCATTGCCTCTGCTGAGAGAGAGACCAGCCTCTGGCCTTCCCTCAGCTGTCATCTAGGGTCAGCCTTTTCACCAGGCTACCCAACGTATAACTTAAAGATCTCATTCCTAAGCTTGCTTTTTTCCTTGTGTGATCCTTTTAGATCATAAGCCTGAAGGCAGAGACTGTTCTACTACTGATCTTTGTATGCCACTCTGGAAGCCTTTTTGGCTAAAGATCAAAGTAAAACAGCTTTTAAATAAAATAGTGAAATATTATTATTATTCATTTCCTTTCTATGCTGCTTTATGTTTTTAAGGAAAAAAATTAAAGCGGTTTACAGCAAATAAAACAACACAGAGTAAAGCATTACTTGTTTCACAAGTTAAATATAAAGTATACATTCAAAGCAATGTAGCTAACAGGAAACTAAAATATTAAAGATTTCAAAATAAAACATTACAAAGGAAATCAATAACAGAATGCACATTTAACGCGGCAAAGTTAACAAAAACCCTTAAACATTCAAAAAGAAAACATTGCTAAAGGAAGTCAAATATAAAGTGCACATTGAAAACAGCGCAATTAACAAGAGAATAAAATTTTATCATAAACATAAAACATAATGATTTTTAATGGGCTTTTTATGATGTGGAGGTAGGACAATAAAAAGTGGGAACTTTCAAACCAGAGATAACTGAATTTTTCTTTTTTAATTACTGAATTCTGTAAATATATTGATTCAAAATCATACATCTTGCTCTGTATGGAAACATCTCCCATTTGAGATTATCCCTGCCAAAAACAGATAGCTTCTCATTAGTCCTTGCCATATGGTAGGCCTCTGCCCTGCCCTAGCAGTATCAACATTAAATACCACCAATTCAATAGTAGCCCTAAAGCTTTGTGTAGCTGCTGTGTTAATGGAGTAGTTAATCCATGCAATTAGGAAACTCTGGTGGAGATCTGCATTATGCAGCCAACTGAGCCCTGAGCATTTGCTTTTGCTGTTTTTTGTCACTTGTGGCAGTCTGCTGTGTTGGCCTTTTTGCATGGTTGGTTTTTAAGTGTACACCTAACTTATTTTAAGTGAACAAGGATTGCTATATTTCACATACAAGACAACCTGAAGGCAGAACTATGATTCAACAGCTTCTAGGTTTGGATCTCAACTCTGCCATGAGTTCACTATTATTTATTTTATTTATTAGATTTATATACTGCCCTTCATCATAAGATCTCAGGGCGGTTCACAGAATAAAATACAGGATAAAAACAAGTAAAGAAGTAAAACAAAACAACAAAACAATACCCCCCTCCCCTTCCCACAGGCACATTTAAAATGCTGTAGACTATTAATCAGCCAAAGGCCTGGTTGAAGAGGAATGTTTTTGCCTGGTGCCTAAAAATATATAATGAAGATGCCAAGTGAACCTCCCTAGGGAGAGCATTCTGCAAACAGGGAGCCACTACAGAGAAGGCACTTTCTCGTGATGCCACCCTCCAGACCACAGGTAAAAAAAGGTAAAGGACCCTGGACGGTTAAGTCCAGTCAAAGGCGACTATGGTGTTGTGGCGCTCATCTCGTTTTCAGGCTGAGGGAGCCAGCTTTTGTCCAAAGACAGCTTTCCGGGTCACATGGCCAGCAGGACTAAACCGCTTCTGGTGCAACGGAACACCGTGACAGAAGCCAGAGCGCATGGGAACACCATTTACCTTCCCACTACAGCGGTACCTATTGATCTACTTGCACTGGCATGCTTTCGAACTGCTAGGTTGGCAGGAGCTGGGACAGAGCAACGGGAGCTCACTCCATCATGCCGATTCGAACCACCGACCTTCTGATCGGCAATCCCAAGAGGCTCCGTGGTTTAGAGCACAGCGCCACCCACGTCCCTTTTACCTTGTGTAGGAGGCACATGAAGAAAGGTCTCAGATTATGAAAGTAGAGTCCGGGACAGTTTATATGGGGAGAGGCAGTCCTTCAGGTACAGTGGACACTCGGGTTGCGAACGTGTTTTGCAAAGGCCTTGCCACCATGTAGCAGGAGGGATGTGTTTGAGAAGAGTCCCAGACTGCACTCCTTGGCCAAATATCAGAAAATGTTCTGCACTCTGCAGCATTTGAAAGTCGCTTTCCAGCATCAACCCTGAAGCATGCTGCTTTTTCCCTTTGCAATCCAGTCAAATGCGGAAGCTGTGCTATCATCACTTACATTTCTGCCTTTGAATTTTGGATCTAACAGATTTCATAGAATCATAGAATCATAGAATCATAGAGTTGGAAGAGACCACAAGGGCCATCCAGTCCAACCCCCTGCCAAGCAGGAAACACCATCAAAGCATTCCTGACAGGTGGCTGTCAAGCCTCTGCTTAAAGACCTCCAAAGAAGGAGACTCCACCACACTCCTTGGCAGCAAATTCCACTGTCGAACAGCTCTTACTGTCAAGAAATTCTTCCTAATGTTTAGGTGGAATCTTCTTTCTTGTAGTTTGAATCCATTGCTCCGTGTCCGCTTCTCTGGAGCAGCAGAAAACAACCTTTCTCCCTCCTCTATATGACATCCTTTTATATATTTGAACATGGCTATCATATCACCCCTTAACCTTCTCTTCTCCAGGCTAAACATACCCAGCTCCCTAAGCCGTTCCTCATAAGGCATCGTTTCCAGGCCTTTGACCATTTTGGTTGCCCTCCTCTGGACACGTTCCAGCTTGTCAATATCCTTCTTGAACTGTGGTGCCCAGAACTGGACACAGTATTCCAGGTGAGGTCTGACCAGAGCGGAATACAGTGGTACTATTACTTCCCTTGATCTAGATGCTATACTCCTATTGATGCAGCCCAGAATTGCATTGGCTTTTTTAGCTGCTGCATCACACTGTTGACTCATGTCAAGTTTGTGGTCTACCAAGACTCCTAGATCCTTTTCACTTGTACTGCTCTCAAGCCAGGTATCACCCATCCTGTATTTGTGCCTTTCATTTTTTTTGCCCAAGTGTAGTATTTTACATTTCTCCCTGTTAAAATTCATCCTGTTTGCCTTGGCCCAGTTCTCTAATCTGTTAAGGTCATTTTGAAGTGTGATCCTGTCCTCTGGGGTATTAGCCACCCCTCCCAATTTGGTGTCATCTGCAAACTTGATCAGGATGCCCTCAAGCCCATCATCCAAGTCATTGATAAAGATGTTGAATAAGACTGGGCCCAAGACAGAACCCTGTGGCACCCCACTAGTCACTTCTCTCCAGGATGAAGAGGAGCCATTGATGAGCACCCTTTGGGTTCGGTCAGTCAGCCAGTTACAAATCCACTGAATGGTAGTATTGTCTAGCCCGCATTTTACCAGCTTCTTTACAAGAATATCATGGGGCACCTTGTCAAAGGCCTTGCTGAAATCAAGATAGGCTACATCCACAGTGTTCCCTTCGTCTACCAGGCTTGTAATTCTGTCAAAAAATGAGATCAGATTAGTCTGACATGACTTATTTTTCAGAAACCCATGCTGACTTTTAGTGATCACAGCGTTCCTTTCTAGGTGCTCACAGACCGTTTGCTTAATGATCTGCTCTAGAATCTTTCCTGGTATTGATGTCAGGCTGACTGGGCGGTAATTGTTTGGGTCCTCTCTTTTCCCCTTTTTGAAAATAGGGACAACATTTGCCCTCCTCCAGTCTGCTGGGACTTCACCTGTTTTCCAAGAATTCTCAAAGATTACTGCCAGTGGTTCTGAAATCACCTCTGCCAGTTCTTTTAATACTCTGGGATGTAGTTCATCTGGCCCTGGAGACTTGAATACATCTAAACTAGCCAAGTGTGCTTGTACTACCTCCTTACTTATTCTGGGCTGTGTTTCCCCTGCTGAATCATCTGCTCCATATTCTTCAGGTCGGGCATTGTTTTCTTTTTTGGAGAAGACTGAGGCAAAGAAGGTATTGAGGAGTTCTGCCCTTTCTGCGTCCCCTGTTCGCATTTCACCTTCTTCTCCTCTAAGTGACCCCACTGTTTCCTTGTTCTTCCTTTTGCTACGGACATACCCATAAAAACTCTTTTTATTGCTTTTAACCTCTCTAGCAAGCCTGAGTTCATTCTGTGCTTTAGCTTTTCTGACTTTGTCTCTACATGTGCTGGCTATTTGTTTGAATTCCTCTCTGGTGGTTTCCCCCTTTTTCCATTTCTTGTACATATCCCTTTTAAATCTTAACTCAGTTAAAAGTTCATTAGATAGCCACCCTGGCTTCTTTAGGCACCTTCCATGTTTTCGTCTCATTGGTACTGCTTGAAGTTGTGCTTTTAATATCTCCCTTTTAACAAACTCCCATCCATCATGAACTCCCTTCCCTTTTAGTATTACTGACCATGGGATCACACCCAGCATTTCCCTAAGTTTTCTGAAGTCGGCTTTCTTAAAGTCTAGAATTTGAGTCTTAGTATGCTTGGTTGCTCCTTTCTGATGTATAATAAACTCCAGAAGAGCATGATCACTCCCACCTAATGATCCTACCACTTCTACCCCACTAACCAGGTCATCACTATTGGTTAGGACCAGATCTAAAATGGCTGATCCTCTTGTTGCTTCTCCCACTTTCTGGACAATGAAATTGTCTGCAAGGCCAGTGAGGAATCTGTTCGACCTTATGCTCTTGGCTGAGTTTGACATCCAACAAATATCAGGATAGTTGAAATCCCCCATTACTACTATCTCATTTCCTTTTGAATGCTTGGTCATCTGTTCCAGGAAGGCATCATCTATGTCCTCAGTTTGGCTTGGGGATCTATAGTAAACTCCCACCATGAGATCACTGTTATTTTTCTCTCCCTTAATTTTGACCCAGATACTCTCAATTTGGCTTTGAAGTTTTAAATCATGGATCTCTTCACAGGTATACACATCCCTGACATATAACGCCACTCCTCCTCCTTTCCTGTTTGGTCTATTTCTCTTAAATAGATTGTATCCCTCTATTACTACATTCCAATCATGAGACTCATCCCACCAGGTTTCAGTGATGCCTATTATGTCGTATTTAGTTTGCTGTACCAAGAGCTCAAGTTCATCTTGTTTATTTCCCATGCTCTGTGCATTTGTATACAGACATTGAAAACCATTGATCATTCCCCCTAGTCTCCTACTTAAGGATTTTTTCCTCCCACCACTAGGTCTGTGCGCTGTTTGCTCCATTTGGTCCTTGACTTTTGGATGATCATCTTCAGCATTTGATAGACTCCTACCTTCAGGACCACTGTCTCCCTCCCCCACATAAGTCAGTTTAAAGCCCTCCTGATGAGGTTTTTGAGATTGTTGGCAAAAACATTCCTCCCAACCCTTGTGAGGTGCAGCCCATCACTTGCCAGAAGTCCATCTTCAAGAAACTGCAGACCGTGATCTAAGAAACCAAACCGTTCCTGCCGGCACCATTTGCGAAGCCAGTTGTTCACTTCTCCTATTTTCCCCTCTCTTCCTGGGCCACGGCGTTCAACTGGGAGGACAGATGAGATGACAATTTGTGCATTTAATTGCTTCAGCTTCCTGCCCAGAGCCTCATAATCACTTTTGATCTTCTGGAGGCTATGGCTTGCGGTGTCATTGGTTCCCACATGGACTAAAAGGAAGGGGTTTTTATCCGTGGGTTTAATTATTCCTTGCAGCCGTTCTGTAACATCATGGATCTTGGCCCCGGGGAGACAGCATACCTCTCGAGACATCTTGTCAGGCCCACAGATCACTGCTTCTGTGCCCCTCAGTAGGGAATCCCCTATCACCACTACACGCCTCCTCTTAGGCTTGGTCGGGATTCTTACATGTGCTGTCGCCTGCACATTCCCAGAGGACTGACTATGTTGCTCGTCTTCATATACCTCATCAACTGTGATGAGGGAGAGATCTTCCAATGGAGTCTGTTCTTCATCTTCCAGATTTGAGAGCACTTCAAATTGATTTTGTAGTTCTAAACACTCAGAGCGATCCCTGGGCATTCTACTTCTGTGAGTCACGTTCCTCCATACATCTGGCTCCTGAGTTGGGGAACTGATCTCCTCCTCAGAGATGTGCCCTGTCTCCTGCTTGGTGGAGACAGTGTGCTCTGCTGCATCCAAGAAAAGCTCCAGCTCTTTAATTTTCTGGAGCGTAGATACACGGGCCTGAAGTTGCTGGACCTTGTCTTCGAGTACGGCAACCAACTTGCAGTTGCTGCAGGTGTAGCTGTCTACAACAAAATTTGCAGCAGCATGAATCGGATGGCAATAAAGTTATGTTCTTCTGTGGTTTCTCCCTCTCTCATCTCAAAGTCCTTTGAGGCCTAGTCAAGGCGACAGAATCAGATCCTCCAACTATGCCAACGAGAGGAAGCAAAGGCGGCTTCCTTCTTCCTTTTTTGTGTGACAATGGCAGTGCGCCTTAGAGTTAGAAATCCATCTTGCCTGTCCTTGATGTACAGATATTGTAATGATCTGATACTGTACTGTACACAGTCTTACATAAAAGACTTCCTGTTGCATGGTTTTAGAAATAAATTTGGGGGACTGTATAGGAATACCTTCTCTTCAACATTTTGGTCAGCATTCCAATCTTTTTTTCCATAATCCTTCCATTAAAAAAAAATCAAAAAATTAAAAGTTGTTTCTTCTTCTTGGCCATTATTAAATAACAATAACAACAACAATAATAATTTTTATTTGTATCCTGCCCTCCCCGACTGAGGCCAGGCTCAGAGAGGCTAACATCATAAAAACAACACTTTAAAATACATCTTAAAATTAATTCAGACAAATTAAAATCTGGGCAGGTGGCAATTATCAGGTTGGAATTGAGAGTGGTTAATACTTGCTAGGACTAACTGTTTCCAGTTAGAAATGCTATGAGTCTATTCTAAATTGAACTTGAACTATTAGAGTCAGTCTTACAGAATTACTGTATGTGACTAGTGGGAAAATTCCCTGTTACTGTCTGAGAAATGAAATATTGCTATTACCTTATATTTTCAGAATTTGTAAAGAAATAGACATCTTGGGAGGGGAGAATGTTAGGTGAGGAGTCCAAAGGCTTGATAGTAACTCTTCAGGCTCTGTTCCATTTGCTTCCCTTTCAGATGTAAGACCTGTTCACCCACTCTCTTGCTTCTTTGTGTGCTCTTATGGAACAAATTGTATCATTTAAAAGGCCTTCTCATTGTCCATTTTAATGGAAAAAGGCAAGCTTGTAGCTTTTGGTCGGCCTCCAATAGGTTTCCTGTTTGCCTTGTCTTTGATTTGCTCCCCTAACATTTAATAGAGGTAATTAGCAGAGTCCTTGCAGCCTGAGGTTGGAGAATGTGCAGTTGGCACACACTGCCCTGTGCCAGCTGCAGATTCTTTTCAGCATCTCGGTAAAAAGATTAATTTGTGTACTGTTCTCCTTTCTTTTCTCCCCCCTGAGCTATTTCTAAAGCTGTTTCCCCATTTCTAAGTTTAGTCTGCTGTGACTGAGGTTTGAAGAATATTGTCCTCAGCTTTCTGTTTCTTCTTTTGCATGCTTATGGGGGAAACCTATCTTGAAGTTAAAATGTTTTAATTTTGAAGGCAAGACACAGATTTTAGTTTAAAAACACTGTGTTTTCTTCACTTTTAAGTTTTAGTAAAAAAATATGGTTGTGTTTTGTCCGAAGTTGCATTGACCATTTAAATATGGCTATGTTGAATGATAGGGATGCGGGTGGCGCTGTGGGTTAAACCACAGAGCCTAGGGTTTGCCGATCAGAAGGTCGGCGGTTCGAATCCCCGCGACGGGGTGAGCTCCCGTTGCTCGGTCCCTGCTCCTGCCAACCTAGAAGTTCGAAAGCACCTCAAAGTGCAAGTAGATAAATAGGAACTGCTCTGGCGGGAAGGTAAACGGCGTTTCCGTGCGCTGCTCTGGTTCGCTAGAAGCAGCTTAGTCATGCTGGCCACATGACCTGGAAGCTGTACGCTGGCTCCCTCGGCCAATAATGCGAGATGAGTGCCACAACCCCAGAGTCGGTCACGACTGGACCTAATGGTCAGGGGTCCCTTTATGTTGAATGATAATGTCTGCTTTTGAAGGGCAATAATTGGGATGTTTCTCAGGAGACTCCCGATATTGGACTACCTTGATCAGATGGCACAAGGAGAATGCTTCTGTCTTGCTGATGTTTCCTGCCTTATGGCATTTGTTTTAACACTCAACTGCAAGCTTAGGCAGTGCGCAGTCTCTGAGACACTTTTATGCAACCCACAACGTCTTTCCAGAATGTTGAGAATTTAGGCTTCCATTTAAAGAAACGAGTTTTTACTGTAGATGCTGCTGTAGAAATGGGTTGGGGGGGAAATCCCCAAGGAAGCAAATCAAAGCAAATTTCTTATAAATTGCAACTAGTATGGTATCTGTTCTTAAAGATTTTCCTAGATTGGCTCAAGGTTTTTTTCTACTGGAAAATAACTTCACAATAAGAACTTTGTGCAATATGTGGATATATCTGCCAAGTGTCTCAATGACAACAATGCACATATTGTTAATTATATGTAAGTGAAACATGCAAAGCAGCTGCAGCCCCACATTATATATTTATGATGCAAACACTTGGAACGATCCAAGTTGGCAAGCGCTTGCCTGAGTTTTGCAGTGTGCATTTCATTACTGCTGCTTTAATTGTGTCATGCATTCCTTCAAGAATGCAATTAAGTGGTGTCTTAAAATGATGTCTTCTGATTTTTTAAAAAACAAAATCTTATATCAAGGGGGGAAATAGCAGCAAGCATCATGCTCTACAAATGATCAGTTCTGATCAAATACAGTCAGGAAGATCAGTTTTGTTTTTTTAAAAACAATTCCATATGCATCTATTTATCAATCTACTTTATCAGTGGCAAGCTAATATGGTTTGTATAATATCAGTGTATTCTATATTATGCATCATGGTAAACTGTAAGCTTTACTGACTACAGTTTTTTAAAAAAGAAAAATGGATCCCGACTTGACAGAAATACAGACTTGCAGGAACCAGTTTATGAAAATCTGCTGATCTCACTTGTCCGTTTCACCCGCAGAAGCTTAAAAACATTGTTTTGCCTGTTGAGACCAAACACCAGTCCAGCAGCCAGGGCATGAAGATGATGACTATCCCATAGTACTTTTTAAAAACATATAGTTTAAGGCTTTGTTAAAGATAGACTAAGAATCATTTATAGCTCTATTATGTAATTTTTTTTAAAAAAAACTACCTAATTTTTAAAAAAATATCTTGTACTGAATGTTATATGTTGTGCTGCCACTGTGTGAAGAATGGTTCTTGAAAAGGAGAATAATAAACTATATTGTATGAATTCCATAAGTTTATGTTTCTATGAAGTGCTTTCTGTTGGGCTGCCAATGGATCTCCAAACCAGTCAGTCCCACTGAGTTCTTGTGTTGGCTCTTTTTATTTGCACAAGACGTTCCTTAAGGCAGGGTGGATTGATTTAAATGAAATTTCTTCGCATATTTCCTACATAATGGTGCAAATTTGGTTATTGAAACACATTCATTTATATCTGATAAAGAATATGTATTGTTTCATTCCTACAACCAGGGTCTTGTATCTTGAACTTGTTACACTCTCTGTTTTGCAGGTTTCTCTTTTTTACATATCAAGGAAATGTCTGTAAAAATTCCTTCATAGGGACTGGTAGCCACAACAGTTTGTGAAGTTAGGTATGGGCACTGGCACCAACTATAGAGGCCCCTGGATGCCCACATTTTGTGTGTGTAGATGCTCGGCACCCTCATCGTGGGGCACCGATGCAACTTCCGGTGCTTTGCGAGGCCTCAAAAGTCACATTGCGCGGCCTCAGAGATTGTGTCAAAGACCTCGCGGGGCCTCCAGCCAGACACAAATTCTGAGACCCTACAAAGGCCTCGGACGTGACTTCCGGGGCTCCCAGGTGCCGCTGTGGAGCACGTAATATGACATCATGCGTGTGCTGCTGGGTACCCATAATCTGGGGCCCAAGTCAGCGCCACTGAGTATGGGCATATATGAACATGAGCATCAGAGAGACAACAGGTAGCTAGCTATATGATTCACTGCTCTAGCCTTCCTTCCTTCCTTCCAAACAGATTGTGTTTAGGAAGCATAGTTCTGCCATGTCTTTGCATTCAGTCACTCCTTTTACAGTGAGGCAGCAGAATTACCTGCCTCAAGAGGTGATGTAATATGTCTCCTCGTGAATCACTGCTCTGGGTTCACCTTTAAACCGTGTATATGCATTAGAAACGTGCAGAAATACAGAGCAGACTCTAGGGGATGCATAATTCTTAAGCTTTCAGGCTCTAAAATTAACATAAACATAAAGGTTATGTATGATTACAGTTTTAATTTCTTTTCTTTTGAAGTTTTGTCTTGGCTACCAGAAGTCTGGGAAATAGTGGACTAACCCCTTTGGGACTTCAGTCTTAAAATATATGAGTTAGATTCGGTTTTCTAATTTCTAAGTATTTAATTGGGCAAGTTGTTTTTGCAAATTCAGGTGAAGTACAGCTCAAAGCTTGAAATAATAGCCTGGGTAACTGTACTTCTGGAAATTGTATTAAAATCTTATTTAAATGCAAATTGTCAGAAACATTATAGTGGGTTTTGTATACTCAAAATGTGTATCTGGCCCTGAGAAGCTGAAATTCAATCAAGAGCTCAGTAAGCAGTTTTGGTTGTATTACTTATTTATTTTAAGGCAATACCTAGAATACTGGGATAAAGGTTAATAGAGAGAAAAAACCCTGATATTACAGTGCAAATGCATGGAAAAATGAGGTAATTGGGCTGAGCTTCAGTTATTTGGAGAATGGTATGTGTATGTTGGGGGTGTCTTTTTTGCTGAGAAAACCCATCTAAAATACCATTACAAAAGCAGTTAAAAAGCCATCATGAAACAGTGCCATGTTAGAGATTCCATGTAGGCTTTTAATTGCAATTAAAAGTTCAAGCCACTAAGCCTGGTGTAAAAGGTAAAGGTAAAGGACCCCTGGACGGTTAAGTCCAGTCATAGGCGACTATGGGGTTGCGGTGCTCATCTTGCTTTCAGGCCGAGGGAGCCGGCGTTTGTCCACAGACAGCTTCTGGTGCAATGGAAGATCGTGACGGAAACCAGAGCGCATGGAAATGCCGTTTACCTTCCCGCCGCAGCGGTACCTATTTACGGTATCTACTTGCACTGGTGTGCTTTCAAACTGCTAGGTTGGCAGGAGCTGGGACAGAGCAATGGGAGCTCACTCCATGCAGATTCGAACCACTGACCTTCTGATTGGCAAGCCCAAGAGGCTCAGTGGTTTAGACCAGGCACGTCCAACAGGTAGATCGCGATCTACCGGTAGATCACTGGACGTCTGTGGTAGATCACTGTTAGATCAGTGGCTCCCCCCAAAGAAGCTCAACAACTGTGACCTAAACCCCCCGAAATGGGGTAGATCACTGCCAGTTTTTAACTCTGTGAGTAGACCGCAGTCTCTTTTGGGAGTTTGCCACCCTTGGTTTTGATCACAGCGCCACCTGTGTCCCAAAGCCTGGGGTATTGCTTTGGTCAGGAACAAGGAGAGGGGCAATTTGAGGGAGGGATGGCCAGGCTTTCTCTCCATTTACCCATGTTTTTGTCACATCCACACTAACCTCGGTCCTGTATACCTGAAGGAGCGTCTCCACCCCCACCGTTCAGCCCGGACACTGAGATCCAGCGCCGAGGGCCTTCTGGCGGTTCCCTCACTCCGAGAAGCGAAGCTACAGGGAACCAGGCAGAGGGCCTTCTCGGTGGTGGCGCCCGCCCTGTGGAACGCCCTCCCACCAGAGGTCAAAGCAATAAACAACCACATGACCTTTAGAAAACACCTGAAGGCAGCCCTGTTCAGGGAAGCTTTTAATCTGTGATTTTAATGTTTTGTTTTTTAATATTTGCTGGGAGCCGCCCAGGGTGGCTGGGGAGACCCAGCCAGATGGGCGGGGTACAAATAATAAATTATTATTATTATTATTATTATTATTATTATTATTATTATTATTATTATTATAACCTACATTTGCCATTGGGAGGGCAGGACAACAACTTTGGGCGATCTTGGGTGTTGGTGGGGCATGCTCCGCTGCTGCCCGCCGCTGCCCCAGGCGCTGGGAGGGGTTGCTACACCGGTTCTCAGTGCTTTGAATATTTAATAAAATATCAAAGTTCTGTTTGATGTTTAAAATACTGATTTCTTAATTTTGGCTTCAAAAAAATAGGGGTCGTCTTATACACTGAAAAATACAGCAATGTTTTGAATGCTCCCTACATGCTATTAAAATTATGAATTAATATTAATCTATAGCAGTAATCATGAACTGAGAGCTATTAAGAAAGCATTAAGAAAGAACAATTGATGTGTGGTTTTCGAATTTGATTTCTGCTGAGCATCTGAAATAATTATGCATCATCACAATTGTGGCTTTTGTGCTATCTGCTGGGGAGCACAAGGCACTGCTTGGCTCACAGCTGGAGCATGTTCATAGAGAAGTGCCACTTGTTTTTCCGGCATGAAACTAGTTAGTTGCAGATGTTATTACTTTTGTGCTGCTGCTGAAATTTTCCCATGTTGCTGCTCCTGTTGAAATAACAGCAGTTGATTATGCATCACCCATTGCATTTTGGGCTTTAAACTTTGATGCATGGTTCTTATGCTGGAAAGTATGTGTCTGGGCCCATTCTACATCCTGCTTTTCTAATGCATCTGTAACAAAGGGAACCCTCCTGAACAGTTGGCAAGCTGTTGGATACAACCAAGCTTCTAGAGGTGAGATGGGCCACCCCAGGATTGTTTGGTCTCATCAGTATGGGTTAGTCACAGTTATTTTAAATTGCTTCAGGGCTAATGTTATTCATCTGATGCAAAGTTAATTTTACATGTCTGGATTGAGAACAAAACATTCAGTGCTGAACCACACATTGTCCATAGCAACACTTTGTTCTCTCACTGATATAGATATATACAAACTAGGACTGCCATACGTCCGGAAAAATGACGTCCGGGCAGTTTTTTGCTAAATCCGGTATATTTTTTTTAAGAATTCAAAAAACCCCAAATGTTTTTGGGGGAGATGTTTTCAACAACTTTGGCGGGGGGTGGAAACCTCAACAACTCTGTCCGGATTTTCACTTTTGGGAATATGGCAACGCTAATATACGCAATTCTTAACAATATAGTAATGGCATGTTTAGTATTCTTGAACCAGGCTGTTTTGGGTGGGTGGGGGATACAGATTCTTAGAAACCAAACTCCATCACACTGGCAGTGTGGTACAGTCAAAGATTTCACCCAATCTAGACACATTACAAGCTTTTCAGTAACACCATTTTTATCATTATCTTTTTAAGGGGATCAGCCCTCCCTTTCATTGCTCATTCCCTCACCAGGAGTTGTAAATATCTTCGTAATTAGTGGCTTTAAAGCTGCTTAAGTTATGTCTCCTCTTTTCCCAATGACCTAATGTTTTTCATCTTATCTCATTGGTAGTCATCATTCTTGCTGCTTACATCATTCTTTATTTTTCCACCTTACCTTTTTCATGGATTGCGAGGAATTTGATTTCATGTAGTGACATACAACTGTTTTCCTTTTTTCTCTTTGATCTTAGAAATGCAGCAAATCCTAATCTATTGCCATTATTATTATTATTATTATTATTATTATTATTATTATTATTATTATTTTATTTTATACTCCCACCTGACTGGGTTTACCTAGCCACTCTGGGCGGCTTACAGTACTGTACACATTAAAACATAGTAAAACATCAAACAGTAAAAACTTTCCAATACAGGCCTGCCTTCAGATGTCTTCTAAAAGTTATGTACCTGTAGTTCTTTATTTCCTGGACATCTGATGGGAGGGCGTTCCACAGGGAGGGTTCTGTTTGTGTGTCAATTGTATGAGTGCACCCTAATTTTTTACAACACTGGTTAGCAAGTATCTTTTATACGTTGTATCATGTTTTTACCTGACTCTCATCCAATGGTTCTTTAAATCTTTCTGAGAGTAACCAGTAGCACTTCTATGGCAGATACCTTTCCAAGCCTGTCTCAGCTGGTCATTTCCATTAACCAAGGTGGTGAAGCAGCTCTGCCAAAAGGTTTCTTGCTGTTCAAACTGCAGGAGAAGTCAAAGAGCCTTTGCCTGTTTCTTAGTTTTGAAGATGTTGGCTGTGTTTAATTGAGCATATCTTTGCAACGAGGAACAATTTTGTGGGGGGCTGATCGCCGAAGATTGATACTTTTGAATTATGGTGCTGGAGGAGACTCTTGAGAGTGTTCTCGAAGCTACCAACATGAGTCTGACACGACTAAACAACAAAATTGCTTTTAGTTTATTTTAATGTGTTTTTAATTTCTATGTTTTACATTTATTTTATTCTGTGTTTATGCTGCCATGGAAATTTTCTTGAAGGGAGGATACAGTATACATTCCTAAGATGAATAAATTTGAGGACAGATTTAACCTTCAGTTGTTTATCCTCCATTACTGTGGTTATCTCCATTTGAATGCAGTTTCACACACCAACCACATCTATGTTTGACTAGGTTTCAGTCATCACTGCATCAGGGAGAGACTAGGTTCAAATTGTCGGGGCACACCCCGAACCCAGTATTTACTTCTCCCTGCAGCTAGAGGCAAATATGCGTGGCAGATGTTTGCCAGGTTGAGATCAATGATGTGGGACAGTAGGTTTTTCAGTGCTTTATGTTTCCACAGAATTCCCCCCCCCCCCAAATTTCATAAGTTCATTAGTAACACTGAATGGAAGTCAATTGCAAATAAATTAATAGGTAAGCCTAGCAGTTTATTAAATACAAGTAAAAAAACCTCTTAAGTTACGGCATCAGAACATTTTTAATGCAATTGGACCCCCCCCCCGTGAAAACTACCCCATGAAAATTACTCCAGTTTCTTTTTTTCTGGACATCCCGCATCACTGGTTGAGAAAGTAACATCTGAACAGGACTAAGTAATTATCGGCTTTCCCCCCTGTGTTAGTCCATCCCACCCCCACCCCCCGGTCTGCTGACTGATGCTGCATATGCTACAGCCATTTAGGTCTGTTCTTCCAAGAATTTTGATATAATAGACATACTTAACTGTGATTGCAGTACTTGTTGAAGCTGTGACATACCATCTTTGGGTTCTGTGCCAGTAGCAATTTTAAAGTTATTATTAACTCAACATTAACACACACCAGTATTTGTAAATCTTAATTATTCAAATCACTTATGGTTTTGGCCACTATTGCAGGGGCCGAGACCCATTTATGTTTGTGGTGTCCTATTCACAATCACTATTAAAAATGTGATGTTCACAGTGCGTCGCTGATGGGATTTGCATATTAGTTCAAGCGTTTTGAAAAAATAAATAGGAAGTGTGTCTCAATTTTTTTTGGGGGGGGGGAAATTGTGACTAGATGCTTTTGTTATTGCAACTGTAACCTAGTTTTCAGGGACCATGTGGTGCCTAGCTTGTCTACCTGCCTGAGTTTCCAATATTACACCTGGCTCCATGTTTGCTGTAGCATTCTTGAAAGAAGAAAAAAAAGTACCTTGAATGCAGCTGGTTAAATTTTGTGTGTCAAATACAACTGGAAAAACATGTCAAAGTAGTGACAGAACAGTAGGCAATGGTATAAAGGAAGTGAAGTTTGTTTCCCTGGGGTAGATTTCTTCTCCTGACTCATTTGTAAGTGCTAGACTAGATAAGCGCTGACAGTTCCAGGAAATATATTTTGTTAGAACAGGTTCATAAAACTACTGTCTCTCACAAATCTTCACCTTAAAAGCTTTCATTATTGGAGAATCATTTGGGAAATTTTGACATTGGCAGGGTTGACTCTTTGTAATGATTTTCTCCATCTGTGCAGCAGGTCAGCACAGTGGCCATCACAATTCAAGGAAGATACTGGCTATGACTCAGAAGAGCCACAGCAGGATGATAAAGAGTTTGACAGGCAGGTTCCATTAGAAAAGGCTTGCAGAGCTAGATATATTTACCCAGTTTCAGTGGCATGTTTGAAGGAGGACAGAAATGCTCATATTCCCAGGTGTCAGAACAAAAAGCCAATAAATTTAAATTATGGATTTGGGTTAAAATTTAGAAATGGATAATAATAATAATAATAATAATAATAATAAACTTTTATTTATATCCCGCCCTTCCCCGCCAAAACCGGGCTCAGGGCGGCTAACAATCAAATACAAATATAAAAACACAGATTAAAAATACAGATATAAAATACACTTTAAAACTTAAAAATTTTGAATTTTAAAAGTTACACTCAAATTACCCCAAAAGCCAAACGGAACAGCTCCGTTTTACAAGCCCTGCGAAAGGGTGCTAACTCTTGCAGGGCCCTCGTTTCTTGTGGCAGATCATTCCACCATATCGGGGCCAGAACCGAAAAAGCCCTGGCCCTGGTGGCTGCCAACCTGACCTCCTTATGACCTGGGATCTCCAGAAGGTTATTATTTGATGACCTCAAGGTCCTACCTGGGGCATACCAGGAGAGACGGTCCCTTAAGTACGAGGGCCCTAGGCCGCGTAGGGCTTTAAAGGTTAAGACCAGCACCTTAAACCTGATCCTGTACTCCACCGGGAGCCAGTGCAGCTGATAAAGCACTGGATGAATGTGATCTCGCGGCAAGGCCCCCGTAAGGAGCCTCGCCGCGGCATTCTGCACCCGCTGGAGTTTCTGGGTCAGCCTCAAGGGCAGCCCTGCATAGAGCGAGTTACAATAATCTAGTCTGGAGGTGACCGTCGCATGGATCACTGTGGCCAGGTCAGGGCGAGAGAGGTAGGGGACCAACTGCCTAATACGGCGGAGATGGAAAAATGCCACCTTTGCTGTGGCTGCAACCTGCGCCTCCATGGAGAGGGAGGCGTCAAAGGTTACCCCCAGACTCTTGACAAGAGGCGCTGGCACTAATTGAACGCCTGCAAGGGTTGGGGGTTGGCCCCCCAACCCCATGTCATCCCGACCTAGCCAAAGGACCTCTGTCTTCGAAGGATTTAACTTTAATCGGCTCCCACGCATCCATCTAGCCACAGCTTCCAAACACCTGGCCAGTGTGTCTGGGACTATGTCGGGACGGCCGTCCATCAACAGATAAAGCTGGGTGTCATCAGCATATTGATGACAACCCATCCCAAAGCTCCGGACAATCTGGGCGAGAGGGCGCATAAAGATGTTAAAAAGCATCGGGGAGAGAATTGCACCTTGCGGCACTCCACACACCAAGGAGTGCCGCGGGGACATCTCATTCCCTAGCGCTACTCTCTGTCCCCGACCTGAGATAAAGGAGCGCAGCCATTGTCGGACTGTGCCCTGAATCCCCACGTCGGCAAGGCGGTGGTCTAAAAGTTCATGATCGACCATATCGAAGGCTGCTGACAAATCTAAGAGAATCAGCAGTCCCGATCCGCCTCGATCCAGCTGTCTACGGAGATCATCCGTTAGCGCGACCAAAGCCGTTTCAGTCCCATAGCCAGGGCGAAAGCCGGACTGAAATGGATCCAAAGCCGATGTTTCCTCCAGAAACCCACTAAGTTGTTCAGCAACCGCTCTCTCAATTACCTTACCCAAGTACGGAAGATTCGAGACCGGGCGGTAATTGGATAGATCTAAAGGATCTAAAGAAGTTTTCTTTAAGAGCGGACGCACCACTGCCTCTTTCAACTCCCCTGGGAAGGTCCCTGTGCCAAGGGACAAGTTGATAATCTCACCCAGGGGGGCCCGCACCTCGTCCAGGCACGCTCTAATCAGCCAGGACGGGCACGGGTCAAGGGGACAGGTGGTGGGCCTTCCAGCTCGGAGGAATCTGTCAACATCGGCAGGGGATATCCGATCGAAGTGGTCCAATACTGGGCCCGAAGACAGTCGAGGGGCCTCTAGCTCCATTATTGTATCCAAATTGGCAGGGAGGTCATGGCGGAGCTGCAAGACTTTCTCCGCGAAAAAGCTCGCAAATGCCTCACAGCTATGGGTCAAATTCATATTTAAATTTGGTTGTTCCTCTAGGGTTGTTAGAGACCTGATTATTCTAAAGAGTTGTGCTGGGCGAGAGCTAGCGGATGCAATGGAAGCTGAGAAGTAGGACCTCTTTGCCGCTTTCACTGCCATCTCATAGGATGCCATCTCATGGGATGTCCCCAAATGTGTGCAGTAGGGGTGCACCTGGTTCTCTGGCAAAGAGAACACCCAGGAGCTCACTTTCCCTCCTCTAAGCTCCCATTTTTCTCGCCTTTCTACTTATCCATACCCAGCTTCAAAAGCCATATGATCAGTTACTTCAGTCCCTCTAATGTCATGCTGATCATAGTCTAAGGTGCCAAGGTGTCATGGCCTCTAATCATCATTGGCTCACCTTCTCTGGTGTCATAATATCAGATTATCATAGAGATTTTTCCAAGGCATAAAGCCACATAGCCAGTGGGGTGGCTGGTTCCGTATTTCCATCTCTGTAGGCAACAGTTGGTGATTTATAAAAGACTAAAGAGCAGCTGACTTTGTACAGGTGGAATGCTCTGTCCCACGAAACTAGGGCCCTGCAGGACCTGATCTCCTTCCACAGGGCCTGTAAGACAGAGCTATTCCATCTGACCTTCAAAGCCTGATTCGTCATTCCTTTTTCCCCTTCCCTTTTTCTTTGAAGAAACCTTTTCTGAGACCCTACATTCCCTGGTCTCCTTACTGGCCCTAGCAGGAATAACTTGGCCAGTTAGCCCTGGTGATGTTTATTTATGTTGTATTTGATGCTGTTCTTAACTTTTTCTTTTTTCTTTTTAAGTTGTTTTTAATCAATGTTTTATATTTGTTGTTAGCTGCCCTGAGCCCAGTTTTTAATCGGGAAGGGCGGGGTATAAATAAAAAAATATTATTATTATTACTGACAATACTTATGACAAGAGTTTTCAAACACTCTGTTGGTATAACAATCTTGAAATTTTGGTTTGTCTTAAGAAGAATAAGAACAAGTCAGTTAAGTATACCTCCATCTCTTCCCAGAGTTCCATTCTCAGGAGGAGTGGCTTCAATCCCTGATTTCTCTTGGGCTTTGGAGGTTAAAAGTGTATTTGTGAAGCACAGTGTAACATCTCAGGTGAGGGAAGGGATATGTTGGGGTGGGGATAGCAATGATAGTGAACATATTTGGGCAGCACCAATTATATTTCATTGCACTGTTAAATCTGTTTTTAATATGTTTGCGATTTTATTATTGTATTTTTTACTTTGGCTGTAAATTGCTTTGGGACTTTTTAAGTGGTAAGCAATGTATACATTGAATAAATCTAACCTCAACCTAGCATTTGTGGACCTACGGTCTTGCTGTTTTATTGCCAGAAGGAAGCTGTTCCTTAAGCTTTCTATGAGGTAAGAAAGCTTAAAATTCTCATTTTGGGGGATTTCATTGGAGGTTAGAGCAATCCAGAGTGTTAAAACACCGCTAATGCTACAGTATTTGGCAGTCAAATGTAGGAATATACAGACTTCTACAGAAAGAAACTAAGATTAGGGTTCTGAAATCAGCTTTAAAACATTAATACTCTAGGGAGAAATCTTGTTAAACTCTTAAGATTATTGGTTAAGGATTACATTAGGGGGATTTATTTATTTTTAATTGAAGGATATTCTGCAGCTGGCATGTATACCAGTTGGAAGCTTTCAAGTTGCAGCTTTTCTTCCCCAGCCACTTTGCAATTAATTCCAGAATGATGTACGACGGTATGTAACACATTACTGAAAGAATACAAGACACAAAGCTTGATTCATTACTTTTGTGCTCTAGACATTCGCATTATCGGTGTTTGAGAAATCTTTCGTTCTAAGAACGTGCCTGATACAAAATAGAACAGAATTACTTCAGGAAATGGAAAATGGATAGAGCATAGTTCAGTGGTGGAAAATGCACTTTACAAGTCTAAGGTACTGAGTCAATCCTTAGATCTCTGATTGGAGGATTTCTAACTTATATGCTCTGTATTTTGCCACCCACGGGCTAAAAAGATAATTTTTCTATCAGTAACGCTCCCAAAATGTAGGGCCTACCAGTTGTGTGGCTTGGAGCCCACTCATATGGAGGTTGATTTCCTTAAATATTCAACCCTTTCTCCAAAGAGCTTAGGGTAGCATGCAAAACGTATGGATCCGTTCACAGCTGTCCGGCATGGAGCATGATGCTGCACCCATCTTTCCTTTGGGATTGTGTCCTGAGGAGATTAATTAACACCTAGCCCCTTTGCTTCTGAGACTGCCAGTAGTGGACTGGATTCGGGCTGGGGCTAACATTAGAGACAATAGCCAGATGACTGGCTTCCATCTATCTTCTGCAATGGTGAGCACTCAGGAAAAGTGGACTGGGTGGGCAATGCTACACTGTTTACAAGAAGTACATTTAATAAAGGTAAAAGGACCCCTGACCGTTAAGTCCAGTTGCGGATGACTCTGGGGTTGCGGCGCTCATCTCGCTTTACTGGCCGAGGGAGCCGAGTACAGCTTCCGGGTCATGTGGCCAGCATGACAAAGCCGCTTCTGGCAAACCAGAGCAGCGCACAGAAACGCCGTTTACCTTCCTGCCGGAGCGGTACCTATTTATCTACTTGCACTTTGATGTGCTTTCGAACTGCTAGGTTGGCAGGAGCTGGGAAGCTCTAGGCTCTGTGGTTTAACCCACAGCGCCACCTGCACCCCACATTTAATACATCTTCTATATAAATAAAAATGTAACATCGTTTCTTTGTCACCAATGGACTCTGAAACTACTGCACCGATTGCCTTGAAATTTTGACACAACGTTGGGTTCCATGCCCGGAGTGTTTTTACATAAAAATATTACTTAGAAGTCACTTCAGCGAGTGGAACAAAGGAACAAACATATTAACCAATCACATATTTAGCATCATGACATCACAAAGCCACATAGCCACAACCAATCCTAACCAATCACATAGTGAGCAGCATGACATCACAAAGCCACATAGCCACCACCATTGCCAATGTGGTGACATCACTGCTGTGATACAGGCTATACAGTGTCAGAGAGCCCAGGATGAGAGAGGAGAGGGAGGGAGGGGGGCCTTGGAGGCGAGGGCGGCTTTGCCAATAGGCTATTGGCAGCCAACGGCACACGCGAGATCACACCCACGACGTCAGAGGGAAGGCGCGCACAAACTACAGAGAGAGAGAGTCCGTGAGGAGAGAGGAGAGGGAGGAGGGAACAGGAGACAGAAACGGAGAAACAGAAACGGGAAGACGGAAAGGAGGCAGGCGGGAGTTCAACCGGAGAAGCTGTGGTGAGTCAGGCGAAAGCGGGGGGTGTTTTTACGTAGCAATATTATATAGATGTCACACCAGCGAGAGGTAAAAAAGAAAAAAACATACTTTTTAAGATCCTAACCAATCGCATAGTGAGCAGCATGACATCACAATACTACATAGCTACATAGCCAACACCATTGTCAGTGTGGTGACATCACTGCTGTGATACAGGCTATACAAGGTCAGAGAGTCCAGGATGAGAGAGGAGAGGGAGGGGGGCCTTGAAGGCGAGGGCGACTACACCAATAGGTCAGAGGGAAGGCACGTGCAAACTACAGAGAGAGTGAGTCCGTGGTGAGTCAGGCGAAAGCACGCGGGGGGGGGAGACGGAGATGAGGCAGGCGGGAGTTCAACGGGAGAAGCTGTGGGGAGGCAGACAAAGCTGTGGGGAGGCCGGGGGGAAAGTTGGAGAAGAGGCAGGCGTGGGGGGAGACGGAGAGGAGGCAGGAGGAAGTTGCGGGGGGAGGGGCAGGAGGAGGCTGGCGGGACTTCAACGGGCTGTGGGAAGCCAGGCAAAAACGGGGGGAAACGCGAGCTTTCTCTTTTCCATTTCACCAAATGAGCCACAGCAACGCGTGACCGAGCCAGCTAGTATTAAATATACAGCTATTGAAGAAAATCCTGAGATTGGGCACCTGCAAATCCACTTGGCTTAGCTGTATGGATAAAAAAAGCATAACTAGCATAACTAGCCAGCCTGCCATCGGGGGGGGGGCAACTCTTCCCTGTGCCTTGGGAGGAGAGCGAACCTTGCAGAGGCTTGGGAGGGAAGCTGCACACCCTCCAGCCTTATGGTACGCTGGGCGCAGCTGGCGTGCGTGCAGGGAAAGGGGAGGTCACCGGCAAAGCCGCACACTCCCCCACTTGCTGGGGCACCCCTGAGAAGCTGGCGCCCTGGCACAATGCACCACTAAGCCCTATGGGAAAGATAGCTCTGATTTTGATGCAAAATGTGCAGGTTCCCTAAGTGATTTCTGTCCAATGAGCCAGACAGGCTGCTCCCGCCTTTGAGTGTTTTCAGCCAATGGGTGAATCAGAACAGTGATGAGAGGTGTTGGGACACTAGGCCAGTGTTTCTCAACCTCCTCGGGGCAACGGCACACCTGTCCCATGAAAAAAATCTCGCGGCACACCACCACCACATGCACCCCGACCCCCCCGCCCCGGGGGGCGGGGTGTCCGCGCGCCCCGGCAGGAGGGAGGGGAAGGACCCAGGTGGGCGAAAACGGAGCGGGAGATCGGCGACCGCGGCGGGCCAGGCGCCCGCCCCCCTCCGCCTCCCGCGCCCAGCCCCCCGGCAGCACCTCCACCCGGCCCCGAGCGAGCCCGGCGGCACCGGCACCTCCCGCCCGTCCCCGACCGCGACTGGGGCGGCAGAGGCAGCAGGCGAAGCGCCCGGCAGCCCTGGCGAAGGCGGCGGTCGGCGAGCGAGAAGCGGAGCCGAGGCGACGCCAGCCCGGACCGACCCGGAAGCGGCCCAGGGCGGCACAGCAGCCGGTGTCTTCCCGCGGCACAGCAGCCGGTGTCTTGCGGCACACTACTGTGCCGGGGCACACCGGTTGAAAAACGCTGCACTAGGCTACAGTATAGAACAGGGGTAGCCAATTCCCAAGAGACTGCGATCTACTTACAGAGTTAAAAACTGGCAGTGATCTACCCCCTTTTTTGGGGTTCAGGTCAAAGTTATTGAGCTTTTTTTAGGAAGGAAGGCCCTGTTTTTTTGGGTGAAGGGCAAAAACATTGAGCTTTTTTAGGGGAGTCAAAGTTGTTGAGCATATTTGGGGGGAGCCAGTGATCTACCTGTGATCTACCACAGACGTCCAGTAATCTACCAGTAGATCACGATCTACCTGTTGGATGTGCCTGGTATAGAAATTCCGGGGGTCCAAAAGAGCTGCTGTTTTCCCAACCCCTTTAGCTTACTTTTCTTCCATGTTTCTGTCTCATTTTCTAGTTCCTGAAATCTCTGTAGTTTGTCCTTCCTTATTTCATAGCAACCAGAATGCATTTTTTCCTGTGGTGGCTTTTAACATCTGAAAACCCAATCCACATACTGTACAGTGTTCTAGGCACAGAAAATCCTTTTGGCAATTCTGGGATGGATTATGGTCTGTTTTATATTTTGGCTTATTGGGAAGCCATTTCTAATTACACTTGTAGAAAATGTTCTAGCATAGGCTTTTGATAATATATTAGTACGGTTAAGAGCTATAATAATTCTAGCACTCTTGTACACTTTTAACAGAATGGTATCATTATTTTGCTGAAATTGCTTCCTGCAAAATCCTGATTAAAGCTAGTGTGCTATTCCCCCTTCTCTGTCCAACTTCCTGTTTTGCCACAAGAAATCTCATGCTATTGGCAATTCTACTGTGGCCTCGATGATATTCTTGTTTTCAGAAGTTGAGTCAGGTTTTTTGGTGGTTCGTTTCTGCCTTTGGTCAGTCCTTCAGCCTCTCTGTGGGAATTACCCAAGCACTGATGCATAGTTTGAAACG
Source organism: Darevskia mixta (assembly GCA_034641385.1). Classification (NCBI taxonomy): domain Eukaryota; kingdom Metazoa; phylum Chordata; class Lepidosauria; order Squamata; family Lacertidae; genus Darevskia; species Darevskia mixta. The sequence continues at coordinate 731,575 of JAWWNH010000139.1, read as the reverse complement.
CTTCCAAGCACATTGGCAGCCTCCAGTTCCAAGGCATCGCACTGCATTTTCAGGTTAGCTAGGATTCCTGTGGCCTGCGTCACTCTGGCAGGAGTGTGAAAGCTGCCTCGAAAGGAGAGGCTGGAAACTGCTGCACGCTAACTAGAGTTAACAATCCATACAAGAACCCCGAAGCTTGCTGAAAAAGAAACCTCTGTATTCTTTTCTGAACTTTTCTTTTTAGACTTGGTAGCAAGGTTTTGTGCATAATTTAGATGGGGCCGCAGCCATTGCAATGTGTTTATTTCTGTTTCAACCGCATTTCTTATTGCCAAAATGGAAAATTTTAATGAAGACCCCAGTTTTCATCTGTTGTTAAATCTGAGCCTGTTTTATATCTGAACTATATCTGTAACTATATCAATCCGTAATATTGATCTGGACTACATCTGTAACTGTATCTGCAACCAAGAGTATAATTCAGTACTGTAATGTCAACTTTTTGTTACATATATTTACAACAGTACTGTATTTAGATTTTAACAGAAAATAGATCAATAATATAGAAAAGAAACTGAATAATAATAATAATAATAATAATAATAACAATAATAATAATTTATTATTTGTACCCCGCCCATCTGGCTGGGTCTCCCCAGCCACTCTGGGCGGCTTCCAGCAAATATTAAAAAACAATACATTAACATGTTACAGATTAAAAACTTCCCTAAACAGGGCTGCCTTCAGGTATTTCCTAAATGTTATATAGTTGTTGATCGCTTTGACCTCTGATGGGAGGGCGTTCCACAGGGTGGGCGCCACTACCGAGAAGGCCCTCTGCCTGGTTCCCTGTAGCTTTGCTTCTCGCAGTGAGGGAACTGCCAGAAGGCCCTTGGCGCTGGACCTCAGTGTCCGGGCTGAATGGTGGGGGTGGAGACGCTCCTTCAGGTATACAGGACCGATATAACCTAATACCTAATGAATATATTCATTTAAAAGAAAAGAAAAATTATGATTTCCCCCTCAATCTATCTTAAAATCTACCAGTCAGTTTTGTATACTGTATTCTGTTAACATTTCACAAATGGAAAATAGGGACGCTCTGTACCAGACTGAGTTGGACAAGTGATGGAGTCTTTTAGCTCAGTAGCCTGACATAGCAGACAGTGGTGATGCCAAAACAATCCACACTCAGATGTGTCACACTCAGATATTGATCCCTTTTAACAGCAGATTAACACAGGGACATAGGAATAACAGACATAGAAAGATCTGTTGTAATATACAATTACTGATTCACACTTGTATACCAGTACATGAAATGATTAACCTGAGCCCAGAGCTCAGGTTGTAAGTGGGTGTGGTTTAGCAGGGTCTCAGCAGCTTCTGCTCTCCCACTGTCAGTCTTTTTTCTTAGTGCTTCCTGAAACAAGCAAGGAGCCATGCAGCCAATGGCTCCTGGCTGCAAGGAAAACCAAATGACCTGAATCTTTCCAAAAAGGGAGATTTAACGCCTGCATCTTTGCACGGTCCTTTTTGTAAGGAAACCAAGTACCTTTTAAAAAGTCATTTGGAACCTTTTTCCCATTCTTATTTTACTACCAGTGAATGGTGACGTGTTTGATGCAACTTCTGGAAACTCTGAGTAAAACATTCAATTATTTGCAAAGCTAAGCGCCTGTGATTTATTCTAGCCTAAGCATTTTTGTGGGAAACATTTGTTTAAAGGTGAATGAGGGCAAATGAAGATCTAACCAAGTTTTAATGTGCTTGGCAGAATTGCCATTGTGCTTAACTGTTCTACTGGACAGTAGGAGCTCTCTTCCAGACCTTTCTTCCCAACAAGATCAAGCACTGGAACCATTGCATGGAATTCTTTAAAATACGAGGCTTCCTCTAGGCCAGTGTTTCTCAACCAGTGTGCCTCCAGATGTTTTGGGACTACAACTCCCATCATCCCTCGCTAGCAATACCAGTGGTGAGGGATGATGGGAATTGTAGTCCCAAAACATCTGGAGGCACACTGGTTGGGAAACACTGCTCTAGGCTACTGTTGCCTCTGTCACTCTACACATCTGGAATTAAGTAGCAGGGCTCACAAGGTTGTATTGCAGGGGGTTGGACTAGATGACCCTCAGAGTCCCTTCTAACTCAACGATTCTATGGTTTACCTCTCTCATGTGTTAAAGTCCCAACCACATAGCAAACCACATCCAGTGTTCTGTCCCCTCCAAGCAAAAATGTTATTTTTACTCCATACTTTCTCTTACCCCATTCCTTCTGACAGCCGAGCTGTCTTTGCCTATTCACTTTTACCACACACACCCTCCTGATTTGTGTTCTGACTTCAATAGGTTTTGCTCCAGGAGTATATTCAATACTGATTCAATGGGACAAAAAGTACCTTTGAGCACGTGCAGAGTGCTGTTACCTCACAGCTGCAATCTTCAGGCACTTAACACTCGGGAGCAGATGTTTCAGAATGAGGAGTTAGCCCACAGTCCTCTTCCCTCCATACACAAAAATATACACCCCTGCTTTCCTATCTCTTCCCTCCTCCCTTGCTCCAGACAGTTAAATAAATACATTTCTTTCCCTTTCATTATAATAACTTACCAGCAAAATGGAAGAATGTCCTTCTAAATTTTTTAACTGTCAATGTTGATGCAATTTATTAAAAAGAGAGAGATTGGAGGGCCGAACCAAAAATTTCCCTAGCACAAATTCCTTCTGCCCTCCACCCCCTTCAGAGTACAGTTATAACTCCTGTTCTTTCTTATTTTTCTGTGTTTTGAAGCAAGTAGATCCTACTTTGCAAACGTTGAAGCCATGTTGTTTATTGGTCTCTTTTTGGCAACACATAGGAAGCTGACATCGTAGGTCAGAATATTGGTTGTCTGACTGAGCATTGGTCTACTGTGATTAAGGCAAGACACAGAACTGCCAGGTTCAGTTCTTTGCAATGCTTACTAATACTACATTATGCCTGGTAGAAGACAACTAGAATGGTGTGGTTGCCTTGTTGAGACTAGGGAGTCTGTGGTGCAAATTTGTGCAGTTTTAAGTCAGAAGCAGACTTTTGGGGATGACTAACTTCCACAGTTTGGTCCCCGATCAAAGTTGGGCCTTTGTTGTAACAGCATCTGGAACCTTTCCTGCTTTTAAGTCTCACTGGTCTTCCCAGTGGATTTGTCCTCTATAACACAATTTTCCGCTATGACTTCATTTTCCATTAACACAACAACGTGGAACATCTAGCAATAAAATGTCTGGGATGGCAATGACGCATGATGTCACAGGCAAGGCCAGAGGCTATTGTTCCACACAGTTCTTTCAACATTATGGTTTTGAACTTGGCAGCACATTCATTTGGAATGACGGATAAACTTGCCAGGGCAACCCTAAAAAATGCTGTGCCCCCTCCCCACTGTGTTGCCATGTAAGGTCCACCGTGTTCTTTTCTGCCTTATCTCTGCTACCAGCACCAAAATACTTCAGTTCCTTCTGTTCTGTGCATTTTCAAGTGTTGTTCTATGATGTGTATTCAAAGCCTAACTTAAATACCACTTCTGACAAAATTCTATTTTGCTGCTCTTTCTGGTGATTAGAGTGTTCTTGCTCTGCATTTTTTTACGTTGTCAGAAGTAGCCCCTCTGTAGAAGGAAAATCAATTTTATAGTGGGTGAGACCAGGGTTTTGTGCTATATTTTTGCATTGCTCTCTGTCTATCTGTCTGGTACAAAACCAAGAGCCTCAGCTGAAAAGGCTGGACTTGTGTGCAAATCTAGTTGTTACAGTCATACCATGTGGATCCCCTTTGAGGATTGACTGTATTGACACGGGTCTAAATCCTATATAATAATTCCCTAATGTCCCCACGTCCGTAGTGTGTGTCAGTGGAAATTTTCCACTGCGCATGTCGCAGACAGACGCTGGGATTGGAGCGTAGAGACCACGCCTCTACCTCCCCACCCTCCCAGCTCCAAGTGCTTTCCAACGCTGCCTGCCGCCATTACTGCTTACAAGGCCAAGCGCGGGGGCAGGGGCGCAAAGCGCCCCTGCCCCCGCCGCCGGCCACCTCCGCCACCTTGGCCGCCGCTGCCCCCCACCCCCGGGAAAAGAAGAAGGGGGAGGGAGCCCCTCTCCATCCCCCAACGGCCTGAATGGACAACCGGAGGCTCCCGCCGACAACCGGAGCCTCCCGCCAACGGCGGCCCGCACATTTTCGAGGGCTCTCGCGCGCCCGCTCTGGCGCGCCCGCTCTGGCGCGCCCGCCCTGTGAGCGCCCCTGTGAGCGCCCGTTTTGCCGTCGCTCAAGCGGAGGCTCCCGCCGACAAGCGGAGCCTCCCGCCGGCGCCGGGCCCCACACCTAAGAGGGCTCTCGCGCGCCGTCGCGTCCATCAAGGCCGCCGCCGCCTTGCCCTTTGCAGCAGAGCGCGCTGGACAGGCGGCGGAGCGGCCCGTGCGCGCGCACAGACGCGCGCGCCCCCAAGCCCGGCGTCGGCATCTTGCGCCCAGGACAGGGGCTGCACCGCCGCTGCCGCCGGCCCGCTCGCGCGCCCATTTTCTAAACGGGCTTAATATACTAGTGTATAATATACTTTTCACTGTTTCTAAGTGTCACGCTTTTCCAGATGTTTAGACGTTTTAACTTTTGTATGGATAATATGTGCTTTCTGACTGACGGTCGAATAAATTTTATTGATTGAATCAATTGCCCTCATTCATCTGCCGCAATGTGTCTTTCATCTACTAACTGGAGTGTCTCCTTGTTTACCTTTGCAAAGAAAAATAAATGCCAGCCATCTTAAAAGGTTGCTCAGGCAGCAGCCTCCCGAGAATGTAGAATATTGTAAAGGTCCTGCACAATTTTTAATGAGCAAATTTAACTGCCACAGCTAACCTCTTGCCTCAAGGCATCTGTTTTATGCTGTTAATAAGGTCACAACTATCCTTGGATTTGAGTTTGGGGACCTAGTAGTATTGAGCAGAATACAGAAAACAGGCTCACATGGCGTGGAAGGAGGAATAGGCATCCATAAGCAACTGAGGAAGGGGAAAGTAAAACTGACTTGTTTTGAACTCTATATGCGATACTCAAGAGATAGAAAGTGGAGTGAAAATTCCAGGGGCAATGCCACAGATTAATGGGACGGCGTCTAAAATGTCAGAAGTGAAACTGTATGTTCAGCAAATTCTGCGATTACAATAAATTGTGTAAATGGGTGTAAATTGCCAGTTGTGCCAATTTGCTATGATAATAATAACAACAATAATTTATTATTTATACCCCACCCATCTGGCTGGGTTTCCCCAGCCACTCTGGGGAACAAAATATTAAAATACTGTAAAATACAGTAATGATAACACCTTGGAAATATTTAGAAATAGTTTTGGGAGGAAATTGTGGTTCTTTGTCACATGATTAAGATGGAGGGTTACAAAACTCAGTAGCTTTCACAAATATTATGATTGCTGAATTTTTTGGGGGTGGGGGGTTAATCCTTTCCCCACTCATACTTCTTCCCAGACATCCATCTTGCTCAGGGTTCTTTGAGGCGGATACTCAAAGATATTCAGAATTGAGAGCTGCATTCTGTGTTTTCTATAACCCCAGGGCTTCAGTTTTTAGATTTCCTGTCTATATTGATGTGTGATAGGTGGATGCATGGATATAATAATGAAATCCAGGACATCACCCGCCCAATAGTGCAGAAACAGAAGCTGAACATGAGGTCAGAAAGAACATTTTTCAAGGAAGACTTTTGATATTTATGCACACCATAATTATTAAGATGACTGAAAAGTTTCCATTTTAAGCTGTAATAAGCTGAATTATAGACCAGTATTAACTGTACTTCTTGAATTTTGACATCACGTTGGCCACGGTATGTCACTTAATTTTATTGGTTAAACAGTTTTGAACACATGACACAATTTATTTCAATAGGGCCTTTGGCTTTCAACCATATATTTGGGGCATGGCAATTTTATTGAATTCAAGAGGGGAAAGATCTGAGTGTACATGGCAGCTAAATATCATTTGGAGACAGTGTTATAGCTTCCTCACTTTCTATATATAGACAGAGATTATTGTGCAGATGTTGCTTATGGACAGGAAGTTTGGCCTTCCCCTTCCTACTTTGCCGTCTACGGTGTGTTTGAAGTCAGCTGTACAATGTCCTGCTGGCCTGCTGTGCTTCTCTTTTAATAGCATATGTTTGCTATGGAGTCTGCTTGCGTTTGCAGGCCTCTTATGTTTGATAGGCTCTATGTGGAGGATGTGGCCTGTCGCAACTGTATGAAACGAGGAAAGGGGCTGGGATGAGAAGCGGTCTGTTTTTAATTTTTATTTGAGCTAGACAAAATCCTTATCCTTAACACTAAGGCGTGCTTCACGCATGACATTTCTCTTACATGGATGCATGCTGGTAAGGGTGGGGAGGTGGGAAATAAACATTATTTCAGACTGCTGTGACAGCCAGTTGACCAATCAAATATTGTTAGATTCACAGTGAAGCCACGAATGCCACTGTGAATGTAGTACAGGCACCCCCAAACCCGGCCCTCCAGATGTTTTGGGACTACAATGCCCATCATCCCTGACCACTGGTCCTGTTAGCTAGGGATGATAGGAGTTGTAGTCCCAAAACATCTGGAGGGCCGAGTTTGGGGATGCCTGAATTGTAGCATGTCACTCATCCAACCTTGTTAAGTTACACAAATTCATTTAACTTTTTTTAAAAGTGACATTATTAACTAATTTGCTGTTGTAGCTATCGTAAGTATCAGATATATTGCTTCGTGCTAATATTATTTATTTATTACAGGTTACATCAATTATTTAAAAATAGCTGTTCTTTGTTTTACTGGTCGTTTGACCTTAATCCTCTTTTGACCGTTCAGGTGTCCAATTCTAGCAGATATTCTGTTTCAGAATGGGGGGGGGGGGGTTTCAAGATGTCATGGAAAGTCACAGTTGTCTTAGATTTTCAATGTGTATCCTGCATGTGGCAAAATGGGTGTATTCACTACCACCCCAGATGATAGGGTACAGTGGTACCTCGGGTTACATACCTAATCCGTTCCGGGGTGCCGTTCGCACTCCGAAAAGTACGCAACCCGAGCGGCGATATCGCACAGGTGCAAAAGCGCGATATTGCGCTTCTGCGCATGCGCTTCTGCGCAGAACGCTTCTGCGCATGCGTGCGCGGCGGAACCCGGAAGTAAACACTGCCAGGGGTTGCCGCGTTCGCAACCCGAAAAAACATAACCTGAAGCACACGTAACCCGAGGTGTGACTGTACATGTCTTTCCAACATCCATGCGAGGGGAAAACATCCTGGCACAGCCATTAATTGCCCCCAGTTAGCTTGTTCAAAGTGAGCAGAATTCTGAACTGCTGGAGAAATGGAAGTTTTCTGTCTCATTCAGTTTTCCTTGTTCGAATAATAATTGCAAAGAAAAAGAAGGCAGAGGTGGCTTTTGTTTTTAAAGACTGTTTAAACAACTTTATTTTGGTGAAAGATTACTCAGAACAGCTATTTAATATACATAAACATTTATTCCAATTTTTATCGTATGCTCTCTGGATATGTTAATTATAAGTTGCTCTGCTATTACAATCGGGGGGGGGGGTATTTTGAGGAAAAATAGGTGCCGGTACGCACCATACACCAACCAACACCCCTGCCACTTACTCTCGCCCCCCCCCAATTTGCCGCTTCCTCCTCCTCCATCGCTGCTGCTTCCTGCAGAAGGCACAGCCTCCTGGAGGTGCTTTGGCACAACCCTTACGATTGCCAGAGCTCCTTCCAGGAAGGTGCCTGACGATCATAAAAGTCGCGCCAGAGCAGAGGCGCTTTGCCATGACTCTTGCGATCACCAGAAGGCACTTTGACGATCGTACGGGTCGCGTCCATGCACCTCTAGGAGGCTGTGCCTTCCGCAGGAAGCAGCAGTGACGGAGGAGGAGGAAGCAGCAAAAGTGGAGGGGGGGGAAGCGGCGGTAGCAAGATGGTGGCAGTATGCCGTAATAATAATAACAATAACAACAACAATAACACCTATGGTCTTTCTCCACAGTATCTTCTAAGTTTGGAAATGGGAAGGGCCAAGAGTATAATTAAAGAAAGAATCAGTGATACTGAGTTACAAAATTTATCTTAATCGACTCTCCACAATCTATAGGCCTCTCTATGACCTTCAAAGGCTCCATCCAGCAAACTATCTTAAGTCACTAGACAACCCCAAACACCACTGGGCTTTTTCCAGGGCTCGTTTTAATGCCCTCCCCTCAGCTCTCTTAGAGGGCAGATATAGTAAGATACCGATCGATCAAAGATTATGCCCCTGTGATTGTAATGAGATTGAATCCACTGGGCACGTTCTTTTATACTGTCCACTGTATCATGACTCAAGGAAAGAACTGATTGAACCACTGTTGGGAAAACTGCCAGACCGCTCTGAGGAAGCCTACATCAGACTCCTCCTAGCGGATAAAGATATGGAGACCACTAGGATCGTCGCAAAATTTTGTTTTATTGCGACAAGAGTAAGACGAATAATGACTGAGACTGAGATTTGAGCTTTAATCTCTGAAGGAATGTTAATAGGTGGTAAAGATCTATTAATGTAACATTTTAAAATCTTAATTTTTAAATTTTAATTTAAATGTAAGTATCAGTTCTATGAGATGGGTTCTAATTCTGTAATATACCGGTAACTCAATCTCCAATACTATATCTGGTTATGGATTGTCATTATCTGTTCTCTGGTCTTTGACCGTTATAAAGATATTCGTATAACAACAACAACAACAACAACAAGAACAACAATTTATTATTTATACCCCACCCATCTGTCTGGGTTTCCCCAGCCACTCTGGGCAGCTTCCAACAAAAAATTAAAGGTACATTAAAACTTCAAACATTAAAAACTTCCCTAAACAGGGCTGCCTTCAGATGTCTTTTAAAAGTCAGATAGTTGTTTATTTCCTTGACATCTGAAGGGAGAGCGTTCCACATGGCGGGTGCCACTACCAAGAAGGCCCTTTGCCTGGCTCCCTGTAACCTCGCTTCTCGCAGGGAGGGAACCCCCAGAAGGCCCTCGGCGCTGGACCTCAGTGTCCGGGCTGAACAAAGGGGGTGGAGGCGCTCCTTCAGTACTGGGCCGAAGCCGTTGGTACCAATGCGTACCAACAGAAATAAAGCCCTGGTTACAATGAGTTAAGCATAACAGAAAAATGGGGCAAGTCAGTAAATGCAGTGGGAACAGTTGAACTCACACTAATTTCATTTTTTTCATTTTCCATACTCTCTTGGATAGCAAATGTGATAAAACTTAGCAATTCCTATTTGGATTCCTTTTGTGCAGGACCAGTGCAGACTGTTTTTCTGCCTCTCCCTTATCAGGTTTCTCTGGATAGCGTTCAATTTGCACAGCCTGAGACTGTGTACAGGATTTTTGGAGACGTGAGACAGACACACTTGAGCTCCATACTTGCCCTTCCCTGCTATTTTTAGGGCAGCTGGGGAAGAGGGGTTCACCTATAAGGCAGTTGTGGTAATTAATGCCTTGCTGAAGGGTTCAATTAAACAACTTTGCTAATTTTTGAATTTTTTAGCAAGGTTCTTGAGAGTGGCAGATGTTGATTCATTATGGCTTTGCAACTTGATTTCGGGATTGAAACTTCCTTAGATGCTATAGTGATGACCTGTGCCAGGAGAAAGATGTGGAGAGTGTGACCTTGTTGTTTTGTAATAGAGCTCTCATTACTAGCTGTAATGAACCATGGTGCCCTTTCAGAACTGCTTTGCTGGTGTAGGGCAGGGATACAGTGTGCAGCTTGAGGGTAGGTCTGAGAAAATACTTCTGGAAGATATCTACTCTGCCCCATGGATGATAGTTTGCATACGCTACCACTGGGATGCATCTTGTCTTCTACATTGTTTAACTTCTAGACTGAATACAACTAAGGGGAAAGCAAAGTAGATCTTTAAAAAAAAATATCAGATTTTTGATTAGTTTTTTTTAATTGTACGCACAACGTTTCTCTTGTTTAATTGTTCAATGTAGCTCCCCATCCCTCATCAGTCAGTGCACAGCAGAGCGTAGTGCACTGACTGATGAGACCAGAGCGTAGTGTATAAAAATGGTTTACAAGTATTATAGATAGGTCAGCCCTCTCCTATTCACCTAGAAGCTCTCTTAACAGTCCTTGCTTCATAGCCTTTTAAGGTTTTCCAGTAGTGTTCCTTTTCTGAAAATAAGGTGAACGATCTGTGCATGCCTTCAGAAAAAAGGAAACCAGCATCACTGTGTACTCAGGTAAAAAAAGGTAATAAAATTGCTTCCGGCTAATGTGTGTGTTACATAAACCGGGAGCACGGATTGGTACCGGAAGTTCTACCATTAGCTAAATCTTAAAAGGGAAGTGCAAACTGTACAGTTCAAGTTCTAATTACACCCGTGAAACAGTGGTATAAGAAACTCACCCTAAGCTATAGGTAAAGGCTCTGGGGTTGCGCGCTCATCTCCTTCTATACGCCGAGGGAGCTGGCATTTGTCTGCAGACAGCTTCCGGGTCATGTGGCCAGCATGACTAAGCCGCTTCTGGCGAACCAGAGCAGTGCACGGTAATGCCGTTTACCTTCCGGCCGGAGCGGTACCTATTTATCTACTTGCACTTTGACGTGCTTTCGAACTGCTAGGTTGGCAGCAGCTGGGACCGAGCAACGGGAGCTCACCCCATCGCGGGGATTTGAACTGCCGACCTTCTGATTGGCAAGCCCTAGGCTCTGTGGTTTAGACCACAGCGCCACCCGCGTCCCCTACCCTAAGCTATATGTGTATGCAAATGAATTTGCATGTACTTTTTGTGCCCTCCCTCCTTCCCTTCCTTACCATGTCAGTCTTCGAATCATATTGATGTAAGCTAGAGCTATGGTAAATATTCACATGTTTCAATAATTGGGCAAACAATGGTATTCTCAGGCTCTCTCTCTCTCCGTGAAATGACTCCAGAAAAAAAGCTTAAATTATGTTACTTGCAACTCTTTTTAGTTTCTGTTTACTGCTGCTATTTCCTCTAAATGCTGTTGCTTCAATACTGTTGGTGCCATCCCCCCCCCCCCCAAATGTCGGCCATTCTAGCCATTTGGTAAGCCATGCATGGACCATGAAGATGCTGCAGTTCTACATTGCCAGGCAGATTTGGCTAGTGATGATGGCAGTGAGAGGCAGTAAATTAAGAGTGAGGACAAAGCTCTTGGATCATCATTGCCCTTCCTTTCAATAAGCAAAAACATTTGCTCTCTTCTGGAGCAATTCTGAAAAACTCTTAGGTAGAGCTATGTGTGCTTTTTGATGCTGTAACCCAAAATGTGAAACGCGTTCCCTCCACTTCAGTCATCCTAGTGCATAACATTGCATTAATTTTGAAATGTAATATTACACTCATGTGTCATATTAAGAAAGGTAATAAAAACTTTTGCATCAAAAGGCCAAAAAAATGAGGCTTGGAAATGAACATCTAGTATCCTTCCCTATTTCACCTAACCATTATATTGTTCATATATCACCATATTTAACGGAAGTCAAAATGAAAGACAGAGAATCTATGATTATGAGATATCAGAGAACAAAATAATAAAAATCATGACTGAAGACTGAACTAGGCTTATCCTCCCATCTGTCTCATTAAAATACTTAACTGTTCTCTGTGTTTGTCTTCCTGAAAATCAGCTTAGCTTCCTGATTTGTGCAGAAATGTTGAGTTGCATCTGTGACTGCTTACAAATTGATCCAGTCTGTGAATGTGGTTTCCAAGAGATAAATGTCAGAAGCACTCTTGGAAACTTTGTTCTTTGTACAACACTCATCCAAGACTCCTTTGCCTTGTATTCCAGCTCCTAAATCTGGTCAGTTCTCACTCAAAAGACCTTTTAATGATAATACTAGGAAAATATTTTTTTTTAAAGGCAACACTCCTCTTGACCTTATTTGTTCTTATGTAGCTTGTCAGGTCTGATTTTTCTAATAATAATAACAATAAAAATAATTGTATTATTTATACCCCACCCATTTGACTGGGTTTCCCCAGTCACTCTGGGCGATTTACAGCATATCTAAAAACATAATAAAAACATCAAGCATTAAAATCTTTCCGATATAGGATTGTCTTCAGATGTCTTCTAAAAGTTGTGTAATTCTTTATCTCCTTGACATCTGAAGGGAGGGCGTTCCACAGGGCGGGCGCCACTACCGAGAAGGCCCTCTGCCTGGTTCCCTGTAACTTCGCTTTTTGCAGTGAGGGAGAAGAAGAAGCTACAAGACTACAAGAAGAAGCATTTAAGGGATCATCTCTTGACTTTGACCATTTAAGGGATCATCTCTTGACCTTACTCATGTTCTGAGTTACTAATGGTGTGCTTTAGGGACTGGACTCTAATAATTTTCCATTAATCTATGACAGCCTTTAGGAATCTTAGATCTGGGCACTCCACAATTTTAGCAACATCACTGCAATCCGCTTAGGCAGGTGTGTTGCAGATGAACATGCAAATGGTTTAATTGCCTTGGTGAATGCTTAACTGCAATGGAATGGGGGACCTCAAGAGAACGCCATCTTGAAAGTGCTTCTGTGCCAGCTCTACTTAGAGTAAACATGAGCCGTGCACTATGGACTCTTCTTCACAACCATAGAGAAAGTTATTATTTAATCAAAAGGCAAAACGGTTGTGTGTGTTTTTGGCTTTTTCCAATCCTGAAGAGGACACATTGAAACTGAAAAAGTGACCTTTGCTTCCACCTCTCTTAATTATTTCCACTCAGCTGCTCTACTGGCATTAGTCATCTCCATGTGACAACAGATATGTGTCTCTATCGTTTGGCTGTCCTAATCTCAGCACCACCTTTTAGTATCGTCGCCAAAAGCTTGTACAAAAAGAAGGGATTTATCTTTACTTGCCTCCTTGACTTGGTGAAAGTTTCAGTCAGCACTGGATTCGTGGTCCCAGGTTGTTCCAGTGAAAACCAAATCCTGCTTAACTACTGGCTTGCTTGCCTTCAGTTCCACTTAGAGTTCCTCTGAGTTAGCAAAGACATGGATCTATATTGACCCTGTTCTCATACAAAAATAATGACTTCATTCTCTTTGCTGGAAACTGGCAGTAAGTATTTCTTTCCATTATTATAAAATGCTTGGATAGAAGCAACAACAATGAGCCATGCATCAGACAGCAGACTCCCTTGAGAACTGAAGATACCAGAGACAGATTCTATCCATGATGATAAATACTTTGGCTACCTGTTTTGAAACACTCCTAAGCCATGTTGGGGCTATAAACTGAAAGTACTGTAGTATGAAACCCAGCCACTATTAAAGTAAGCCAAAACCTATCAGTCTTTCCTTACTGTTCTATTCTCAGTAGGTGAAAGCAACAAAAGCCAAATCCTATGCAAGCATGCATACGTTCTTTGGCGGGGGGGGGGGGGGGAGATTACTGAAGTCAGTAAGATCTCTAATCAATCTTTATTGCGGCCAAAGACCAGACAGCAAAATTAATAATGGCAACATATACTACATCAGCACCAAGGGGCAGACGCTGTAGATGAAATTAAAAATTCCCTATAAACTTATTTGCATTAAAAATAGCACCCCTTCAGCTAAAATCTATGATCCTGAGTTTAAAGTCTAACCTTTTAACCATTTCCTAAATGCAAGAGAACTGCTAGTACATGGGTAGTCAACATGAAACTCTCTAGATGTTGTTGGACTACAACTTGCATGATCCCTGATAATTAGTCATTCTGGCTCCAGGGATACCTGGAGTTTGTAAACAATATGCACAATATGTAAATGAATCTGAATGAAACGCAAATATATGTGGGATTTTCTGTGTGGCGGGTAAGACTAGATAAATTGTGTGTGCAAGTAACTTCAAATCAGATTAGGACAGCCTCCCCTAACCTGGTGCTACTCCTACTATAGAGTTATAATCCAAAATATCTGTTGGGAAGCAGGTTGAGGAAGGCTGGATTAGGAGATGAGGAAGGAGAAAGCTTTATAGATTAATCATACAACCAGCAGCAGATACTGGATGTTAAATTAAGCTGGTTTTAAGATGTTGAAGTCATGCTGATGTAGATAAGTGTGTCATTTGGCTGTACACAACTCAGTTATTTGGAAGCATTGGATGAAAAGAATAACACCCAAGCTAAGCTTCAATTGTGGGGAAGGGCCACCGTGGGGGGGGGGCTCATTGTGCTGTCTCCCACTAGCACAGTTATTTCGTTGAATCTAGCCCCTTATTTTTTATTACTTTATACACTGCTTATATGCCAACATGGCTTCTAAGCAGTATATAGTCAATTAGAAAATATAAATGATATAAAATAAAATCAATTATAAAATCCATGCATCATTAAAATAACATACAGTAACAATTCCATCAGAGCATTAAAACATCCTTATTTAAAATTCATAATAAAGGAAGCCAGTCAAAAAGCATGACAACTAAAACAGTTAAAAAACAGCTAAAATCAATAAAATCAGAAGTTCAGGATCAAGCGAATGCTTGCTAAACAGCTTTGACTTCAGGAACTAGTTGCGTGCCAATATTGACGAGACCTCTTGTAATTCAGCTCGGAGGGCATTCTGGAACACTAGTGCCTAAAATGTAAAAGCCCTTTTCCGTGTCACAAGTCAATAATGAATTGTGGTCAGCACCAGGTTCGAGAAGACTTCCAGAGAAAACATACAGTACCTTGATGGAAAAAGTATAGGAAACGATAAACAATTGTCCCCCAACTATCCCAGGCGTTGTTTGATGTACCTTCAATTTCAGTTAAATGAAGAGAGTTGAAAAATAATTCCCTTTGACTTACTCCTACAGCCGATTTTTATTTTAGAAAATAGTGACAGCATGAAATGGGTCTCATCAAAGGACTTCCCTGCATACCACAAAATTGCTTGCATTTTGTAGTTCCTGGATTGTTGCCAAGTTTTTTTGGTCAAGTTCTGAAACTTGACAGTTGGTTGTCTCCTAAGCCTCATCATTCCATCTTGTGTCTTCTAAGTCTCCATCTACATATGTTGGATCACGCAACTATAGGGATTTCAGTAGGACCCAAGCAAGATCTTCAAAGGCGGGGAGGTGGCTATATACAGGCTATAATGCAGGTTACAATACAGGCTATACTGGATATATCCTAAGAGGATCTGAAATATGAGTATTGGTATTTCCCTTCTTGTCTATGGCCAGAGTATGGCTTGCACTGGTTGAGAGTCCAGAACCATAGTGTGATGGCCTGCGATTCAGACTCAGATGCTGAACCTGAGGGATCCCAGCCTGCACAGGATTCCCCGCCTCCAGAATCAGCAGAGCCGGGGCTAGGGCCTGAGTCTGAAGGGTCCTCACCTGTGCTGGATCCTCAGGTGCAGGCATCTGCTGAGTCTGCTCTGGCTCCTGATGGGATGGAGGACCCATTGCCTGCAGGTGCTCCACTCCCAGCCCTGTCAGGGGAAGCTGAGGTTGCCTCTGGGTCCGGTAACCCTCCAGCCTCTCCTGAGCTGCAGAGGCTCAGGGCAGAGAGGCAAAGGGAACTAAGTTCCCGCAGGAGGAGTGCTGGCCTCCAGGCCAGGAGAGGCAAGTCACCAGAGGATCAGGGCCGCCCTATGCCTCGGGGCAGATAAAAGCCGGCCAGACCCAGCCCCAAGTTGCAGGAGCAACATTGTTGGTGACCAGTTCCTGCTTGAAACCTGTCCTGCTTTCCTGCCTGAGCTCCTGACCCGCCCTGGTTCCCTTCTTGCCTACCTGTTCCCGACTTTGCCTGACTCCCTGCCCTGCACCCAGCTTCAGTGACTATGGACCGCCTTTACATTGTACCTCTGACCACGGACCGGACTTGGACCTCGCCTTTTGGGTAACCCACGGGACCAGCACACACTAATCCCAATTGTAGAGCTTTCTAGAATTTACTGTTGGTAGCTGAAACGAGTTTTCCAGATGTGGTGAAAGTAGCAACGGAGCAAAGAAGGAAATACTTTCTTCCCTTTGGTAATCTGGTAACTCAGAATCACAGAATCACAGAATCATAGAGTTGGAAGAGACCACAAGGGCCATCCAGTCCAACCCCCTGCCAAGCAGGAAACACCATCAAAGCATTCCTGACAGGTGGCTGTCAAGCCTCTGCTTAAAGACCTCCAAAGAAGGAGACTCCACCACACTCCTTGGCAGCAAATTCCATTGTCGAACAGCTCTTACTGTCAAGAAATTCTTCCTAATGTTTAGGTGGAATCTTCTTTCTTGTAGTTTGAATCCATTGCTCCGTGTCCGCTTCTCTGGAGCAGCAGAAAACAACCTTTCTCCCTCCTCTAACTCCTTCCTTCTCTCCCTGAATTCCCCTCTGCCGGTTCTGATGGGACTGCTGACTGATGAGGGAGAACTGTCTGCGAAAGTGGCAATGCACTGTGTGTGTTTAGCTAAGCCAGTGGTTCTCAAAGGGTGTGTGGCAGGAGAGGATGGCAAATGTGGTAGGAATCAAAGGCAATCAATGACACATTTAAACATTTCAGTGTAGTATAGTATTGAAATCTTTTTAAAAAAAATTTTTTTTACAGAATATGGATAGATAGCTTTTCAAAATCAAGCATTGCTAGGAGTTCTTTCCTTTTGTTTTCCAATGTATCAATAGAAGATTTGGTATGGTGCAAGCAAGCAAATTTTAATTCTTAAAATGTGGCCTAGAGAAAGAAGTTTGAGAATCACTGAGCTAAGCAGTCTGAGATGGTAGCTGGTATATTAATCATGCCTTGGTTAATGAATATTTTGACCAGAAATATGGTAAAGTTAGCAGCCAGATATGAAGAGAACCATTCTTCCTGACTGCTTCACTTAGAAATTGCCAGTTGCCAGGCTCAGTTTTTCAGTTGATAGTGGTTACTGAGCACTTGATAGGAGCTCATCATTTTCTCCTAAGTTACGGCTTCTCTGAGGGATGGTGATTCATTGTGATGGATTAGAGTGAGCCTATTGATTAACTTTAAACTAATATTGCTTGGCTAATAGTCCATTGAATTTATGTAATCAAGTGAACAATTCATATACCGGTAATATGTTTGTCAAGGGTGAATATACCAGTCCTGCCATAGATGCTCAGATAATATAACTCCCCAGAGA
The DNA here is from genome assembly GCA_034641385.1 of Darevskia mixta. NCBI lineage: Eukaryota > Metazoa > Chordata > Lepidosauria > Squamata > Lacertidae > Darevskia > Darevskia mixta. The sequence continues at coordinate 714,413 of JAWWNH010000139.1, read as the reverse complement.
CGAAGGTATACCAAGCAATTCTTCTGCATATCCCACTTACATCCAAACCCTTGGTTATGTTTGAAGGTTACTGAATATCAAGTCAAGAGTAGTCATAGTTCCAGGTGACCTAGACTGTTGTCAGTCTTAAAACTCCGGGGGTGTCTTGGACCCACTCTCAGATTAACCTCCCCTCATTTGGGTTGTGGCTGCCTCCGCAAGTGAAGCTGTTTTGTCTAGAACAATCTATTAAACAAACTATTTTGATAATTTCTTAGTGTACAATGGTAGTGGCAGCAGTTGCCTGTCTACATCCACTCAGAGATTAAATTTAGTTGGCCTGAAAAGATTGTGAAAGGCAACAAATTCTTGCTTCTAAAAGCAGTTACACCAAAGCACACATGGGAATACATAATTTATTTCGATATAAGCTTGTATCAATTAAGTGATTGATTTAATAAGGTAGCTTTTAAAAGAAAACCTATTAATATTAATGCAAATGTAATCTTGTCTAAGCCTGGCTTTGCCGCCAGGCTTGCTTAACTAAGTCATACGGACCAATTTTCATGCATCATTGTGTGATGCTGAGTAATCCAGACTAAGCTACAGCGAATATGGATGAGACAACAGTGAATCACTATTAGAATACTTGGAAACAACATTTCCCAGCAGAAATATGCCAGTTTTATTTCTCTTCCGTTTTTGATTTTCTTTTTCTCACAGACTCTGATGAATTGAATTGACTTTTGTGCTAACTTTTCCTTTTTTCTTTTTACGTAGAACCAATAGAACCCACAAATAAAAATATTTTCTTAAAAACTAGAAAAGAATCTTTAATCTTTATTAAACATTTTAAAACTTCCCTATACAGGGCTGCCCTCCTTGGCTCGGGGGTCGCATAACTCCATACCCTCCAACATTCCTCTGATGAAAATGGTGATGTCCTAAGACAGTGATGGCTAACCTTGACACTCCAGATGTTTTGGAACTACAACTCCCATCATCCCTAGCTAACAGGACCAGTGGTCAGGGATGATGGGAGTTGTAGTCCCAAAACATCTGGAGTGTCAAGGTTAGCCATCACTGTCCTAAGACCTAAGGAAAAGCGGGACATTCCAGGACAGCTTCTGTAAATCTGTGACTCTCTCTGGAAAATAGGGACACTTGGAGGATCTGAGTTAGTACTAGTAGGACTGTGAGAGGCATTTGTCGCTATCCTGTAAATAGCCCTGAGTTGATTGCTGGTGGGAAGAACCAAGTAATGGTTTTTTAAAAAAGCCTTTTTAGGATACAAAATTCAATAATGTGCACTCGCGCATACAAATGAACTAGTAAGGATTGTTATGTTACAATATCATTTGCAATGCTGATTTATCCTGTTCTTTTTCAGAGTAGGCTATGGCACTGCCTAGTCCACCCTCTCATGCAGGGGCAGAGCTCGGCATTCTGCAAGCGGAAGGCTCCACATTCAGTAGGATCTCAGATATTTCTTCCAGCAAGGGCTGTTTTCTGTGCCCATTTTCTGGTGGGAGAGGGAAACCAAATATAATGTGTGGCCTTGCTTGAAGAGAGTATCTTGGAGGCTTCAACAGCATCACTATGCAACTGATAAAAAAGCGATAGCTTAAGAATCTGTGATGGATTCGTCTGTTTTTATTAGTCTGCCAAACTGCATCATTCTTTCAAATAACCAAACTCTCTCGCTCTCTTTTTAATTCTGCAATGTTTGCCAAGGGCCTGTCAGCCTTTCCATTTGAAACCCCATATTTTCTGGGGTTTGTGAGCACATTGTTTCAATCTGGTCTGAAACTTGGCTTGTGCCTATTAGCAGATATGTTTTCTTAGCAAATTTAATATGGTAAGCTGTTCCTTAACTTGTTGAGGTGGCCATTTTTCTTTTACTTAACTAGATAGGGGTATTACTTTCCAGTCTACTGACTCCAATTAGTTTTATGAAAACAAAACCCCTGCTCACTTTAAAAATATGCACATTCCCATGTTTCATTTGCCACAAGATCTGGCCTCAGAATGGTCTGCTTCTTTACTTTGGTCAGTGATTGACTAAGCACCACCTACCTCCCCTCGCTTAACTCCTCCTTTGTACATATTTTCCTTTAGTGTATTTGCAGGGTTCTTCGTTTCAGCTGCCCTTTCCTTTTCTTTCCTTCATTCAATTCATATGCATCACTGGAAGAATTGCTGCATTGAGCCCTCATGGATTTGGCATTACTTCTAAGTACTATTCTGGATCTGAAGATAGGGATGGTAACAACAACTATAGATGAAATTGTTCAAGGACTGAACTGTATCCAGCCACTGTTGCTTTGAAGCCCTCATCTTGATGCATCCTATTTTTATAATCAAGACTCTTGTGGGTGTCACTTTAGTTCTACTTGATCTTATGTGGAAACTAAAGGTACTTTCACGGTCTATTTTTAAGTCATGGTTACAACATGAGAGGCAGAAGTACAATTTGCCCGGCACTTAATTGGTGGGATTTTTTTTTCTGTTTTTTTCTTCTTTTTGTCACTTCCTGAAAGTCTACAGCTGAGATCTGAAACCCAGGAACTGAAAATTAGCACCACAAGCTGTCTCTTAATCCCAAGAGAGAAGGATCTTTATCTGGATGCCAACTGTGCTTCACTATAAACACAGAGTTGGTGTAAGATGATGTAGAATTGAGTCTGAATGATACCTGTTCAAGAAGAATGTTTGCTACCACTGGAAGGAAGTTGCTTGGATGGTAATCTTAACAAGTAGGAGCATGTGCACCGAAGTAAGTGTAAGGTGAGGTAGCTGAAAGTGAAAGGTGGAAAATGAATGTGTTTAAAAAGCGCCCTAGTCCCCCTGCACTTTTTCAGAGATCTGTGTCTGTGCAGGATGGGGATTCTACAAAAGTAAGAGCTAGTTTGAAGGACTATCATTGGTGCTATCAAGTGAAAAGCAAGAGGACGTTGGAAGAAGCCGATTCGGATTTAGGGAAGCTGCTTGGAACTTACCGATGGCAGACTCATCCCAGACTTCAGTGGAAAGTGGCCAAGAGGCCAGATGCTGCAAGGACTGCCGAACAGCCTTTGACAGTGTTCACGTTAATTGCTGACAGTCACCAAGAAGACCCAGAAGAGAAGGCTGTCATGCCAGCAACAAGGCCATTTCGGGTTCCTTTCTGCAGATCTTTATCTGAACCTGCCCCACACTGGAAAGACAGAAACACAAAGCCACTTCTGCAACCAGAGTGTGGGGAGCAGGACAGTTATTTTGTCCGTGGCTTCTTTTCTACAATCTCCAGCAGCTTTTCTAAGGCTCTGAATCGGAAGGGGGAACAGAATGCTGCCGCGACAAATGAGGGAGTGGAGAATAGTCAGGTGGATTTGACTGAAGGTATTATTTTTCTACTTTTCCTAATGTTCTATAAGGGTGAGTGAATTACTTGTGTCATAGGGATTGTGCTAGTGTGCAGTGTCCTGTCCTGTCCCACCCCCGCCGAAATAGCCATTTCCATTGGTCATTTTGTAAAAATAAATGGTATGAAGAAGCTGGTTTGTGTTCTCTGGTTTGGTGTTGGGGGCGGGCAGCTAACCTTTCCTCTCCAATATATTAGCTTATCAATAACTGTTTAGTGTTGACCTGTTTGTGTAGCACAGTCAATGACCCTTTTGCGCAGATTCAAAGCATGCATGACTGTGCACGCATGCATTGCCACAAACCCAGAAGTGGCAGGAAAAGGGGATGGGGATGTTAACATGCTTATACATACTCTGCCATCACACACAATAACCTGGAACCCCACCCCCACCCAAACCAAGGGTTGCATGTACGGTATATACTGAATACACGAAGTAATACAATTTAATGGAGTCATACCATCTAGTTGTGTAGTAAGAAGGTGAGTTTTTAAATATCCCAGTTTGTTATTAATCAGCATAAACATGGTTGTTTAGATTGAGGGATTTTTACCTGGGTGTTATGCTGTCACAGCAAAGGTGATTGGTGCAAATGCTTGTCAGTTCTTAAACCTTTTTAGTGTTTTCTGTCACATTTTGCTACTGCCACTATGGGGGCAACACTGATGGAAAGGTTTTTGCCGTGATTCAGCAAAGCTATAGGCCCAGCTTAGGGAGAACCATATGCACAGTTAAAGATTTTGTTGAGCTTTCTGCTATCCTGTAGCTACTTGGGCTGCAAAAGAGGCAAGATACATTTCAGTTTAAAATGTTCAGTTGAGAAGAAAGCCGTCTCATTCAAACTTCAAAGAAATAATTCTTAAGCGTTTCTCCCTGTTTTCATTGAGGTCTTGCGCCATCAGCAGCAACCAGTAGCCCTTAGATCATGGCTGGGTTAGGTCCATGGCCCAGTAAATATGCTGCTCTCACTTTGTAAAGCACAATAGCCAACTAGGTGATATGCAACAAAATAAGGAGTTAGTGGGTGCAGCAGCTTACAGTGCCACTTAAAGTGGTGGAATTTTTAATTTTTCACAATATTTTCAATTACTATTCTTTCCACATATCTCACTTAATGTTGCTTTTATAGAAAGACATGGCATTGTTTGGAGTTGATCTGTATGCTTATCGCAGACCGTTAAAAATTAAAAAACAGGAATCATAGTTGAGTGTGATAGCTATCTGCACAAGAGTATTAGAGCACAGTGTGTTAAAGGAGACCAGATGCCTGGCATTTGTAATGACACGATGACATTTAAAGCTTGCTACTGGGAAGCCAGAGGCACAGAGGAAAATAATGCTGTCTTTAAATTGCACACTAGGCGCTGAAACTGAACCAGTTCATCATCTGAGATTTATGGCTTTGTAATCGGTCAGCTAAACTGATGCATGCTAAGATGCCAAGCAGAGGAAAGTTGTAAAGGTTTGGCCAGTTGGGTTTGCGGTCAGCAAACATTCTAATCCCCATCTCTGGATTTCAGATAAATCTTCTCCACTGATAATTTTAAAAAGGTTCCTTAAAAAGAGAATCAATCTAATTTGAACTGTTACTGATTCAACTGTGAAAAATGGCTGTAAAGTCTTCCATTTAAAAATCCCTGAATACTTTCGATTATCTCATTAAACTGTTGGAAACATCTGGAAACCATTGAGTCCATTTCTGGACTGGTCCTCTGCAATCAAAAGTCCTCTGATTATTATGAGCAGCTATGCTGACATGGGCATTTAAAACCTCTTAATCACAGTCTAGTGTGCTCTTGTATTGGGTAACCCTACAATTACTAGAAATAAAAGAGTAACCATCAAAACTAGATACTTAAGCTGCACTTGAAAGTGCTTCTTTTTGGCTATTTGTTCTCTGCAAAACATTATAACGCCCTCCCATCAGATGTCCAAGAAATAAACAACTATATAACATTTAGAAGACATCTGGAGGCAGCCCTGTTTAGGGAAGTTTTTAATGACTGATGTTTTAATGTATTTTTAATCTTTTGTTGGAAGCTGCCCAGAGTGGCTGGGGAAACCCAGCCAGATGGGTGGGGTAGAAATAATAAATTATTATTATAATAATTATAAATATTCTAGAACTTGCAAAATAATTTTCTGAAGTCTGAATGCAGAAGGTGTTTTTTTTTAATTAACACTTTTAGAATAAAACAATCAAGATTTACTAGCAAAACCATGGGAGAGGGGAGAATGCTGGCAAAAGGAGTATGATGGATTGCCAAGGTATCATGTACTGATGTTGGTTTTGTTTAAATTTGTTTAAACAAATCTGTCCTGGGAACCTGTTGAAGGGTACAGTAGAAATCAAACATACCTGTATGATAGGAAATAAACATGTGTACAGTGCCATTTGCTGTCAGGCAAAAACCTTTGTATAAGGCAACCAGGTTTGTAAGAATTTGTTCACTATTTGCAACAAGTTGTTCACTCAGAGATAAATACTGCTCTCTGGTCCTCAGCCCATTGATATATAGAGGGAAGGAGGTTGCAGACCAAGCCGCTTCTTGGCTGTCATGAGGCCTTGAAGAAGCTAATCCCAGTGACCATCTGACAGGCCCCATATGACAGTATGTGAACATCTGTAAAATTCAGTTCAATTCAGAAACCAAAGTGCAGACTTCTGGCCCCCAAAGAAGCATTTATAGAGGAGCTCCACATCCATTGTACACAGCTGCCCAAGTACCGTATTTTTCGCTCTATAAGGCGCACCTGACCATAGGATGCACCTAGTTTTTAGAGGGGAGAAGCCCCATTTTTTTGAGGATTAGCTCAAAGTTGTTGAGCTTACTTTGCAAAGGGAAAAAACCCTGTTTTATGGGGTTTAACTCACAGTTCTGCAGCTTCAGGAAGCCATTTCTACAGTTTCCAGACAGATGATCTAATCAGCCAGTCACATGTTTCTGGGGAAACAGCCTCCCTCTGCAAGGGGGCGGGGCTGGAATCTCTCTCCCCAATTGTTTGCTGAGCAGCTGCTCAGCGGGCTTCCTTTCAACACCCCCTTCTCTCTCTCTCTCTCTTTTTTTAAAAGCACGATCTGCTTTTGCCCCTGGGCAGTTCAGCTCCAGGGACCACACATTCGCTCCATAAGACGCACAGACATTTCCCCTTACTTTTTAGGAGGAAAAAAGTGCGTCTTATGGAGCGAAAAATACGGTAGGCTGTTGTTAGGAGCCGGAGTCAGGAGTAAATCAGAAATAACTAAAATAATTAGAAAAACCCACAAGTGTCAGTGAACTAAACTCTTTATTCAAAGAAACCAAAACAGAGCAGGCCTAGTTTCCACCAACTCTTCTCAACAGGTCTTGCCCCAATGAGGCAGTTGAGAGGACTGAAGTCCCCACCTCCCTACCGCTCTCTGAGCCTCCTCCCCTGATTCCTTGTCTGGCAGTCTAAGGCTCTGTCATCTTGTCTCTTGTTGCTCTGCCCTCTTCCATTTCTCTGCTTGTTCTGGGAGACCAGGGGGAGAGGGGAGCTGGTTGCAGCAGGAGGGGGACACCCCTTGGATTCTTCAGTAGCCTTCTTCATCTGTCTCCTGCCCCCCCTCTCCTGCTCTCTGTTACAACCTCTTCCTGCCCATTAAACCCTGTTGCCTGTTCACATTCTGACACTTCCTCCTCCCAGTCTGCCCCTTCTCCCTCTGACCACTCGTCATTGTCCCACCACCAATCCCCTGGCTCTGAGCCATCTTCCCCTGGGGGGGAAGATGGGGGTCCCCCAGCTGTTGCCTCCCACCAGTCCTCTGCATCAATCCAGTTCATGACAGCTGTCTACACAGTATTTCAGTGTAACGTGAGGAGTTTCCAGTGGATCCTGAGTTGACAATCAGTATTTGACAAATTGCAGAATTCAGATGTCGAGCTCTAAAAGGTTTAAAAACAAAAATGTGGTAGCAGGGATGCTGAAACCTAAGTGCTGAGCAACAAGGATATGAAGGAGAAAGGAAGGCTATTGCATTCATGCCATATTTGTGGATCTCCTGGAACAGTGGTTCCCAATTAGCAGACTCTTTTTCAAAAGCCAGGCCATGGACCCTCTACTTTTGAACTTTTTGATATCTCTACGGTAGTTTGTGTCCTCTACTGGATCTCTACACTAGGACCTGCCTGCAGCTGTGCAAGTTGGGCAGGCACCAGGGCAGGCAGGCAGCATTGAAAACACCTACTGCCCCAGCTAGGCAGGCACCAGTTGCTAGGGCAGCGCTATAAAGCCTACCTGCCCTGGGTGCCTGCCCATTCACCGAAAGGAAGACACTAAAGGGAGCCATCCCTTTGGGGGTGGCATTTGGAGGGTGGAGCGAGAGCATGGGCCATCCCATTAAAAAATTACTGTTTAAATTGGAATGGGGCTTTTAACCCCATTGGGTGTTGTATATTTGTGTGGAGGGGCACCAGTTGGGGACTACTGTCCTGGAGGCATTTTATCAACTGCTGTTGGTAATGCATTGCTGGGCTACATGGATCCTTCGGTGGATCCACCAACGCTGCTTTTATGGTTTGCACAGAGAATGTGTGATAGCGGATGGAGGCGGCATGTCTTGTGTGTATGTGCTCCTCTGATATGGAAGTGGCGCAAAACATCGTGTAGTTTTGCCTTGTGTAAGGTGGCAGCCATCCACCCACTCTTCAGAAGAGGTGTGATTGAACAATGATGCAGAGCTGCTAAAACTACCGTAAATTGGTTTTACGTGGTCTTAGGAAATACGGCTTCCAGATTCAAAAAGGGAATATTGGGATTCAGCCTGTTTCAGAATGCTGGGATCCGGCCTGTTTTGTTTTGTTTTCCTGATTGCTGAGAAATGCATTCTATATAATCACGTGGTTAGATAGAAATAGTAGTGTTATCCCATCATTGCTTTGTGAAGGCCCCATCTAATCTAAAAGCTGAAAAAGAAATGAGATAGCATTCAGCAAGCAGGTTCATTTACACAGGTAAATTTTATATTATAGCTTGGTTGTTAGAGCATGAGACTTCATCTCAGGGTCATGTGTTCAAGCCCCGTGCTGGACAAAAGATTCCTGCATTGCTGGGGGTTGGACTAGATTACCTTCGGGTCCCTTCCACCTCTGCCATTCTATGATTCTATTTTGTTAACCAATCTGTTAGAATCATAGAATTGTAGAGTCGGAAGCGACCCCAAGGGTCATCCAGTTCAACCCCCTGTAATTATTATTTTGCTTCCATTGGAGGAAGGGGTAGCCTGGAGATCAGCGGGTGGGTGTCACCCTCTTGTCATGGTCAGATCACTTCCTTGTGAAGTTTTGACTCACAGCTCTGATCCTCTTCTGCAGGGGTGGTGGACAAATTAAGATGATATGCCCCCAGAGACTAATGGAATCTAGTGAATTCGGAATGCCCTGTTTTCAGTAGACAAAGCAGGTGACTCTGTTGAAGCCATTGTCATGCTGTGTGAACAGCTCTGGACATCATTGCCCCTGAGTGTTATCTCTGGCATCGTGGAGCCTATTCTGAACTTTGGTACACCAGGCAACTAAGGCCAGACAGCTAGCATGCCAGTGGCAATTATATGAAACCATGGATTAATATCTTGGCTGGTTCTGGAGCCGTTAGCCATAGTTTCCTGTTTTGGATGAATCAGGAAACTGTAATTAATAGAAGATTTCCTGTTTTGTTTGCACTGGCTACAGAGGGGATGTACTTCAAAGGGGTTGCATTCTCATTGAGACTCTATAGAAATGAGTGACATTCCTGGAAAGTTGCTTCCCGCATCCTGTAGGAGTATTCCATCATGTTATGCCTACCTGCAGTCCGAAGTGATACAGCCCGGATACAGGTATCAGATTACCTCCTCAACAAGATCTAGACAGAAATGGTGACAGAATGTGTAAAGCTGTAAGGCAACTAGGGAACTAACTGATCCTCAGTTCATAAAGGAAGAGAACATTTTAAAGTACTTTTGAAAGAGCTTGTTTCAGTAAACACGTTCTGAAACCACAAGCCCCTATAAGAAGCTATAGTGGTCACCTCAATAGAAACAGGATGAGGAACAGACAAGCAGGGACAGCTTTGGGTCTGTTCTTCTGTCAGCCTCATTGGAACTTTCCACTCTGATCTCTATTTTGGTTTTTTTAAGAATGCCATTGAACCCAGAAAAAGTTCCAAAATGCATGCTACTTGCTGTTTGTCTTTTTTTAAATCGTTATTTCATTCTCTTTTAAATTCCAGGTAATGTTTTCAGCTCTTTCAACAGAATTGATATTTTAATCCTGCCAGGATCATGGGAAACTGGAAACAAATGAGGTTATATCATGTACCGATTCCTCTTGGCTGCAACAAGGCAATTTCTCTATCAGTAATGTGATGATGGCATTTCCTGGAGAATGTTTTCCTCCTGCTGCTTCCTCAGGACAAAGCAAAAACAAAATTATGAACACTTTAAAATCATTCAAAGTCAGCTAGGCCATTTAATCAGTGTATGCTGTCTTGTTTGACCTTAGCTGGACAGTGTTGCTGTGGCAGGCAGTCTTGCTTTCCTGGAGTTCTATTTACAGATTTCTATAAAGCCAACCTACTATTTTTAAGGCAATCTGGCAACTGTACTTTCAGCTTGTCACCACCTGTATATATTTCAGTGGGGAATCTTCAGACTCACTTTGTGGCATCATTGTACACGTACGTTATTTTAGATTTTTGTATGTTCATAGTCAAGAGAGGCTATAATACAAATTTTACCTTGTAGTTTTGATGCTTTTAAGCTGCTTTGTTTGTACTCCACACTCAGTATTTTGTTCTGTAACTCAGAAAGTTGTAAAATGCTGCTGTGTAAAATGTAGTTACTATATCTGGTTGTAACTGGAACCCTTTTCTCTGCTCAGAGAAACCCTTTTGCAACCCTTACTAGAATGCTGTATGCATAAGAACCAAGACCGTCCATGTATATTCAAAGCTTCCCCCCCCCCCAACTAAAATGGCTTTATTAAGGAAGTTTCAGTTTCCTCTTAACACTTGGGATGAACCATAGAACTGACCATCATGAACTCAAATGTAAAGAGGAGAGAAATTATGCTGTCTAGTGGATGAAACAGTTGCTGTCTGGTAGATGGACATTTAGAAGTGTTGCCATTTCTACCACAGACTCCTTGCTTGGTCTTGGGATAAATCACAACAACTCTGACTGAGCTCTCCATAAAATAGTTGTGAATATGAACACAGATTGCCTGAGCCAGCAAAGAAGACCCTTTTTTTGGGGGGGGGGGAAGGACAGGATTATACATGCACAATGATGCAGATTCATACTATGGTGCTTATTTGAATCTAATTGAATAGGCTCTCTGTCTTGTTTTGCACTGTGGGTGAAAACGTGTATACCTATCCAGAGCCATTAGATTTTGTATAGGCATAAAAAGGTAAAGGGACCCCTGACCATTAGGTCCAGTCGTGTCCGACTCTGGGGTTGTGGTGCTCATCTCGCTTTATTGGCCAAGAGCCGGCGTACAGCTTCCAGGTCATGTGGCCAGCATGACAAAGCCGCTTATGGCGAACCAGAGCAGCGCACGGAAACGCCGTTTACCTTCCCGCCGGAGCGGTACCTGTTTATCTACTTGCACTTTGACGTGCTTTCGAACTGCTAGGTGGGCAGGAGCTGGGACCGAGCAACGGGAGCTCACCCCGTCGCAGGGTTTCAAACCGCCGACCTTCTGATCAGCAAGCCCTAGGCTCAGTGGTTTAACCCACAGCGCCACTTGGGTCACCTGAACCCAATTGGAGGTGGCCAGTTCAGAGCTAAAGTAGAGGTACCCATAGTAGGTAGGACAGGTAAGGAGATGATAGACAGACAGACAGACACACACACAGACAGACAGACAGACAGACACACAGACAGACACACACACACACACAAACACACACACACACACACACACAGAGAGAGAGAGAGAGAGAGAGAGAGAGAGAACTCTATGTCTAATTATAGTATTCTTATATCTCCTGCTCAACTAAACACATTTGCTGACCAGTGTATTCCTGCACTCAGCACACTGGAATCTAGTTTGTTGATCGTGGATTTACTTGCATTTACATTTGGAAATCCATTACAAATGAAATTAAAACTAATTTTAACACTTTACTATAGCTTAGAAGAGAAGTGTGGTTGCCTAGGCACTATGTTGAGAATGATTAAGGATGGAACACTTTTTGAAATCGCTTTTCAATTAAGCCCTTCTAGGCTCTGGGTGGTTTAGGATGTTTTGCTATGAGGAACTCCAACTACTTGCCCAGATCCATTGTAGCACTCAATGATTACATGGCAGGGTGTGCAGGGGTGGGCAGCTAGTATTAACACACTTAATGCTTTTACTGAAAAGAACGGCAGTGAAATAACTAGCAATTACTGCTACTAAAAATAATCAGAGGTATATTGAGAAATGTCAAAAAATCCACCCACACTTGTTATCCCTTTGCTGGAATTATATTTGTGATTCTTTTTTTTTCCTGGTGAGGGGGAGTAGATTGCATTCTATCTATATCAGAAAAGCTTTGGAATGCTGTGGTGTTTCAAAGTTGGGCTGATTTTATGACTTTGTGAGGATCTACATTTGAAAGAGAGATGTGGCCATCTAGCTCCGGACTTCTGACTAAGATGCCCTCTCCCTTCCCCAACTGCCACCGCCGGTCTCTCTGAGGACCCTGAGGTTTTTCAAAAGGTCTGCCACCACCACCCTCCTTGCAGCTTGTCACGGCTGGCTTATTGTATGGCTTTAATTATTTTAGAATTTCATTGTAAACTGCTTTGTGAGGTCTGCCTGAAAAGCTGTACATAAATACCTACAAGACAATAAAGGTTCAAAATCAATGCATGCATGACTGTATTTTGGACCAGATGTTTGTAGGTATTGGCTTAGTCCTTTTTTGGTATTTAATGCCAAACAACAAGTGATAGTCATCCCAGAGATGAAAGCTGCCTCTCTTAGATCTGCTGTTCTTCATACTTTCATGCGTGATTACTTCATGTTGAGGCTACTCTGGCTGTAGATTCAGTTGAAGGTTCCTTGTATTGACTCTTTGCAGACTCAACTCATTCACTCACTTTCTCTCCTTGTCCTCTCCCCTTGCGTTGAAGTTTGTCATCAAATGGGAGAAGCATTTTGATACAGCAACAAAGAATTCATAAGGAAACTGAATTTTGTCTTATGTTCTTCCTGACCAGGGAAGACTGGGGAAAATGGAAGTGCTGGTTACCTTTAAAGTCCTAAACAGCTTGGGACCCAAGTTACTTGAAGGATGGTCTCATCCTGTGCTAATCTCTCCATCATATCGGATCAGCTGTTGTGCCTCTCTTGCATGTACCATTGGTTTCTGAGGTGCAGTTTGTTGCAACATGTGACAGGGTTTCTCCCTGGTAGATTCTTGTACAGTGGTACCTCGGGTTAAGTATGCTTCAGGTTAAGAACTCTGCTAAGAACAGAAATCGTGCTCTGGCGGCGCAGCAGCAGCAGCAGGAGGTCCCATTAGCTAAAGTGGTGCTTCAGGTTAAGTACGTTTCAGGTTAAGAACGGACCTTTGGAACGAATTAAGTACTTAACCCGAGGTACCACTGTATTATCTTCCTCTCTATTTGTGCCCACTGGCAAATGAATACTCATTCATTCATTCAGTTAAATTCAGGTGCTGTCCCTATAAGATAACTTTTGGGGGGCAGCTTACAATGAATAAAAGCAACTGAAAGACAAAAGTAAAACATAAACCCATTCTTTAAAAAAGTGAGAAGAGACTACATAAAAGCAAAACATGTCACATTCCACACATTAAAAAGGTTTAAAACCAGAGGGCCAGTTTGCTTAAGATTTAAAAGACTGGCATGAACAGAGAGGTGCCAAAAAGACCACAAAGATGGCACCAGGCAAGGCTGCCTGGAAAGACTATCCCATAACCAGGATTCTATTACTGAAGAGGTCCTCTCCCTGGTACTTTGGATTGTGAGGTTGCCTTATTTAATTTATTGTACAGTTAGTTTTTCCTCTTGCTCTTTGATTCTGCATTTAGTCTGGAAATGGCAGCTCCCCAGCATGCACATTTAATGAAGTAGATACTGTTTTTCCTTTTTGTAATTAAATATGAATGTAAAAGCACGTGATCGAAAAATGTATGTCTATAAGTTTATTTTCTGTTTGTGTATATATTTTGATTCTCCTTTAAAATGTTTTTTTTAAGGAATTGTGTTTGAATCATAGAACGTTATTGTTTTATGCCTCCTTTTTATATTTTGCAAGCTGCTTCAAGCATCACCTTTTTGGCTAGAAATAGTGGGGTATATCTTTGTATCTTACTTATATCTTTGTATAAGTAAGTAAATTTGTCTGGCTGTAGATTGTCTGAGGACAAGTCAAAAAACCATAACTCTGCACACAGCTTTTCCTGTCTTAGTTTGTAAGGTCCACAGAGATGGTTTGCCTCTGTGGGACAGCTTCTGGCTCCCTGGCCCTGCCTGTAACCTGCAGGGGAACTAGGTTCTGCCTTATAAATTTAAGGAACAATGTCCATGCCATGAAAACATGAGTTGACTTGTCTCACCCCTGCTGCCTTTTAAATTTTAGTTCTGTGATTATAACTGTGCAATCTAAGGAGGTGTTTCATTCTACTTTCAACCTCGTGGCATTTAGCAGTTAGGAATAACCTCTTGTACTTTGAAGGAAGGAAAGTTTGGGAGGAGTAGATTACATGTGGCTACAGAAGCCCATTGCTAAAAGGTGCCTAGAGTGTGATGGTGACCCCCTTGCCTTCTCAGATACAGAAAGCGAGTACATACACACCCCAGCAGGTGAAAGTAATTTACAAAGCTTCTGTGTATATATCAGTTTTGAAGTGTGTGAATCATCTTAGAAGTGACAAATGGAACCGGTGCACTAAAGTCATCCTCACAGAAGTCCCATGAGTGCTAGTTTCAGAGGAAAATGCCCTTTCCTTAACCCCTAGAACAGTGAGGCACTTTTATTTTCTGAATTAAAGTAAAAAGACATGCATCACTCTTCCGCCCAGAAAGGCTTGCTTTCAGAGTAAGTGCTTGAACACCCATCCCACAGAAGTGTATGATCCCTACGTTTCTACAGGAGTTACAAATAGTTGGTTGCACTGTGATTAGAAGGAGTTAAGAGCAGAAACTCTTGTAGACACATCAGGCCACCTCTGAAGGTAGATCATTCAGATGTATCTCCGTCATACTTAATGCAAAAAAGGATTCCCCATTCCCAGAATCCAGTTGGAATAATGAAGGGGCAGTGGGCTCCTCTTCCCTTATTTCTCCTAAGAATATATCTTTCCTTATTCTAACTTTGATAATTCCACTTCACTGTGGAATTTTCTTTGTAGCTTTCTGTTTGTACAGCCTTGTTCCCTTCAGTTTCTCTTATTACTTGGTGGATTACTGGAGAAAACTGTGCATTATGAAGCATTGCCCATAAATTAATCACCAGAAGAGCAGGTGTTTTATTGCAGTTCAATGAACGGAGTTCTCAGAAACTTCTTCAGTGATTCCAGTTAAGAAGACCAGACTCATAGCAAATATGAAAAGTTCTGAATTCACTTGCACTAACTATAATAGCTTTTGAAGACAAACTAAAGATTTTTTGTGCCTGCATCAGTAAATACCATATAAATCTTATCGCATTATGAGATGCATATTTACATTATTATGATGGTTGCTGTGGAAACAAAATTCAAGAGGTGCCTCTGAAATGTCTGTGTTTATATACAGTGGTACCTTGGTTCTCAAACGTAATCCATTCCGGAAGTCCGTTCCAAAACCAAAGTGTTCCAAAACCAAGGTGGTCTTTCCCACAGAAAGTAATGCAAAACAGATTAATCCGTTCTAGACTTTTAAAAACAACCCCTAAAACAGCAATTTAACATGAATTTTACTATCTAACGAGACAATTGATCCATAAAATGAAAGCAATAATCAATGTACTGAACTATAAAATAAATACGACAGTATTGTAGATGATAAAAATTAAAGTTATTTTTTTCTTCTTCCCTGCACTGATGGTAGTCACTGTTTGGGTAGGGGGCTTTTATCCATTTCCGCAGTCACACAATCAATCAGTAGCTGAATGAACTGAGTTCCACACAGTCACAAAAACAAGTTAACCGAAAAAGCCTCAAAAACAAAAACGCAAAATAAATAGCAAAAACAAAAGCGCCAAACTTAATCTGTTCTGGCAGTCTGTTTGACTTCTGAAATGTTTGAAAACCAAGGTGCAGCTTCTGATTGGTGCAGATGCCCTGGAAACAATTGCCAACAGCTGCATCGGATGTTCGGCTTCCGAAAAATGTTCGAAAACCGGAACACTTACTTCCGGGTTTTTGGCATTTGAAAACCAAGGCGTTTGAGAACCAAGGCGTTTGAGAAGGAAGGTACCACTTTATTGATAATGGGGTTTCCATTAGAGGCAGAAGAACAAAATGTCAAACTGTCCTTGACCATTAATGTATAGTTGTAATGTATTAATGTAATGTATAAGTTGTTTTAAATACAACTTGATTGCATAAAAGATGTCTCATCAGAAGATCTCAGGGCAATTCACAATATAATATACTATTAAAACAATTATATGATACAATACAATTAACAAGTCTGATACAGTATAATAAAGGTAGGGAAGTGAATGCTAATGTACAAAACAACACTTCTGCAATGAGACAGGGTGGCTGGACAAGGGATATTGGCAGAGGTACCGGTAAGGAGAGAGACTGTACAATTAAAAAGGAAGAGTGAGCAGAGAAAACAACAATTCCAACCTTTCCCCCAAAGGAGACATATTACACCTGTCCTTTAATCCCTAGATGAAAGCTGCTTTCCTTGACTCACCCCAACCAGAAGTGATGCTCAATGAGCTCCTTTGAGCTTGGCTTCTGGGTAACTGGGCCCGATAATCTTTTAAGCTTTTCGTGAGTTTAATACTCATCCTTGCTTTGAGAATCCCTGGCATTTCACAAGTTGACAGACGAGGCCATTTAACAGATGAGAGAAGAGCAAAATCTTTGCAGCCTGTGCTGAATAATGGCTAAGTAAGGGCCAATTCATGTGGCCGTTTTTGAGCTGGATTAACCTCCCTGTTGTGACTTTTTGTCTCTTTTAGTCATTACGTGTTCTTGAGAAATCGACTTGAGTAGGCAAGGGTGCAGTCAGTTACCATGTCCTGTAACAAATCAAAATGGGTAACATTGCATGGAGGCGGTTTCTCAAGGCCAGTTCATAAATTTCAGGGAATCAGCACAATACTTGGTGACATAATTCCCTCTCTCAGAAATGATGAATTGGCCTAAGTGGGAGGTGTCCACTTAGTGTTCTAGGAAGAAGCATTCTGAAAAGTTTGGGTAACTGCATATTATTTGAAGGAGATAATTTGGGCTCACAAATGTTGACTACTCTTGGTAGCAGCCAAAATATACGGTCAGTTCACTAATCTCTCCATCACATCACTTACCTTCTTCCCTTTGCTTCTTTTTAATTCCTAAGGCCCTCAGCTTCCCTTGGCTTCTGCATCTTTGGCACATCCCTAAGCTAAATAGTTTGCCAAATAATTTCATAGAATCATAGAATCCTAGAGTTGGAAGAGACCACAAGGGCCATCCAGTCCAACACCCTGCCAAGCAGGAAATACCAT
This sequence comes from Darevskia mixta, assembly GCA_034641385.1. Taxonomy (NCBI): domain Eukaryota; kingdom Metazoa; phylum Chordata; class Lepidosauria; order Squamata; family Lacertidae; genus Darevskia; species Darevskia mixta. The sequence goes on along the minus strand of JAWWNH010000139.1, from coordinate 697,366 downwards.
CAAAGCATTCCTGACAGGTGGCTGTCAAGCCTCTGCTTAAAGACCTCCAAAGAAGGAGACTCCACCACACTCCTTGGCAGCAAATTCCACTGTCAAACAGCTCTTACTGTCAGGAAGTTCTTTCTACTGTTTAGGTGGAATCTTCTTTCCATGCTCCGCGTCCGCTTCTCTGGAGCAGCAGAAAACAACTTTTCTCCTTCCTCCATATGACATCCTTTTATATATTTGAACATAGCTATCATATCACCCCTTAACCTTCTCTTCTCCAGGCTAAACATACCCAGCTCCCTAAGCCATTCCTCATAAGGCATCGTTTCCAGGCCTTTGACCATTTTGGTTGCCCTCCTCTGGACACGTTCCAGCTTGTCAGTATCCTTCTTGAACTGTGGTGTTCAGAACTGGACACAGTATTCCAGGTGAGGTCTGACCAGAGCGGAATACAGTGGTACTATTACTTCCCTTGATCTAGATGCTATACTCCTATTGACGCAGCCCAGAATTGCATTGTCTTTTTTAGCTGCTGCATCACACTGTTGACTTCTATAGTTTCTGGGCATAAAGGGGATCCTTTCTCAAACACTTGTAATTTTTTTTTTTTAAACTGGAGTGCCAATTTAAAACATATTTTATAAAGCAGAGCAGCTAAGCAACTGCCTCTCAGCTGGCTTGCAGATGGTCGAAGAAGATGAGGTGAGGCTAATTGCTTTTTCATTTTTCATTTTCCTCTTTGTTCACATCCTGTAGCAGCCTTGTTCAGGAAGTGGAATGAGGGTAGTTTAGTTTTGCGTGCTTTTTGGTAACCTCTTGATCAACGATGTTAAAAATAGCACAATGAATTTGTATTGGAACTCAGGCTAAGTGAACCCTCTCACCCCCTGTATGCTGCCCAGTGTGCAGGTCACAGATGTGGGGGGAAAGCATTTTGGCATTTATGCCGGGCAGATGAGTTTCTAGGCTTAACGTTTAGTTCTGACAGCAGTTTCTTAAGTGGTGAGAAGCCCTCATTTTACCTTCAGCTTTTTTGTGCTACCTTCAAATACAACATGGACCAGTTATTCTAGGGTGCAGTCATTTAGACTATCTGGAAAGTTCACCTCTTAGTTGATAGTGGTGCACACATCTACCCAGGTCTATGTGATGGTAATTGAAGTCACCCATTTCTACAACATTTGCTCCTTTTGATGCTTCCCGTTCAGTTTACATCTCAAGATCACGCTTACCATTTTGATGGGGGTGGGGAAGTACTAGCAACACAGTGCTAAATTACTTTTGGGGCTGGAAATTGTCGCCCATAGTTTGTATCCAGAGATGACTGTTTGCTGCTGGCTGTTTGCCATTCTACCAGGTTCCAGGTATGCCTGCAATATCTGCTTCTTCTTTTTTGCTTTTAAAACCAAGCACTCCACCTTGCCCATTTTGCTTCAGAGGCTTCTAGCCCTGGCACCTGTAACCATTCTCTCCCTAGGTGTCATTGGCATGTATGTTTCTTTGGCTTCCATGAATGGCTATCCATTGTCTAGTTTCCCCCCTGTTTTCATTTGGTCCATTTTTACCCTCATCCCAGCCCCTGTTGGGTTTTTTCCAGGGATCATTTTAAAAGCTGTTCTGCCATATTTTTTATTTTAGGCTGGTTCTTCTTTGAATGGTACCTGTTCCTTTTGTGGATCATATCCACAGGTCATATTTGTTGTAGATTTATGTGGCTTGTTTTGTCAGTACAAGTACTTAAAAATGAAATCTATTTCCGAGTAAAGTTGTTATGTCCTTGTTTTTACTTCCTTTCACCATAACGTAGCCTGACAGTTTTGACTTGATGGTACAGTGGTACCTTGGTTTAAGAACAGCCCTGTTTGCGAACTATTCGGTTTATGAACTCCGCAAGACCAGAAGTAGTGTCCCAGTTTGCAAACTTTACCTCAGTCTAAGAACGGAAGCCAAATGGTGGAAGGGCACCGGCGGTGGGAGGCCTCATAAGGGAAAGCGCACCTTGGTTTAAGAACGGTTTCGGTTAAGAACAGATTTCCAGAACGGATTAAGTTCGTAAACCGAGGTACCGGTACCACTGTATATTGAGTCAGAACAAGTGAACAGTTGGACTTCGAAAGGTGGATCTTGGTTCAAATGCATCCTCACTTGGTTGCCAGTCACTAATCTCTTAAATATTTTGTGTATGTTATTTTCACTACCATAATCATGTAGAAGATAACTTCAGGGTTATTAGATGGCAAGGTAACACTATATTAATGAAAAAGATTCCATTCTCTCTGGTGCTTCCAGCAGAGACGATTGTATGTACCCCATTATCTCTTGTCATTTTTGATTTCCTATATTAGCTGGCCAGTAACATAAAGCAACTCTATCAAATTACTATAGTGAAAAACTATTACTGCATCTCCCTTTGTCATTCCAGATAGAAAATTTAATTTGTCTTCCAATATCTTGCCCTCAGCTAATTTATATAGTTCTTAATGTTCCACTTCACAATGAAAATGTATGTTGATCTTAGAAGCACTCTAGAATCTGAATGCACCTTATCAAAACTCCATCTTCCTCAAATGTGGTTGGATTTCTTAACTGGTAACCCTTGTTTATTGTTTTTCTTAAAAAATGAATAATTGAATTTATAGAAACAAGAATCCTGGCAGCAACTGATTATTCATTATTCATTTTACATCTTCTTATGTCCTGGTTTGAGTTTGACCTAGTAGATCTTTACATGCACATAAATTATGTTCTCTCCACAACACGAAAAATTTCAATTACTGTTGGGATTAAAATACAAAGAACAAATCACTGCAGCAATTGGAGATTTAATTGGATGCACTAATTCTCTATATTTTTTTCAGATTTTGAGAAAGTTGATTATCAAAGATATTTCAAATGTACAGTATTGCAAATATTCTTTTAAATTGATCCATAAATGGACTTATTAGATGCTTCTAGCACTATACCAGAATTTAATGTATCATGTTGTTAGGTATTCTCTATCTTTCTCACTGCATCGTGTAAATAATTGGCCCAATGTGTGCATTTAAATAAGGTGGATGTTTTATTTGATAAATCAACTCAAGTTGTCACTGTTCAGGCTATTTCCCCAGAGAAGGAAGGCTTTACAAGGTGTGATTAAGATAAAGTAAAGCAATAAACACATTTTAACCTGTTTGAAATTTTCACTGGCATTTACTTGTGGCTTCTAATACTGAACTTCTTATTGGGAATGTAAGTTTAAAAAATAAAATAAACAGCAGTAATGTGCAAGTTTCCCAGTTACACTTACCTTTTTTAGTGCTCTAAAACTATAAGTATCTCAACCCCTTTTAGTGTCTTATACTTTGATAGAACAGTTTAGTGCTGACAACTCACTTGTTAGGTAGTTATACAAATTATTTAAAATTCAGATGCTGCAGATGCCATTTCTGGTGACCTTTTCTTTTTCAATAAGCTTTTGAAAATTAAAACTTTGGGGTTGATGGTCGCTTTTTAAAATGCATTGGGAGTAGTACCTTCTCCATTCATCTCATTCGTTAATAGATTTTTAGAAGAAAGTTAAGGCAGACTGCTTTTGTTTCAAAAAAATAAATAAATTCTAAGGAAAACCTATTTTAAAATGAAACTTTGGAGGGGTTGAGACAAGTTCAAACTGAACCTTGCCAATAAGATGAGAAATTCTGTTCTGTGAAAAACCTCAAACGAGAAGAAACCATTCTCTCCTCTGATGCCTATGAGCCCACTAGACATGACAACGGGAACCACAGTGCAGTGGTGCTGGTGTGTAAATATAACTATTGCAAAAAGAAACACCCACAATTCCACAAAGCTTTGGGAACAGCCTTTGTTTCTCATGAAAAGGGCCCATGCAAGCTTGTTCACCCATCTCCATTTACTACTTCAAAAAGCACTTCATATAACCTTCTTGCTAAGAGCATGGTTGAAGGATTCAGAGGAAAGCTAACATATTTGTAAGTAAGCCTGTTTGGAACCCTTCTGTTGTTTTTAAAAGTCACTTGGGGAGAATAATGTAAGCAAAGAAACCCTACGCATCCCAGGAAGAACCCAGTTCTTGTGTCAATAAAAGATGCAGAAAAGAATGGAAGCAGAAAATGGCAGGTACAGCAGTTGGGCCAGTCTTGAGAGGCAAAACTTCCATAAGCCAAGCACACACACACACACACACAGAGAGAGAGAGAGAGAGAGAGAGAGAGAGAGAGAAATCCTATCAAACCAATTTCTGGAATAGGGCACAAATAACCCCCAGGAATAAAAAAATTAGGCATCATGCTGGTAACAGCATTTCTCTCGTCCTTCTAAATGACTAGCAGTGCATTGGACAATTACGTAGGTGCCCAGGGTGGTGCCAGCCCTGTATAGGATTATTCTCCAGTCTGCTTTAGAGACTCAAGGGAAGGCTATCAGAGATCAAATAACAGTGCCAGATATGGTAAATCATTGCCAATCCATTTATTACAGAATATGTTGCTTCACATACAGCAGCTAGTGAGTCGGTACTTCGGGAGAATAGGGAGCTATACCTTCCAAGGCTTTGGAATCGGCGCCAGCTTAGTTCTTCCTTTAAGGTTTCTAATTTGCTTCTCTCGATTTTCCTGATCTGCTCCAGTGGTTCTCACTCAGGAACTTGATGTCTGAGGCTTACGTTGAAGACAGGGGAGATGGGCACTGGGTCCAGGTGGGCAGACTGAAAGGTATCCCATACAGTAAGAGGGGATTCTCTGGAACAGGCATACTGAGCATAGCTGTCAACTTTCGGATTTGAAAATAAGGGATTTTTTCCAAACTTTCAGATTTGAAAATAAGGGATGCCACTAGGGCGGTGCAATGGAACTAAGTAGCCTCGCCACCCTGCGCTCCAGAGGCTGCGCGCGAACGGGTGAGCGAAAGAGCGAGCGCATAGATGGCAGGCAGGCTGTCTGTCTGGTTGGGCGTGAGGGTCTGGCTGCACAAGGCATGCAAACTCCGCCCCCCGTCGGTCTCAGACTCCTTATTGGCAGCCGAGCAACGCAGCTGAGGAGCCTCCCTGGCCGGCAGGGAGGGAGAGGAGCTGCTTCCTTTGAAATCCGGGAAATTGAAGGGATATCAACAATCCGGGATAGCAGTGGGAAACGGCATTGGAATAAGGGAGTTTCCCGCCAAAAAAAGGGAGGGTTGACAGCTATGATACTGAGCCTGCCTTGTCTTCCCTTGGAGCTTTGATGAGACATCCCTGTCACCCTGCCCCACTTGTCTGACCTCAGGTTCTACACTGAAATTAGGGGCACTTCCTGTATATTATGGGAGTGACCATCTCTCTCAAATGGGGTTCTGAGATCAGCACTCCTGCCTCTTCCAATCAAACTGTTGGGAGCTAAGGGGTTAAGCTCCCAGATTCCTCCCATTAAAGTGAAGGGAGCTAATACCAATTATTTCCTCTACAAAAAGTAGGGTTGGCCCACTCAGGACTTGCATGCAATCCTCCTCCGCACCCGGTTCATACTTCCTGGTCCTGTTAGTTCTCCTTCCCTGGAGCTTGTTTTCTGTCTCTTTCCTCCTGTCAAGCTGCTGGGTTCATTTATATAGGATTCCCGGCCCTGCCCTTCATCATGCTCCATAATCTGCAGTTTATCCCATTGGAGGAACCTAGTCCTGAAAGCACTGGTGGTGCCAATAATGCTGGTGTCATGCCACTGGAAGGACAAGCATTGAGTCTGCAGTGGGTCAGGGAAGGCCATGTTTTAAAAGGGTTTGGTTTGGGGTTTTTTTTTTTGGAAATAGGGACATGGGATAAAGGCTCAGAAAGGGGCTGGGGTGGGGGGGAATGAAAGTCAGTTGTGCAATTAAGAGTAACGGGATAGGCAAGTCAATTTTAGAAGTAAGGACCAGAACTTTGAAGAAACGTGCAGGGACTTAAAGCACTGGGAAACAAAGGCATTGCAGTGGGAAGGGGTTTAAACACTACCAGCTGGCGATATAGCAGGAAGCAGAAGGCCCAAAAGAATAGGAGCGTGGCTCTCAATACTTTTGAATTACTTAACAGTGTTTTCAGGGTCACCCGGTAATGTTTATTTCTGTATTTTTCCTGTACGTACTTCCTAGAAACCGGAGTTGCTGTGGGTGTGGATTCACCACCACCTAGTGGTGAAGGTTTGCTTAAATGTCACACTGCTGCTTTTTGCGAAACTCTTCTGTAGAAACGAATCATAGCTCTGCCCTTTTGGAATAGTTTGTAAAGATGCTTTGAAAACTAAGATACGTTCATTTCTTTCTATTTTGCTTTTCCATGGCAGCCAACCACCGTGTCTGTCTTATAGTTCCTTCAGTCTCAGTAGCCTACCTTTTTTTTAAAAAAAAAAGGTTTTATAACCCCCATTTTGTGATTGTAGATGATGGCTGGAACAAGCTGTGGTGGGCCCTCGAGCTCATATTCTCCCTTCTGCTGTTTTTAGATCACGGCTTGTTCTCAGACCATAAGCAAACCACCGTTTCCTGAGTTCAGACTTCAGTGAGAACTGTGGTTAGTTTTTAAATAAAAGCATTGCAGTGGGAAGGAGTTTAAGTGCCTTCACAGAAAAAGGAGCAGGAGTGAGGAGAAGCATGCAAATCTGAAGCTTGCTTTGGCTCATTCTTGTAGGGGAGAAGCTGTGGTTCCCCATTACATCTCAACAGAGTTGATGCCTTCAGTGATTCTTGGTTGATGTTATAAAGAGATCCCATAGCAAGATTGTAACTTTGGTGCAGAAGAAAGTGAGAACTTAGCCACACTGCCACCACGCACCTTTATATTTCCAACTAAGAAAAGAGCAGCTGTTTCCTGTTTATGGGAAAATTAATTATCATCATCATTATTATTATTCTCATCTGACTGGGTTGCCCCAGCCACTCTGGGCGGCTCCCAACAAAAAATAGTAAAAACACAATACAACATCAAGCACTAAAAACTTCCATAAACAGGGCTGCCTTCAGGTGTCTTTTAAAAATCACGTAGCTGTTTATCTGTTTGACATCTGCTGGGAAGGGCGTTCCACAGGGCGGGCGCCACTACCGAGAAGGCCCTCTGCCTGGTTCCCTGCAACCTCACTTCTTGCAGTGAGGGAACCACCAGAAGGCCCTCGGAGCTGGACCTCAGTGTTTGGGCTGGATGATGGGGGTGGAGATGCTCCTTGAGGTATACAGGTATACACACATCCCGACCCTGGTCTGTTGAATTAACTGCTATAAAGGCTTTATACCTACTGATAAGTTGTCAGATGGCTTTTCGGGATTATTATTTGTTTTTTGTTCTTGAATCCAGCTTGTTTAGATACTGCTATGGATACTGTATTGCCATTGCTATGGTTTTCAGCTTCTCAATAAGCTGATGACTGATGGGTGGTTTAGTACTATGTGTACCACAATGGTACCTCTGGTTATGCACGCTTCGGGTTATGAGCTCCGCTAACCTGGAAGTAGCTGCTCCTGGTTGCGAACTTTGCCCCAGGATGCGAGCGGAAATCACATGCCAAAGGCGCGCCTGCAGCTGAAGACGCCTTTAGCGAAAGCTCGCCTCAGGATAAGAACGGTTTCTGGTTACGAACGAACCCCTGGAATGGATTCGGTTCGTAACCAGAGGTAATTGGAATCAACCAGTGAGAAACGTAATGCTTGCCTACCCCACTTCCTCTGTCCTCATGTGTAGCCAGGAGGAGCAGTTCTCCTGTGTTTCACAGAACCTTGGTTTGCTGTTGTGATAAACCACAATCTCTGGTCTGCATGCACATACATCCTGGTTAGATACAAAGCAAGCCAACTTCACACCATGGGTGGAAAAAAAAGTACCGTGTTTCCCCTATTTTAAGACACCGTCTTATTTTATTTTTTCCCTCAAGAAAACGCACTATGGCTTATTTTGAGGGGATGTCTTATTTTTATTACGTAAGCACACACAGAACGACGGCGCTGGAAACTTACCAAGCGACGGCACTGCTGCAAGGCTCCTGGGGAGCCAGTTAGTCCGCCTTGTCCCTGAAGGCTGGGTGGATTTTATTCGTCCCCCCCCCTTGGGGGGAGCAACAGCCAACAGAGAGTTGTGGCTTTCCCCCCTCCAGCTCAGCCCGGCTGCAGGTGGCTCATCGCCGCCGCGCTGTGCGCTCCGGCTGCGCCTCCTCCGTCGGCCTCCTTCCCCTCGGGCTGAGATCCGTTTGGAGTGCGCTCTGGCCGCCTGGCCAAGTGGCTGTGACGGCTCCATGGCAAGGCCACGCTCGAGTTCTGGGGCTGCAAAGGACGGGATGGGCGCGGAGCTCTTTGTTTGCTTGCAGGCAGCGGGGGGAGAATCCAAGCTGAGCTTTGAGGAAACGGGCACCAGAGAGACCCGCTTTCGCTGGGCGCTCTCTCCTGCTCCTCCGCCTCCGCCTTCCCTCCTCGAAACTCGACAGAAGCCTTGTTTTCCAAGGGGCCTCTTGGGTGATGTGCGGGGCGGCTCGGGGGATTTCATCGTGGTGGCGAGCAGGGAAAGCCCTCCCTCTCCGCCACAGCGGCCACCCCGTGCGCTCTGCGCCGAGCAGAGTTGGGCGAGCGTACGGGTGAAGAGACCTTTGGAGTGCCTTTGTCGCGCCCGCTGCCCTTTCCTGTGCGCCCTGCTCTGCAGAGTTCCTGAGCGCTACTTCTGGGGTTGACTGGTTTTGGTGGCGGGACTGGACGCCCAGCCCAGCCTTTTCCTTGGTGCCCTCCAGAACTGCGCCTATCACTATGGCTTATTTTCGGGGTACGGCTTATACTTCGCAAATGTGAAAAAATCCTGCTATGGTTTATTTTATGATTATGTCTTAAAATAGTACTTGTTCAACTCACCAGAGTTTGTGATAAAGTCATGATATGTCTTGACCCTGGAGTCAGATTCCTCCTGCGGGGGGCGGGGATGACATGCAGAGGGTTCCATTGCCAAAGCCCCAATGAGACCAGAGTGCTGCCACGCCCGCCCACCAGTGCTGCTCCATTGAAATAAAAGACTATTGCATTGGGCTGGGTCCATTTAACTGAAAAGGCATTTTCCACTGCAGACAGGGCTAGCAGTTGGGATGCAGCTGCTGGTATTACAGCGCTCATTCTCCATTTATTTGTCTGCTGAAGCTTTGCAGTCTATTTGTATTCAGCCTGAACCTGCCCAAAATCTTGCCACAGAACAGGACAGATCTCTGATTCATACAAAACAAGAAGTTTGGGGTTCCTTGGAAGTGGAACTAAATGGTTTAGCATTCTGTCCATTGGGAATAGTTTTCAAATTGCTAACTTTTTTTTTAATGCAGCAGTGAAATTGCTCCATAGCATCTTTTTGGGGTGGAGGGTGCAATCCTAAACTCCGTTGGACTTAATGGAATGTATTTTTGATTAAGCATGCATAAGATCTGATAACTAAATTCTTTTAATGTAAGATGCAGCTGAATAATTTCCACCACAATGAGCAAAGTGATTAATATGTTCTAATACTGCTCCTTTTTTCCCCCAGACGTGAAAGGACCACCAACCCACAGGCTGTCTTGTGGCCAGTCCCCTGATTCGGAAACTATAATATGGGAGACCAAGTACTCCATTCTGACCGACAGCCAACTTGTGCTGCTGAACAAGGAGAAGGAGGTGAGAGGAAAAACTATGCAAGAACTCCCTTTGTCTTAGCAGTCTTGGACCACAATAGCACTTGAATAGCTTCTATTTGTCTTGCATGTGTAATGAGAAAAGCCTTTTATTCTCATAAATGGAAATAATCAGCCTTCAGGAGGCTTTGTACCAGTAAATAACTTTGGAAACTTTCCCTTTTTCCTATAACTTAATGCACTTCATGCAGGGTTGCTCAAACTTTTTGAGCTCTGGCCCCTTCTAAACTCACCTCCTGAGTAGAGTTCCTTGATCACCAGCAGGATCACTCTGTCAGCAGGCTACACAAGGATACAGAATCCTTGTGTAAGCAGTACTGCTGTGCAAGAATATTTGGACTGGGCAGAAGGAGAAAAGTGTCCATATGGTTTCTGCCTCTCTGCAGTGTCTGTATTTAGCATAATGGTTTGGACGGCTGCACCTGCAGTTCCTCATAACACCACACTCTCCGTTTCCCTGATTCATCCTGAGGATTGCCCCTCATTTAGAAAATCTCAAATTTAAGGGCTAAACATTGCAGTTCAAGAAGTAAAAATATATTTTTTTTAAGCGGGCACATTTCCTTTCATGTAAGTTTTGCCTCTAATGTCCAGTGATTGTCCTGTGCACGTTGCTGTTTCCTTGCGTTTATGGGTGTTTGAAAAATCTGTACAGCAACATTATTTCACGTCTATCAATAGTTATGAACAAAGGCGAGCTGAATGGCTGCAGTGCATTTCAGCAGATGAAAAGAAGCTGAGCTTGATGGCTGAATGTTTTTGCATGTTGTTAGATGGATCAGTGCTTCAAGAGCTGTTTGTAGTCCTCTTTAGGGTCATCTGTAGAGGTTAACCATATACTTTGTGACAGCTGTTTGCTAATTCTACAGTTGTGATGAGGTGTTACTGACACAGATTGCTCAGAGCAGTTGCAAATGCTGTTACTCTAAATTATAAATCTATTGTATGTGCAGGAAGGAGAGGGAGAAGACAGTATTATGGCGATTCGATCCGCAGGGGTTCACTGGGTGCATTATTCATAGGTGTTAAAGAACCTACGTCTAAGCAAGTGCTTGTAGCATTTTAACATCAGCATGATTTCTGGGTGTTACATTCTTTCAGAGGAGCATTGGCCTTCTTCATCCATTGCAGCAAAAAAAAGCAAAGTCCCACTTTGCATGTAATGCTAAACCAAGCACAACTTAGTGCAAACAAGCAAAAGTATGGACTTCCAGAGAGGAGATTGTGGCCAGTTAGTTCCATCTCCAGTTGTTTTTCTGTTGGGCTGAGCTAAGCCAGTGTTCCCCAACCTTGGGCCTCCAGCTGTTTTCGGACTACAATTCCCATCATCCCTGACAACTGGTCTTGCTAGCAAGGGATGATGGGAGTTGTAGTCCAAGAACAGCTGGAGGCCCAAGGTTGGAGAACACTGAGCTAAGCCATAGTTTGTCCTTTGTCAGTGGTAAGGACCTAACAGAAGCAGAAGACATCAAGAAGAGGTGGCAAGAATACACAGAGGAATTATACCAAAGATAGGAATGTCTCGTACACCCCAGGTAGTGTGGTTACTGACCTTGAGCCAGACATCCTGGAGAGTGAAGTCAAATGGGCCTTAGAAAGCACTGCTAATAACAAGGCCAGTGGAAGTGATGACGTTCCAGCTGAACTATTTAAAATCTTAAAAGATGATGCTGTTAAGGTGCTACACTCAATATGCCAGCAAGTTTGGAAAACTCAGCAGTGGCCAGAGGATTGGAGAAGATCAGTCTACATCCCAATCCCAAAGAAGGGCAGTGCCAAAGAATGCTCCAACTACCGCACAATTGCGCTCATTTCACTCGCTAGCAAGGTTTTGCTAAAAATTCTACAAGGCAGGCTTAAGCAGTATGTGGACCGAGAACTCCCAGAAGTGCAAGCTGGATTTCGAAGGGGCAGAGGAACCAGAGACCAAATTGCAAACATGCACTGGATTATGGAGAAAGCCAGAGAGTTCCAGAAAAACTAGGGATCATGGGAGTTGTAGGCCAAAAACATCTGGAGGGCCGAGGACGAGGTAGCCTGGTCTAAGCTCAAGAGCTGTGGACTCCCTGGGCTGCCTTAGACAAGCTAACTCTCCCTCAGACCCACTCGCTCTATAATGTGATAAATGTGTAAACCACTTTGAGTATTCAGAAGTAGCGTATAAATGTTAAGGCATTGATTTGCCACTACTGAATATTTTTGGGTCTGCCTTTCAGGCCTAGGTAAATGTTATGGGTTGGCATAAGCATGCACATTTTGAACCCACCCACACAGTTCACGGTTGTTCACGGTGATTTCTTACATCACATTTTAAACATGCAGCCGCTTGAATACAACAAAATCATCTTCTCTCTTAACATAGTAGAGATGAGATATGATTATGTTCAGTGTGATGTCTTGTGTTCTATATAACGAAAAATAATCAGAGAAAGTTGCTTAACCACAGAGATGTTCATCCTTCCCACATGCAGGAGAGGGGGAAAGTGCATTTTTTAAGTGGGCAGAATTGTGAATATAATTACATTCAAAACAATTACTGGGAAGTTTCTTTAAAACTTGAGTGATGTAACTGGGTGTTTGTTTCAGCTGCTCTGCCAGAAGGATGTGAATAGTATCAGTCCTTTTGTTGGAAGTGCTAGAATGTGATACGTAATTATCAGCTGAAGACTTTGTTAGTGTATGATAAATTCTTCCGATAAGAACTGAGGTTTATGGGCCTTTCCTGACAACAGGCTTTTATTTTTGTGCAGATGTTACTCAATAGTTGCATGAGATCTGAATGCCTCTTTTTGCAAGGTGGCACTTCTGTTGCCAGGGCATTGCATTATCCCAGCACTCAGACAACAATGACTTATTGTTAGGAAAATGCCCTTTCTACCAACACCCTGCTCTAGTTGTTGCTGTACAGCAAGTAAATATGGTACTTGCAATGAGTATTGGGTGTGACTGGGGCCTATTGGATAGTGTCCATTGCATCACTGTTTTTACAAGTTGTACTCTTCCCCCCTTTACCGGGTACATCCCTCCCATTTGGGATCCTTTAAGAAAAAATTACTCATTCTGTTCTTTAACTTACCATATTTAGAGACTAAACTTTACCGTGCTATGCCACTCAAGTGCAGTAGGGATGTCATTCTTTTTTAAATGGGGACTGTATGTTCCTCTTCAGTTTTCTGCTTGGCACTAGATCAGTCTGTTTATTTTTTATTTATGTACGCAACTACAGCAGCTCAGATTTTGTTAGCCCAAAAATGGAAGGTGAGAGGAATGGCAGCTTAAAATGATAGAATATGCAGGCCTAACCAGCAGAATGAGAGAGCAAGAAGATCAAGTATATAAAGAGGAGTGGAATTTTTGTGTGGAATATTTGGAAAATAATTGTAAGCAAGTGAAAACACTAGCAGGATTAAGGTAAATTCAACAGTATAACATATAATAAAGAGATATAATGGAACTAAATTAAATGGATTTTTTGTTAGAATATGCAGAAATCATGGGGAAATTCAAAGAGCCATGGAAGGGGAAGGAGGGGAATCGATGAATGTATGATTATAATGGTGGATATTCAATGATGGAAATGTATATTTGGAAATTTCAATAAAAATAGATCAGTCTGTTATGCCAGCATTCTACCCTTTCTACAAGAAGCTCAGAGCAGGAATTAAACTCATGTCACTATGAGATTGGTTTGGCTGGGAGAGACTAACTTGCCTTGAAGCTCCAGAGCAGGATCTTGAATCTCCTATCTGCCATATCTCATCCGACGTGGGGATTCAGGGCACAGTCCGACAATGGCTGCGCTCCTTTATCTCAGGTCGGGGACAGAGAGTGGCGCTAGGGAATGAGTTGTCTCCGCAGCACTCCTTGGTGTGTGGAGTGCCGCAAGGTACAATTCTCTCCCCGATGCTTTTTAACATCTTTATGCGCCCTCTCGCCCAGATTGTCCGGAGCTTTGGGCTGGGTTGTCATCAATATGCTGATGACACCCAGCTTTATCTGTTGATGGACGGCCGTCCCGACTTGGTCCCAGACACACTGACCAGGTGCCTGGAAGCTGTGGCCAGATGGATGCGTGGGAGCCGGCTAAAGTTAAATCCTTCGAAGACAGAGGTCCTCTGGCTGGGTCGGGACGACATGGGATTGGGGGGCCAACTCCCATCTCTTGCGGGGGCCCAATTAGTGCCAGTGCCTGCTGTCAGGAGTTTGGGGGTAACCTTTGACGCCTCCCTTTCCATGGAGGCGCAGGTTGCAGCCACAGCAAAGGTGGCATTTTTCCATCTCCGCCGTATTAGGCAGCTGGCCCCCTACCTCTCTCGCCCTGACCTGGCCACAGTGATCCATGCGACGGTCACCTCCAGACTAGATTATTGTAACTCGCTCTACGCGGGGCTGCCCTTGAGGCTGACCCAGAAACTCCAGCGAGTGCAGAATGCCGCGGCGAGGCTCCTTACTGGGGCTCTGCCGCGGGATCACATTCATCCAGTGCTCTACCAGCTGCACTGGCTCCCGGTGGAGTACAGGATCAGGTTTAAGGTGCTGGTTTTGACCTTTAAAGCCCTACGCGGCCTAGGACCCTCGTACTTAAGGGACCGCCTCTCCTGGTATGCCCCGGGTAGGACCTTGAGGTCCTCAAATAATAATATCCTGGAGATCCCGGGCCATAAGGATATCAGGTTGACAACTACTAGGGCCAGGGCGTTTTCGGTCATAGCCCCAACATGGTGGAATAGTCTGCCACAGGAGACGAGGGCCTTGCAGGACCTGGTATCCTTTCGCAAGGCCTGCAAGACTGAACTGTTTTGCCAAGCTTTTGGGTTGGGTGGAGTTTAATTGCCTTGTTATGTTATTCTGTTGGCCTGTTGGTGGACTGCCTAATATGAGGTGACATTTTAAAATTGGAATTTTATATTGTATTTTAATTTCGGTGTTTTAATTGATTGTTTGTAGTTTATTGAGGTTTTTATGATTGTTAGCCGCCCTGAGCCCGGTTTCTGACTGGGGAGGGCGGGGTATAAATAAAAGTTTATTATTATTATTATTATATCCCTGCACTCTAGCACATTATATCATACCGGCAATAAAACTAGCGCTAAGTGTAGTTCTGAAGGTAAGATCTGAATATTTCTGCCACCTAGAAAGAGCATACCACTTACGAACCAGGAAATCCTGAAAAGGAGTTGATATATGGTGCTGATAATGTCAAGGTTGCAGGTTTGATCTCCTATGAGACAACTGCATATTCATGCATTTCAGGGGATTGGACCAGGTGATCCTCAGGGTCCCTTCTAACTTTACAATTCTATGCTTTATCTTCTAAACCATGGGTAGGCAAACTAGGGGCCGGATCCGGCCCAATCACCTTCTCAATCCGGCCCGCGGACGGTCCGGGAATCAGCGTGTTTTTACATGAGTAGAATGTGTCCTTTTATTTAAAATGCATCTCTGGGTTATTTGTGGGGCATAGGAATTCGTTCATTTCCCCCCCCCTCCAAAATATAGTCCGGCCCCCTACAAGGTCTGAGAGACAGTGAACCTGCCCCCTGCTGAAAAAGTTTGCTGACCCCTGTTCTAAACCATTTGCCGAGGATTTCTCACTTGGGGAATTACTTCTGGCACATATAGCCAAAGCAAACTTACCTGTAGAGCAGAATAGCAGAAAGGCCAGTTCTCTTCTCAAAACACGTGCGGCTGTTCTATGGCCAAGTTATTCCCCTTTCCAGCCAAGTTATCCCTCTTTGTCTCCCATCAGCATGCTACAAAAAGGCTCGGACCACTCTTCTTCCATCAGCTTTAAGAAGGTTGGCAGTTAAAAACTTAGGTCACTAGAGAGAAATAGGTAAGCGGGGGTTATTGGTAAGCTATAAGCCATACTGGATTCACTGCCCATCCAGTTACTATTCAGATATATAAGAGGACTTCTGCATTAAATTTTCCAGAGGGAGCATAAAGCAGGCTCTGGCCCAAGCCCCAGCTTCCACCAGCCCTGCTCCATACCCTCCTTGAGTGCTTTTGCCTGGCTCGGCTGTGTCTTTAAACAGTGTGACAATGTCAGGGGTAGGTGGGTGCTTGTGGATGCATGTCGGCTTTTGTGTTGGCTGGAACATGGTCTCCTGTGGAAAGGCAAGGGTTTTGCATCCTTTGCTCCACCCACTTTTTCCTCTGACCACGCCCATGTTTGGCTCAGGCTCCACCCACCACTGGCTGGTTGCCCCTTGAAGGTTCTCTGAGAAGCATTGTGGCCCTGAGAAAGGTTTCCCACACTGGGCATAAAGAGGTAGATGCCTCATCCATATCATGCTTAAAAAGAAACTTTACAAATGAAAAAGGAATCTAGCCAATAACTTCAAAAATATTGGGAACATACACGAATATGAGAAACTTTATATATATCTCTAGATGTGTCTGGATAGAGAGATAGTATGCCGAGTTCTAGCCATATCTTAAAAGGTAATTGTAGACACGGTCATGATAGTGTTCAGCAGGAAAGGAAATATCAGCAAAAACTCCAAGTGTAGGGGATGAATAATTGACAGAGCCAAGTAGAATTTCCGCACTGGGCAACCAGAACCGCTCCATCAGCTGGCTTGGAGCTTCTTGGAGGATGAAGTCTTCCTTCTTGAAAACAGAAACTTAAGAGCAAGGCATGCTTGTGCTGACAATAGAGGTTTGATGAGAAGGAAGATGGGCAAGCAGGGATACTGCATAATTTAGACGTGCTACTCCTGGTTTATGACCTTGCAGATCTTGGTTTTACAAATACTTGGCCCGATGAAATTTGCTGTCCAGATCTTTCTGAGTGCATTGCGTACATGATTTGTTCCAATGCCTAAAGGAGGAAGAGTGGATGTCTTTTTTTTATCCCCCCCCCCCCCCCGCAACCGAGTCCGTAGAGACATAACAATGCTTGTAGGACTCTATGACTAAGGAACTGGAGAACAATCATGGGAGCTGGGCAGAAAGCTGAAGCTGAAAGTGTGAATTTCAATCTGGAAAACTGCAACTAATGTGAGAGAACATGTAACATAATAAATCCATATATGTCAACATATTGGTGGTGGTTATGTGCCCCTGACTGAGCGTCTATCCCCATTTCCCACCCACCCAAAATTACAATGTGCCTGTTGCGTTGCAGTGTCTCTCTCTGCTTTCACTGTAGCTCTTTGTTAGCAGAAAGTACACTTGGGGCAATTTATAACTCTGTCACAAGAGAGACCATCCCTTGGTCAGAGAGACAAGGTCCCAGATTTCATCCCTGGCAGTGGGATGCTTTTACCCACAGGGTGGCTTACACCTGCCAATTTCATTTTTTGATATATTCAGCTTCGTAGCTGGAGCGCAGGGAACCCTGGGGGCATTGGAGAAAGTTGGGAGAGTTTTTCGATACACAGTTGGAAACGATAACTTGATGCATTGCACATCTGACAAAGTTAACTTTGCTCCACAAAAGTTTGTGCTGTGATAAAATGTATTAGTCTTTATGCTTCCCCAATTCCCTTTTTGTTTTTGCTGCAACAGAGAAATACAGGATTTCTTTGGACCTTTAAATTGCATTGTCTGTGGAACTGTGAGACTTGCTTCCTTTTGCCATGCACGGTTTCAGATAAAAACTAGATTGCAGATGTGTCCAGATATCATCCAAATAGCCCTCAGTTTTGCCAACCAGTGTTATGGAATCGAGGCATTAATTCTGGGCAGGAAAAGTTATTGATTGCTTCTAGAAATTTATGTTGAAAAAAAGAAATTTATAACCTGCCTGTGTCTTTTTCATGTGCAGATGGCTGTCGAAGGAGGGCAGGAACAGGCATCGGAGCCTTCCAAAGGGCGTTGCCTGCGGCGCACCGTGAGTGTTCCTTCGGAGGGTCAATTTCCTGACTATCCACCAGAGGGAGCTACTAAGCTTGGTAAGCTGTACGAGTAGAACAAGCAATGTAGCTTTCTCAGCTAAATTTCCGTGAGAAACTGCATTCCATTGCACAGTACTATAAGCTTCCTGTTTGAACAGACAGCGCTGGAAGAGTGTTCCAGTGAAGACCATATACAATGATGCTGTCAATTAATGTTGGGCAGCGCAGTAATTCCAAAGTGTTCGTATTTATCTGAATCAACGAAGTTTCTCTTACGTTATGCAGCGCCGGCACAACCGTTTGCTCCTGAAGCTGCTGAAGAATCCTGGAATTTAAAACTGTTTATCCCAATAGCTCGGTATCTTCTATGGGCAGTTTAAAGTGACTCCAACTACTTGTGTGAGCTGCCTAGTTTTGTTTTCATTTGAGCCCTTAGTACTTGGAAGCAATAAACGGAAACCTGTGCTTTGTTCTGAGATTTTCACTGTTTTGTCATAGCACCCCCCACTCAGTTTAACATAAAAAGTTTTAATAAGAGTGTTTTGGAAATCAGTTTATGATAAAATCATACTTTTTCTGCAGAGGAGGGGGAGCTGTCCCCCTTGAGAAGCACTGAAGAGAATGGGGACGCGGGTGGGGCTGTGGTCTAAACCACAGAGCCTAGGGCTTGCCGATCAGAAGGTTGGCGGTTCGAATTCCTGCGACGGGGTGAGCTCCCGTTGCTCGGTCCCTGCTCCTGCCAACCTAGCAGTTCAAAAGCACGTCAAAGTGCAAGTAGATAAATACCGTATATACTCGAGTATAAGCCGACCCGAATATAAGCCGAGGCACCTAATTTTACCACAGAAAACTGGGAAAACTTATTGACTCAAGTATAAGCCGAGGGTGGGAAATGCAGAGGCAGAGGCTGGTGGTGGCAGCGGCAGCGGAGGAGGAGGAGGAAGGAGTAGCCCGAAAGGGCTGCTTTCAGGCTGCTTGTTCCTCCTCCTCTGCAGGTGACAATCAGCATAACAGGCAAAACTTGCCCCACTTGCCCCCCATTGCTGCAGAGGCTTCGAGATCCAGCAAGGTTAAGCCCCACAAGGTGGTGATATGACCATGACAAGAGAACAAAGGAAGTTCCTCCACTCTAAGACCACCACCAATTCAATGCAAAAAACCAAGTCCAGAGTGTGTCCTGCAGCATAGGTAGGAGTCAGAAGTTACTTGGGACAGACTCAAGGTTGGCATGGCAGGCATGAAATCCTGATCCAATCCTGACAGCAAAGCCTCAGCATGAATGCCAACCCCAAGACTATCCCTGCTAGTTCAGGAAGGGAGACTGTTGAGCATCAGGGTGGGCGGTACATCAGCAGGATCCTTATTCTGCCCCAGCCACCTATCTTCAGATATGCACATTTGAACCCAGTGGGCTGCTGGAGAGGACATCTGGTCAGGGAGAAGCAATCAGGACAGACCCCTCCCCTAGATCTTGCCTGCTGCTGTACACAGGTTTAAGGTGTCAATTGACCATTACTTTATATATCTGAGTTTCTAACTTTGGCTGTACAGAGAAACCGGGTGAGGCAATGCTGGGAGAAATTAACCCCCACTCTCAGCTTCATCCAGCCAGGTCTCTACAATAAAAGCCAGGTCAGCATGTGCATCTAGGATCAAGTGTCCTGGATAGCTGTCATTCGAACCATTCCCCAGCTTGGCATTGAGCAGCAGCATTTTCAACCAGGAGAGGGGGGTGGGGACTGTTGCCAAAACTAACCAGGCTATTTGAATAGGGAGAATCCTTTGGGGCCAACCAGCACCCTGTTGTGGCACCCCCTCTATGTTGCCCACATCTGCCTTGGCAACTCTGAGGCTACTGAGCTTAAATGGCAAAGAAAACGACGGCTTGGGGGCAGACGGTGCCATTATCCTCCCACAAAAGCAGGCTTTAATGTTAGGCACCCACACTTGGGAGCAAGTGCCACTGAACTCGACTGGAACTGGCTCCAGGCTGGCAGCCACGGTTGGGAGGGGCACAGCACTGGGCTTCTCCCTAGCAAGGCTCCATTCCTTGCCCTTGTGAGAAGCAGGCGGGGGGGGGGGTGAGCAGCATCCCGTTTTGGGATCAGCCACTGCCGCCTCGCAAGAGCAGGGATCGCAGCCCATCCCTGCCCTTGCAATAAGCAGGGGGAGGGGCTGAGAAGCATCGCGTTTTGGGATGCTGTTCAGCCACCTCCCCTCGCAAGAGCAGGGATCGCAGCCCATCCCTGCCCTTGCAATAAGCAGGGGGAGGGGCTGAGAAGCATCGCGTTTTGGGATGCTGTTCAGCCACCTCCCCTCGCAAGAGCAGGGATCGCAGCCGATCCCTGCGCTTGCAATAAGCAGGGGGAGGGGGCTGAGCAGCCACCTCCCCTCGCAAGAGCAGGGATCGCAGCCGATCCCTGCGCTTGCAATAAGCAGGGGGAGGGGGCTGAGCAGCCACCTCCCCTCGCAAGAGCAGGGATCGCAGCCGATCCCTGCGCTTGCAATAAGCAGGGGGAGGGGGCTGAGCAGCCACCTCCCCTCGCAAGAGCAGGGATCGCAGCCGATCCCTGCGCTTGCAATAAGCAGGGGGAGGGGGCTGAGAAGCATCCCGTTTTGGGATGCTGTTCAGCCACCGCCGCCTCGCAAGAGCAGGGATCACAGCTGCGGTTGGAGAGGCACAGAGCTGTGCTTCTCCCAACTGGGGCTCCGATTCCAGCCCTTGCAAGAGGCAGGCGACGGTGGCGGGAGCAGCGGCCAAAATGGCTAGAAGCCCTTTCTTGCCTCTTCTCCTCCCCCCCCGCCCCTCCGACAGCTGCAAAAGGCACACAACCGGGGGATCGGAGCTTTTCCTGTGCCTTTCCCCTCTGTCGGAGGGGCGGGGGGGAGGGAAAAGAGGCTAGAAGCCTTTTCTTGCCTCTTCTCCGACTCGCCGACAGCTGCGAAAGGCACAGGACCCGAGTATAAGCCGAGGGCAGCTTTTTCATCCCCAAAAATGGGCTGAAAAAGTCGGCTTATACTCGAGTATATACGGTAGGTACCGCTCCGGCGGGAAGGTAAACGGCGTTTCCATGCGCTGCTCTGGTTCACCAGAAGCGGCTTAGTCATGCTGGCCACATGACCCGGAAGCTGTCTGCGGACAAACGCCAGCTCCCTCGGCCTATAGAACGAGATGAGCGCGCAACCCCAGAGTCATCTGTGGGTGGACCTAATGGTCAGGGGTCCCTTTACCTTTACCTTTACCAAGAAGCAAGAGCTTGGTGTGGCCAGAAGTCCCCAAGACTTGTCGCAAGAGTCTCATTCTCTCTGTCTTTGGCTAGGGAGTTGGTGTCTTAAGTACCAGAGCTCTGGCTTCAAGCATCATATATAAACCCTGTTTTATCTTTGGCAAGCCAAACTTGACATGATGGAAACGGTCATGGCTGGCTTGTTCATTCTCATGCCTGTGTTCATTCATTGCCTACAGACAAGGGCCGAATGGAACACAGTGCTGGGGGACGACAGTTGGATTTGTTTGTTCCCATGTTTGTCCCATTTATGTACAGAGTGAGCAGACCTCTGTTTTTTAGCAGCACGTTTTGTGCCTGGGTGAGGGGAGATGTATCCTGGAAGCTTGCCCTGAAAGACAAGGTAGTCACTTGTTAAATAAAGTAACAAACCTGGTCCCTCCTGTGCCTTACCTTGCCACACTCTATTGCTTTGGGTGCTTTTCTCCTCAGTGATACACTTGTCCAAAGCAACTCTGGCCCAACTTTTGTATGGCTCACAAATTGGTCTCTCTGCCAACCTTAAGATTCTCGAAACAGTCCAATCTAAATTTCTTAGATCCTTATTTGGTACCCCTAAGAGTACATCTAATACAATATTAAGACAAGAGGCAGGTCTCCCCAGAGTTGAACTAAAAGTCTGGGAACAGGCAATATCCCTCTGGTTGAAAATTCATTATAATCCAAAGGGAATGTTATCCCATTTTTTGGCTGCAGCCGCTTATCCACCTTGGCTTTCGCAAATTGCTAACAAGATCAAACAAATTGGTCTAAACCCCAAAGACCTCTTTAACGGAACCCTGAATAAGGCAAAAACAACCATTACTCAGAGGCTCCTTGACATCGAATTGCAAACAGAAGGCGCTTTACTTCCTGAGAATTACAGGTGTCTAAAATCTTGGCCCAGCTTTTCAGCTGCCCCTTATTTATCTACCATTACCTATGAATCTTATAGATGGGCATTTTCCAGAGCCCGTTTTGAGGCACTACCTACAGCTGTACTATACGGTAAATTCCTGCGGGTACCTATCCATGAGCGCCTATGTCCATGCATGACCAATAAGGTGGAATCTGTTACTCACATTCTATTATTCTGTGAACTTTACAGTGAAGAATGATCTCGATTTATATTACCCCTTTTATCAAAATTTACACCCTTGCAATACTACTTGGAATTCACCCCTGAAATTCTTCGCAAATTTCTTTTGGAAGATTCTCTGAGCTCAGTATCTTATGCTGTGGCCAAATTTTGCACTTTAGCTATCAGAAAACGTAAATCTCTTTTATTGAAAAACACACTATAAATTTCTTTTGCGTCATTGATCTTCTGTTCTGCCCTTTGGATTTTGATTCTTTGTGGTGGTGTTGCTGATTCTTTTGTTTGGAATCATGTTGTTTTGTGTTGCTGGCTTTTGCTGTAATAAAATTGATTTGAAATTGACTTGTCCAAAGCAAGACATAAGCTGGGCTGGCATGAGAAGTACCTGAATATAATGGCAGAGGAGGGCACATTTTTTGAGTTTAAATATCAGATGCCCACTGGCTGTGTCAACAGGGCAGGGACAAAGGCATCGTCCATTGTGTCTTGTTTGGCCCTTGGAGGCTGGTCACCAAAGGAGGCCTCTCACCTGTTTGCTGACAGATACAGGTGTATGTTTATATGCCATACCTGTATGGTCTGCCTCTGGCTTCTCTTTGTTGCTCTTTCTGAGCGTACTTTGTTAAAATGACATCACTGAGTGACTCACTTGAAAAGAGCTCAAATATATATATTTAAAGGACACTCTGATCTTTTGGCAGCAGCATCGATATTAGTGACTTCCTGTTGATGGGAAGAATGCATAAGAGGTTGTTTGTCAGTCTTGCTCTTCCATCTTTAATCAGCAAATTATGTGGCTAACAAACTGTACTTGTAGCTTAGTGATTAGCATTTTGCAATTACAGTCATAATGACACTGTTTCTGAAGCACCTGCCTTGTGTTTCTCCACAAGGTACTGATCTCGGAGCCTTTCCAGAGACGTAAGTAGGTATTGTTAGGAGAAAGAAATGCTGTCTTGGCTTTTAAAGGAGATGGGAAATGACAAGAGGTACAACAAGGCACCTTAACAAATGAGACACATTGCTAAACTGGCAAATGAAATTAGGATTCAAGGGCATTTGATTGTACCTCTTCTACTCACGAATTAGTTGACTGAAAGGGTGGGCAGCCATTGTTCTCAGTGAATTGTACCCAAAGCATACCAGGAGACATTTATATTTCTATATAAATTCCAAGGGCAATGTAACCTGCCTGGAGACTGAATGAATGCCGTCCTAAGAACTTTAACCTCCTTGCCAATTTTGTTAACGTGTGCAACCAAAGTTGGGGGGGGGGGAAGCCTGCTGGCATGACAGGATGGTCCATATTTTATGCAGCGTATTTCATATGGAGTATATTGGGGTTCACCAACTTTCTTAGAAATTTGGAGGGGGGAAACCTATTGTGGACACCACCACAACATGGCCACCATGGGATCATGGCTTAATGAAAAAGAACAAGAAACTTGCTCAAGAACTTGAGTATAAGGCGGATGTGGGAATCCGAGCACAAAACACTCTTTTATTCCCATATTTTTCTCCCACAAACTGTAGTTCCATTTCAAAGAATGCAAATATTGCCCAAGAAAAGGAATGGAAAGGCACCCAGCTCTGCTCAATCCCTATGGCTCTGGCTTCTCCCTTTCCTGTTCTCACTTCTCTGCTTTCCTTTTAGCCCTACCACTAGCCCTATTTTCTGCCCTCCTCCCGTTGTTCTGACTTTTTCTACCTTTCCAGCCTCACCTCCCATGAGTTCCCTTTTCAACCCCCACCCTCCCGCCCTTCTGCATTTCCTATATTAACACAGCTTAACCACCACCCACCTTTCTTCCTTTTTTCCAAATAATAATAATAATAATAATAATAATAATTAATAAAAATTTATTATTTATACCCCGCCCATCTGGCTGGGTTTCCCCAGCCACTCTGGGTGGCTTCCAACAGAACATTAAAATACAATAATCTATTAAACATTAAAAGCCTCCCTAAACAGGGCTGCCTTCAGATGTCTTCTAAAGGTCTGATAGTTGTTGTTCTCTTTGACATCTGAAGGGAGGGCGTTCCACAGGGCGGGTGCCACTACCGAGAAGGCCCTCTGCCTGGTTCCCTGTAACTTGGCTTCTCATAGTGAGGGAACCACCAGAAGGCCTTCGGCGCTGGACCTCAGTGTCCGGGCAGAATGATGGGGGTGGAGACGCTCCTTCAGGTATACTGTTGCCATCAAATCAGAACAGAAGCAGACATGTGCAACAGAGGGTCTATGAAGGACCTACAAGTGGCTGGAGAAACTGCGCTGGGAGGCCATTGTAATGGGGTGGGTTGTTTTTTTTCCTAATTTGGTGCAGAGGGGAGCAAATAGCCTGATGAGCACCAGGGCAGCCCTTTAGCAGATGCCCTGGCATTTGTGCGCACTGCATTGGAAACCCAGGACTATACAATGCATTGCAGGGCAACTAATACAGTGGTACCTCGGTTTATGAACTTAATCCGTTCCTGAAGTCCATTCTTAAACCAAATGAGGCCTCCCGCCGCCGGTGCCCTTCCACCGTTCGGATTCCGTTCTTAGACCGAGGTAAAGTTTGCAAACTGGGACGCTGCTTCCGGTTTTGCGGAGTTCGTAAACCGAATCGTTCGTAAACAGGGCTGTTCTTAAACTGAGGTACCACTGAATCAAATAATATTTATTGCATTAGCCATCTGGCCATAGCACATAATAAGAAACCAGGCAGGAGCCTGTCAAAAATATACATAAAATATAACATATACATTTTGTACATTTTGTACAGGTGCATATAAAACTTTGGATATAAAATTATGCTAAGTGAAACAGATAGAATAAAAGCAATGGCAGAGCGTGTCGACAGAGTCTATGTCAGGAAGTAACTTAGATCTAGTGCTAAGGCAAATTAGCCAAGAAGGTGGCCCTAAGTTTCAGTGCCTGGAGTATGTAGATAGCTACTCCTCTTGTGACCAGAGGGTTGGCATCTACCAATAGGAATTTCATGTGGTCGTTGTCCAGGGCGATGGTCGGCGGGATTAGGAGGAAAAGCCTAGGTCTAACTGTAGCATATAGAGGGCAGTGGAAGAAAAAGTGGATAAAATCCTCTATCTTTCCCTTGTTGCAAGGGCAGAGTCGAAGGTCCAGGGGGGTATTGGAATAAGCGCCCTGTAGAAATGCTATAGGGATGGCGTTAGCGTAGGATTCATCAGGTACCACTGAATATCAGATATTTTAAAGGGAATAGATTTTGTAGGCAGCACTGCGACAGTGCAAGGATGGAAAGAACAGAACACATCTCTGGAAAATAAAAGATCGTGAACGATGGCCAAAATATATAGCTTTGAATTATGCTCACTCTTTTTCCGTTAGTTCAGTTAGTTTAGGATTGCTTATTTGGGAGAATCTCCTTGTTTGAAGGGCATGCTTCGCAGTGAGCTGAATACTTAAGTGTCCCCCTTAAAAATGACAATGAGAGCTGATCCCGGGGAAGGAGAGCATTGGAGCTGGACGTGACTGAAGCGAAAAGGAGAAACAGATGGCAGCCAGCAGCATGTGCTAACAGCAACAGCTGCACCCAAAATAGCTTTGGAATGGACACCAAATGCTGAAAGCACAAGAGGATAGACAAAATTG
Organism: Darevskia mixta; assembly: GCA_034641385.1. NCBI lineage: Eukaryota > Metazoa > Chordata > Lepidosauria > Squamata > Lacertidae > Darevskia > Darevskia mixta. The sequence continues at coordinate 671,927 of JAWWNH010000139.1, read as the reverse complement.
CTAGGATAGAAACTGTAATGCAAAATTCCCACTGCCACCTCCGTATGTGCGCACACACAATCTATATAATTGTCTTACTATATTTTATGAAGGGTGGCGCTTTGGGATCTTAAGCTAGATTCATTATATACATTATCCCATGTAGTTCGATGGCCAAGCTGTTTTATTTGAAATCCTCGAGTCCTGGATTCAAAACCCCTGTTTAGACGTGAGTGTGGCAGTTTATAAAAGCCCCGGTATGGCCTTTGTGAGACAGTAGCACTTCAGTCAACATATGGGGTGAAAGTGTTGCATGTTTGAATGCTCTACCAGAATGAACAAAATGTCTCTGAACCTAGAAAGAAAAGAAAGCAGAAAGGCTAAGTTAGAACTTGGCCTGAATTAGAGATCAGACATAAATATGAAACTAATAAAAGAGTAAGATTTCTGTTGATCCATCTCAATAACTGATCACAATATATAAACCTATGCAGCAAATGCACACTCAAACCCCTATATTTAATTCATGACCATAATCGGGGAAATTACCAAATTGCAAACAGTTTGTGTTTGCTTTGTTTGTAGGTAATTACTGCACATCATAGTTACGACTGGGGCCTCTGTGTTCATCACCCTTGCAGCTGTCCCTCATTATTTTAATTACATTTCTAACTTCAAGGGACAAGGATCTGGGACATTCTGATATTCTGGTAATCAATATACCGTAGTTCTCTGGTCCTCTTGGGGGTGTGTGTGGAGATCTTGTTACACTTTTTGAGGTGGTTCTCCATGTGGAAAGGTTTTGGGTTTTAATCCTGTTGTACATAATAATAATAATAATAATAATAATAATAATAATAATAATAATTCTTTTATTTGTACCCCGCCCATCTGGCCGGGCCTCCCCAGCCACTCTGGGCGGCCTCCAACAGGTATAAAATACATTAAAATATCACAGGTTAAAAGCTTCCCTAAATAGGGCTGCCTTGAGGTATCTTCTAAATGTCAGATAGTTGTTCATCTCCTTAACCTCTGCTGGGAGGGCGTTCCACAGGGCGGGCGCCACTACCGAGAAGGCCCTCTGCCTGGTTCCCTGTAGCTTTGCTTCTCGCAGTGAGGGAACCGCCAGAAGGCCCTCGGCGCTGGATCTCAGTGTCCGGGCTGAATGGTGGGGGTGGAGACGCTCCTTCAGGTATACAGGACCGAGGCCGTTTAGGGAACTTGTTCAGTATTTGTTGCAAACCACCTTAGAATCATAGAATTGTAGGAAGGGACCCCAAGGGTCATCTAGTCCAACCCCCTGCAGTGCAGGAATCCTGCTCACAGCCGACTCCGGGTGGGCTCAAACCAAAAACTTCCTGGTTTTAACAGCCAGCCCCCCCCCAACCCATGGTGCCACTGGGGTTTCCTTGTGTGTGTGTCTTGAGAAAAAAAGTGGGGGGGACATAACTTTTTCCATCAGTACCCCACCCATAAGTAGCCTTCCATAAGACTCCCACAATTCATGACTGAAATACTTCTTTCAGTTTTTGCAGTTTCCTTATAATAATAATAATAATTTATTATTTGTACCCCGCCCATCTGGCTGGGTCTCCCCAGCCACTCTGGGCGGCTTCCAGCAAATATTAAAAAACAATACATTAACAAGGCCTTCATATTCTGAGATGAGTATTCTGTTTTTGAAAATCTATAGGGTTTCTGGGCGGTGTAGTTACCCCCCAGAATCTATTAAAAGTGCAGCTTAGGGGTGGGAGCTGATACGGGAAGTATCTCCCTAATAATGGTTTTGGTTACCAGGAAAGAAATGCCGCGCTGAAGCTGTAATTAGTAACAACAAAGCCTGCTGTTGCTTCTCTCTCTAATTGGAAAGAAGGCAAAACATGGTTTGGGGGATTCCCTTGTGTTTTGGAAAGCTGTAATTGTTGCAAATGAGGGAAAGTCAGGCCTGAAATGAGTCCTTGGGAAGAGAAATTAATGACCATGACCTGTTGAGAAGTTTACTTTTTCTGCATCTTTGCATATGCCAGATTTTAGTGTTTGTTCATTAGGGACTATCAGCTCTCGCAAAAGGCAAGAGGAGCGAGAGCAGGCACTGGGAATCTTCTAAGTGCCTTAAGATTTGTTAACCCAACTGAATATGTTATGGCGTGTAGCAGTATACCGTGACTTCCATCGGTGAGGATCAATAACTGGAGGTGAGCATCAGGTACAACATCTCTTTATTTCGGAACCGGGGAGAGACAGCCATAGGCAGGGTGGATAAAAATCAATGATTTTTTTAAAAAAAAAATAAAAAAAAATCGATTTTTTTTAATGTAAATCGGATTTTTTTGATTTAAATCGGATTTTTTTGATTTAAATTGGATTTTTAAAATAAAATGCTTTCGGAGGAAAAATCTTTCTAAATATAGTCTTCTATTTAAGTTACATTGTAGTCCAAAGGCTATTCATCAGGAAATAAGGATTTGTTTTAAGTTTATCAAGTGTGCTAAAACTCAGTCTAAGTTTTTTTTTAAAAAATGTTTAACCACATCAGTTAACAAACATGGATACATATGCTATCATGTTATTGTTTTAGTTAAATAAATTGTTTAAATGGTTAAGGAAATGATTATTTTTCTCCTTCCAATAAAGTACAGCAGAAAAGTTGTCCAAATATAAACAGTTAACTTATTAAACCTCACCATAATTTCATAATTATCTGTCTATGTATTTCTAGTAGTATAACCAAATCAGTAATTTTTGATATAACTGTAAAAACCACTCTGAAAATTTATTATTCCAAAAATGAAACCTTCATATGGTTGTAAATATTAAGATTATACCAGCAAGAATGAGTCTTTCTGTAAAAAAAAATATTTAAATCAAGTCTTACTGACTAGTGATTTAAATCAACCCTTACTGACTAGTGATTTAAATCGTGATTTAAATCAAATCCACCCTGGCCATAGGAATGGGGAAAACCAGGGTTTTTATAATAACAGCAGGCTAGTAGGGAGAAGATACATTTTGGCGGGAACCAATGGCACGGATTCCCTCCCGCAGAAACCAATCCGGCAGAGGATCCAAATCCTGCTCTCTGAACCATCAAATGATTGCTGTTCCCGCTGTAACTCATACATTCAAATAAGGTCTGTAATACAACACAATACTCTATATTAAAACGTCTTGACTGTGTTATTGCTTAATACACAACAGGCACCACTGCTGAATATCCTTCACAATGAATGAATACTAGATTCTCACAATCCATATAGAGATGTATCTTTGGTAAGAGATGGCTTTTTACTTGTTTCTTATTGATAATGAATGATTTCTATTATTTAGGTTTATCGATCTCAACTCTGCTGTTCTTAATCCAAAATGATGATCCCCCCCCAAGTAATCTTCTAGCTCACAGGCATGGCCAAACTTGGCCCTCCAGCTGTTATGGGACTACAATTCCCATTATCCCTGACCACTGGTCCTGTTAGCTAGGGATGATGGGAGTTTAGCTAATGAATTGAATATCACCATGGTTTTAGCCAGTCATACAGTTGTAAGGCTCTCATTTATTTCAATTAGACTTACACAGGAGGTATTTCTAGTTGATTGATAATGCTATTTGGATGTCTGAGTCTTGTGCCACCCCTTCCGATGGTAAAATATGTACTTGTGACTTGTTGAAGAATTTCTGTCTGGCTAGAGAGCTATAATAATAATAATAATAATAATAATAATAATAATAATAATAATAATTTTATTTATACCCCGCCCTTCCCAGCCAAAACCGGGCTCAGGGCGGCTAACACCAATAAAATTACAATAAAATATAAAAGAAAGAAAAATCGTTAATTAAAATACAGGTTAAAATACAATTTAAAATTTAAATGCAGCTTCGTTTATCTCCCATTATCAAGACCATAAGGGGAGGAAACATCAGACTGAGTCCAACCCGAAGGCCAGGCGGAACAGCTCTGTCTTGCAGGCCCTGCGGAAAGATGTCAAATCCCGCAGGGCCCTGGTCTCTTGTGACAGAGCGTTCCACCAAGTTGGGGCCAGTACTGAAAAGGCCCTGGACCTAGTTGAGACCAGTCTAACAACCTTGTGGCTCGGGACCTCCAAAATGTTGTTATTTGTGGACCTTAAGGTCCTCCGCAGGGCATAACAGGAGAGGCGGTCCTGTAGGTACGAGGGTCCTAGGCCGCATAGGGCTTTAAAGGTCAAAACCAGCACCTTAAACCTGACCCTGTACTCCACCGGGAGCCAGTGCAGCTGGTAAAGCACTGGATGAATGTGGTCCTGCGGCAAGGACCCCGTAAGGAGCCTCGCCGCGGCATTCTGCACCTGCTGGAGTTTCTGGGTCAGCTTCAAGGACAGCCCCGCGTAGAGCGAGTTACAATAATCAAGCCTGGAGGTGACCGTCGCATGAAGTTGGCTCCCAGACCAAGAGGGGAAGCATCATTGTGAAGAAGAGTCCTATTTTAACATAAGGATGTCTTCAGTGATGCCTTGTTGTCTGCTGCCCTGCCATAAGATTGAATAGCTTCTTTTGCTTGATAAAGTACAGTGGTACCTCGGTTTTTGAACAGTTTATTTCACAAACAACTTGGAACCCGAACGCTGCAAAACCGGAAGTAGGTGTTCCGGTTTTTGAACTTTTTTTCAGAAGCCGAATGTGCTCTGTTTTGAGTCCCCCTGTGTCTCCTCTTGCACTGCTAATTTGCGTCCACCCATTGTCATTCAAGCCTTCCGTTTCTGATTGCAGTGTTCTGAGGTGATATTTGGAGCTTATATTTGGTCCTTTTGTTTTTGCTATTTGTTTTGCTTTTTTTGTTTTGAAGCTTTTTCAGTTAATTTGTTTTTGTGACGGTGTGGTCCCAGTTCAGCTACTGATTGATTGATTGATTGATTGATTGATTGTGTGACTGCGGAAATGGATAAAAGCCCCCAATCCAAACAGTGCAGGGAAGAAAAAAAAAGATTTTAATTTTTATCATCCACAATATTGTTTTCTTTATTTTATAGTACAGTACATTGATTATTGCTTTCATTTTATGTCTCAGTGGCCTCGTTAGATAGTAAAATTCATGTTAAATTGCTGTTTTAGGGGTTGTTTTTAAAAGTCTGGAACGGATTAATCCGTTTTGCATTACTTTCTATAGGAAAGCGTGCCTTGGTTTAGGAACTCATTGGTTTTGGAGCAGACTTCCAGAACGGATTAAGTTTGAGAACCAAGGTACCACTGTATTTTTTTGCCCTTGCATCCACATCTCTGTTATTAGTTGGTTGTTCAAGAGCCCTTAACATCTAACAGAGACAGAGGGGGATTTCATTCAGAGAAACAAAGTATTCACACTCTGCTTCCTTCCCTCCCTTATCTCAGTTGCTCCAGTTAAGGTATTAGGAGTAATTATGTGCATGTGATTTCTTGTTGATTTGCGCTTACCTAAGGACCCTAGAAGAAGGGACGCAGGTGGCGCTGTGGTCTAAACCACAGAGCCTAGGGCTTGCCAATCAGAAGGTTAGCGGTTCGAATCCCCACGACGGGGTGAGCTCCCATTGTTCGGTCCCAGCTCCTGTGCACCTAGTGGTTCAAAAGCATGTCAAAGTGCAAGTAGATAAATAGGTACCGCTCCAGCGGGAAGGTAAACGGCATTTCCGTGCGCTGCTCTGGTTCACCAGAAGCGGCTTTGTCATGCTGGCCACATGACCCGGAAGCTGTCTGTGGACAAATGCCGGCTCCCTCGGCTTATAGAGCGAGATGAGCGCTGCAACCCCAGAGTCGTCTGCGACTGGACCTAATGGTCATGGGTACCTTTACCTATACCTAAGGACCCTAGAGGCAGTAATGAAGATTCCCCACCTGACTATGAACAGAATGGGCCCACCCATTAGACGAAAGGGAACGCCTTGCCTAGCCGATGGATGGAAAGCAGTGGTGGATCACATTCCTTTTGCCTTTCTGCCATTTCCTCCTGCCTGAGACCAGCCTGCTTCTGTTTGACCAGCTGGCTACCTAGCTGGTGGGCTGCCTTCTGCCTCTTCTACTGCTACTCACCAGGCAGCAACAGGTTACTAGGCTTCTAGAAGTGTTGCCGCCATTTATCTGCCATAGCAAGAGCGAAGGATCCTTCCTTGCATTGTTGATGACATGGGAGAGCTCTATAGTTTATTATAGCAAAACTAACCAATATTTGTCACTGCAAAGGTGGCAGTTCCCAGGCACTCTCAAAGGCTGCCCATAATTCTTCACTCTGAGGAAGAGCCCTATCTTCTTCAGAGTGAAATGACTTCACAAGCAGGAGCTGGGGTGCAGAGAGGTGATAGTGGCTTGTATGTCTTGCCTCAAGTGGCAAAATGTCTTGTTTTGACCCTGACTGTAAGAGAACCCCTCAAATTTGAGAATGTAATCATGGAAGCTGATTGAACAAGCCTAGAATTGAAAAGTCGCTTCCATTCTATAGAAGGATGCCCTTGGAATAAGGGAGCAGCTGTCCCTCATGTTGATGTGAGTATGCTTGAAGATTGGGACTTATCTGGATATTCTTAATGTACAGATCTTCTAGCATAAGTCATGTATCTTCCTGAGCTTCCTGAGGAGGTGGATTTTGCAGTGAGTACTGAGGGGGAGACACTGGGCTTGCCACTTCCCCCCACCCCCAACCCAAATGGTCTATCTTTCCTGGACTTAAAGTGATTTCATCCTAATGAATTGCAAACAAGTTATGAAGCTAGTCATTGGTAGTAAATTGGAAGCTTGGTGGGTGGGAATTGAGATATTAGGACTTAATGTGCCTCTTCCTGTCAAGATCATCACAATACTAGACCTTTCTTGTTGGAATAGAGGTACCAGCTGTTGTGCACATTTTTAAAAATGTCACAGAAGGAGAGGAAGTGGCAAAGCTTCCTATGAATAGTACTTGGTATTGAAGCTTCCCTAGATGAATGCAGTATAAAACAGAGGCTGTAGGAAAAAATGCTTAATTCTAGTTTAAATTCATTGGAAATAAGGGAACCTGTGGGTTCTAGGGAAGCCTTCTGCAGGCATATGTTTGTTTGTGGGTGTCATGTTGGCAATGGACATTCTCAACAACAGAGCCCATTTTCAGCTTTTGAAACTGCAGGGCCAATACTGAAAAGACCAAGCTTCTGTTAATGATTAATTATTAGCAATCTCAATCAAATCAATATTGAATTTTATTAAAAACCAAGGCAATTAAGACTGCAGTTGAAGAATCATGGAATTGTACAGTTGGAAAGGACCCCGAGAGTCATCCAGTCCAGTCCCCTGCAATGCCGAAATCTCAGCTAGATCATCCATGACAGACAGCTATCCAACCTCTGCTTAAAACCTCCAAGGAAGGAGAGTCCATCACCTCTTGTTCGAGTCTGTTCCACTGCTGAATGGCTCTTACTGTCAGAAAGGTCTTCCTGGTGTTCAGTTGAAGTCTCATTTATTGTAACTTGAAGCCATTGGTTTGGGTCCTACCCATGTGACAGCCCTTTAGATATTTGAAGATGGCTATCATATCTCTTCTCAGTCTCCTCTTTACCAGGCTAAACATATCCAACTCCCTCAACCGCTCCTCATAAAGCTTGGTTTCCAGACCCTTGATCATCTCGGTTCCCCTCCTCTGCACATGTTCCACCTTGTCAATATCAGATGAGTTTGAACAAGGGCTTAAAGAAACATGTGTCACAAAGATCCCAACTTCAGGAGTTGCTGTGCCTCTTTGAGGGCACAACTAGACATGATCCATGAAAATGGGCATGATCTCTCACATTTAAAAAAAGGGGGGGGGAGCATGATATGACCTTGTAGTATTTTAAACCTATACATTAAGGCACATTCTGTTTTCAGGATGTTTAATGGATCATTTTCCTTACAACCTGAAAATTCTTAGCTGCTGCTTTCTGTCTTTGCACACTGAATGTAAATCCAATTTCTGTGAATTTTGCTGTCCAAGGGAGAGAGGATAAAACTGAGTCATTATCTTGCTGAGCTGCTAGATCCATACTGCTTTGCTTTGCTATCAGGTGACCAGTCAGCTATATAGAAATTCTGCCTGGCTGCTAAGGGTGAGAATCTTTTCAGTTCTTGGAAGAAGAGACAGCAACAAAAAATGACTGATTAAGTAATACTCCGGTTCCTGTGTCTTGGAATGTATGCCCAAGATCACTTTCTGCAAGCTGCTGCTGGGCTCTCCTGGCTGGAGAGATGATTGCACCAATGAAGCCAACAGTTCACGCATCTCCAGGTAAAAACTAGACGAGAGAACAGTAACCTAAAAGATGCCTAATAATAGATTAGCCGCCAGTATTTCTGAAGTTCAAGGTGCTGTGTACCTGGAACAGTTGAAACTCAGTTATTCTACTTATTCATTCCAGGAGAGATTAATAATAAATACTTAATGCTTATTAATGCTATGGATGAATAATAGATATTACGTGTTGGTGCAAGAGGATAATGACCTCTTTAGTTGTGTAGTGCAGTTAAGTCTTAAAATGATTGACTGCTAGAGGGATCAAACTTCTCCTTGAGCAGAATTGAGCCCTTTTTATCTGATGAGATATCGGCTGTGAACCTCAGTCATTCAAAGAATCTGCAATGCACCAATTGGGTTAAGTCAGCAGAATACATCTATTTTGGATGGGAGAAGGGAAAACTCTTGAAGCAGTTCCAATGAAGCAGATGGAGTTATCAAATTATCTCCATCTTTCACATTGGGGATCTATTTGGAAGATAGGTAGGAGCTGTAGGTTAAGGTGCCTGATAAGTCAGACGATTCAAGTTAGTTTTTTCTATGTTACCTTTCTGATTTCTTGTTAGCATGGAGAGACAAAACTTCTAGCTTTTGTTAACTCTTGAGGGATGATCCTGAGAATCCCTACTTTATCCAAAAACTGTAATTCTCAGAGTTACTGGGGGAGAATGATTGATCATTTTCAAGTATTCGGTTTAGATCTATGCCATAAGCTGAGAATGTTGTGGCCTCTGGAACACATCATACATTTAAAGCACATGTCTTCCTTGAAAGAATCCCGGGAACTATTGCTTTTCTCTAACAGAGCTACAATTCCTAGCTCTTTAAACAAACTACAGTTCCCAGCATTCTTTGGGGGAAATCACATGCTTTAAATGTGTGTTGAATGTGCTTTAAATGTATTGTGTGAATTTGCCTTGAGTCACAAATATCTGAAATGAGATACTGAAATTCTAAAACTATAATTTAACATCTAGGTAAATGGTCTTGTTTCCGGACGCCAGCAATAGCTCTGACCTGTCATATGTATGCTGTTTCATATACTGAGTTACTTTTTAAACTGATGATATTGTATTGTAGAACAGTTACAATTTTTCATTTATCTTTTAAACAAAAGAACAAAACTTTGTTGACTTTTAAATCAGTGTAGGGGAGGCTCTTGCAAAATGCAACAGGTATAGTAGAGATTTCAGCACTGAGTAATAGTGCAAGGAGGAACTGAGCAGGGATGCTTCATATGGGGATTAACGTATTCCAAGCATTTCCCCGATTTGCATCTGTAACGGTGTGTAACCTCCGAGGTCCTTGCCACCCCCATATTATATGACATAGAAACGGATAACTTTCTTCCTTTAAAATCTGTGCAGTTGAAATTAAGAATCACGGCTACAGGTCCTGTGGACCTAATGCCAAGTTTGGGCCTAGAACAAATTTATCTGTTTAAAACGTAAATCCCTGTAGATCAAGGATTTACTGGAGTATGGACACATAATCTTAACTCTCAGTACACTGGGTCCATAATCCCTACATTTTTATTCTTAGAAAAGCATTTACCATCCCACACGAAATAAATCTCTTTAGAAAGGTTTTTAAGTTTTTGTCATTTGAACAGGTGGCTTGTTCCTTTTCTCACAAGTAAATGCAAGACAAAAGGATTAACACCCCATTTCCAGAGAGAGACCCCTCCTAATTTCCCCACCCATAGATTCAGGGATAGAACAAGTTGATGCCTTGCTGATGAAAGTAGGCAGTGCCCTACATCTGATTTATTTTAATAGATACTTGTTGCTAAAATAGATCCTGTCTCATGCAGATGACCTTATTTTTCAGATTTTCTTCTTAAATCTTCATATTAGCCAAGTGCACTGTTTAACTAAATTGAGTTTATCTAAGGTTAAATATTTTAATTGAATGGTTGATCAACTGATGTTCTAGTTGATTACATCAGGGGCAAATTTTAATTGATGGGTCAGGGAGTCAATCGTGCACTTCTATTTTAAAGAATCTTTTGGCAATTGTATGCAGTAGGGAATGAATAAGAAAATGTTAAAGATGACCTTATAACAATGAGTAGCATCTTTACCTGTAAGTAACCTGATATTTCAGTGCCTCGAACAGGAATCCATTTCCCAGCCCTGGCAATATGCACATTTATTAAATCTATTTGATTTAGCCAAAAGATCCAATGGCAAATGGGACTAATCAAAACAGTCCTTTGATTGATGGATGTTAGCAAAGAGTGGACGAGACAGGGGAATGGATCCAGCTGGTGGGTCTGACTGCCTATGAACTTTCAGGTGGTTTAAACTGCCACTGGTTTAAATAAGGTTGATTAGATCAGCCTAAAATTAAAACAAACAGTTTGATGAACAATTTGAGTCCTTAGTTGGAGAAGGCAAACATGTTAGCTATCTTCACATTAGGAAACCAATCCATGTAACAGGCTTGTAAATTGCCACTGTGCAGTGGCAAGTAAAGATCACCTTTAGCTGATTAGGGGTTGCAAAACCAAACCGTGACCCTATTGTGGTCTGCAGACTTCCAATGAGCTGTCCTAAACTCAACCAGTTGGAAGGCCGCATCATGAATGTGCTTGATTTTTGTGGAAGACCCTTTGTTGCCCAGTGGTAATGATTTGACTCAGCATGGCATCAGCATAGGTTTCATAGTTTTACTCAGATGTAAGTCCTACAGACATCGGTTTATATGAGCTTAAAGCTGCAATAAACCTGATTGATTGATTGACTTCGTACCAGGATAATTGGTACCAGGATCATTCATTAGCATTTCCAGTTAAATAGGTTTCAGGTAGCAGTGCTGAGAAAGGCCTCTACCTGAGAGCATGTAAAATCCTGCTAGTTAGAGTTAGACCCATGGTGTTCACTCAGCGGAAAGCAGTTTTGTATGTTCATATATTTGGTAATCCTACTCAGTGGCTTGAGTGATATCCTGGCACACAGTAATTAATCTTTGTAGTGCCTCTAAGCATTAGACGTTTTAAAAAGTTACTGAAGCAAGGTGGTTTTTATTGGATTTTGAGATCCTGCTGCATCCCTAAGGATTTGGTTAACATGCTTTGGGAACATAAAAGCTCGAGCATGTCCTTAATTATGAAACAGCTTAAACATGAGCTGGAAACTTGTTCCACCATGATTAGAGGATAGTTTTATTTTAAAAAAACATACCAATACCTTTACCTTGACAATTACTCTTTATATATTTGGAATGCGTACAAGAATATGGATTGCTATAGATTATATCAGCAGCTCACTTGGGACATCACTTCCTGAAAAGAAACATAAATGTATAAATTTCTAAGTTCTTGGTTCATGAATTGATTTAAGAAAAACAAAGGGGAAACAGGACAGAACAGAGTTAACAGATAACATTCAACATGGTGTAGCTAAACATCTAATCAGCAGCCCTTGTGGTTGTGCTTCGATTATTTAAGAGTAATAATAATAATAATTTTTCCTCGTATGTTACCAATAAAACAATATAAAGTATTGGCATAGTAATGAACGTGGGAAGGGGCTTCAAAATGAAGATAATAATTTATGTTAAAAGTTAAATTGAGCCAAAATTTGAGGCAAATGGTGTTGCGGTGTGTGAAATAGTTATATTATGGCTAGAGGTGTTGTTGTTTGGTACAGCTTAGGACGCAATTGGAAACAGGCTCTTGCTTGGTTGACTGTGCTGAGCAAAAATTGCCTCCAGGACAGGGGAAGAGGTTCCCACATGGAGGGAAATGGGTGCTAGTGCTGCTGGTAGCTGTTGACTCGCTCAAAGCACTCCATGATGACTTTGTGCATGGTGCTGGGGGAGAAGAATGCCCTCACTGGCAGAAGACTCAAGGTGCTCTTAGCCAGGCAGCAGCATCCCTTTGCCTCCCGTGCCATCACTAAGGGGATCGTGTCCCCCTTGTCCCGTCCACCCCAGCAGTGGCATCTTCCTCCTGCGCCATAACTCTCAGCATGCCACATCACCAGCCATGACTGGCAGTGAAGTGGCTAGTAAAATATTTCATGGTCTCGAAACTTCCGCAGACTTACTTGCAAGGTTGGCTTTGGGGTCAGGTCGTATTGGAAATGGGAATGATGGTGCTTTTCATTCGACACTTTGGGGGTACCTTAACAAAAAGCTGTGAATCTCGGATCAAGGCCTTGGGAAAGCCGTCTCGCACTCTTGAACCATTGTATGCGCTGTAGCCCGCCATACTTTTAATAAGGCACATTTCAAAGTACCCAGTATTTCAAGCGAGAGAGAGAGAGCAAAGGAAGTTTATGCCTGTAGGATATGCAGAGAAAACTGCAAATAGGTTCCTTTCATCAAACCAATGTAATATATAACCTTTGATTATGTCCTTAAGGCTCACCTTTTATAGCTATATCACGGATGCTGCAAAGAGATTGGGATGGATGGACATTTCATAAAACATTTTAAAATGCACATTTTATTCCAGTCTGGGAAGCTGCAGTGCCAGCAGCTGCAAATCTTGTCAAAAGCTTTATGAATTGGATTAAAAACAAAACAGGGGAGAAGTGAACTTGAATGAGAGAGAGCAGAAAGACCTTAAAAAAACACAACAACAACCATGAGCAAAGGGAGGCTACCACCATTTTGAGCTGCATAAGTACTTCTGTGCCTGAATGGGATAGTTGTTTTCTTCAGCAGTTTAACTTCCTTCATAGGATTGTTGTGGGGCCACAGTAGCATAACTGAGCTCTTTGGAGCAAAGACAGGATGCAATTATGGTAATAATATTCCACACTTCTCCAACTGCTGATGTCAGCAGGTGATGTTGGGGTTTTTTTTAGTGACAAAGCCCTGCAATTGCATGGGAAATGTTGCATTCTCTCCACAGAAATGCTGGCTGAAGGATAACTGTCCAGAGCTTACACGGAAATAAATATCTGGAGATCTCGTGATGAGGAAGATAAATCATAACCGTAAACTCCTTCAGAGGATCTCTGTGTTGCTCCTAATAACACTGAGGATTTTTATAGTGCACTTCCTGAATATTCAAATTACTTCACATACATTATCCCAGTGGTCTTCTAATTGGCACAGCAGGCCAAGAAGCCCAGAGTAAGCCAAAATGCTTTCGTGACATTGCATTTGCCCACATGTTGCAAGTGCTTTGAAAAGTCTTAACGCTTGAACATAATTTGGTTGGCTGCTTTCTCAATTATAGCCTGAAATATGTTATCGGAAGAATCCACCACTGCGGTAGGGGGGGAGCAGGGCAGGTGTCCTTGGGCAGGCTGCCAGTACATGGGCTCTTTTTAATGCACCCACCCAAGTCTGGCATTACAAGTACCATCTGGATCTAAAATGCCCCCAGAATGGTGTCGCTGTGGAGCATTCTGGGGAAATAAAATGGCGGACATTTAGGATTTAGAATGGTGGTGCTGTTGCTGCCTGTTCCATTGCCTGAGAGGGCACACCAACAAAGGAGGGTGCCCACCAGAGGGCACTTTGCCCAGGGCCCCGTCAAACCAGAACCAGTCCTGAAAAAGAGAATATAGATTTTGAGAAGCAGAATTCTAATTATATTCTTTCGGTCAGGATGAGTTCTTCTCCAAAGAGGAATCTTAGAATCATAGAATCGTAGAGATGGAAGGGATACCCAAGGGTCATCTAGTCCAACCCCCTGTAATGCAGGAATCTCAAAGCATCCATGACAGATGGCCATGCAACTTCTGCTTAAAAACCTCCAAGGAAGGAGAGTCCACAACCCCTCGAGGGAGATCGTTTCACTTCCAAAAGTTCTTCCTGATGTTTAGTCGGAATCTCCTTTCTTGTACCTTGAAGCCATTGGTTCAAGTCCTACCCTTCAGAGCAGAGAAAACAAGCTTGTTCCCTCTTCCATGTGACAGCCCTTGAGATATTTGAAGATGACTATCATATCTGCATACAGTCTCCTCTTTTTTAGGCTAAACATACCCAGCTCGTTCAACAGCTGCTCATATGCCTTGACTTGTAACCCTTGATCATCTCAGTTGCCCTCCTCTGCATACGTTGAATCAATGTTTTCTGTAAAATATCAAGTTTCGATTTGATATCTCGCTTTATCACTACCCGAAGGAGTCTCAAAGCGGCTCACATTCTTCCTTTCCCTTCCTCCCCCACAACAAACACTCTGTGAGGTGAGTGAGGCTGAGAGACTTCAAATAAATGTGACTAGCCCAAGGTCACCCAGCAGCTGCATGTGGAGGAGCGGAGACGCGAACCCGGTTCACCAGATTACGAGTCTACCGCTCTTAACCACTACACCACACTGTTACAAAGACACAGGGGAAAGCTGTAGCTCAAGTGGTAGTGTGCATGCTTTGCATGCAAAAGGTCCCAGGTTTGATCCCTGGTATCTCCAGTTAAGGCTGGGAAAGACTTTTTCCTGAAACCCAAGAGAGCTGGTGCCAATTAGGGTTGACGGTACTGAACCAGATGGGCCAACAGTCTGACTTGGTGTAAGACAGCTTTCTAAGTTTCTATGCATTTAGAAAGGCTGATAATTTTGAGTAGCAGTGCTGGAGCCTTTGATATGCTCCAAGATGAGTGACAGCCTCTTCTCTGGAATATGTAACATGAACACACCAGGTTTGATGATCTCCATCCCTGAGATAGCAGGAGCAATTACTGGCATTTGTAGCTGGCCATTAGCTGTTGGAATGCTGTTTAAATGCCAGGCACAGCCAATTAGGCTTGGTGACAGATAGCAGCGCCTGGAGTGATGTGGAAACCAAGGCCCAGTGAATCTGTCAAGTTCACTCAGTACACCTTAATGGTGCCAAGTTTTGGCTTCCTAGCATGACTTGGAAATTGTGTGAATTGAGGTCGAACATTCTCTTCCTCCTAAGGGACAATTACATATGATGCCCATGATATCAGCCACAAGGGTCACTGGGTGATTTTAGGTGTGTGTGTGTGTGTGTAAGGATAAAATGTTCTCTGGAGTGCCTTGGAGGAATTTGCAGAGTGCAAATTATTAATATATGCCCCATATGATCAGTTGGAATATTTAGGAATTATGGGAAATGCCTAATTAAGCGGCGCTTGCAGCAGTGAAGCCTCTGGCTGTGATTGCTTGAGCTAATATGTGGTAGCTCAGAAAATTCTGTAGTTTTAGGGAGCAGCATAATGTGCACTCCTAACTCTCTAGGGGAAGGGAATTTTTGGCTGGGATCAAAACATCACATTGGGCGCAGCCAAGGACTGGGAAGAGGTGCAGGGACATGCAGTCTAGAGCAGGGGTCAGTAACCTTTTTCAGCCGTGGGCCAGTCCACCGTCCCTCAGACCTTGGGGGGGGCCAGACTATATTTTGAAAATGAATGAATGAATTCCTATGCCCCACAAATAACCCAGAGATGATGATGATGATGATGATGATGATAATAATAATAATAATAATAATAATAATAATAATAATAATAATAAATTTATTATTTATACCCCGCCCATCTGGCTGGGTTTCCCCAGCCACTCTGGGCGGCTTCCAACAGAACATTAAAATACAATAATCTATTAAACCTTAAAAGCCTCCCTAAACAGGGCTGCCTTCAGATGTCTTCTAAAGGTCTGATAGTTGTTGTTCTCTTTGACATCTGAAGGGAGGGCGTTCCACAGGGCGGGTGCCACTACCGAGAAGGCCCTCTGCCTGGTTCCCTGTAACTTGGCTTCTCGTAGTGAGGGAACCGCCAGAAGGCCCTCGGCACTGGACCTCAGTGTCCGGGCAGAATGATGGGGGTGGAGACGCTCCTTCAGGTATACTGGACCGAAGCCATTTAGGGCTTTAAAGGTCAGCACCAACATTTTAAATAAAAGGACACATTCTACTCATGTCAAAACATGCTGATTCCCGGACCGTCCGCAGGCCGGATTGAGAAGGCGATTGGGCCGCATCCAGCCCCCGGGCCTTAGGTTGCCTACCCCTGGTCTAGAGGAAAGGAAGCCAAAAGAAGGGTGTAATGAGCTAATAAAGAGGAACCCGAGGAAAAGACCAGTTGGAGAGGAAGGCTTGAGAGAACAGAGAATGGGAACTGCAGCAAAGGTTAGTCACAGATGATGCTCTGAAGAAACATAAGGCTGAGCATTCATGTTCAGGAGATGCTGAATAACAGAAAGCGAGCAGAATGTTTTCAGGTGTGGTTTGGCTGCAGGATAGTAAAGTGGGACAAAATAGCCAGTGGTCTGAAAAGCAGGATCTTGAGGAAGCGTATTGAGGGCATTGGGTGGAGAAATTAATCTGAAGAAAGGAGGAGAAGGGAGAGCAGCCCCAAAACAGTTCTTAAGAGCCGGAGACTAGAGGGGTTGAGCACTATTGTCAGGAAAGGGAGGAAGCCAAGGTGTATGCCTTCTGCTTTCACTGTGATATTTCAGCCTCACAATTCTAATGGAGAATGAGGTTCATAAAGCAGTAGATGGCAGTTTGGGCTGAATTTCATATATTGATTTGAGCCAACCAGCCAATTCCTTGGCTGCAAATGCTGTCACTGGTGTCTTTGGTGAGTTTCCTTTCTATGTGCAGTACATCTTGGTAATACTGCCATCAGTTCTAGTCTCAGCTACAGTGGGTTCGTGGGAAGCAAGACACTGTCCTCTCTGAACCTGTATTTCCCTTCTCTCATAAACTAGTCACATGTCTCCTGTCGCTACATTATTCCTCCTTTGCTCTTTCTGAACTCATCTGTAAATAACAGTCTCATTGGTGCTTTGCACAGTTGCTACTGTGACAGATTTTTATTTAAATTAAAGATATGTTTGCAAGGGAGCTTTTATATTTAACTATTTAGAGCAGGATTTTGATTTTGTTTTTACGGGGAACTGAATATTTCACCAACAGTCTATGTTTTTTCCAACCTGTCCAAATCAGCTTGTTTGCTTTGCAATATCTGGAATGAAGCTGTGAAGCTTTTGTCTCTCACCCACCCCAGTTTTCTGTCATCACTAGGTTTGTGGAAAGCCATTTCCCTGAGGTGGATCACTTTGGGAAGCTCCTGTGGTATTTCAGGAATCCTCCTGTTCTTTGCAGGTTAAACAAGTTTAGAGCCTCTCAGATTACTAGAAATATGTTCCATTTACACTGAAAACACAAATGAAGCTGGAGTTTAACTCATTCCTAATTGTGGGCAGCAACATCATTTTGGGAAAGCCTTAGTAATGAAAGCATGGGATGTGGATCCCATTTTGTATCCCATCATAAAATCAGAATATTTCTCAATTATACAATGTTAGATTTAATGCTTTAGCTTAAATAGGAATTACTGCTGAATGTGTCGAGAGAGATCTTGTAAATGGACATTCTTTCTGTGGAAATGTGCCATTCGCACCAGAACTATAGGTTTTCTGAGATGCTCAGAGAATAGTTGATATATTCAATGCCACATTGTGGAAGTGATGGAAGGAAAGAGAAGGAACCATCAAGTCGCATTGCTCGGTCCCAGAACGGGAAGCACAAGGTGAAGAAAATGCTACTTTCCATTGGACCTACTTCTGTTGGTTGAAAAGTATGCTAACAACAAACATTTTACTGCATAGTCAAGGGCCAAAATGAATATTTAAAAATGAATATGCACGATTGAGTTGCACTGATTCTTCCTTCAAGTAGAATGAGTCACTCAAAGCCTGCATGTTCCTGTGCTTGTGTGTGTATGCAAATGCTTGGAGGGGTGCCAAACTGGGTCTTTGACCTGGGTGAAAAAAAGCCGAGTTTCACCCCTGATTTATGTTTCATCATGCTCCCACTGATGGCATCAGAACCATGCGGGAGTTTCTGAAATCTGAAGAGCTTGGAGGGAGATTCACAACAAACAAACAAACAATAAAAAAACAGTTTGTATTAACTGAACCCAATTCCAAATTGAGGCGACAGGGATTCACCCATCAATACTCTGTTGTAAAAGTTCAGTCCCATCTCCACAGTACAGCAGCTTCTGCAGATCTACTGCTTCTGCAGCCCTAATGATGGTTTTAGAATTCAGAAATCACTCTGAGCCATAATTAAGCTTCAGGTTGGTTTTGTTTTTGATGAGCGTTTGAGAAGGGGGTGGAGGTAGCTTCCAGTTTATAAATGTTTGCTTGGTTAGCTTCCTAGCAGCATGCATTCAGCATCCCAAGACTTGTCCGGAGGCTTTTTTCCTGGGATTTCCCTTGTGAGCAGTAGCAGAGGGTGGGCTCGTCGAAGCTGCTGCTCCTACTTCTGGCAGAGGGGAGGGGGGAAGTCTGAGGGCACAAGGGCTGTTGCATAAGTAGGAAAAGAACAGAGGCTTATCACAAATCTACATTGCGCTGTGGGGTGGAGACATGCGCCACAAGGAAGGAGAGATCGTGTATCCGCTGAATCGGAAGGAAGAAAATAGGAATATCCTAGTTTTGAGGACGTGCAGGAGCTGCCAGTAGGACAGTGGGAAGCGTGTGCTCAGCTTGTCTTCAGCCCATGATTAAATTACAGCGCCAGGCAAAGGGATCTTTCCTCTACGCAGTATCTCTCTGCAACTCTGGATAGGCAGGTGGGAATTGTTGTGGGGTTCTTTTAAGTGGTTCATACTTGATGTGTTGTTCTCCGCAGTGGTATTGTCACGTCTTTAATGTAGTGCATTAGCAGCAAAAGACTGGAGTGTAGAGGCGCTTATCCCCCCCCCCCCTCAGCATATTAAAAAAGAGATGTTTTTGTCCCGTATGTGCAGCAACAAGATAGTAGAACACCCTCTTGTCCCCCTTGCTTTTTAAAACACCTGACAATAAGCAGAGTGGGCGGCTGATGCATTTGCCTGTGTTTCACTTACTTGTTGAGAGTTGGTTGCTTCCCTGAGTTGCGGGAAAAGTGCTGGGTGGAAGTAGTTCTCCTCTTGCCTCAGTGTCAGGTTAAACTTTTTGTCATTGAGTTTGCCTTCCTGTCAGAAGTCTGGTGCTCCTCATTTTGGCATCCACTCCGTTCAGATTGGATTAGCTGTGCTGATGGCATCCTGTTACATCCGTAGTTGAGCAGCAATTTAAAGGGAGCTGCTCTTTCATTAGCTCATGTTTTGGCTGCCTGACGCCGCCTTCTCTTACTCACATGCGCACACCCCTTTGGGGAGAGGAAAATGAAAAGTCCGTCCCTGTTAGTTTGCCTTGGTTCACACACACGGGATTCCAGCACTCTCCCCTGCCGTGGGAGAGAACGAGCGCAAGAGAAAAGGGTAGCTATTGTTCGACTGCCCGGAGCCAGGGAACTGGATAAAGAAGCTTGGCCTCCGTTTTCGTCCTGGCTTTTCTGCATTCCACACTGTCCAAGGCAGAGGACAGACGAGTGTGGCTGCCAAAAGTGGAGCTGTTAGACAGGGGCTGGCATGCGGGCAGGATCATGACTGAGCCACTGGCAAGGTCACAGCATGCAGGTTTCAGGTAAGGTTCCCATCAGCAAAAACTTTAGGGGCATACCAGAAAGCCTGTTGAGGGGCGGGGAATGTTGCATTTTTCTTTCCTAAAAATAAGTGCTTTCCTATACTGTCTGTCTTGTATCAAACAGCTGTGGTTTCCCCCCTTTTATCAGTGACTTTCATATCCTAAGTGAAAGGTTAAGAGAGAAGAGTCGTTGCTCCCTTTCTGCTTCCTTTTGAAATCTGAAAGTGTTTTGATACCGCTTTCCAAAGCCTACTCTTGGTTTTACAAGTAGCACCAGCAGCACAATCCTATGCATATCTGCATGCAAATAGATTTGCTGAGTTCAGTGGGACTTAGATTCAGGTGTTTATAGGATTGTGGCCTTAACTATGTTATACATTTGCTAAATATGGAAGTTGAATGAGCGAGCTACAACAGGTACCGTGCTGGTTCAGTATGAAAACAACTTTTATTCTTCTCCTTTCAATACGTCATTAACAACACATGAGAGTTTCCAGAAAGAAGTTGCTGTAATTAAATAGTGTGTTTAATTATTCCAAGCCTTTTAAAATAGAGTTATTGGCCTAAAGATTCATAGAGGCTGGTATATAAGGGTAAAAAAAAAATCACTATTTTTACATATAAAATACTTGCAGTTGTGTTTAAAATATGCAGCCCGCAGCTGGCATGATTAACATGTAATCAGTGTCAAATTGTACCAGGCAAAGCTTCCTGCTTTTCTGTGAAAGTGGAAAACTAAAAGCTGTTCCGGAAACTTAACAAGTTGTTCATAGAGTATGTGTTCATGTTATTAAGTCTCCTGTCAAGCACTGTGATCTGCTAAAACACACCCTGGTTGGTCCCTGTCAGATAGATCAGAATTTATTTTTCTGTGCATTTTGTGCTAGAAAGTTAATTCAATTTATGCTAGATTTGTAGAGTTAATCAAGGTGTTTTTGAAGGTAATGGCAAAATGGCTGCCCGTGCTATGTGTTGAAATTGCTGCTATTTTCTGAATCAAGCTCATATGTTTTTATGGGTGAAAAATAAATGTAGAGCTTGCTGAAAGTGAGATCCTCTTCCTAATAGTTGGAGAGCAAGGAATGTTAAGAAGGGGGAGATGGTCACCTGACACAAGGTCATCCCTGTATCAAAAATCCCCACTTATCTTTCGGCTCTAGTTTTCCAGTATATGCCTGGTGGTGACCTTTGCTCCCTGACTCTGTCACTCAGCCATCAGATTTCCTGCTCTGC
This sequence comes from Darevskia mixta, assembly GCA_034641385.1. Classification (NCBI taxonomy): domain Eukaryota; kingdom Metazoa; phylum Chordata; class Lepidosauria; order Squamata; family Lacertidae; genus Darevskia; species Darevskia mixta. The sequence goes on along the minus strand of JAWWNH010000139.1, from coordinate 651,083 downwards.
CCTTTCTCTCCAAATGCCCTCTTTGCTTAGAATTGCCTCCCAGAACACCCAGATGCTGATGCTTTTTTTTTCTTTCCATCAAATTCCTCCCTAAAACATATATTTCCAATGCAATCTCCTTAGTCCTCATCCCCTACTGAAATGAAGCCCTACTACACGCAACTGAACACACATTCTTCCCTTCCCTTCCTTATCCTCATTCCTATCTTCCTCCCCAACCCCCATTAGCCTCTCTCTCAGCAAATTTAAATCACAGGTGAATAGCCTTTGGCCCTAGGACAGCATGCGATCTTTGGTCTAATTTCATATGGATGTCAATGGGGCAGACAAGAGAATAAAGTGTGACCCCACCCAGTCGCTTTTGGCTCCATCCCTAACCACTGCCAATATACGGCCCCAAGATATCCCTGAAGAGATTCAGTCCTCCCCACTCCCATTTTAGATTACAGGGCAGGGACCTACCTGACTTGTGTTTTTAAAGCATCATGGACAACAACAACAACAAAATACGCATTCATTTAATTTCACGTATGAGTCACTTCCTACAAAACATCTCAAAGTGATTTGACAATAAAAATGTATGTGAAAACAATGTTAGATCCAAATACAGGTATTGTTGTTGTTTAGTCGTTTAGTCGTGTCCGACTCTTTGTGACCCCATGGACCAGAGCACGCCAGTCACTCCTGTCTTCCACTGCCTCCCGCAGTTTGGTCAGACTCATGTTGGTAGCTTCGAGAACACTGTCCAACCATCTCGTCCTCTGTCGTCCCCTTCTCCTTGTGTCCTCAATCTTTCCTAACATCAGGGTCTTTTCCAGGGAGTCTTCTCTTTTCATGATGTGGCCAAAGTATTGGAGCCTCAGCTTCAAGATCTGTCCTTCCAGTGAGCACTCAGGGCTGATTTCCTTAAGAATGGATAGATTTGATCTTGCAGTCCATGGGACTCTCAAGAGTCTCCTCCAGCACCATAATTCAAAAGCATCAATTCTTCGGCGATCAGCCTTCTTGATGGTCCAGCTCTCACTTCCATACATAACTACTGGGAAAACCATAGCTTTAACTATACGGACATTTTTCGGCAAAGTGATGTCTCTGCTTTTTGAGATGCTGTCTAGGTTTGTCATTGCTTTTCTCCCAAGAAGCAGACGTCTTTTAATTTCGTGACTGATGTCACCATCTGCAGTGATCATGGAGCCCAAGAAAGTAAAATCTCTCACTGCCTCCATTTCTTCCCCTTCTGAAACATCCACTTAAAATGCTCATTTGGAAAAGGACGGTGCCTGTAATGTAACAGGAGGGAGTTCCAAAGGGTAGTTGCCACCACACAAAGGCCCGGTAGCAAGATCATATGCAGTGGACCTCCTGATGAGGATACTTGTCTGCAGGAGGTCCTCTCCTACAGAGCACAGTGGTCAGTTGGCTATAGATGGAGTGAGACAATCTTTCGGCTATTCTGGTCCCGAGCTGTATAGGGCTTTGCATATCAGGACCAACTAATTGAACTTAGCCCAGTAACTGATTGGAAGACACAATAATGTTGTTGTTGTTGTTGTTGTTGTTGTTGTTGTTGTTGTTGTTGTTGTTGTTGTTGTTGTTGTTGTTTATGCCCCCCCCCCATTTCTCCAAGAACCAGGACTGAAGGCTGCTCACAAAAGCTGAAACAAACATGGCTAAAACACAGGAAGCTAAAAATATCTCTCCCATCCTTCTGGCAGAAATATGGCCTGCCAAGCAGATCCCTCCTGTGTAGCTATTAAAAGCAGAAGCAAAAGACACATGCTACATGTCAGCATGGCTGAATGTGGTCACAGAGGCAACAGTTGATGCCTTCAAAGCCCTTCATTTTCCTTTAATAGCCTTTCTGGCTGCAAAGTGGTTGCTGGCAAGTTGGAAAAGAGGGCAGACACCATCACTATGCCATAGGCCAGGAGTTCTCCAGTGCGGTGAGCCTCCCTATGTTTAGGGAAAACCTGATTGCTACAGGAGGGGAGCAGCTAAGGCAGAGTTTCGCTTCTCTTGTGGAGTGAGAAGGACTATGGTCAGTGGCTTTCTATGAGGAGAACAAGGAGGGGAATCTGGAAAATGCACCCAGCACAGTAAGTCATGATGTTGGGTGGGTACAGCACCCCATCAGTGCTACTGAATGAAACGGGGTAGTACAATGTATCTGTCCCCTGCCTTGGAAGACCCTTACTGGAGCACAGAATCCCATGTGGTCTGCAACAAACATCACACCTGGGTATAGAATGATAGGGCAGGACTTAAGATCTAGAAATAAACACAAGAGAGTTAGGGTTGAACAGGGCAATAATATGTTATTATTTCAGTTACATGTTCTTAGATATAGTTGCAGTTAAGTTTAATAGATTTCACAGAATTGTAGGGTTGGAAGGGACCATGAGGAGTCATCTAGTCCAACCCCCAGCAACACAGGAATCCTGCCCACAGCTGCCCCTGACCCCTTGCGCCTAAGGTTTTTATCTCAATAATCCATCCAGTAGCTCCATGCAATAGGTTAGTAGTTGTTGCTTTCCTAAGACTGTTCAGTTTGTTCGTATGTGAGGTGAGTTTTGAAGCAATGACGTTGCAGCTGATAGATTAGCCACTATACAACATCAATTCCGTGTGATTTATTTTGGCTTTTTTAATGTTGGATTATTTAGTTTGCCTCTCAGGTTAATTATAAGAGCAAGTGGAGAAATAATATATAATCCCTATACAAATTTGTAAAATAAACAAGGCACAAACCTAACTACAGGGAGAATGATAAAAAAGAAGCAGGTGGCTGTTGTGAGAACTTTCACTTTCTCAACTATCCATTCTGTATGCTATTGATTGCGTGTCTGTGGCTCTGAATTTTAGGAGAAACCAGATCCTTATCCACACACCCACAAAAAAACAAAACAAACAAAAACTCTGCACTACTCTGTCCAAGCACTGACATTTGGCAAATTGATGCTTGGAAAGTGCCTTCAAGCCCCTCTTTTACCTGCCCCACACCTGGTGGCATAGAGGACTGTTGTGCCTGGCTCGACTAAAATTGCTCAGTGGGCCTCAAGAGAGCCACAGGTTCTCCATCCTGATCGAAACAGCAGTAGGTAGAGCTAAGAATGATAGTAACCAAACCTTGTAACACATTGTGCATGCATATAGAATACAAAAGAGAACAGCACAGTTGTAGTTGCGTAGATTTTCAGCAGCAGATGAAATTCGCTTTTCTGCACACTGAGGCTCCATCCCCTTTGCTTCTGGTCACCTTGTGTGTAAAGTTTCCATATTGGCAATTTCAACGTGTCATCTTAAATTTTGTATTCTTCCTTAAAACACCTCCAATATATTTTAACTTAGGTCCAGAGTTATGCTGGCTATGCAGTCAAAATGGTGCTATTGATAAACAAGAGGGATGTATCGGCAGACTCAGGGGGACCCTGAGATTTATTGAAGTACCAAAAAAGAAAATTAGAGCTAGCCCTCCTCTCCCTGAGCATGCTCAGTTGCCACAGAACACTAAATATCTGTTTCAACACTTGAGTGAAGGAAGGGAATGGAAAACCAGGGAGGAGACAGAATGGTTCATCCTGAAAGAATGCATCGCTGGCTAGAATGCTGAACAGAAACAATCAGCACTGCAACATTATATTGCAGGTCTCATTTGCATATAATGCATATTCCTCTTGCCAGACATTTTTCAACTTCGTCATGTGGCTTCTTGGCAAGTACTGTCTACTTTGGGACATACAATTCCAGTCCCACCTTTAAAAGCTCCCTCTCCAGGGGACATAATGGCAACCTCTGTTGTTTAGTACAACGTATGGGTGGGGATTATTTTAACAATGCTGGCCCTTCATTAGCCATGGAAGCGTCTGTTATGACACAAGGCCACTCCTTTTCTTTCCTGCCTTCTCCTGAACTTGCTTCTTGCTAAACAGGCTGCTTGATAGTCATTTTTGTTATGTGGGCACCTGTTCCAAAAGAAGTGGAGCTAACTCGGGCAGGTAACATAAAGTTAATGAAGCAGCTCTTAAAAATTCTCAAAAGCAATGGTGAGTTTCAGTGGTGAGTTTCCATACAATTAAAATGACCTTTGCATAAAGAGGCTGTCTGGTTCCCCCACTTTGCCTTTCCTTGGTCAGTACTGCTGGTGCCCCTCCATAGCTGAAGGTACTCCTGACCAACTCGACCCATAATCATTACTTGTAAGAATGCTTCTAAGTCAATAAATGCAAATAAGCCCATCAGTACAAATGCTCCCCTTGACAGTCCTTTCCCCAGAGGAGTCATTGAGGAAGCATACCTAATTTGACTGACTTCATCAAAATGCATAACTGGGCCCAGTGGCTTGTAAAGCTTAAATTTCATATGCTAAACTTGAGGCAAACCTGGAAGTGCTATGAAGGGTGCCCTGAGCCAATCCTGGCTCCCTGATTAATGCGCCTGTATCCTGTGCTTGTCAGTCAGCCCATCTGGCTTGGCATTGTTGGTGCTGACTGACAGCAGCTCTTCAGGATTCAGACAGTGTTCTTTTCCAGCCCTTCCGAGAAACCTTGGGACCTTCTTGCAAATCAGGTGTTATGCCACTGAATAAAAGGTTGTCTCCATTCATTATTATGTGTTCCCTTAACACATCATGTGTCATGTGTAACCCTAAACGCATCAGTCACTATATTGTTTCCACATGGGAAAAGGGAAGTTGAGGAAGATGTCTTGCCTAAGGATATATAGTGAGCCCATGGAGTCATTCACCCATCAAAAACCATTGCAAAAATTCCCCATTGACTGGCAAATGAAAGAATTAAAACAAACAGAGCCACACAAAAAAGATTTATCCAAACCACTTAACACAGTGAGACTGTGTTGGAATTTGAAGTAATTGTTTCCTGTCTTTCAGGTTATTTACACACACACACACACACACACACACACAATGCTTTGAGTATTTCTGCCAAATGCCCTGTCCTCATGCACCTGGCTCAGGAAGGAGTACGCAGTGGAGCATAATGGTGGAAACTGCAAACTCTCGCCATCATTTTGTTGATTATGATATGGAAGTGGTTTCATTTGGTAGTAATGTTACCAGCGACCATTGCAAAAAGTGAATTCTGTCTTAGTCCCTGTGCTGTGATGCTGCCTCATGGCTAGTGAAGACGTTACGATTGATGGCGTTAAGACAGACACGGCATTTGCTCTTAATTTTCTTTTTCAGGGAGCTGCTCTGCTTTAGGGTATTAATGACGCAGGCTGTGCCTTACCGATCTCTGCAGTTGGGCCAATTGCAGCAGAGCAGAGGAGGAGCTTCGCACTCAGCTGATTCCAGCAATCCTCTGATTTCCTTAGTATCTGAAAGGATCAGGCAAGGACAAGAGGGGTGGAGCAGGACTGATGACTGACATAACGTATTCCACCCTCAACTTTGAGAAATCTGCCTGGCTCATGCAGAGCAAGCAAGCTAGTTTGACTTGTTATGGGCATGTTAACCAACTTCAGGTCCTATTATTACCCATCAGCTCCTCAATATGTTTTACACAGACGAATGCTTTATTGAGGAGCTGATGGGTAATAGTAGGACTTTCAGATTTCAAGAAAGTGAATGTTACTCAGTGCAATAGCATTGGGGCCCTGAAGAACATGGAATGGGTCTTAAACTAATCTAGGCATAGGCAAACTCAGCCCTCCAGATGTTTTGGGAGTTGTAGTCCCAAAACATCTGGAGGGCCGAGTTTGCCTATGCCTGAGCTAATCTGTCTGTTGCAGGTAGACAATACTATTCCAGGGGCATTATAAAGCGCCTCTTAATTTCCATGAGGGCTAGAAACTTGCCAACTCTTTCTTTCGGGGTCTCCCTCCAGCTCAGATTCCCAGAAGAGCTGCATATCTTAGTGTACATGCTTCATGTTCCATATTTGGCAGAGTGGCTGATGTAATGCAGATTTCTTTCTAGACCTCCTGTAGGATATTCTACATGTAAGAAGGCATTTTTTAAAAAATTAAATTTTAAATTTTATTTTAATTTGCATTTTTAACTGATTGTTTTGTGGTTTGTTGTGGTTTTTATGACTGTTAGCCGCTCTGAGCCCGGTCTCGGCTGGGAAGGGCGGGGTACAAATAAAAGTTTATTATTATTATTATTATTATCATGAGGCATTTTAGCTGTAACTGTCCATCTTGTTACTGGGTGGTGGGAGAAAGGAGCCCCCAGTACACTAAACACACCACTTTCCTCCAACACTCAATTAGCCTCAGGAATTATAATAAGAATGACTTCCAGTGGTGTTCCTATATTGATTATGCATATTGCCGTGAAAGAAATCATTGACTACAGCAAGGCTGGTCAATCAAAGGCATGTCTCTGCATCTTGTGGGTCTTTAATGCTTCGAAGGCTAATGCATTTTGATTTTAGTATTAGGACTCCTGGTTTTTGTGCACACATAGCATCTCTTTCCATGGCTCTTAGGGCTCCAGTGTTTGCATACATTATGAATGATAATTTGGCTAGAATACTTTCTAAAACACTCAGACCCAAACTTCTGTGAAGCTTTGCTTATCAGCCCGCACACTGAGATCCAGCACCGAGGGCCTTCTGGTGGTTCCCTCACTGCGAGAAGCGAGGTTACAGGGAACCAGGCAGAGGGCCTTCTTGGTAGTGGCGCCCGCCCTGTGGAACGCCCTCCCACTAGATGTCAAGGAAATAAGCAGCTATCAGCTATCCTATTTTTAAAAGACATCTGAAGGCAGCCCTGTTTAGGGAAGTTTTTAATATTTAAAGCTGTATTGTTTTTAACACTCAATTGGGAGCCGCCCAGAGTGGCTGGGGAAACTCAGTCAGATGGGTGGGGTATAAATAATAAATTATTGTTATTATTATTATTATTAGGAATGTGACTATAGGGTAGCCGAAGCTGTTTAGCTTCATAGGTTGTTGCTGTGCTGTAATTGTATGAGGTGACACATCTGACAATTGAGGAGATAAAAAGCAGACCCATAAATGTAATAAGTTGTGCATTCATATTTTGGGATAAGATGTCTCCATATTTATTTCAGATATGTAGCCTAGATTATTCTAGGAAACTTGGTTATCATTTGTTTGTTTTTTATCTGAAAGCTTTAGAATTAGCAAGGAAACACCATAATTGGGCGAGTAAAGGAGGAATTGTAAATTTACTCTCCCCTTTCAAATTATTTCCATGATTCCATCAACTATTGAGTGCCTCCTTTCAAAGAGACATAAAGCTGCTTTGGCTAGTTTGCTTTCACAACCCTTTATGACTTAGAAAAGGCAGTTCTTTTTCTATGTCATAAATCATGTTTGTTCTCACAAGTTTTATAGGAAGGGAGGCAGCAGGCATCCCTGTTTGTGCCTCTTTGGATTGCTATAGTGTTGCAGTCCATATTGTTAATTCTGCATTTAGTTGAGGCTTGGGATTAGATTTGTTTGAGGGTTTGTAGGAAGTTGGGACCAAAGGCCATGCTGGGTAATACTGCTAGTAGGAATTTCCATTCGAAGCAATTGAAGGCTTTAAGGATATCTTACAGACATGATCATCAGTGGTTTTTTGGGCTATTTTGCTATGATTGATCAGATTCAGTAGTCTGTTGAGGTCTGTTATGTTGTAACCACCGACAAAGCCAGCCTGGTCTGGGGCATTAGTTTGTGTAGTTTTTTTAAGCAGTTAGCCAAGATTGATGTGAATATCTTGTAGTCTTGATTTATCAGTGAGATTGGGCAATAAGATTCTACTTTGAGTCTATCTTTGAGTGGTTTAGGGATAGAGACAGAAATGTTTGATTTCAGAAGCCTTGGCAGCAAGAGCTGGTTTGTTTTTAACTCTCTGAAAATTGCCCTAGTTTGCATATATGAAAATTGTGATTTGCATGTGCTAATTTGCCCTATGGACCTATTCTCTGGTTCTGTTAAGGACCCAACAGGTGCCTTTGCTCCTGCATTGCATCTGTTTCTCCCAACACTCAGTTGGGTTCTAGTCTATTGCAATACTTGGAACCATATATGAACTAACCCTCCTTGGGCAGAGAAAGAAATATAGTCATGCAAGATTGACTATTGTGGCCGGCAGGAAAATAAGAGGTCTTTATATTGTTCAGGTCTGGTACGAACACTCAGAACCTGCCCTGCAACTCCCCTGTGTTCCACAGGACCTAGTGGCGAATGGAGCCGCTTGGCTACCCGGGGCGGCAAACGCGGAGGCACCCCCCTGGGGGGGGCGTCGCTCCGCAGCGCACATGCTGACGCATGCGTCGTGCATTGTGACGTCACAACGCGTGTGTCAGGACCAGGGGTGTAGCAACGGGGGGCGGGGGGGCCGCCCCGGGTTCCACCCCAGAGGGGGGTGACACTTTTTTTTTAAATTTTAACTTCATTGAAAAAAGAGATAATAGACACACACACAACCCCCCACACCTCACAAAGTGGCACCATCAGAGGGGGGGTGACACTTTTTATTTTTATTTTTATTTTATTTTTTTTATCTTTTTTTTTTATTATTTTTTATTTTAACTTTATTGAAAAAAAAGAGATAATAGACACACACACACACACACACAACCCCCACACCTCACAAAGTGGCACCATCAGAGGGGGGTGACACTTTATTATTATTATTATTTATTATTATTATTATTTTAACTTTATTGAAAAAAAAAGAGATAATAGACACACACACACACACACACACACAACTCCCCACACCTCACAAAGTGGCACCATCAGAGGGGGGTGACACTTTTTAATTTTTTTATTTATTTTTTTTAATCATTTTTTATTATTATTATTTATTTTAACTTTATTGAAAAAAAAGAGATAATAGACACACACACACACACACAACCCCCACACCTCACAAAGTGGCACCATCAGAGGGGGGTGACACTTTTTAATTTTTTTATTTTTTTTAAATTAAAGTGGTGGGGGGGGGTGACAAAAAATTCCGCCCCGGGTACCACCTGGGCTTGCTACGCCTCTGGTCAGGACGAACGGCGCATGTGCAGGATGCTGCACATGCGCAGTCCACCCATGCTGGCGCTGCTGCTCCCGCGGCAACCTTACGAGTTGCTGCTGCCCCGTCCGTCCTGCTTTTCGCGCACGGCAGCCTTACAAGTTGCTGCTCGTAAGGTTGACGTGGGAGCAGCAGCGCCAGCCTGGACGGTCTGCGCATGTGCGGCATCCCGCATGGACTGCGCATGTGCGACATTCCACACATGGGCAGTCCATTTGGGCTGCCGCACATGCGCAGTCCGTCCAGGCTGCTGGGCGTGAGCGGCAACCTTACGAGCTACCACCGCACGGACGGGGTGCTGTGCGGCGGGGCTCGGCTTGGGAGTTGCGGGGGGTGGCGCCGAGTGTCACCCCCCCTCCAGGGTGGCACCCGGGGCAGACCGCCCCAACGCCCCCTGTTGCTCCGCCCCTGACAGGACCTCCACCCAGCCATGTCCAGTTACCAAAGGTAAGACGGCTGGGGCTGGGGGTGGGGGGGTGAGTGATGGTGGGCCAAGTCAGCCTGGCCTGGCTGGGGGTGTGTGTGTCATGTGTGTGACATCATGCACGTGCAGCGCCCCCCCCCAACTTGGTGCCTCTGCTGGCCCATTAGCTTTTTATCTTGATCCTTAGAGTTTTTAAGTTACCATATACGCCAATTAAACCAAGTTTTTTAAATTGCTTCCTGACTGAAACTGAGGCAAGTTTGAAGAAGTCTGTCTCTGCTGCAGAGGGAGAAGCATATTAGGATAGCCCTGTCCTGGGTTCTTGGGGAACTTATGGTAGGAAAATATTACTGATTACTTATACAGTATACCTGCGGGTATAGGGTGATATATAAATTCAAGCAATAATAATAATATTATAATAATAATATCATCCACTGTCAGAAGAGGGTCACTAACTGAGCTTCAGTTCTGCGTTGGAATTTCTTCTTAATTCAACACTGTGCTTTCTCTCATCCCCTCATTAACCGTGAACTTTGCATGTTATCTGCTGGAATGGTGCTTTATGAAAAAAATCTGCCCTGTATGCAAAGGGTATGGGCTACAGGAGGCTGAAGCAATTGGAATTTCCCCCCTGCTGGGCATTGATGCCACCACCACTTGAGCTTCGCTAGCTTGGATGTGATTTCTTTGCTTTGCTTGTTGTTTCCTTCGTTCCTTGCCACTAAACGTTCGGCAGCAAAATAAGGACGAGAAGCAATCTGTAATTGGGCTGCTGGTGGCATATCATTTAGCAAAATAGGTTTATTTTGCATTTGATGTTGATTTGCTTAAAAAGAGTGAAATGGGATCCTGTTCCTTTAAAGAGAGCCTTTTTTTTCTCAGAGCGTCAGCCTGGTCCCTGAGGACAAAGACGTTTTTGATTTGTGAGGCCCCTCATTTGTCAGGGCTCGTCCTTGCTTGCATTTGTACAAACCTGTGAAGTGACCCTTTAGGTCAGATAAAAAATATCTTCTAAATCCACCCCTCCCCCCCCCAATTCCGTGTCGCAAGGGGAACCTAGCAAGCACCCGTTGCACAGTTGCACAACCAGCACACGCTCACTAGATAGGGCAGTCTTGTGATGCTCTCTTCTTTTGTCAATTAAACGGACTCTCTTTCTGTAGCTGTGGCTCTTTTGATTCCTCCTAACAGGACTCCTTTCTCCTGACCCCTCTTCTTTGTTCTCCCGAAAGGGTGGGGGAGAGTCCCATTAACTGAGGAGGGCGAAGTTGAGCCTGCCTCGCGTTGGCTGCTTCTCGTTCTGATGAAGAGGAGCTGCTCTAATATCCTTAATGCTGCTGTTGGCAGTTGGAAACAGATTCCATTATTGTTGATCAATGCAGCCGCCATGCGGGAGGGAGGGAGGGAGGGTGAGGGAGGAGGGGAGGGGCTCTTCCTATTCACAGATTGATCAACCTGCCATTGCATGAGCAAATGCGTTGTAAAAGAGGCTTGGATGCTATTGTAATAATAGCTGGGGCAGGAAAGGGGACTGGTGGCGATGCAGCTCTCGCTGGTTGTTAACAGGGTTTTTAATTATTTTAAGCTTCCTTTGGAAAAACAAAGATACTGAATTTTTTTTATCTTACTCACCCTTACACCAAAGGAAGACAGTCATATATTAGACTTTATTATGCTGGGTGGCTTGTTGATCTTTCCTGCATTGGGGCCAGTTTCTTTTGTTTCCCCCCTTTATCTTCTCAAATGCTATTTTCTCATCTCAAGCTATAGGCCACTTCGCCATCACATTGTTTTTGTTCTTCCTGTTTGAGGTGAGAAACTGGCACCCAGTTTTCTTTCCTGCTCCTCCCCATGCCTCCTTCATCAGAAAGGTCTGTCAGCTAGGGAGTTGGGAGCAGGGCCAAGCCAGCCAACCTTTTTTCCCTTTCATTTTGTTCAGTCCAGTCAATAACTTAAGTACTGGACTCCCAGGATCATCTGCAATTTCCCACCCTCCCTCCCTTGATTCGTCTTCTGTATGGAGAAGTTTTCTGGCTGGAGAATGAGTTTCCTTTCTCCTGGAGATGCGGCCGAGTGGCTGGATAGCAGCACAGAAGATGAGCGAAGCCTCCTGTCATTTCTTGGTACGGTAGGCTTGGAATACTGCTTCTTTCAAACATTTAATTGACATAGACTTCTTAGATGGGTTTGGTTTTTCATCCTGGAATTGTCAGAGGAATGCCTTTAGTTGCACTCCGTAATGAGGCACAAGTTCTAAAGTTTGCTGCAACTTAAAAGATCTTTATTAAATAGATAAAAGCTGGAGTAATTCGTGTTTATTTGCTTATACAAATATACTTTCTAAAAATATTTGATAGTTCTGTTTAGTCTGCAAGTTTATAGATCACTTGGCCTACTGGAATCCGACTAACTAGAACTCACGAACCTAAGAGGATCTATTTTTAGCAATGTATTGCACAAGGTACCTATCACACTTTTCTCTCTAAACTTCTCTTTGCAAAGCACCATGTCCATTGGATGGTTTCTATAGTATTTATAACCTGAAAATCCTGGAGATCCCATTAGAATGCCAACCATTCTACTTCTCCAGTAGGACTTAATTCTGAAATTCAACTCAGTTGCAAAATAAATCAGTAAAGTAGCAGATAAAATGGTTTGTGAGCTTTGATGTTTTGCTTGTTTCCTGCTCTTCACCCTAAGCATTGAAACAACATAAAAAACCGTTTAAGCTAGTTAGCGAGAAGTTACTATAAAGCAGAAAGTTGTTCACATTACATTTTGTGCTGTAGAACTTAGGAAGTGTCCAACTATGTAGCTCTTTCTCACAATGTCCAGCCAGATGTTTTTGGGATGGCCAGCCAGATGTTATAGGGATGGCCTTTTCCTGCTATTTTCCTCAGCTATGGGAGAGTCTATGCTCTATTCCTTTGTCTAACCCAAAGTCATCAAAACGTCCTTCTGTTATTTTACTTTTTGGATCCTTGGTGTATGTAGAACATGGCTTTTGAGTTTTACTACAGTTTTGAGTTGAACTTTCAAGAAACCTTGCAATTTATGCATGTGACAATGTTTAATAGAAGTTGTTCATAGTGTTGCTTGCAGTGACAGTGGGGTTGTCACCCGTATTACTTGCTTGCAGAAATACATACCGCTTGTTCATGTTAAATGCACCTAAAAAGTCATTTGGAGTATATTCATATGGTTCCAGAGTGTGTTACCAGGAGCAGTCCCATCACCCTATAAAAATTAAGAGCTGTGACAATACAATAAATGCTGGGATTGTTTCATTTATATGCTAAATCCTGAACTCTCGGGTAGTCTGCTATCTTTCTCATATTTTTTTTTACCAAAATGTTGAAATTTGTTTAAAAAAGATTAGCAGGAGCAAATACCCATGAGCCATACAGAAGTCTCAGCATCCCCAATTGTTTACCCAGTTCTAGGCCATATTACAATTGCATGATATTGGTTTGGAGCACAAACATGATGGGTACTTAAATGAAAGATTTCTGTAGGTCAGCAAGTTTGATGTGCCATAATTGTTGGTTGAACTTCCAAAATTTTGGTCTCTTGAAAAATTGTCTTTGGCAGTTGTTTTCATGTCATATTTCTGTAGAAGTTAACCTTTTAGTCATTTTTTACTTGTTTATCCTATCCAGTGCTTTCTCCAAGGAGCTCATGATAGCATACGTAGATGTTTCCACATTTTTAAAATCCTCTTCAGCAGTCCTAAAATTAGATTAGGCTGACCTGACTTGAGTGGGTTTGGCCCTGCAAGCCAAATGCTTTTTTGATGTGTCTAGATCCAGCCTTAGGTATTTGTATTCTCAAGGGAAGTTAAAAAGGTTCCTTCTCGCTTGCCTCTGTACCAAATGTTAGAACTTCTGAGCCATCCTGCTTGCTCCTCCAGTTTGCAGGGCCCCGACAAAGGCATTTGCCCATTCCAACACCATACCAACAAGCCATCCACGGCTGGTGTCTCTAGGTCGCTTCCTCTAGTCTAAAGCTATGAAGATATTGGTTTTGGACTGGATTACAACCGGGCAGTTCCTGTTCACTCGCCTCATGTTTTACTTCACTTGCTCCCATATCAGATTTCTCAACCCATTTCTTCCTGCTGTGGCGATCCATTGAACACTGTTTGGTATTTCCTGACCTCCTCTCTGTAGGCCTTAGACCAGGGACAGAGAACATTTGGCCCTCCAGATGTTGTTGGACTCTGACTCCCATTAGCCCTGGCCACCATGGCCAATGGTCAGGGATAATGGAGCTGTAGTCAAGCAACAACTGAAGGGCCACAGGTTTCTCATACCTACCTGGGACCTTTCATCTTCCTCCTACCACCCTGTATTCCCAAGTAAAAGAAAGCATGTGAGTTGGTTAGAGTGTGGTGCTGATAACATCAAGGCTGCAGGTTTGATCCCCATATGGGACAGCTGCATATTCCTGCATTGTAGGGAGGTGGACTAGATGATCCTTGTGGATCATCTAGAACTCTACAATTCCAACTCTACAATTTTATGATTCAAAATGACTCTGGGAAGTGAAAGCCCCTTTCCTCTGCTGTTTAAATAAAAAGTACTGTATTATGTCCAGTACAGATGTAAAACTGCCCCAAAACTAACTATATTTGGGAAGAAGAAGAGTTTGGATTTGATATCCCGCTTTATTACTACCCTAAGGAGTCTCAAAGCGGCTCACAATCTCCTTTCCCTTCCACCCCCACAACAAACACTCTGTGAGGTGAGTGGGGCTGAGAGACTTCAAAGAAGTGTGACTAGCCCAAGGTCACCCAGCAGCTGCATGTAGAGGAGCGGGGAAGCGAACCTGATTCACCAGATTACAACGCCACTGCTCTTAACCACTACACCACGCTGGGAGTGGACAGAAGTGATTGTGTGCTCTCTCCCTCTCTCTAATATCTTCTGTCTCCTTTAATGTGATTTGGCATTTTAGCTGATAAGGGAGCTCCTGAATTCAGGTTGGAAACCAAAGAATGGGCCTGAATAATGGGTGTGGGTGTGTGTTATATCAGGGCAAGGTAGTTACGCTGTCAGGGCAGCTCTGTCCTGCGATGCCATTAAAGTCAAGCAAAAGGACGAAAGGTTCCTAAACCAGACCACCAGTTTACAGGAAATCCACAGGCCTGTTAGCTGGATGTTTGATTGATGAAGACTTGTAGTGCATCACTTTATGCTCTAAGGGCTATACTCCATCGGCTAAATGTGATTTTCATGTTTTATCACTGCCTTTCCGGAAACTCATTAAATGTAAGGTTGTAACACTTTGATTTGAAGAAAGCCTCTTACCTCCTGACTTGTTCTTGAAGAATTATTGAATGAGTGTGTCACTGGTTCAAGTCTTCTCTCAGCCATGAACTCCCCGGGTACTTTTAGGCAACCTCTGAGCCTTTACTTCATTCCCATCTGCAACATGGGGATAGTAAAACTGACCTACCTTGCAGGGATATTGTAAGAATTATTGAGAAGACATATGAAGTGCCATGAATACTCAAAAAGCTCTGTATAAATTCTGTGGGTTTTTTGCCTTAATATATATGCTAAAAAGAAAGGGCTGCTCTGTAATTTGTCTCCGAAGCCTTTTGCCAGTTTGTGAATACTTAGTTGAGCTTGTTTCGATTTACAAATGTTATTTAACAGCTAATCAAAACATTTGCAAATACTAATATTTGCCACGTAATAGATTTCTACAATATGAGTGTGTGTTTGTGTGCATGCATCTGCACACACATCTTTGTGTACTGGTGATGAAGGATCCCATTCACGTTTGAGCTGTATAGAGAGAATGGACTAAAGGTTTTAGGCTCCTGTTGATTCCCAGAGACAGCATGGTCTGTGCCCTAGTGAATGAGTCATGCAGTGAATTGTGGTAATTTAATATTTTAAAATGAAGAGGTGCATTGATTTTTACAGCAGGTGAAAATAATGCAAAAGCACTATGTTACATGCAGTGGGAGAGGAGGGCAACAATCTAATTTTGGCCTGGTGGCAATAGTATAGATTTTCCAGCCAACTCAGCAGAAAAGCCATTTTAAGGGCACAGAAACAGCAGCTGCAGTATTTTCAGCAAGTTGATGCGCAGTTAGAAGTACCTGTGATGGCTAACAGCAGCCTTCTTATTTTGCTATGCCTGGTCCATCAATTGCAAAGTTGAAGTTTATCTCATCTCTATCTGGATTTATCTTCTTACTCTCTTTAGTAAAGTTTCTGGCCTTTCTGAAATCGGAAGCTTGCAGACTGGCTGATCTCTAGGTCACTTATTTCTGGTAGGTGGAAGTTGCATGGACAAGTGTGGATTTTCCTCTTCCCTCCTTTAAAACAAGACACACACCCCCCAAAAAATACAGCAGTCTGTTGTTGACAGGCGGATCCAGACTTAATGCTTCTTCATGTATGACTCTGCAAAATCCAACAGACTGTGTTAAATTACTACAGATGCTTTGATAAGGAGGAGCAATTTTCCTGAGTGAGCATATAGCAGGACTAGCCAAGCCTCACTGCAATGCTTGACTGTGCCGGAACTGGAGTAAAAGCACATATTTTAGTTCCTTCTTTTCCAAATACGCTCTATCTTTCTTTATTTTTTGCCTTTTTTGTATTTGTTTTTCTGAAGAACAAATGACATTTGTGATCTTGTCCAGCGTACTGCCTGCAAAGATATTGGCTTCTTTTTTACCTTTTGTGGAAAAGATGGCATCATTTTGGAATAAAACCAGCAATCTCTGCAAAGGATTTTGAGAGACTTAAAAACATAGTAATCCTGAAAGAAGGAGCAGACAGTCCATGAGTTGTGGAGAGAGATACTACCCTGTTTTTATCACCAGTTTATGCTGAAGGATAGTGACAAGTGAAGGATCTCTGTTGCAGACTACAATTTTCCCTCCTGCATGGAGAAATCTACCTCTTCAGTTTTAAACCTATGACTTGGTTGACTTTGGAATATCTCCCAAATGCTGCCTTTTACCCATTTTTTGCAAGTTTCTGGATACAGAGTTAACATTGTCATTCACATTTAAACAAGAAGAGATGTATCCTTTGGTGTGAAGCTCTTCACAGTTTGTCAGGATCCAGTTTTCTTCTGCCATCTCTCATCATGTCAATTTCCCGCCCCTTTAAGTCTTCATGGATGCACCGTGCCGTAGACCTGGTAAAATCAGACTCTGTTATGCAAAAGTATCACAGAAGGATTTGTTGGTGGGAATCTTGCCGTGGTTATTTTTTGGTGAAGAAAGCCTCCTTTTCTGGAACTCAGCTGGTCGCGCCTCTCCTTTGACTCTGAGGATCAGGATGGATAGGGAAATATTCTGAAAGTGAGGAGAGCTGACTGCTGAGTGTCTGTTAATAGCTTGAAAGTAACTGATGAGGAGGATGTGCGTTCAGAACGATTGATTGAATAGCTGCAGTCTTCTCGTGCATTTCCTCCTTGCTCTCTGCAAGCTGTAGAGAGGGGAGGGGGAAGAGTGGGAAAAAACCGGCTTTCTCTTAAGTGGAAGTAGCACGGATCCCAAGGGCCAGGAGGCCAGAAATGGAACTTTAAGCTGCATCTGTCTCCCGAAAGGAGAACAGCGGGAATAAAAAAATGCCAGCCTTCGGAGTCATAGTTTACTCCCTTCCTTTTCAATCCCGAAGATAACAATGGACATTTTCTTAGGATGTGGTTTTCTCTATTCTGTGCTGAGTGTCTTTCAGTTAAGCTGCATTCCTTTAAGCTTAGGTTTGTGAACTGGAAATGGGCAGCAGTTGTGATAAAGGTATCTATCTATAGTTTTCTCTGTGAAAAATGTACATATTGATCCTGTCGTCTTTGTTTAGGCAGATGTGGTGATCACAAAGTCATAGCTTAGGTCATGCTGTCAGAACAAGGAGAAAGTGACCTATTTTTTTCCTATCTGCAGCAGTTTTTCATATTATGCACCATCAAGTATGTGAATCTTTTGGTGGCCTTGGGTTACAGTCATATTCATGCATACTTTAGTGTAAGTACTATTTAACTCAGACTTACTTATGGGTAAACATGCATAGGTTAGGGCTGTTACTGTCTGAACTATGAATTATGACCATCCGTATGATATCGAACCTCAACCTTTAACAAATTATGTTCAGTGCAGTTTATATCAGGAGCATCTCCTTTCACATATTGTGCTTGGCAGAATTAACTCTCTTCATGCCTGAGTACTTTTCAGTTGCAGATAATATGTGTGCTGTAACTTTGCCAAGTAAGTACTGAACATAGCAGAGTCTTTTGAATTGCTTGCGGTGTTCGCTTTGCAAACGAGAGTAAAGTTTCCATAACCTGTAAATAATGAGAAATGTGTCTGTCTGCAGGGAAATGGTCTTTCATTTTTCTCACCTTTTCCCCTTCCCCTCTCCAGAGGTCCCAGCAGAGAGGTCTCCTCGCAGACGGAGCATCTCAGGGACAAGCACATCAGACAAAACCAACCCCATGGACCCATCAAATACATCTCCATTCAAAGTGCCGGTAAGTATCCTTTCATTGGAAGGGGAGGGGTCCCAGCTGAAGGTCAGGATGACTAAAATGGCCTTTGAACGAACAGCATTCCTTATCAATTTAAGAATTCAGCAGGCAGCCAAAAGGCAGACATATTGTCACAAGTTATCTGATTAATATTTATCTCCTGATAGACCCAAAACTTATCCCTGCCTTTTTTAAATCCTTGACCCAAAGTCATAAATGCCTTAAACTATATGATAAGGTTGCATGTGGATGGATCTCTGTTATACTGAAATACTTCTGATGCCACTGTGTTGACTGTATAGTAGATAGTGAAGCTCTTTTCCAAATAAAAAACGTGTAGTTGGCCCAGGTTACACTCTTTTTGCTCAACTTTAGGAAGATGTCTGTTTTTTCACCATAAGGTGATGCGAAAAGGAAGATCATGAGACCCATACATACTGGTACCTTCCCATACTTTAAGATCTTCATCAGAGGGTCTTCTCCAGGTCACCCTACCTAATGAAGTGATGTGGGTGGTGTCTATGGAGAGGACATTTTTGGGGGTTGCTTTCTGCTTATGAAATGCTTGCCTGGTATCTGCACTATGGTATTTTAGATGCAACAACCCATCTGTTCCCTCAGACCTTTCCATTACAATCCATTGGGTCCTTTAGGTTTTTGCTCCTATCCACCCCTTATTGAGTTTTATGCTGGTTTTAATTATTTTATTTGTTTTAGCTGCTGTGTGTTGCACTGCTTTTAGTTGGAGTTTCTGATGCGATTTATTTTATTTTGGCTTTAGTGGTTTTATTATGAATTGTATTTTGTATTTTATTCTGTGTTAACTGCCTGAAGAATTTGGTTGGATGAGTAGTACGCAAATCAAATAAATAAGGATATTCTGATTTGTGCTGGCCACTCTCATAGATGCCATAAACTTTAAAAATCAGGTTTGCAAATTGTAACCCGTCAATTCCAAAATATATTTGCATTTTGGGTGCATCTCATGGCTAGTATCTGTGTGAAAACTCAGACTCAATAAGAAATCAGATCTTTCATTTGCCCAACTGGGCAAAAGGGCCTTACTTTCACAATGGCAATAGGGAGGGAATGTGGATTTCAAAGGCAGAGGAACATATCATTTCAGGCTTGTGTATTGGCCTTCAGTTTGCACATTGAGCCCTAATATTTGGCTATAAATTACTTGGGTTTGTAATAATTAATCCCAAAAGCTCGGGATTTCTTCCCATAATTTGTAAACAATAATGGATGAATCAAAATTGTGGCACAGCTGCTGTAAAATTTCTGTAGATGATGATGATGATGATAATAATAATAATTACTATTACTAGAAAAGGTGACTCAGTTACTGCACAAATCAAGTTAAAGCTGACATGCTTTTTAAAAAGTACACCAAAAGGTGCTATGCTTTTTTAAAAATAAGAAAAATGTAGTCAGCCACAATATTCTGGGCAGTAGTTTTATGATCCACTTACTGGTCTGTAAGAAATAGGCGAAGAGTCCTTTTGTTCACTTAATCCCCCAGCCTGTTTTACTTTCCCAACTTCTTTTTCCTCTCTCTCTCCTGTCTCCATTCCAATTATTGAGAATAGAAATTTTCAGCTGACAATGGTTTCAGTTCTATTTATGTTCTTAACATTAGGCACCTTTAAACTATTATACAAAGCCATCGTGGATTGTTTTTAGGAGGAGACTATTTTGAGTTTTGCTTTCATTGAAGTGGATCAGCGTTTAATGAGCTTTAGTTATATAATCATTCCAAACCAGGCATAAACTGTATGTTTGAGCATTTCCCTTTTCCTTTTTTTTAAAGTATTAAATGAATGACAGATCTATCCCACTTAAAGGTAGATAGCCGTGTTGGTCTGTCATAGTCAAAACAAAATAAAATAAAAAAATTCCTTCCAGTAGCACCTTAGAGACCAACTAAGTTTGTTCTTGGTATGAGCTTTCGTGTGCATGCACACTTCTTCAGATACACTGAAACCATAGGTGATCCATGCTATATTCATTGTCAGAGTGAAGAGAGAGAGAGTTCACACTGGAGTAATGGGTCCTACTCTTCCTCCTATTTAATCTTTGAGTAACCCTACCATAATCATTTGTATATTCTGGGATCAATATTGTACAGTTAACACAACAATAATTTATTGAGGCATGGTTATTATATTATTATTGTTTATTATAAAATACAGTTGGCTATATTGCAAAACAATGTTTGACACTTGAGGGCCCATTCAAATGACTAGATTTCCATTCACAGAGAGATGCCTGCAGGAACTTGGTTTGATGGGATGGTTTGCTTGGTTCCAATGATTATCTGTAAAATTAAGCATTGTATGAAAGATAGGCGCATGTGTTCTTGTGTGTTCTATGGTAACATTTCTATTTGTCAAGCAGGGTCACCCACAACTATCATGCTACTCTACAAATTTAGTGTGTGCCAAAAGGAAAACATATTTTCCTATGGTTTGAAGAGCTTTGATGTAAACTCAGAGGCTTACTATGTCAGGTTCCTACTGGAAGACCGGACAAATGACAGAACATTAGCAGTGGCGAAGTTTCTATTGGTGGTTGCAAGAACCAATGATCCCTATTCCTAAGTCTGAACAAAATGCTTGTGTAACCTGAAGGCAGGCTGTTGAAATTTTGTATTGTTTTGTAATGAATTGTTGGGTCTCTGGACCGTAATAAAGATTTGATTGATTGATTGATTGATTGATGTAAATAATAATAATAATAATAATAATAATAATAATAATAATAATAATAATAATGGATTTCTGACATTTACATTGCAAGGAAGTCCAGTGCCAGTCTTCTAGGACATATAGCAGAAGAAGACTGCCAAAAAAAATCAGAAGCTTTCATAGGTGTTTCAGTTGTTGTTGCAATTAGGTTTCATATTTTGGCAAGTTTGCACTTCTAGGCAACAGAGACATGGGGACAGGCAGATGATTTTTAACTCTTTACTCAAGTATTTGGTATAGGATTGGCTCAACTTTTAAACTATTAGCTCCATGGAGTAGAGCCCTGTTACAGTAAAGTTATCCTCAAGGAGGAGGACGGCTTGCATGCAAAGCATATTCAGACTTTCAGATTCAGTTCAAAATGTGGTGGAGAACACTGGATTTTCCAGGCAGAGATGTGTAATGGACTTGGTTTGGCTTGTGAACTAGCAAGATCTGGGTTCACATTGTAGCAGCTCAGGTCTGAGGTTTATAGAGGAGTCTTTGGTGAGTTTCTGTGTCCCTGCCAAAGTTTTCTTAGAGAGCTGTTGTACGGATAAAATGAAATTAACCTGCAGTAATTTGCCCCTGGGTGGGATGGGATAAAAATGTAACAAGCTGAAGTTCAACCTCTTCTTGCCCTCACTTCCTGGGTAAAGCATGACATAATGTTCAGAAACAGATTGGCGGTTTCAAAATAAAGGCGTTAGAGATATGTTGCATTCAGGGTGCGCCTGTGTGTGTGTCTTTTAAAAATGCAACCAGGCTATTTTAAAAATTCACTTCTGAATAGAACATTCACATCCAGTACATTTTCCGCAGTTGTCCATGTAGGAGCCAAACAGTGGCATCCATACAGAGAAGGCGACTCAACTGTACAACTGTTAATAGGCCTTTGTCCAGGGCTTGGAATTTTGATTTACAGTTACATAACGTACTGGAAGTGAAATGTTTTTTTCCTTGTCCTTTTTGGAAGGAACTCTTCAAAGAGCTCTCTGGCTGTTGAGTGTTTGGAACTGCCCATGTTTAGAGGCTGACAGTTAAAATTCAACTTTGCCCTTCCATTTAAATATTTGAGGTTACTATTTTTTTATCAACTTACTGCATGATGAATATCCACTGATCAGCTTATACTTGACAGTTTACATTTACAAGGGATGACTCAAGAGCATAGCTGTCAACCCTCCCTTTTTTTTGGCGGGAAACGCCCTTATTCCAATGCTGTTTCCCACTGCTATCCCGGATTGTTGATATCCCTTAAATTTCCCGGATTTCAAAGGAAGCAGCTCCTCTCCCTCCCTGCCGGCCAGGAAGGCTCCTCAGCTGCATTGCTCGGCTGCCAATAAGGAGTCTGAGACCGACTGGGGGCGGAGCTTGCATGCCTTGTGCAGCTAGACCCTCACGCCCAACCAGACAGCCAGCCTGCCTGCCGTCTACGCGCTCGCTTTTTTGCTCACCCGTTCGCGCGCAGCCTCTGGAGCACAGGGTGGCGAGGCTATTTGGTGCCATTGCACCGCCCTCGCGGCATCCCTTATTTTCAAATCCGAAAGTTGACAGCTATGCTCAAGAGTCAGATCCAGACCTCATAACAGCATAAGAGCCTGCTGGGTCATGCCAGTGGCCCATCTAAGTCAGCATCCTGCTCTCACTGTGACCAGCCAGATGCCCACCTGAGCAGAAGAGCACTCTCCCCTCCTGTGTTTGTAGCAACTCTCATTCAGAAGCATACTTCCTCTGACCATGGAGGGAGGCAGAGCCTAGCTCTCATGGCTAGTAGCCATTGATAGCTTTCTGCTCCAGGAGTTTGTCTAATCATTTTTTTAAAGCATCAGTGCCAGAGCCTGCCCATTGCCTCATGACTTGGCAGTTGTACCCCCATAGCCATGCCATAACCTTTGGGTTGCACTGATGCCAACACCAGCATCTCCTTGAGGCCAGGAGACAGAAATGTCCAGGAATGCTGCAAGCAACCCCCCCCCCTTCTGAAGGAAAAGGGCCAGAGGAGGTGTTGAAGGAAATTTCAAAAAGAGATTAAAGGCTGATACAGTGGTACCTCGGTTTATGAACTTAATCTGTTCCGGAAGTCCGTTCTTAAACCAAAGTCATTCTTAAACCGAGGCCCACTTTCCCTAATGAGGCTTCCCACCATCGGTGCCCTTCCACCTTTCAGCTTCCGTTCATAGATCGAGGTAAAGTTCGCTAACCGGGACACTGCTTCCGGTTTTGCACAGTTCATATACCAAATAGTTCGTAAACAGGGCTGTTCTTAAACCGAGGTACCACTGTATTTCAAAAATATAATAATGATGCACTGGAAGTAGAAAGGAAGGGGTAAGTGAGAAAAGCTGTTTAAGGAGGACGAAGTGAATATAGAAAGGCCAAGGAAGTAGCATGAAAAACTGACAGGGTGTTGAGGGGTTTTTTTGGGGGGGGGTGTAGAGTTAAGTTTGAAAGAAAAAATAGGATAAGAAACAACAGGAGATGGATCAAGATACAGGAGATGGATGAAGAAAGTGTAAAATGAAAAGCATTTTCTACTTAGATCTTTTAGATCAGCAAATTCTACATGAATGATGCTGTTAAAACACAATACCCCCAAAGCAAATAGCACAAGGGAAGCTGAGCTATGGAACTCCTTCCCACAGGAAAAAAATGGCACAGAATTTAACAGTTTCCAGAGATGTACTGGATGTTGATAGAAAAGGATGCTAGTAGTTTCCTGCTGACTTTGCCAGATTCTGTCTCCATCTGCCACCAGATAGGCAAAGGCTGGGCAAAGGAATTCCACTGGTGGTTGGTTGTGAACTTTGAGCACTCCCCACCTTTTGGTCTTGTGCCATCATGAGTGGCACCGGAATAAAAACCTCTGTCGGTCAGTTTGTATTTTGCAGTATGTCTTCAGATATGCTGCGCTGCCTTGTACGCAAGAAGTCAGAAGAACCAAAGACATGTTATTTACTTTCTTGCTCCTACAATTTTGTTCTCTACTGTAAATTCACCACAAAATATTCAGATAATAAGCAGTTTTCTCTGTTTATTTTGATAGGAACTGCCACAATCTAATGGACCATAACATTGGGAAATATTTCCTGACACGAAGCCTCAATTTTCTTTTGTTAGGCTAGAGCTACTCATTTGTTTCAGCTTAGCGTCTTCCTCTTGCTTTGATTTCATGCTTTTCAGATTCATGGCAAGACTTAGTTTTTACAAAGCAGAAAGCAACCTTCTCAAATGAAACTTTCTAGCTATTGAATTATGTGTGAAGCCCTTCCCTGAATTTACTTCAGCTCAGTGACCTTGAAGTTTTGTGCTGTAGGGGGGCTGCTGAACATGAAATCTTGTTATTGTCTTGATCAGCAAAAACTTGGCACCTTTTTTGTGACATACCTTTCAGTGTATGAGCAAACAGTTCATATATACCTTAATTTTGCATGTTGAAATTATGCTGACAATTGTATGTCTATGCTGCCATGCTCACAGAACCCAACATTATTTTTCCTGTCTTCTTTGCATTTTTTCATAATTTTCTTTGCTGTAAAATCTTTCCTACCTGTGTAAAATAACACTGGGGGGTGGGGGTGGTAGCTGACTTCCTTTAATAAATCCTATTTGTTCCAACCCTTCAGATTCTTAAAAGTCTTGGAAGCAACTATTCAGATTCTTTTGAGAACAGCTAATGGTTTTTGTTAAATGTTTTACCACTAAAGTCTGCAGTTCATACTGAGTTATTGGGGTGTCGATTCATGAAGAGAACCAGCGATCACTTCTCTGATTGCCTGGTAAGGCAATTGCCGTTTTAAAAATAAAGTTATTGAATAGCCATACCAACAGGAGCTTAACATCACTTTGCATTTTTGAAATGCCTTGAGGCGTAAAAGTCATACAGGAATGCAGTGTTCAACTGACACATTTTGCATGTCTCTTAAACCTCTTTCTGCAATGATACCAGAATGCAGGAGTCACCAGTGCAACACCTGTGGGTTTGCATGGCCCCACAGAGGCCGTCCTTGGTATCCATGGGGGTCACATCTCCCCCCTGAAATTAGGCTTGAAATAAGTTTTTTATCGTAGCCAACAGAATAGGTTGCAGTGTGTGGCTGGTTGTTGTGTGAGTGTGTAGTGCCTATGGCAGTTTCCCTGGTTTGTGAATGGGCCCATGTGTCCAGAAAGGTTGACAACCCCTGTATAGTGTGTAACCAAAAATAGGTTTTGTAACTGAAACCAGTTTTCACCCCGGAACCTGTTTTCAGTGCCAGAGAGCCAATCTTCCATTTGCATCTTAACAAGTATTGTCCACCTCCGGACTCCTCGATAGGTTGCCAGAATGCCTCTAAGCATGTGCAGAATATCCTACAGCACACTAAATTCACAATAGCTAGTTCCCACGTATTTAATATTGGGGAACAGACTTTGGAGGAAATTAATGGAAGCCATGAACTTTTTTTGGCGCTGCATCTTAAGCACTTACCCGGTAGTGCAACTGTAGCCTGTTAGTATTCTGGGCCCAAGAGTATCTCATTAAAATATACCAAGATGCAAACAATGTTGCATTCTTACCGGATCCTTCCTCACAATAAACCGATGCTTATTTTTAAACCTGGTTAAAGCTACTGAAATTATTATTCCAATTTACATAATGTGTAATTTTTTTATAACGAAACATTTGTGTCTCAGATATCTTACCTGAATTTTACAGGATGACTATGTGCTACATGACAATGATAATTCTATGCTTGTTATGCAGTGACCCTGCTGCGCTGTAGAAGAATAGTAACATCATGTTTTCCTTTGGCTTATGTATTATGAAACAGGGTGAGGTGGGGCTCAGCTGTTATTTCTATTCCTAAGCTGCATTTTAATTTGTTTTACTCTTCCTTTGTGCACAGATACATCCATCCACCTCTCCCGTTTCTATTAGATGAAAATGAAACATAGAATGAAATATAATTGTAGTGTTTTTCTTTGCTGTTTCTATCCTGCCCTTCTGAAATTTGTACAACCTCCCTTTCTTCTTTGCCTCTGTGCATTAAACAGGCATGTTTCAAAGAGCTGCTTACATTGCTTTCTCGTAACCACTTTCTCGTTACCTTTTTATAAACTTCGAGTTAAGTTATTGCATATCAGTATATGTCCATAATTCATATCCTTTTGTCTAAATATGCTACCATACAGGTATACCTGGTGAGTTCCATCTGCTTCAATTTGCCTGATCAGCTAGTTTTGCTAGATGCCTCCTGTTTTCCCCTTTTAGTTTTGTAGAACCCAAGAAAGTTGCCACTGAGTGGATTTCTTTACCTTGCAATTTGTCCTTCTATTAAAGCGGGAGCAGG
The DNA here is from genome assembly GCA_034641385.1 of Darevskia mixta. Taxonomy (NCBI): domain Eukaryota; kingdom Metazoa; phylum Chordata; class Lepidosauria; order Squamata; family Lacertidae; genus Darevskia; species Darevskia mixta. The sequence goes on along the minus strand of JAWWNH010000139.1, from coordinate 625,092 downwards.
TGGTGCTGTGGTCTAAACCACTGAGGCTCTTGGCCTTACTGATCAGAAGGTCGGCAGTTCAAAGTTGCTCTGTCCCAGCTCCTGCCAACCTAGCAGTTCGAAAGTATGCCAGCTCAAGTAGATAAATAGGTACCGCTGCAGCGGGAAGGTAAACGGCATTTCCGTGTGCTCTGGCTTCCGTCACAGTGTCCGGTTGCACCAGAAGCGGTTTAGTCTTGCTGGCCACGTGACCCGGAAAGCTGTCTGCTCCCTCAGCCTGAAAACGAGATAAGCGCCGCAACCCCATAGTCTCCTTTGACTGGACTTAACTGTCCAGGGGTCCTTAACCTTCACCTCTGTTAAAGCAGCGCATATATCTGTACCTTCTTATTTCTGGTCCCCGGGTTCATTTCCTTGCAAACTAGTTACTCTCTCCCCCCCCCGCCCTATTCTATAGTGTTCACCTCTCAGTGGCATCTTCTGAAAAAAATAATTCTCCTACTCCAGCATGCACGCTTTGAGACCAAATAATTTTCTACGTTGTAGTGGCTTTGATTATTTTGGCATCCTGCTATTTTTATTGTCATTGTTTCTTGGTTTATTATTTGGTTTACTGATGTCTTATAGTTTGAAGAAGACACATAAAAATTATATTTAATGAGGCAGGATAGAAATATATTAATTTTTTAAAAATGGGGGGGGGGATGTTACTGCCGTCACCAGCTCAGGGATTTAAGGAGCATCAGCTTTGTGGAGACATAGCCCATCTCATGAGAGTTTTACTGAGAGTTCTTCTGGTGTATAGGACCTGTTTCATCTGGGTTTCAGATGCCCCTGACCATAGACAGCTTGCAAGCCATTTACATTTCAGTCCAATACATTTCCACCCAGAAGTACGGTAAGCTTTGTTGAGTTCCATTGTACTTAGGTAAATTGTACCCATAGCAATTGGTCCCAGGTAAGCATATACACAGGGACCCAGGTGGCGCTGTGGGTTAAACCACAGAGCCTAGGGCTTGCTGATCAGAAGGTAGGCGGTTCGAATCCCTGTGACGGGGTGAACTCCCGTTGCTCGGTCCCTGCTCGTGCCCACCTAGCAGTTTGAAAGCATGTCAAAGTGCAAGTAGATAAATAGGAACCGCTCTGGCGGGAAGGTAAATGGTGTTTCCGTGCGCTGCTCTGGTTCGCCAGAAGCGGCTTAGTCATGCTGGCCACATGACCCGGAAGCTGTATGCCGGCTCTTGGCCAATAGAGCGAGATGAGTGCTGCAACCCCAGAGTCGGACACGACTGGACCTAATGGTCAGGGGTCCCTTTACCTTTAAGCATATACACCATTATTGTAGCCTTAGTTAATTGTAGGACCGTGTTTAGTGCACCTGCTAGCACCTTTTGTTGCTGTGGAAGGCGGGATGTATTTTTATTGCTGAAGAGCAAATTTACAGAGTCATACCACAAGAGAAAGTCAGTTTCCATTTCCGTGCTTCAAGTATCTTGATTAGGGATGTTCAAGGTTATCTAAAGCTTATGCATTTGAATCAAAATTAGTATAGTGGCTAAAATTGAGGTTGGGATCTTGCTTCCGCTATACATTTGCTAGGTAGTTTTAGGAAAGCCCCTCTTTCTTGGCCTCAGACCCCACCCTACTGTCATGTGGAATAATGCTGACCTAGGAATATGTGGGAGACATTTTGAACACTCCAAAGCAGCCTTTGCCAAGCTGGTGCCCTCCAGATGTTTTGTATTACAGCTCCTATCCCTGACCTTTGCCCATAATGACTGAGGCTTGATGGGAGTTGAAGCCCAGCAACATCTGGGGAGAACCAAGTTAGTGAAGGCTGCTCTAAAGTACAATATTAAAACTAAGCCTACCCTCATCAAATAATCATAAGAAAAATAATATTCCTTGCTGTCACCTTGTTCATACAGCCTCCTGTGTACCTTGACCTTCCCTTGTATAAATGCCTTTGTTATTCTAGTCTGCTTGCAACACTGTGCTCAAGAGAGAGCCTAAAGCATGTATTGATTATCCGCTTTTTAATGGCACTTTTCAAAGTCTCCACTAAAATGTCCAGCGAACTGGGTTGATTTTTTGATGCTATGCACGGCTACATAAACACTGCTCTTAACAAAGCTGCCATTTCATTTTTAGGAAACCCTACTTCAGCATTATTGTTCTTTCCACCAGCATTTTTGACAAGAGGTCAACAGCTCTCTGTTCTCAAATGAGCTGAATTTTTTTAATACTCGTTTCTTCATTGTTTTACCCCATTTTCCTATGTGCAGTTTTCTCAAGATGAGTTACAGCAGGGGCCAGCAACCTTTTTCAGTCGTGGGCCGGTCCACCATCCCTCAGACCATGTGGTGGACCAGACTATATTTGGGGAGGGGGGGGATGAACGAATTCCTATGCCCCACAAATAACCCAGAGATGCATTTTAAAGAAAAGCACACATTCTACTCATGTAAAAACAAACTGATTCCCGGACCATTCACGGGCCGGATTGAGAAGACGATTGGGCCGGATCAGGCCCCCGGGCCTTAGGTTGCCTACCCCTGAGTTACAGTAATAACATGCTTTTGAAACTATATTCATTAAAGCAAAATAATTTAGAATGCTTAAAGCAAACAGAACTATCTGGGGCATCAGTTGAAAATATTAAAGTTTTAACTTGATTTGAAGGTAAAGTTTCTGTTTTCTTCGCTTGATAGCAAATAGGCATCAAGTGGAATTAGCTTTTAGTAGTTTTGAAGCTCGCAATCTGTAAACAGAAGCCCTGCTAATAGGCAACAAATGATTAAATTAGTCAAATCCTCCTTGCTATACTAATCTTTCTACATAAAAAGTATAGACAGTTTCATTCAGATATCATTACTGAGTCTATGAAGCTTATTGTTGTTCCAGCTTAGCACAAGGTGTACATGTAACACTGAAACGGCTTTGTTCGGGTGTGTGGCTATGGTAGGTAGCAATAATGGAAATATTAAATATGGTCTTCTGATTGTTTACAATAACATGTTAAATTGTAAGTGCTCTTACATTTAGTTCAGGCATCCCCAAACTGCGGCCCTCCAGATGTGTTGGCCTACAACTCCCATGATCCCTAGCTAACAGGACCAGTGGTCAGGGATGATGAGAATTGTAGTCCAAAACATCTAGAGGGCCGAAGTTTGGGGATGCCTGGTTTAGTTCAAGATTTCAAAAAGGTATCTGTGCTGAGGTTTGATGAGACATACATTAATTTAAATATAATCGATAAATTAGGGCAGGAAGGCAGACTTGCTTCCTACCCCATCAGACTTCCAGTCAGCATCACTTTTATGCCACATTTACGCCACATTTCTGCATACATTTATAGTTTTCTTGCATTTAATTAAAAGGCACACATTACCGCATCAGTTATTTTAGGTGTTTGCTGTGGCCTTGTTGACGGGAAACGCTTGTGTCCCTGGGGTTCCTCCTTAGTGACTTTAAAGCACAGTGTGCTCTCTACCTTTTCCATTGGACTGTCTGGATTTGTGCCTGGAGCACAAGGTGAGGCCTGTCTGATTGCCATTTGTCTTAGTTACCGGTATGTTGGGATGAATTTAGACTGTGAGTTGAGGAACCTCCCTGTGGCCTTCATAGTGGAATATTTTCTTACAAATAATTCCTTTCATGATTACCAAGTTGATCATTACCCAACAACAGGTTTCCTTTAAAAAGAAATCATAATTTGAATTGTTTCACTTCTGTGCCTTTTTCTTTTAGGGGTTCTTCAGTAAACGGCTTAAAGGGTCAATCAAAAGAACGAAGAGCCAATCAAAATTGGATAGGAATACCAGCTTTCGTCTTCCATCCCTTCGACCCACTGAGGACAGGTAAGAACCGTCATGGAGGGTCCCTCCTCTTCCCTTCCAGACATTTGGCAAGTTGCATTAATCTGTGGATGTGCTCATATTGTGTATGAAACCAGGAAGTCACACGAAGGTTACTTATGTTGTTGTTTTCAAAATATTTGGCATAGGTTGCAATTCACAACCCACTTACCATATTTTTCGCTCCATAAGACGCACTTTGTTCCTCCTAAAAAGTAAGGGGAAATGACTGTGCGTCTTATGGAGCGAATGTGTGGTCCCTGGAGCTGAACTGCCCAGGGGCAAAAGCAGATCGTGCTTTTTAAAAAAAAGAGAGAGAAGGAGGTGTTGAAAGGAAGGAACGGGGAGAGAGATAAGGGAGAGAGGTTCCAGCCCCGCCCCCTTGCAGAGGGAGGCTGTTTCCCCAGCGACATGTGACTGGCTGATTAGATTATCTGTCTGGAAACTGTAGAAATGGCTTCCTGAAGCTGCAGAACTGTGAGTTAAACCCCATAAAACAGGTTTTGTTCCCTTTGCAAAGTAAGCTCAACAACTTTGAGCTGATCCACAAAAAAAATGGGGCTTTCCCCCTCTAAAAACTAGGTGTGTCCTATGGTCAGGTGCGCCTTATAGAGTGAAAAATATGGTACACTACTTATACCCCCATTTAAAAATCAGTGTTCTTCTTTGTAGTCTCTCTGCACCTGGTTTCTGAGCCTGTCCAAAGCTTCATTTATAACATCCCAGAGCTGAACAGTTTTGGCAGGAAGCCCGACTCTGGTGAACATGCTCATTGGGTGTGGCTCCATGTTTCCATTCGGTTCCTCTCAACTACTGCAGCATTGCTTGGAATGTTTCCAGTGTGTCCTCCTCCTCTGAGGAGACTGAGCTGAGTCTGGCTACATTTCCCCCCATTCACATCTATAGCAGTGGTCCAAATGGCATTGCTAACTTGTTTATTGCGGCATAAGCTTTCACTTGAGGAAATTGACTCTAGTCCACAAAAGTCTTTATGGTAGGGCTGGGAACCAGTGGATCATGGACTGTCTAATGATGAAGTGATAGATCCCATAGTTCTTTGAATCCTGGGTAGTTAAACCTTCTTTAAAGAGGGTTTAATCTTCCAAGAACAGGGAAGATCCCTTGTTCAGATAACTGCAGTATCTTCCATTTCACCTCTTCCCATGGTGAGAAGAGAATGGTAAAGGACTTTCAATCCTACGGGTTTATTCTCCTCACTTCCCAAGACCATTTGGGCTGAAAATGTCACACAAGTAACTATATTGCGGCATGCTTATTTTCATTTTCGCTGGGGCCAGTGTTACTATTTGCAGTGGTCATTGTGTGCTGCCTCAATCGATATCATTATCTTCTTTGCTTAGAGAGCAGCAAAATAAAATCATGGTGACAGAAAAGCTTTACAAACATCTAACTGCCTTGTTAATTCTGTGATTTATGGAAAGCCTTTCTTCCGGATATGACTTTCAGTGGGTAACATTTATTCTTTAATCACTGTAATAATAATCATAGCAACCCTAGGTTTCTCCTGACCCCCTTGTTTTGGTGTATCTTATTACTGGACTGTAAAGATGGATTCAACATGATCCATTAGGTGGGCTCTGCTGTGTTGGGTCCTAGATATTGAGAGGCTCAATCACTTTGTGGGGAACAACCAGCTGGGGGAGAGAGAGAGTTCAGATTTTGTAGGTAGCTTGAAAGAAAGAGCCGTGATTTGGGAAGAGCTCAGAAAAAAACAATGTGTTTTAGGAACTGATGCCAATTTATAGATTAGCACTGTCTATATGGTTGCTTGTCTGTCTCCATCATGATTTGTTTCCCCAGCTGGGTTGGGCAAACACAGAGGCTTCTTTTAACGCCTCCCTCTCTCCACGACAGTAGGCTTGGAAACAAATAGAAGTTTATGCCCTCCCTTTGCCTCTGAAAAGCCCAGTTCTTTCTTTCCCTCTCATTACTTCAGAGGCACAGTGACCAGAAGTGGGAAGGAAGACTGTGTAGACCAAATAACTATTTTATGGAGCTTGTAGGATAGTTTGAAGACTTAAATCCCCTGCTGTTTTTCTGCAAGGGTAAGTGGTCTCCCCAGTCAGTTGAGACCCTCTCCTTCGTTGCTCCCTTCAAATTTGGCCACATGTCCCAAAAATACAGCTGGTATACAGCATCTTAAGTCTAGAGTGTACTCTCATCCCCAAAAAAGGATTAACGCCTGTGAGCTTTCTGCCCTTTCAGAGTGACGGGGAGGACACTGTACATTTTTTTCCAGACTTAAGACCTTCAGGTCAGTGTTTTGTTTTGTTTTTAAAAGCCATTGCATTTAAAAGCTGATAACCTGCTTGGCTCAAAAGCCCTTTAGGACAATAGAAAAGAGGAAATCTTGAGCAGACACTTTTGTCCATATTGCAGTCTGAGCTTGTTCGAAGAATTGAGTTACCTAAATCCCAGAGAGGACGTAATATGAGAACTGACAAGGGCCCTTACCCTCCCTGCTGGCACATTCCTACATCTTTCAGGTTCCTAGTCTCCAACTACTGACACAGCTCATTGCTGCAGCCCGTTAGCAGTACACAGCACTTGCTTTGGTCCAAATAAATAATTGTGTTTCAGAGATACTCTTTGCCTGTTTCAGAACTTGCTCAGCCTGCTGAGTTAAGGTCAGGACTGGGTCTCAAATCCTGATGCTCCCCTCCCCAATGCTACCCTCATTCCATCTCTAATACAACAAAGGGCCCTGGCAATTCTTTTGAATGGTTTATTACTGTATTTATTACCCACAATGAGGGAAGCAGGGGAGGGAACATGCAAGTCCACAGCCTGCTCTTGAGCTCTCTTCATGCAGAATCTCAACAGAGAAGTCCTATCTGAGCAGGTCATATACCTGTATTTCTGTACCTAACACTATGTAAATCAATATGCAGGGTTGATTTACATTAAGCATCTTAGTTTTCCTGAATTGTTATAACAGTGATAATGAATTTTCACAATATTGAGGATTTTTTTTTGGGGGGGGGGGCTGTAGGAAAGAGAAGAAGCAGAAATAGTTGTATTGGAAAAACCAAACTGGAATGTAGGAGGGAAAGATGGGTAGCTTTAGTTATGGGACAGATCGGCCGTACTGAGCAAGGTTGACCAGATCCAGGTGCTCTCGGAGGATATCGATTTTCCAGATCCATTTCAGTAGGGGTTTGGGCCCGGTTTTGGCACAGAAACTGCTTTGGTGGCCCAGTATGATGACCTCAACCTCTCAGTGGCTTTCAATACCATTGACTATGGTATCTTTTTGCAGCAGCTGTTTGAGTTAGGGCCGGGTGGCCTTGCTTTGCAGTGGTTCCAGTCCTACTTGGATTGTCATTCCTGGAGGGTGTTGCTTGAGGAGTGTTTTTCAGCCCTGTAGAGCCTTCAATGTGGGGTTACGCAGGGTTTGGTCCTATCCCCTATGCTGTTCAGCATGTACATGAAACCACTGAGTGGCGTTTTCTGGAGGTTTGCAGTACGTTGTCAGCCAGATGCTGATGACACTCGGCTCCACTCCTCCTTTACATCTGCAGGTGAGGCAGTGGAAGTGCTGGACTGTTATCTTGCCTCAGTAAGGGACTGGATGAGAGCCAACGAACTGAAAGCGTGGCACTTTTAGTGTTGGAATTTATTAATATTTTTAGTATTCCAATTTTAAAAAGCAGGAAAGTGACAACATTAGACAAGATCCAGAAATAAGTGCTCACAGTTGGGATTTAAGATGCTGAACATCCTTTTATGCCGTGTTCAGTTTTCACTATTGCTGGAACTTCGTAAAAGTGGCTGTTTTTGAAAAATACAAATCCATGAAGGCTGCAAGGGTATAGTGGGAGGGTATTACTACAAATAGTTTCATCCCAGGAGACAATCTGGCTATTTAATTTCGTTTATTGTCAGATAACAGCTGGTGGCTGAGCATGCTGAGCTTTTCTCCTAGCTTCTAGCATGAGGGCTTTAGCTTGTAGTTATGAGTAACCTGATAGATGGCATCATTTGTGAAAGTCATTAGGGTTGGAGTTTTGAGTAGCGTAGGGAGCACACGTTCCTTCCTGGAACATCTTGTTTAAGCTTAATGCTTTTATCTTGTTTAATATTAAAATGTGCATCTGTGATTCCTTGTAAATCTCCATTTTAAATGCTGAAAATAGTTTCTTTCCTTTCAGTATTTTTGTAACTTTTATACTTTTTTTTTTAAATCTGATCAGTTTGCACTGTTGTTAAAGGATGAGAGACATTTTTCTATAATTATTTCCCCAGAAGCTTTGCTGGGTTTGGTATGGTTAATCTTTTTTCAAATCCTGTCATCAGTGGGCATCCCTAGTTCAACACTATATTTGTCTGAGACTCCACAAATGTCATTTTATAACAAAGCAAAATTGCCTCAGCATTTCTCTTATTCTGAACAGGAGTTGGGGAATAGAAAGCAAAGCACAAAATAGATCAAGGGAGGAGCAGAGATGTGAATCCTATCCTTGGAGGGGGTGTCAGGGAAGCCCCAGCCCCTGCAAAAATAATAGGTTGCTGCTTTCACCTCTTCAGCAAACATATATAGGAAATAATACAGTAGGACATAGTGTGTTGTTTATAAGGGTGTGGTCTGGTGGAAAGCAAATCAGCCTCTTGATCCAAATAAAAAAAAGCTTATTTTTTAAAATAGTGATTTCCCTGTTTCGCCTGTGTTTTAAAAGGGCATGCTGTGAGTTTTACACAGTCTATGGTAGACGAGTTGTGCACAGAAGCAACTAACAGCTAAACAGGGCTTTGCCACATCTTCCTATAAGCAGAGTCCTGACTCCATAGTGGAGTTTGGGGCTCAAATCTACTCCCTACAGAATCTGAAATGCATTTGTAAATGTCCAGACAAAGATAGCCATTTATAAACTGTAGCATTAAGCTACAGAACCACCTCAGGCTTCTGTAGAAACTGAACAGTGAAGAAGACCGATAAGATTGATTATTGACATCAGAAGAATCCTGTTTGGATAGTGGGTGGGGATTTGTGTGAGGACGTAAAACTCTCATCTGACAGCTTCTGTACTGGTACCAGTAAAGTAGCATTCTTAACACCATGCCTGCGTTATCCACCCATTTGAGGTCTGCAGCAGTTTCTCTTGACAGCGCGCAGCCCGTCACTCCATTCAAAAGGTGCTGTGCTAGTTGCCTGCACAAATGGCTCCTCTTTGGGAAGAAATTGATGGGCCTATGTGGAACTGACGGCCAGCCCATGAAGAACCTCTTGCTGAAGAGGCTGAATGTTTAATGAAGTCTTTCCTGCATTCGTAGTCTGATCTCCCTTTAATGCACCTGCTTATCAGGCCAACTCCTGGGCTACCCCAGCTTTGTATATAGCTGTTGAAATGCAACTTTTCCTTTGTTTCTCAATGTCTGGCAGCAAAACAGAACTCACTCATCCTTTGTATTATATTTAGCAGCCTATTGCTGTGAAGTTTCGGTAGAAGTTTCTCTCATTTGCCACATGTCCACATCAGTTTGTGAAGTTTCTTTTAAGTCCTTACAAAAAAAATTGTCAGAATTTTAGCATGTGTTTCTTGCAATATGCACATTTTTGGATGCAATTTTGCCTAATAAGCACACTTTTGCAAGCGGTTTCCCTTAATTTAATGCATTTTTCGTATTATCACAAATATATTCATGCTTAATATGCACGCTTTTCCCTAATACATGCTTTTTGTACATTTTGTTATTGGTGGTGAGCTGCATCAAAAGATTCAGAGGTATAAATTTTAAAGGAAAGTTTGTTTCAGACTGCATATTGTTTTGGAAAGTGCGAATTAGGTAGGTTCATGTGAAAATTCAAACTGAACAAAATTCCCTCCCCACCCCATCCCTACGTGTTATATTACCTGTTCATATGTTCCATCATCCGTTGCCAAATTTAGGCTCCCCAGAAACAAACGATCTTATTGCCAAGAACCACGTAGGCTTATGCATAAGACACCTACTAATTTTTTTCCCTTTTTCCCTATGGAAGTAACTCTTCCATCCTACAAGCCACAACTGGAAATTCCAATATTCTTCTTAAACTTTTTCCTGAACCCACTGAGGGCCTTTGATTCCACAGCTGTTTCAGGAAGGCTGTTGCATAAATCTACACCTCTAATAGTTGAAAAAGGTTCTTTCAATTTTCTGTCTATATTAGTTAATGACCAGTTTGTAGCCATTGGCTCTTCTACTTAGAGACCATTTTCACTTGCATTGCATGTTTGTTTTAAAGGATCACTTCCAATCAAGCAAGCAAAAATCTATATTCTACAAATTACTCACTTGTATTCATAAGGTGGGAATCTGTGCTAGTTAATAAACATGACTAACTTAGGTTCCTTAATTTCAGTAGGTCCCCTCTTAGTAGGACTTAGTTGACTACAACCCATAGAATTTGGCTTTCCTGAGTGGAGAAACTAGACTTGCTTAATACAAACCTTTTTGACTTTAATTTATCAGAAGACCAAAGTGCAAACCGTGCCTTCTTACCTGTGGTGCAATAGGGAATTGGGTCTTCCATTCCTTCAAAGACTTAGGCCCACGTCATGTATTACAATGGGTACAAGTTTATGATTTTGTATAGATGTCATTCTGTCCCGTAAAATGTGAAGCATCTACATGCACACTCCCCACCCCCAGATTTATACCGTGCAAGCAAGTCAGAGAGCTGGGGGCAAAGTTATTTTTAAAGTATTTTAGCAGGCTATAAATGGAGGAAAGTCAGATATGTAACCATATCATAAAATAGAAAGAAGCTGTACTAAACCTGGACTTATTTTAGAATGTATGAAGTTGCTGTCACATATTATGTTCCAGGTTCAAGAAGAATCCTGTAGGCTTGAATAGTTGTTGGTTGTTCTTTTTTAAACATTTTTTATTAAAGATTTCTTGGTTTACAAAAGTATGTGCAATGTTCCATTTTTCAAGTTCCATTTTCTACAGATCAGTTTCATTTGTTGAGACATTAGTGTTAGTTGTTCTTGCAGTTTTACTCTACTGTTGTAAAAAAAAAAGAACCCCACACGCTATGCAAAGCAGCTTACAGAAGTTAAAACCCACATTAAAATAAGTAAGCTAAGCAATACTAATATGATAATAAAAGTAACAGTAAAAGCAGATCTCTTAAATGACAGCTGAATTTAAAGGCAGGCAGCTAATAGACTAAAATAATATATTAAAAGTCCAATGAAATAACAATCTTAATGAATATTTGAAAACTAAGAGGAAAGAGGCCTGCTGGGTGTCCCCCGGTGTCTTAGTACCACTGTCTCACATGCCTGGCCATCTGATCTAATGCAAGAGTGAGACCCAGAACCATAAACCTCTGAGATGAATCTTAACTGATGGGCGGCAGGCACATGCAGAGTTACCAAGGCAATCCCCAAACTGTCCCCAGACTGTAATGGCTAAAACCAGCACTTTAAGTTGAATCTGGAAACAAAAAGGCTGCCATTGCAGTAATAGTCTTCAACCTTTTCAACAAGTGTGCCACTTGTAATTAGATGATGCCATTGCTGGCATATACTACATTGAGGGGTAGCCAGGACTGGCCAGTTCCTGCAACTGTGATTCTTATGTAGACTGATAACCTAGTCCTAGGTGGATCTTGATTCTGTTCTTAAGCATAGGTGCCAACTCCCTGGGGCCCTGGGTGCCTGAGCACTCGCAAAATTCCCCATGAAGGGGCCATGCACCCACAAATTTTAGTGCCAGGGCCATGCACACTGCATGGCACCCACGGCCCCGGGCACCCATGGTTGTGGGGCAAGTTGGCACTCCTGGCAGGGGCACATATTCAGGTTTACTCAGATCCAGATTAGTTGTGCCTTAACTGTTAAGATAGTCTGTACAAATATTCTTGCTTTGTGATCCCTGCATATGACTGCCTCTGATCCTCTGAGTTCAGTGCCAGAAAGCGACGGCAGGTAAGGGTGTCTGTCTGTGCCACAGAGGCAGTTATGTGGACTTTGCCTTTTCTCAAAGAGCATTGCAGCCACCTGATGCTGCAGTTTGTGGTGCCCTTGGCTGCACATTGGTCATCTATGCTGCAGACCTAGGGCTGCAGTCATCAAGAGGGAGCAGGTGCCCAAATGTGTATGGTTCAGGTCTGAAATAAGCTTGCAGGATGAGAAGAGTCCTTTTTGCAAGCTTTGTTTTTGTTTTTGACTTTCACTGAACAGCTGTTCCCAGCTATTTGTGTATCACAAACACTTTCGTATGCAGTTTCCAGTGTCTTAGAAATCCCCCTGCTATTCCAAGTCCCTCTCAGCAAATTATCCTCCCAATAATACGCCGTGAAGTCTGATGCTGGCTGACATGCTCCAGCTTGTGCCTTGGGCATATTTTGAACGGTCTTCTACTCAGTGAAGGATTCTTTTGAGATGCATATAATCGTTTTACTGAATCAGTCACAATATTTGCCCTTTGCTGCTTGTTGTCCATTGCATTATTGTGAGCACTCCAGGGCTCCTATATGCATCTTATGCATGCTGTTAAGAGTGCCACGATATTAAAACTATCTCCTGAGTTTTGAAAGTGAAGAATAATTGACAAACAACCAGGGAACGATTCTGTAATAACATATTTAGTACGTAGGGGGGGGAGTCAGCTCATATTGCCAGTTTGGGATCAGGGACTGCAGGCTTTTTTAACTGGCCCCCTAATCCTTGACCTTAGTTTTGTTTATCATGGGGGGGGGTGAGCGAGGAGAGAATGATGGTTGAGACAGGTTGCATATGCTGTCAGTGGATATAGTTAAAGCTCTGTGGACAGCTGGGAGGGTTTTGCCCTCCTGGGATTTACTGCCACGTGGGAATCCTCCTGATTTAGTAAAAGTCATTTTATGGCATTATCAGACAGCTGTAGCTCGTCAGAGAATTCTCTCCCTGGTTCCTGAGAATGGCCTTTCCTGGGCTCCAGCATACCAAGTAGACATGGCTTTGGGATTTGTCGTGAAGCGTTACCGCTGTGCGCACAACGCTGCTTTCTACTATGGGTGGGTTCCTTCATTTCGAATGTCATATTTGTAATACAGAGAACAATGGCAAGTCAGCCTAAGAAACTAATATTGCAGGCTGTTGTCCCCCTGTTGTTTGTCAGGATTCTAATCCTAGTTTGCAGAAAGTGACAATATTGGAGTGGGTGTTTGAGCTGAAAGGAGAGGAATGTGCCTCACATTCAGCAGATGCTATTTCTGAGCACATTGTGTTTGTGTGTGTGCCTGCACATGCGCACAGGGAAGGTTGTTGTAGTTCTTCTCCACTTACTGTGTATTAATACCGGTATGTGCATGCAATTGCATAAAGAGGGTTGTGGTACAGGGTTATAGGACTCTGTCAGTCTTTGAAACAAAGTCTTGCTGGGTTTACATAGTTCTGACGCTACATTTTTCTGCATCTTTGATATAAGAGACAATTGTAGTATGTGCATACGTTTCTGGGAGAATTGTAAGACTCCACTCTGGAGTTTGTGGGTGCTTTGCTTCAAGGTAGATGCAAATATTGCAGTTCTTCCTTTTGTCTTTAAAAAGGAATATGAGTAGTTCTGCTTGAAGGTTTCAATATAAATGTTTTTAAGTTTTTGTATCAAATTACCGGTAGTATATCTAGGGACGCGGGTGGCACTGTGGTCTCTAAACCACTGAGTCTTGGGCTTGCCGATCACAAGGTCGGCGGTTCGAATCCCTGCAACGGGGTGAGCTCCTGTTGCTCGGTCCCTGCTCCTGCCAACCTAGCAGTTTGAAAGCACATCAAAGTGCAAGTACCGGTAGATAAATAGGTACCGCTCCGGCGGGAAGGTAAACGGCGTTTCCGTGCGCTGCTTTGGTTCGCCAGAAGCAGCTTAGTCATGCTGGCCACATGACCTGGAAGCTGTCTGCGGACAAACGCCGGCTCCCTCGGCCTATAGAGCGAGATGAGCGCCGCAACCCCAGACTCGTCCGCGACTGGACTTAACGTTCAGGGGTACCTTTACCTTTACCTAGTATATATTCTATTGAATGATATTGTATACATTGCAGCAGCCTTTGGCTATAAGCAATAAATTTGACTGACTGGCTTGAAGGTTTCAGTAACTGTTTCCTTCTGAAGGGTGAGGAAGGAAGTCATGTTTCTCCTTCCACAGAAGTGTTTTTTTCGTTTTGTTTTTTTTGGTTAGGAACTGCTCTGTCCTTGTTTTCAGCTCAGTTAGATCCGGCAGCAGTGTAACAAAATGCTTCTCCATAACATGTAGCACATTGTTTCCAGGCAGGCAGAATGGGGATTCCACCCTATGGAGTACCCTTCCATAAATAGCTGTTGGTGCAACCTAATAGGTGCAATATATCTGTTCGGTACAATGGAATTGTTAGTAGAGAGAAGCTGCGCCTGTAATCCTGAGCAATCCCACACAATATATCAGTTTAAATGAGCTGCAATATATATTGAGAATGTTTCAGGAAGGCATGTGCAACCAAACATACCAAACTGAAACACTGACTTTAGGATCTTTGGCTATACTGTATATTGGTTTTTAAATGAGAACTGTGCCTTTCATGCAAACCCAGAGGTACTTAAATAATTTAATCCAGGCTGATCTCACACGTCAATTTTTGTGTGCATAAGCAGTTAAATCTCTAGGATGGTATTCAGCTGCTTGACTTAGGCACATCAACTTAGTCAAGACTTTGTTCATTAATTGCAGTGGGTCGAGGAATATTTACTAGGCAGAGGGGGTTGTTTGACCATTTGATATTTAGACAGTCAAGCCGGTTATAATGTCTGTAAAATTGAGGCCGGTGCTGAAAACATAGTTTGTGCCTTTGGTTTAAAAAATGAGGCCTTTGAGGGTTCATCTCAGCAGCCCCAAAATTTCTGGCACTTAAGAACAGAAATATCAACTATATCCCCATCAACTTTGTATGAAAACAAAGGTATGTTTTCTCTCCCAAAGATGTGCCATCTTGTTCCAGCAGCTTTTGCACCTTCTGTTGAAAGGGTATGACTGATTCACCTAGGAATGTGCATCTACATTCTGTTCCAACTAGTAACTACGCACAACTGGGGCTGGTCATGGTGGAAAGGCTTGTTTGGTAGCTCTTAGAGCGCAATGAAGCTGCCAGCAAAGCACAGTTAAAGCAGGGAGTGTCAGCCGGAGCACCTGAGCGAGCCAGGGAAATGCAAAGCCTTCGTTTGCCATTAGTGATGTCATCACCTAGCAAAGGGTTACAGGCAGGCACAAAAATGTACAGTAGAGCAGAAAGCAGGGTTTTCCCCATGAACATTCCCCACCAGGGATTGCCAGATTTTTAACTGAAGATTGAACCCCACCGAAAATCAATAGTAAGGCTTTCCCAGTCTTACAGGTATTCTCACCATGCTTTATAATTCCCATTTTGCAGATGAGTAAACTGAGGCTGAGAAAGGAAGTTGCACAGGGCTAAGCAGTGAGTCCATAAACTGAGCTGAGATTTTAATATGGCCTGCTTTTGGTCTGACCTGAGACAAATCAAGCTACGTTAGGGCATGGGAGTGTAAGCATCTCTCTAATAAGAGGGCAGCTGAGAAAACAGTATGTGGCATTTTTAATCAGATATATGAAGTCTGAGAGGAACCTAACTGTGTGAACTAATGCACCCTATCATTAATGTCCTTTGATTCTTCCCTAATAATAAGATGGTGGGTGAATTAAATTCTGCATTTTGTTGTTTAAGTGCTAGCACCTATGAAATATTTGCTTCCGAGAGATTTCCAATCCTTATTAATTATTTTTCAGAGCAAACCCCCACATCCCATAGTAATCACAGTAATTGAAACATGTACTTTGGAGTCTGGCTTTTAAATAGGTCAAAAGCAGCAGGAGGACTTCATAAGCAGAGGACAATTTGATTTTTAACCCTTCTTTCCCCCTATGCTTGAATGCTAGACCAGGCTGGTCAGGCAACTATTGGATGCCTGGGGGGCTCCCTCTGCCCCCGCGGGGTTTTCCACTCCGAATGGAGACTGAATGGAACAGAGAAGTGATGTTGGATTGTGTGCATGGCTGAAATCATTCTGGAGTGAGAGAGCTCTACAGTGGGGCAAGCATCCATTCAGCAACTGTGCACTTGCCCAGCACTTGGCTACAGCACCCTCCCATAGCGGCCAACCCTCCCTTTTTTTGCGGGAAACTCCCTTATTCCAATGCCGTTTCCCGCTGCTATCCCGGATTGTTGATATCCCTTCAATTTCCCGGAATTCAAAGGAAGCAGCTCCTCTCCCTCCCTGCCGGCCGGCCAGGGAGGCTCCTCAGCTGCGTTGCTCGGCTGCCAATAAGGAGTCCGAGACCGACTGGGGGCGGAGCTTGCATGCCTTGTGCAGCCAGACCCTCACGCCCAACCAGACAGACAGCCTGCCTGCCGTCTACGCGCTCGCTCTTTCGCTCACCCGTTCGCGCGCATCCTCTGGAGCGCAGGGTGGCGAGGCTACTTGGTGCCATTGCACCGCCCTCGCGGCATCCCTTATTTTCAAATCCGAAAGTTGACAGCTATGTACCCTCCACCTTTGTTCGCTAATGCACAGGGATGTTTTCTTACCATCCTTGCTGTGGCCGGCAGTCATTTCCCCCAACTGCTACTGGCTGGCAGTGGGCTCCTGCTCCTGAGCTGGCTGCTCGGCCGGAGTTGTGGATTTGCAACCTGTTTTGTGAGTGCAGCTGTGGAGCAGCAAAGGGATGTTAAAATATTTTCTTTTACTAGATTGTAAGGAATGGTTGAAAGCAGGGGTGGGGAAACTGTGGCCCTCCAGATGGTACTGGACTGCAACTCTGACTATTGACCTTGCTTGGCTGAGACTGACCAGAATTAGAAATCCTCTGGAGAGCTGCAGGTTCCCCATCCTTGTTTTAAAGGAATACTGTGTCTTGATTGGTGCAAGGATACTGATAAGCTTTAGGGAAGCTTTTAATGTTTGGTGAATTATTGTGTTTTAAAAATTTTGTTGGAAGCCGCTCAGAGTGGCTGGGGAAGCCCAGCCAGATGGGCGGGGTATAAATAAATTATTATTATTATTATTATTATTATTATTATTATTATTATTATTATTATTATACAGAGGAAGCGTTATATAGCCCAAGACCCTATGGAACAATTAAAGTGAAAAAGAACGTATTTACCTATTACTGACCTCACTGTAAGGGACCAACTTCACACTACTTACTATCCTGTGTTGGTAGGTTTCGATAATCAGATATCCCCCTTCTGTCAGGTTTATGCTGCACTTGGATAGCTTATAAAAGGTTAATTATCCTAGCTAAGTGTAATTGAAATAGGGATTTGGATGGTAAATGGAGCTGTTGAGAAGAACAGATTTGTGCAAACATCCCCCCCCCCAAACAGCCTCCTTGCCACCCTATATGCCTGCATGATCTTCCTGTTTACAGTAATCCTGCTTGCCCGTGATTAACTGCCATCTTTGCAGAGAGACTAAGCGCCACTCATTTTTCCAATACCTCCCCCCCTAATACGGGAAAGGCTCTTTTAATCTACCATCATCACTGGTCATTAGAAAACAAGTGGAGTGGCTTTGAGTTATTATCTCTGTGCTCAAAAGCAAGAGGGCTGGGCAAATTGCCTCTTGTTAATTGCAGCACTGGGATGTCAGAAGAGATTTCTGTTTTGTGGTAGGATCAAATTATTATTATTTTCTAGAAAGATAACTCTTTGCATATACCTGTAGTCCATTGCTTTGTGAACTAGAACTATTTGTAGTATCTGAAGAAGTGTGCATGCACACGAAAGCTCATACCAAGAACAAACTTAGTTGGTCTCTAAGGTGCTACTGGAAGGAATTTATTTATTTTTTATTTTATTTGTAGACTAACAGATATGAAAGCAGCTGCTGCTTTTCCGTCTCTGTGGTCTATTAATATTGGATACAGCAATCCAACCATGATCTGCTGTGCTGGAAGGGGTTTGGATGGGATGGGAGTGTTGCTCTGCCAGCCCCCACTGTTGGGGGAGCCCCACCAGCAAAATGCATCCATCCAAGCAGGTGGAAACTACCATTAGGGCTGTGATCAGCAGGAAAGCCCCCAAAGGGCAAGAAGTGGAGCTTTTTGTTGGGCCTTTGGGGGGAAAACCTAACCCCCCAAAATAGTGGTTTTAAACTTTTTGAGCTGTTTCCACTACTTTTTCCACCACGTTGCCATACATCTGGCTTTCCCCTGACTTTTTGCCAATTTGGCAAAATTCCCCCCAGTGCCATTTTTACACCCGAGAACCAGGACTTGTCAGGAGTTTTCCTGCCATATGCAGTCCCATCAAACCAGATCTGGGCCTCTTCACTGAACCCGCCTGGGAACACGTTTTCTTCTCCACCCCAGCTAGCATGAGTGGCAGAGCTGTGGAAGTGGTGGTGGCTAGGCTACTCCATCAATCCCTGATATTTCCAGCAGGAGCTTACATTCACTGCCAAGGCGTGCTAGAATTGGAAGATGCAGTTGTGTCCTGTCTGTAAAATGGGCACGAGTGATGGGTTTTTAATACGATAAGGCAAAAATGACACTGTTGGGGATACAAGATGGGGATAATAGTAGGAATCGGACAGAATATGGATTCTGTCATTGTCTTTGTATGGAGGAGCCACTGCTGCTGTGTTGGGCTCATCCAGCCTCCTTGACTCAAGTTACAACAAAGGAAATCTACACCGTGAAAGATCCCTGAAACGAGATGTACGTATAATTGTATAATGATACTCAAAAAAAACAATATGTTTAATGATTCAGGAGCAGAATTGCTCAAAAGCAAAAATCCTCAAAGCATTATAAACTAATTCAAAGAAATATAAATGACTCAAGAAAACCTTCAAAGCTACTTTGAATTATATAAATACATTAACTTTTTTCCTTCTGAGGAAACTGATAGATCATAACAGTGAAACGAGAATTTTAGCCGGCAACTCGTTAAGGTTATTTGTTAGTTTAGCTTGAGTTATTTTTTGCTATTTAGAGTTATTTGGAAGGTTTTCTTGAGTCATTTATATTTCTTCTTAGTTTATAACACTTTGAGGATTTTTGCTTTTGAGCAATTCTGCTCCTGAATCATTTTGAGTATCATTATACAAATATACGTACATCTCGTTTCAGGGATCTTTCACGGTGTAGATTTCCTTTGTTGTAATTTGGTTATTCCCGTGATTGTCTTTTTTTGCCTCCTTGACTCAAGTAGCTCTTCACATCTTTACGATGGTCATAGCACACATTTCAGCTTCCCCTTCAGCGGCAGACGAAGCTGCTCAGGCACCTGGGGCGGCGCACCCAGGGGCAGGGTGAGCCGCCTAGAGGGGCGGGTGCACCGCGGGGCCTCCAGAGTCTGTCTGCCTCCTCCCACTCAGCCGCCCTACAGCTGGGGGGGAGGCAGCGAGCAGACCATTTGGGCAGTGCAGAGCCTGCGCGTGCCCAAGCCAGTGCGTCTCTCCCAGGCCCCGCGGTGAGTGCTGCCTGGCATTTTGTCACCCTCTCAGTGGTGACACCTGGAGCGAACGCCCCGCCCCCCCACACTCCCTTCCTCCGCCCCTGCTGTGGCTTCCATGTCTGTGCAACAAGCCATTTAATGGATGTGCCTTCTCATTCTCCCTCTTTACCGTCTCTCATCATCTGGGCCCTATAAGCTTCTCATCATCATCTCTGATCTCATCCATCCTGTTTTCCTTCACACCCATTTGATCTGCATTCATTGGATTCTGTGTTTTGCCTGCAGCTCTCATCTTGCCATCTTAATGGCAATGCCTCAGCTCCCCTCCCTCCACTGTATTGTAAGGGCTTTCCTCAAGCATCTGATAGACAGCTATAAATCTAAAGTAATTTAAAATATTTATTATAGCAAACATAAGCTTCAGTCAAGCTTTTTCCACTTCAGACTGCAGGTTGAGGTTCACGTAACTGAACCCTTCTCCATGTACACACATTTCCTGCAATAAGAAAACTAGCATGTCAGGCAGAAAGCATAGGCTAGAAACTTACCATAACACCTAGCTTCTTTATTATGCAGGAAATGTTTATGTATAGAGAAGTATTCAGTCCTGTAAGACCCACCTACAATCAATGAAGTAGGGAGAACTAGGCTACACTTAGCCTTTATGTGGTCCTACTTAAAATTAGTCATATGGGAAAATGTTGAATACAAAGTTTTTATTTTATGTTAACTTGGGTCCGTTTCATCCACAAGATCCATCACACGGGAGCTGCTGGTTCACGTGGTGAACTGAAACAAATAGGCTGGTCACCGCCTTGCGGCATTCTCTGCTCCATGTCAAACTGTCATTGGAATGTGTTGGTGATGATGTAGAGACAAACCTTTGCAGTGGCGGCTGATTTGTAAAGGAAGCCATTAATTGTGAGACAGCTCTTAGTGTCCATTGTAATATGAGTACGTAGCTTACGGGTGGAGAAAACATCTATTTAAAATATTTGTGGTTTAGATTTAAAGCATATATCGTGCAAGACTCCGTTTCCGTCTTGACCAAATGAACCTGTTCACATCGTAGTGGGTCTGAAACCTTAGAAAACAATATTCAGGGACAAGATATTCCAAAGAAGTTAAAGAACTTGTTTATGTATGCTACAACTGCGGCAAGAGTTTTGTTAGCACAAGGAAGAATTACCAACAAAAGAACAATGGCAAGAGAAACTGATGAGCTATGCAGAATTGGCTAAATTAACAAACAAATTGCGTGAAAAGGATAACCGGGATTTTAAAGAAGACTGGGAACTATTTACAAAATATCTGAAAAAACAGCAAACAGATTTAGATTCATTGGCAGGATTTGAATAAACATACACAATTTTTTATTAAAAATTAAAGATTTGGAACAACATGGAAACAAAATTCTAATTGACAATATGCAGAAAGAATATTGAATTAAAAAAGCAGTTATGGAAGCTGGGGAAAGTCCTGGGAGGGAGGGGGAAAGGGGCAAATTGTATACGATTGTAATGTTTGATAAATATTTGGAATTTGAAAGTTTTTCAATAAAAATATATTATAATATTATATATATTATATTATAAAAAAGAAAGAAAGAAAGAAAACAATATTCAGAAATAGTGGTGTTTGCCTAGGAAGCTGAGCAGATATTAGTGGAGGATTCAGCCCGCATGGGGGGGGGATATGATAAATGCCCCCCATAGGAGAAGGAATCATATGTGAGGCGAGATGAATAGGGCTTTTCTGACGTGCCATTCTTCTGCCACTCAAATGCTGACGCGATTCCTCCCTCGATGTAGGTGTCTGGTTAACTTGCCGAAAGGGAGGGCAGGGACTCGCTCCTCTCCCCTGAAAGGTCACCTTTGCTGTGTTTGCAGAGAGTGCTCCCTGAGCTCTGCTGACTGCTGCGTCTCCCTGCTGTCTTCCACCGCTAATCTCCTTATAGATGCAGCACCATGGCAACAGGCCCAGGGCTGAGTGAGCTGGGCACATACCAGGAACCTTGTTTGTGTCACCTGAGGGACAGGATGCGGAGTGCGAAAGATGAAGAGAAGAAGAGGGATGCCTGAGCCTGTGTGGGCAGACGGGTTTACCTCCTGGCTCTTCTCAGAGGCGCACCTGTGAAACTTTAGAACAGAGCCATCGGCAGCTTGCCTGCTTCTGGATCGAGCCATTGCTGCCTTTGCAAGGAGGAATTCCTCTTCTGCGGTGTAGTCAAAGAGGAGGAGGTGTGGGGGTACCAAGGCACATGGCACCGCTATGATTTGGGGCTGCACGGTCAGATGGCTATACAATTGCTTCATGTAGGTGTGCTGGATTTATGAGAATTAGTGAGTTATTTGTATGTGGGAAATTAGCAATACAGCTAACGGTTATAGAAGTATGTACTCTGTTGCTTATTGCTTTGGCTATTCCCCAGTATATCCCTCTGGTGTAAACCTGAGTTTGGAATAGATGTGATCCTTGGCCTTCGGTCTCAACTATTTTCTGTCTTTTGCAGGAGGCAGGGCAGGGAGTCTGGCAATTGGGCAGAAAAGGACTGCCTTGACAGGCTGGAGATAGTCAAATGAGAGGATTTTGTTAGATTTGATTTTTAAACTTAATATTTTTGATGCACTTCACCTGTTCACAGCTGGTGATGAAATCTACATGGTTGAAGTTTTGGGTTTCATTGGTACCCGTGGCTACTAGAATGAAGCAGGTTGTCATCTTGCATCTAAAAACCTTTTGCTGTTTCCTTGCAAAGGCACATGAGGCTGCCCCCCCCCAGTTGCCCTGCCCCCCAGCTTTTATCGTTACTATATTTTGTGTAACTTGAAATGTCAGCATTTTTTCTTTTTAAGGATTTCTAAATCAGAGTTGTCTATCCCAGGCAGGAATGAAGCAAAGCAAATTCTTCCAGCTGCTTATGGGCTTTCTCTTAAACATGACTTGGGCAGCAACATGTAACATTCAAGCCTTGAGGGGGTGGGGAGAAATGCTGCTCTCAAACCCCCCCCCCCTGCTTTTTTTTTTTAACTGCTCCTGCTCCTGTGCCTTCTGAGTGCTTGACACTTGGAAATTAAGCAAGTAATTTTACCTGGAAGGAAGAACAATAATAGGAATTGCTGTTCAAAGGCATAGGAGCAGTGCCAGAAAGAATTGCCAAACCTGCAAGGTAGGAACAGTGGGTTTCAAACGATTTCTTTATTTGTATTTTTCCTCCAATAAAAACTAAATATGTGTATAAGAATTTAAAATTGACTGATATAATTTATAGGGTCCCAACAAAAGGACATTGTTTAAGTAAGAGATACGGTAATGGAAGTTAAAAACTACAGCAGTTATGCAACAAATCTCAAATGCAGAGAATTAATCCCAGGGAATAATTTTTAATCTCAGAGTAAAGGGGAAATCGAGAAACTACTCTGCTTCTGTTTAAATGTCAGATGAGAGCATGAAGACAGTTGAAATGTGATTTATTTGTAAGCTAGGGCTTTAGGTTTGCTGGAGTGAATACGATCAGGTACAAGGAGGCTTGTGGCGCCCTAAAGAGTTTATAAATTTTATGTAAGGGAACAGTCAAAAACATATATACTACCCAAAGTGTGAATGGCACTCTCCATTCTATTTGTTGTTGTCTTAAAGATAACTAATACCATGCCCTTCTCTTGCTATGGGCAGTTTACTAGAAATGAAAAATAATTTTTTCTAATGGGGGCTCTGCCCTAGCTCACTCTGCACACCAACCCCCTTGCATTTCCTCATATTAACCACCTAGAGCTTCCCCTCCCCAACAAATAACTACTAAACTCTCCTTTCACCTTTCTGAAGCCACTTCTCTTTTTTATTCTGCAGCCCCACTTGGCACCCATTTCCATCTTCACCCCATGCCTATACCTCCTTCCCCTCCTTTTGTGTGCCCCCTCTGTATCTGCTGATGTTTTAAACCTCCGCTTTCTGCCTCTCCGTGTCCCTGTCCTCTCGCTCCCATGCCATGGCCACTGCTGTTGTGCAACCTGCCTCCTCTTTAGCTACACACACACACACACACACACACACACACACACACACACCTTGGCCTAATTCAAATCCAGGATTGGGATGCAGTACTACAAATCCTCCAAAGGGGACTGCACGAGGATATTCTTATTTTTATTATAGAGAAGGAAAGCATTGAAATTCTGCGGGAAATGTCGAAATCCTTTCCCTTAAATGAAACCAGAATAGCGTGCATTTTATTTTCTGTGCATGCCTCCCGAATTAGGCACATCTCAGCTTCAATAGGGACTCTCTTAAGCATCCTTGCCAAGTCACTGCAGGGCAGGCTGCCTTTACTTCTGTTTTCCAAGCGCGTACAGAGGATAAAGCAACAGAACCAGTTGGGCTCCGAGGACATTTGCATAGGCTTCTGAATATTTACAAAGTGCCATCTCTGATAAGATTTCTTTCTTTCTAGGAAGCTGTCTTATATCAAATGGGACTTTATGGCCATCTAGCCCTATTTGTACAACTCTTTGTCTTACCCTGACAGACAGCAGCTCCCCAGGGTCTCTGGGTCTTCCCCTTCCCCTACTGCCTAATCCTTTTGAAAAGAAGGTGCCTAGGATTGACCCCTGAGTCCTTCTGCATGCAGATTACGCGCTCTGCCAAGCCAGCCAGCTAGGATTCCTCATTCATAATGGAATCCACTGGTTTGAGCAAAGCTTTTTGTATCTTGCTTGCTTCTTTTTACATGGGATGGGAAGGAAATTGATGGAGTCGGGGTCAATGCACAGAGCTGGGATGTGGAATAGTCTTTGCATAAAATGAGGCCTGTTGTGCTAATACAGGTTGTACAAAAACAACAACAAACTAAAAGATGATTGGGATTAAAAAAAATAGCTATTACAAGCTACCATGAATGAATTTGGTCTATGAATCAATTTTATATGAAATCTAATGACAATTAAAAACAGGCCTACTTGTTTCAGAAGCAAAAGAACTGGAATAAAAACAGTTTGTAATGGATTGCTTACCTGGATGAAGGAAGTTAGTCTAAAAGGGACATAAGATCCAGGAGCCCATCACAAACTACAAAGCTGCCAGCCCATCAGAAGCAACTGCAGAGAACCTCTTAAGGATGGCTTCTGTTCTCAGTCCAAATGAACTTGCTGTTGCTTTTTAACTGAAAGAGACATAACCCAATAGGTTGAGGGCCTGTTTTCTCTTGTCATGCAAATGATTTTAGAATTGACTTTGGTTATATATTTCAGTGGTTTAACAATTCTGTAGTTCAGGAAAATACACGTGCTTAATTTTATTTGTATGCTGCCTTTCCACGGTTCAAGCCATGCTCAAGGCTGCTTACAACATGAAAAAAATACATAATAACACTATAAAAAAGTAGTTATAAACAATAAATAAAACATTAAATAATCCACAACTTAACTGAACAGTTTCCACACAAAACACAATAAAATCTAAAATAAAGATACAAGAAAATAACAGCAACACACACACACACACACCCCTGGAAAAAACCAAAACAACACTCCATCCCCAACAGCCTCAGTTTTTGTAGCTGGAGTCAGTCTGGGCCCCACCCTCCCAGCCTAGGTGGAAAAGGCCTGCAGCCAGGGAGCAGGTCTTGCAGGCCTCACAGCCAAGATGGAAACAAAATGTGTTAAATTTGCCCTTGGAAAGGGAAGAGCCAGAATGATGGTGTAGTTAAGGCAATAGCGTTGGACTTGGGCCAGACAGCTCTAGGTTCAAATGTCTGCTGTTTTGCTAAGTCATGTTGAGCCAGTCACGAACATTCGCTCATTTCTACCAGGCTGGTATGCAACCCCAAGAAAGGATGAAAGGGGGGTCAGGGTGTTAATGCCCTGTATTCTTAGCAGGGGGGGTCCAGAGCAGCTTTTTTCGTTCCTTTATAGCAAGCACGTCCAGCAGGTAGATCGTGATCTACCGGTAGATCACTGGATGTCTGTGGTAGATCACTGGTAAGATCACTGGCTCCCCTAAAAAAGCTCACCCAAAAATTTCCTCCTCCCTAAAAAAAGCTGAAGAACTTTGACCTGAGCCCTAAAAAAACGGTCCTTCCTCCTTCCTAAAAGAAGCTCAACAAGTTTGACCTGAACCCCCTAAAAGGGGGTAGATCACTGCCAGTTTTTAACTCTGTGAGTAGATCACAGTCTCTTGGGAGTTGGCCACCCCTGCTTTATAGGATGTATAAATGAATTAGGGGCAGTTTAATATGTATCATTTTCACATTATAGCTGAAATATATGCCGTTCCCAGGGAGATATGCTGAATCATATCAACAGCATTGTTACTAGCAGAATTTTCTGCGTCCTGTAAAAATAAGCGATGTTTGTTTGAGATGTTAGTATATATTATTTATTTTTGTTAGCATTATAAAGCCAGTTGTAGGTCCCGAGTACTTAGCCGGTAGCTGGAGAAAGTGGGGTGTGTACATGTTATGATTGTGTTTTGTTGTCTAGTTTTATTTTGCCAACAGGCCAAATATTTCTGCGTTTCTGGATCTGCCAAATCTTGTCTGGCATTTGTCAGGGGTATCTTATTTCTAAAACCAACAATTGGAGTGAGGCACCTTTTAAGAAAACTTTTCTTTTAAGAAAACTTTGTTTTATTGAACCGCCTTCTTTTTTTGTGGTGTCTTATTTCCACCCCCTTTTGGTCTTTGCACAGGTCTCGTGGTTTACCAAAGCTGAAAGAGTCTCGTTCTCATGAATCTTTGCTGAGTCCAGGCAGTGCTATAGAGACATTAGATCTTGGGGCAGAAGAGAGAGTCTTCATCAAGCCACTTCATAGCAGTATACTGGGACACGACTTCTGCTTTGAGGTAAAAAAATAAACAATAAAGCAAATGTATTCCTTTGTTTCTGGGGGGGAGGAACTTAAGAGTAAGAAAGTGGGGAGGAACAATTGATTGCTTAACTGACTTGGTTTGGTTGCTTATCTCACTCCTTGTAATTTCATAATTGGATGAGGAAATTGATGGCTGCTTGGGATTTACCATGGGAAGGGCGTGGACTATCTGATCATCAGATGACTCTCAAGTTCTTGGAGCTACTGCCTTCAATCCTTCAACAGAAAGAAATATTTTCAGTTGCTGGGCTGTGCAGAGGCGTAGGAAGGTCAGGTGGTACCCGGTGCGGAAAATTTCTTGTCACCCCCCCACACACACACACACATTGTTGGGTTTTTTGGTTTTTGGTTTTTGCCTGCAAAAATGGTTTTACGTTATTTCATATTTTCTTACAAAGGAATAATAATAAGTAAAAATAAACTTATATTTATATCCCGCCCTCCCTGGCCGAAGTCGGGCTCAGGGCGGCTAACATCAGATACATAACATTGATATAAAATCAAACAATAATTGAATTACCTCCTAAAAACATGTCAAAATCAAATTAAAGTCTAATTAGATGGCTTTCCGCAGGGTTAGGGTTGGGAACAGTAAGTGCTCCACTGAATTGAAATGTCAGCCTTCACGACATAGGAAAACAGCCAAGTAAACAGCTATTTTTGTGGAGGAGGGTCAAGATATTAACTGATATGCATGAAATTTCATATATGTGGGTTAAACCACAGAGCCTAGGGCTTTGCTGATCAGAAGGTCGGCGGTTTGAATCCCCGCGACGGGGTGAGCTCCTGTTGCTCGGTCCCAGCTCCTGCCAACCTAGCAGTTCGAAAGCACGTCAAAGTGCAAGTAGATAAATACCTGTAGGTACCGTTCCGGCGAGAAGGTAAACGGCGTTTCCGTGCGCTGCTCTGGTTTTGCCAGAAGCGGCTTAGTCATGCTGGCCACATGACCCGGAAGCTGTACGCAGGCTCCCACGGCCAGTAAAGCGAGATGAGCGCCGCAACCCCAGAGTCGTCCGTGACTGGACCTAATGGTCAGGGGTCCCTTTACCTTTTACTATTCCAGCGTATAATGTATGTTACCTTTAAATTACAGGTAGGTAGCCGTGTTGGTCTGCCGTAGTCAAAACAAAATAAAAAATAAAATTCCTTCCAGTAGCACCTTAGAGACCAACTAAGTTTGTTCTTGGTATGAGCTTTCGTGTGCATCTGAAGAAGTGTATCTGAAGAAGTGTGTATCTGAAGAAATGTGTATCTGAAGAAATGTGCATGCACACGAAAGCTCATACCAAGAGCAAACTTACGGTAGTTGGTCTCTAAGGTGCTACTGCAAGGAATTTTTTTATTTGTTACCTTTAAAGAGAGAGACAGCATTATTTCAAGCACCCATGAGCTATTGAGAAGTCCCAAGGAGGTGCCATAGTGTTGTGTTTCTCTGAGTTGCAATGAATGGATTCAGAAGTACTGTATTTGTATTAACCTGGCATAACGTCGTCTGCCAACAATCTGTGCAAGCGCTGTAACATAATGATACTCTTTGTCAGACAAAATGATTCCATACATTATATACTGGCATATTGTTAGCCTTCTGTGTGCAAGTGTGTGCATGTGCGCATAGACATAAATTAAGATAATGTAATGTAAAAACTTGTGCACAAGCGTTGGTCTGTTCTTGCTTCTCTTTCTGGTTGTCCTGGCAACTTTGTTTTGTTGGGGCAAACTCTCCAGAATTATTACAACATACTTTGTATTGGTATTTCATTAGAGGGGAACATGTTTTAGTTTGCTTCAGGCTTTGATTTAATGTAAATACCTCTGAGAAGCCTGGGTTTGTCTGCTGAGTGAAGTAATTCTTGCAGAAAGAGCAAACAATCCTTCAGACGTCTCTACTTGTATAGCAGTTCAGTTAGCATGGGCACTTTGCTTTGCTCCTTTAGTATGGTACTTCAAATTAATTTCAGAGCAACTAGGATCATAAAAGTTGCTCCCCTATTACACAATAAGGAAACCGTCATGGTCTAAAATAATTATTTGGCCATTTTTACTTTTTATTTTATTTAGCAACTTTTTACACAAAGTGATATTGGCAGCTGATGTAGTAAAATATCATCCAACTAGTGAATTTAGCCTGTTAAAAACGGGCGCTAGATACCCACGCGAGGGCTGAGAGGGTGCCCGGCCGCCATGGTAGCTTCCGCCGGGCGCACCCTCCGAGCCCCGCTCTCCGGCCCCGACGCCGCCCCCCGCCCAGCAGAAACCTCAGGGCGGCCAGGCTGCGCTCCTCTTGGCCGCCCGGTTCAGGAGGCCCCGCGGCCCCGGCGGCGGCTTCGGGCGGGTAGGCCTCGGGTGAAGCCGGGGGCTCGCGTGATCGGCGCGGCCGGGAGAGAGAAGGAGCGTGGCGGCGGCTGGAGGAGGAGGTGGAGGAGGCTCCGTGCAAGGTGGCGGCGTTGCTCCAACTGACGAATTAAATAATGAGTACATTTCTGTATGTGCATACATGCGTGTTTATACATGTGCACGCTTCCTCTGCTTTCTTAATTTAGTATCGCAAGTATTCTAGAATTGTTTGTTGTAGGATATTCAAGATTTTCATGCCCTTCCTTATTTTACATAAGCTGCAATTATGAGCTTAGCTGGTTTTAAATTTTTTTAAAATTGTTTTAGGTAACTTATTCCAGTGGCAGTAAATGCTTCAGCTGTTCCTCAGCAGGAGAAAGAGACAAGTGGATGGAAAACCTGCGGAGGGCAATCCAACCAAACAAGGTACCATATAAGGCAGGCATGTCCAACAGGTAGATCGTGATCTACCGGTAGATAACTGGATGTCTGTGGTAGATCACCAGTAGATCAGTGAATCCCCCCAAAGAAGCTAAAAAACTTTGGCTTCCCTAAAAAAAGCTCAACATCTTTGCCCTGCACCCCTAAAATGACCTGAACCACCAAAAATAGGGCTTTCCTTCCTAAAAAAAAGCTCAATGTCGCTTTCCTCTTCCCTAAAGAAGCTCAACAACTTTGACCTGAACCCCCAAAAAGGGGGTAGATCACTGCTAGTTTTTAACTGTGAGTTGATCGCAGTCTCTTGGAAGTTGGCCACCCCTGATATAAGGGAAATCCAATAATTTAATGTACCCGGAGTAATTTCTTTCTGGGCCGAGTGATATATCTATCCCATTCTTCCCCAAACAAGCACATCCATTTAATTAGGTGGATGGCAACAATACCATCAATGTCCCAGAGGAAAACTCTTCAATAACACAAAATGATATTCAACTCCACTTTGCACAAAGGTCTAATAGATACACATGGTCTTCTGTCACCCTCATTAATTGTTCTGTTTTCCAGGAGACTTGTCATGGTTTGTCTTATTGAAAAAGTGCCCGTGAGCTCTTTCTTTAGCAAAGTAGCCAACAGACAGAGGCTAAGAATTTTGAATATTAAAAATAGAGTATATCCACTGACAGAATCTGTCCTCGGTTCCTAGATTGCTGGTCCTTCTTTCCAATCCCTCTTTTACAACACGAATAATTTGGTACTATCCACTATAGAGATCCATTTAAATCTGACTTCCAGCTAGGGCTTGCGAGATAAACGACCTTATTTGTTTCTGTCAAATTTCTTCTTGAGCTGCAGTGCTACCAGTTTCTCTTGGATATAAGTTCAAGCTCCCAATTATGCTTTATTAAGTCCCAAACAGCTTGAGTCCAGAACACTGTAGAAAAAGAAGCATTCTCTCCCATAAAATTATTCATAGTGGGTTCTTCCAGAGGGTTTTTTAAAAAAAAATTGCAGGTGTTTCTAGTACCATACCCTCCCTAGAGTGATAAAAGGCTACAAACACCCTGACCATTTGCCATGCCAGCTGGCTGATCGCCATTGTAGCCCAGAGCATGGTTGATTAATTGTTTTATCTTATATGTGTTTAGTGTTTTATGCACACTTGAGGACAGTTTCTCTCCTTCGCAGCATTTAAATATAAAAACCAATGATAATAAAAGTTAGATAACAAGAAGTCGTCCACACGTTAGGCCTTTGACCCTTGCAATTGAGCGATATTGCCAGACAAGAGGACATAGCTCAAGTGAAGCCAGGGATGTTCCTAGGGGACCAGATATATCAAATGACACCAGCCCCCTATCTCGCGGAAATCCACTATGTGGAATACCGCAGACTTCTTACAGCGGCTAGACTAAACGCCCTTGATTCCGCGGTATTGTGGGGAAGGTACAAGGGAGTTCCATACGCCCAGAGAACCTGTCACTGTACTATGGGCGTGGTTGAGTCTACTGAACATATCCTTGTCTTGTCCTCTCTATGTAGAACTTAGGCAAAATCTTATAACTCCACTTTTACGTCAATCTAGCTTTCTACCCAGAGAAAGACAGGTTTTATATTTACTGAATAATATTACTAGAAATACAGCCTTCCTCGTGGCTAAATTTCTTTTTTTAGCTTCTAAGCCTCGCAATATTTTAATTGATTGTATCGATATGGGGCTATTTGTTTAGTTCCATTCTATTGTGGATTATGTTTCCTTTTTTTCCAAGTTCTTTCAGATGCTTTTAATTCTGTACAAATGTATTCTTCTGACTGACGGTCGAATAAAAGAATGATGATGATGATGACCCTTGCAATGACGCTGGCCTCAGGTAAACTAAATAAGCCTTTTTCTCCCCAGGACAATTGCCGACGAGCCGAAAACGTGCTCCGCCTTTGGATCATCGAGGCAAAAGACCTGGCCCCCAAGAAGAGGTACTTTTGTGAGCTGTGCGTGGACGATACCTTATTTGCCCGCACCACCAGCAAAATGAAGAACGATAATATCTTCTGGGGAGAGTACTTCGAATTTTCTGGCCTTCCACCTGCCCACAGCATCACCACCCACATCTATAAAGATGTTAAAAAGAAAAAGGACAAGAACAACTATGTGGGTCTGGTGAACATCCCCATAGCTGCTGTGACTGGTCGGCAGTTCGTGGAGAAGTGGTATGCCATCAGCACTCCCACGCCTAATAAAGGGAAGACAGGTCCATCCATACGGATAAAATGCCGTTACCAGACTATTACCATCCTCCCCATGGAGCAATACAAAGAATTCGCTGAATTTGTGACCAACAACTACACAATGTTATGCTCTGTTCTGGAGCCAGTCATCAGTGTCCGGAACAAAGAGGAGATGGCCTGTGCTTTAGTGCACATTCTTCAGAGCACTGGCAGAGCCAAGGTAAGAACATGCAAAGCTCTTGACCCTGTGTCGCTCCTGATTTTTAGTGCTATTGAAAGATGGTGGCAGATTGGGTTCTGCCAAGTAATTAAACTTGTTGTTATGATCCTGAAAGCAAAATTTGTCTCTACCTATAGATGTCCTGAAACGGAGCATAATGCAAAGACAGTGGTCAGTGTTTTAAATAATAATTAAGGCTGTGGTTACTATGCATACTTACCTGGGAATAAAGCCTATTGAACTTAAGAAGTCTGACTTCTGAGTAGACACATACTGGATTGTGCTGCAAAAGTATTATTTTAAGAAGAGAGGGTCAATATACAAAGACATCTACTGTTTTAAAAATAACCTAAACACACTGACATTAACAATGTGTGTTTTGTACTTTATATCCCTTTTTCCTTCAGTGAAGTTGCTGTATTACACACTTTTCCCATACCAGGCACCAGAAACATAGCGCAGGAGTCACCTAATGCGTCCTGTCAATAAAAGCTCTGTGCAAGGACGTATGCTTATGCAATGGGACTTCCCCTACTCCTTCCCCCCTGCACCCCATGAATTTGGCTCGGGAGTACCCACAGAGCAGCACATAGGAAGAGGAGGTGGGGTCATTATGTCTGGAAAGCAGAAACCCTTGTGCTGATGGAACATTCAACATAGTGATGCACTGAATTCCTCCTGTACACCCAATCTTTACTATTTGAGTATTCTATCAATCAAACTCATTTTTCTTCTGTCTGACCAATTAGTGTGAGAGTTACAGGAACTATTTGCTGAACCACCATGATTCATAGCTATCATTGCTTCCATAATATTCCCCCGAAGTAATGAAGAAAAGTGACCTCAGATTTCTTTGGTACAAGAAATTGCTGCCTGCTTAACATTGTTACACTACAGAATCATTAGAATTCAAATTTAAAAGATCCAAGTTTAAGAAGAGAAAGAACAAATGAGGATTTTATGATTTAATTTAAAAGTGCAATTCCTCTCTGTGCATTCCACTGAGCACCAATCATTGTTAATAACAAAGTAAATTTTTGTTCATATTACTAAAGTTACCAAAAATTATATTAAGCTCCCTAGTATATAGTGACATCCTTGAATAAATTTAGCAATTGAAAATATGCTTTGCATTAAATCTTAGGCCAAACTGCAGCATTCCCTTGAAGTCAGAGGTGACTCGTTTTTACTGCATGTTTAACTCCTTTGCATTATTATTGGGCTCTGACAAGATGTTACAAGCAAATATGTTTCCCCAGACCCAGGGAGATGTATAGATCTAATCCTGAAGGCTAATCAATGCTTTCTTTGAGATAACTGGCATGTTAAGCTCCCAGAAAAGTCAAGACTTTTACAGCATAATCAATGATGATTCCTGTTCCCCAGGACATGGTCTTGAAGATGCACGATGTTGCAACCTTGCTGAAGCTAAGCAGGTCTGAGACTAGTTAATGGCCTGGTTTGCATGTCACAGCAAACCATATTTTTTATTTTTAAAAAAAAACCCTGTAGTTTAATGTGAATGAGCAATTGCTGGTGCACACTGCAGAACAGTTCTTGCACTATTCCTCCCCTAATCCTCCTCCTGCTGTACTACCAGGATACAAACCAGAGTATCGCTTGTTGTCATGTCTGAACCCAGGCTTGTGGTTTGTTTGTCTAGAAACTGACCATTTCCTCTTGAAATGAAAGGCAGTGCATAAGTTATTGTAATGAAAATAATACTGCTTGTGGTTTGTTTGGATAGAAGCAGCAAACCATGAGCTTGTGTTCACATATCGCAGCATGCCAAGCTGGCATGAGGAGGAGAGGAATGAAAGGAACATCTGGGAGCCTTAAAGTAGTTTTGTGTGCTGCACGCTCACAGTCTCCTAACTGGTGTTTAACTCTGGTTTATTGTGACGTGTAACAGGGCCTGGATGGGAGACTGCCTGAGTATTCCATATGCAAAGCCTTGTATTCCAAGATGAATTAAAGGCAGGATATGCATTTAAATAAGTAAAGAAAGAGAGAAGAGAGCGTGATAAAACAATATCTGAGTATTCCTTTGGCCTTCAGGGAGCAGCGAGTGACATGTCAGAGTTGTGCTCTGGCCTTGTTGCTGTGGGTTAAACCACTGAGCCAGGTGGCGCTGTGGGTTAAACCACTGAGCCTAGGGCTTGCTGATCAGAAGGTCGGCGGTTCAAATCCCTGCGACAGGGTGAGCTCCCGTTGCTCGGTCCCAGCTCCTGCCCACCTAGCAGTTCGAAAGCACGTCAAAGCGCAAGTAGATAAATAGGCGGGAAGGTAAATGGTGTTTCCGTGCGCTGCTCTGGTTCGCCAGAAGCGGCTTAGTCATGCTGGCCACATGACCCGGAAGCTGTATGCCGGCTCCCTCGGCCAATAAAGCAAGATGAGCACCGAAACCCCAGAGTCGGACACGGCTGGACCTAATGGTCAGGGGTCCCTTTACCTTTACCTTGTTGCTCAGCCTTTAGAAACCTTGGAGTACTCTCTCACCCATTGCCTTGGCTTTTCACCCGGCTGCAGCCCTTTCTCTGAGATCTGGACCTGGCAACCATTTTCCAGTGTGGCCCTGGGTAACCATTTACAGAAGGCACAGGATGAGAGGCATCGCTCCTCCTCCGTATCTCTCAGTGGTACTTACATTTCTGACAAGCTTGCAGGCTCAACACACCGGCATTTTATGAACCTGTGGTGGGGAACCTCCAATCTATTGGACTAATTAGGCCCCACTTCTCTTTCTTTCTTTCCCCACTGCATGTAGCAATTCTCTTCTCCTTCTTATCTAGTCCATCCTACCTGCTGCACAATTTACCTTGGGTTAAAACACCTTTCTGTTGTCCAACCGTTTCTCCTTCAGGACTTCTTGACTGACTTGGTGATGTCCGAGGTCGATCGTTGTGGGGAGCATGATGTGTTGATCTTCAGGGAGAATACACTTGCCACTAAAGCCATTGAAGAATACCTCAAGCTAGTGGGACAGAAGTATCTGCAAGATGCTCTCGGTAAAGGAAGAAAACAGCTTCTTCATTCTTGTTCTGACTTGCTTTTGCAGAAATAGGGTCTTTGTTCATTCTGTGGGTTAAAATGTTTCTATTTTGTTCAAATTTGGTTGTCAGTGCTGACTCGTGTGTGTGTGTGTGTGTGTGTGCGTGTGCGTGCACGCACGCACGTGCTTGCATCTGGTTATCATCTCCTTTAGTGTACCGTACCTATATTAGGAAACTTTCTGATGTTGATTTCTGTGACATGGGAATGCCAGTGTTCTCACAGTACTGCTTCAGTAACATCAGACTTCTCTAGTGAATGGGGCCCACAGTGTGGTTCCCTTCCCACAGTTGCCTTCTTACAAAACTGGGACAACAGCTCCACCCATGTGGCACGAGGTATCTGATACTACCAAAACAGCGTGGGAAGACACACAATGAAATAACTCCCAAGTTGTTAAAACCACACCTTAGAAGCAATACAGAAGGCATGACCTGGGGAATGTTTCATACTCTTCAGAGTGAATTTGGGGTAGGAGGGAATTACAACTCTTGGGTCCAGATCAAACTTTAAAGAATCCAGACATATTGGACATTTGCTGAAATTAGGCAGACAATTATACTTCATTGCCCCTGTGCAGTTCCACACTGGGCAACTACGTATGTAAAGTTCCCCAGTATGAAACTGCACAGAAAACTATTCATTAAACAAAATTTCAAGTAAGTTCATCCCTGTTTTCTCCTTTGTACACATTTTTAAGTCTTTCCCTCATTTTCCAGTTACCAACTGTACTTACTGTGTATGTTTCTCATTGTGGTAATAATGAATTTCCAAGCAAATTAAAAATCTGTAATTCGTTTCAATCCACGTTTTAGAGGGACAATCTGATGGGAATCTCTCCTGCACCAAACCCATTGAAATAAATGGGATCTGCACAACAGCTTGGTAGTGCTGGATTGGCAACTGTGGAAGAGCAAATAGTGCTCTCATCCAGCTCCCATTCATTCAAATGGAGATTGCGTAAAATAGATTCCTGCTGGATTACATCCTTTGGCTATAAGTCTTTAATGTCTAGTAATTATATGAAGTTATTTTAAAATTAGCAGTTTTTAATATGCGATTCAAAATACCACTGGGAGAGATAAGATTTTAAATCATAGATATCAGCAGTCAAAAATGCTAATTAGGATTCTGCAGCTTATCTTTTCCAAAAGCCAAGACTGCTTCCATTGTAATTCTTTCTAGAGTCCTTTTCTTTTCACTTAGATCTCACAGTATAATAACAGTTGGACTAAAGTGTGTGTTTTAAGAGCACCTAATTTATCTTGACTATTTAAAATAAATCTTTAAGGCTGCCATCCTGTTTCCACTGACATGTGATGGGAGTTATTTTTTAATAAACATATATGGGATAGCACTATGTTAGTTTTAGGCATTTATACACTATAAATTGTTATGTGGATCACTATATTTTCACAGGGAGAAAAGCATGTTTGCACTCATGGCCTTTTTTAACAAGCCTATTATAAGGCCATTAAAGAAAGTGAGGTATTAAAGTCAGAGTATTATAGTCACATTGCTGATGGTATAATAGTATCAATGGTATCCTGAGTCAGGGCTGACAGGTTCCTTGAGGCTAGTCCAATATGAAAGGAGCTCTTGGAAACAGATTGACAGTAATCGTTCTATGGAAGATAGGCTTATCTAATGCGGACTCCCGAGTCCTGAGAATATTTTGTTTCCTCCATAAACACACACATACACAGTTTACATCCCTCATTGTCACAGAGAAATGTACAGTGGTACCTCGGGTTAAGTATGCTTCAGGTTAAGTACGCTTCAGGTTAAGAACTCCTCTAAGAACAGAAATCGTGCTCTGGCGGCACAGCGGCAGCAGGAGGTCCCATTAGCTAAAGTGGTGCTTGAGGTTAAGTACGCTTCAGGTTAAGAACGGAAGTACTTAACCCGAGGTACCACTGTATTGGCAAGATTGGCTAAACACACAGAACATAGGCTGGTGTAGAGTTGAATCTTCAGAGCTTAGGAGTCAACTCTTAGGGGCCAAGGTCCCTTTGCCCCCCAATAAAATATTTGAGAGGGCCAGGCCCCCCCAAGTTGATAGACATTGCCATTCAAATGGTGTTCGTGTGCCACATCATGTGATCAATTATGTGGGGTGGGGCCTACCTGCCCCCCCCCCCATATTTTATTAAAGTTGGCACCCTTGCTTCAGAGAATTGACTGGTGGTAAATTGTGCCAATGTCAAGCACTTCCCAGGCCACGTTCCCCAGTTTCCTTTTCCAGGCCTGTTTCCTTGTCTGGTCTCCAACATCTCTCACAAAACACCTGACAAAATATCCCAGTACCCTCACAAAACACCTGACTATAACATTCTCTATTTAATCCCAAAATGTGCACTCCATAGATGCTATGGTATGCAAATACTACCCTGAAGCTTTCCAACTGGCAATTCCAAGCAGAGACCTCACATACGGGGTACGTCAGCCTATTAACAAATTGATTAAGTACTGCAACATATTGAGGCTTGGGGAGGGGGAGGGCTATTGTGCCATGTGTCTTTTTTCCATTTCTCCTATAGTACCATAGTTCATTATCTGCTGTGTTGAATCACCTGTGTTTTCCTTGAATGCTTGTTTTGAACGTTAACTGGATCTTTCTGTTAGTAGTTATTCCAGCAATGCTCCCAATTGCTCTATTTCATGCTCTCAGAATGCCCCCCTGTTTCTTTAGTTACCCAATTTCAGCTGCTGGTGGCAGTGTGCTCTGTCGAGCACGTAAACGTTCATTTCTCTTGGCTGCTCAAAATGTGTTTGCTTGCGTTTCAAAAAATAGTTCAGGGTTGTAGTTTTTACCCTGTTCATTCTATACCTGTGTAGAGAATTGCAGATGAAAACAACATTGGGCCCATGGGGGGTCTTTTTCAGTAGCTGCTTGCGCTGTTTCTGGTTTCCAATGCTGCTTTCAGCTCTCAGGAAAACCACCTTGAAGAAGTCTTAGCCTCTCTAAAATAATGTAATGGGTGAGTTCAGTTTACAGAGGTGGGACTGGGTCTACATAGAAAGCTGGGAAAGGTCAAAATAAAGGGGCCCAGTAAGGAATTAGGGAAGAAGAGTTTGGATTTGGATTTGATATGCCGCTTTATCACTATCCGAAGGAGTCTCAAAGTGGCTAACATTCTCCTTTCCCTTCCTCCCCCACAACAAACACTCTGGGAGGTAAGTGGGGCTGAGAGACTTCAGAGAAGTGTGACTAGCCCAAGGTCACCCAGCAGCTGCATGTGGAGGAGCGGAGACGTGAACCCGGTTCACCAGATTACGAGTCTACCGCTCTTAACCACTACACCACACTGGCTCTCAGGATTACGGCCTGGGGCTCAGATGCGCCTGATGTAGCAGTAGCCTCCCTTTTCTTTTGAACTCTCAAAGCAAAGAATTTAGAATTCACTAAAAATCTGAAATAGATATCCTTCAGATTAAATGTTCAAATGGTTACTTCGCTCAAAGCACAACTTGTGTGTTCTGCAGAATATGCAGTTTTCAGTTTGTATTTTGTGAAGCTGTGTAGCAGTAGCCTTGGATCTGAAATAAAATAGAGAATCAGCGTGTGGTTAAAGGCAGTTGAAATAACTTGCATGGAGAGGAGAAGCCATTTTCTTGTTACCAAAATCTCCATGTATGCCCTCTGACCTTCCGTTCAGTAGAAACTGCAAGGCGTACTCCTATTTTCTGTGTAACAGTGAGGTCCAGAAACTTGCTTAAGTTTTTGGGACTCCCAGGAGATTTTTGTACTACCACTTACTGACAGAGCAGAGAGACTGTGCTGCCACAACTCCCATTGGATCTCCACAGTTACTGCCATGCTCCAAGGAGCAGCAGAGAACGGAATGTGGTAAAGAGAGTGATCCCAATTTTGGTAGGATAAGCAGTGCCCAGAGCTAACCTTGCGCACTAACAAAGTCCTACAACATTACAGTTGTCACTGCGTCATAACAAGAAACTACTGGCCTTGCCCTCTTGCTTCTGCTAACTTCATTCCTGAAAGGTAGATAGCCGTGTTGGTCTGTCATAGTCAAAACAAAATAAAATAAAAAAAATTCCTTCCAGTAGCACCTTAGAGACCAACTAAGTTTGTTCTTGGTATGAGCTCATACCAAGAACAAACTTAGTTGGTGTCGCGACCCGGCTAGACAGTGGCAGACCGGGATCCGCCGGGCTCGCGCCATGCGGGCGCCAGGAAGGGGAACCAGGCAGCAGGCCAGGAAAGGGGGCGACAGCGGAGCCAGGCGCGCAGGGGTTAAACCGAACACGGCAAGACCTGAGCTCACATAGGCATGCCCCGAGGGGTAAACAACCCCAGGTTGATGGCCCAACTCCAGGTGTGAAAGGCTTAGCAGGCAGTCCCGGGAAGCCAGTGATAACGACCGCTAACGAGCCATCAGCGGAACTGTCAGCATCGCAATAACAATGTAAAAAGCACCCATGAATAGCGCGGGTAGACAGGAGCAGTTAACCCCTTTTGTCCAAGCTATCCTGGGTGGGGAAGAGGATTTCCCCCCGGACCTTTAGGGCAGAAGGGAGGGGGGAATTGGGGGTCAACCAGCAAAATGTATTTAAGGGGAACTCTGAGATGGCCTCCTCAGAATCCTTACGGACTTTCCACGTTTCTCTGTGTGCTGTACAATCAACTTCAAGACTTCTTCCGCTGACTTCTCGGAGTGGCGTGTGTGCTTGACAGCTAGCTACAGTTACCATCGGGAACACGACAGTTGGTCTCTAAGGTGCTACTGGAAGGAATCAGTGTATCTGAAGAAGTGTGCATGCACACGAAAGCTCATACCAAGAACAAACTTAGTTGGTCTCTAAGGTGCTACTGGAAGGAATTTTTTTTATTTTATTTTGTTTTCATTCCTGAAAGTCAGTGTCCATTTTCACTCTTCATCCTTAAAATTAATGGGCTGGTTGCAAAAATCACAGACACCGATATAGTGAGGGCAGAGTGGCTTAAGCTGTTTGACCCAGTTTAAATAAGTGAAGTTATTATACAGAAAGGGCAAGGTGAACGCTGACTTAATCATTGTTTATCCTTTTCTGTAATGAGAGAATCAAATTATGCACCACTGAAATTAAAGGGCAGCAAAGGAATGTTTAGGTTTTTTGGCAAAACCCATAAGCCAAAGCAGTTGACAGACATAAGTGGCATGGTTTTAATTCCAAAGGGGATAAATAATCTTCCGATCACTACTAATCTGTGTCTAGGTCATATGACATAAGGTTAGTTTGATATCATTCTTTAGAAGATAAGCTGATTGCTGGAGGGGACAAAGTGGTTTCTGTACCCCACCTTCAGGGAGAATGTTGGCTTCATTATGAATCAGGGAAGAGGAATGAAGTTTCTGCATCCTTTGTGGAATTTGGCCAAACATCAGTGATTTGACACACTTTGGTCAACCTTACGCTCCAAATCGGTGGAGGAGTGTGTGGTGTCATCATCTGTGGAAGTATCAGCAGAAATTTTGTAGGTAACATTTCAATAAGACGGTTTCCTGATTTGCTGTGTCTTGCCACCCGACTACTAGGTGAATTTGTCAAGGCATTGTATGAGTCGGACGAGAACTGTGAAGTGGATCCCAGCAAAAGTTCACCAAGCGAGCTAGCCGATCACCAGGCCAATCTTAAAATGTGTTGCGAGCTAGCCTTCTGCAAGATCATCAACTCCTACTGGTGAGTTCAGGGGGTGCTTCTCTGATGGAGATTTGCTTATTGGGGTTGTCCACCTTAAGGAAAGTAAACACAGCCTGCCTCCTCCTTTAAAGATCGGCAGGAATGATTTCACCAGGGATTGCATGCTGTGAGCGGAGTAAGCAAAAAGGACTCCACAGACACAGTCAACCAGGAACTGCATGTCCCATTGAAGTGAATTGAGCTGATCAGGGAGGGGCTTCAATGGGTTCTTCCCATTTATCAGCACAAGGCAGCTTGATTGAGATGAATTAGCTTTAGAGGTCAAGTGGAACTGTGACCATGCAGCTGGATTTTTGATAGGTTTGTGATGGGTAAAGTGAGCTTCCTTAAAGCTGAGCTGACTGCTAGGGGCCTTTGGCAGTTCAAAGGAAGAATACAAATTGTTTCCCCCACTAATACACCAAAAAGGATAATTCAGCAGGTACTGTTCCACTAAGGTTCTAACAAGGCTAGCCAATCAAATACATATAGAGGCCATATCTGTCTTTGTCACACTCTGGTTTAACAACAAAAACAAAAACTAAGGCAGAACTATGCAGATCAAAATATGGTTTTGCAACACCAGACGAAAAAGAAATTTGTGGGGGCACAAAAGGGGCAAAGTATATTTCTAGGTGAGCAACCTGTGCCCCACATGCTAAAATATCTGAAAGAAAAAATAGCAGTATATGTTAAGGACAGGAGTCCAACAATGTGAGGGGGCAAGTGAGGAGTGAGCTCCCTATTGAGAGAGGGGTTGCCCCCACCCCCACCCCCCAGCGCTGCCCATAGTTCTAGGCAGTATTTGTTTCACAGGACTTAATGAGAGACTAAATAGACATGAACTGGCAAGAATACTGTCAGGGGTGGGGAGCCTCCCCGCTGCAAGAAACAGGCCTGAGGTCATGGGGTGCATTTACCATCCACCCCAACATTTTCCCCAAGGACACATCTTTACCTTCTCTCAGAGTGAATGGCAGTTTCTAAAAGATAAAATAAAGCACCGTGGGGGACACAGTTGAGGTCAGCTTCAGTCAAATATCTTTTAAGCCTCCCTAATACAAGGAAAATGATATCTGAATCTCCCCAAATTAAAAACCAAACCATTCATAACCAGGAAAACAATCTTTGGGCTTTTTTTGCTCTGGATAACAGAAAATTAGAAATCAGTGTCTTGCGCTTATGCAAGTTAGAAGAGGAAATATTTCTTCTTGATAGATAAACTGTATCTTTAGTTTCTCTTTGTTCCTCTATTTAGAACATAAAGCATCTGTTTTCTGTTATTTAGTTTTGTTTTTTCTTCATTGTCTTTATATATTTATAGATGCTACTTAAGGGTATTACCAAAGAAATAATGTTTAATAAGTTTTGAAATTTTAAATGTCCTGGTTTTTTCACTGGACAAGTCAGAAACAGATAGCCTTGCTGAATTCAGCAAGGAAATTATCCACACGATTCTCCTAAACACTGTTCCCTGCTGGAACAAGGATAAGCAGAGGTGGAAGAGACTCACTTTTAGCCCCAGACATTCAAGCTACCGGTAATTCTGAATGAAATTCTTAATCTCCTAGAAACGTTGTGGAAGGGGAGAAGCTGAGGGAAGGATCTGAGATTTGGGGAAATAGCCAGCACTAGTTATACTCAGGGGACGTGGGTGGCGCTGTGGGTTAAACCACAGAGCCTAGGGCTTGCCGATCAGAAGGTTGGCGGTTCGAATCCCCGCGACGGGGTGAGCTCCCATTGCTTGGTCCCTGCTCCTGCCAACGTAGCAGTACGAAAGCACATCAAAGTGCAAGTAGATAAATAGGTACCGCTCTGGCGGGAAGGTAAACGGCGTTTCCGTGCGCTGCTCTGGTTCGTCAGAAGCGACTTTTTCATGCTGGCCACATGACCTGGAAGCTGTACGCCAGCTCCGTCGGCCAATAAAGCGAGATGAGCGCCACAACCCCAGAGTTGGTCACGACTGGACCTAATTGTCAGGGGTCCCTTTACCTTTACCTAGTTATACTCGGAGTAGACCCATTGAAAGTGATGGACAAGTACAGGGAAGAGCAAAGTGACTACATGTCCACCTCTGGGAGCTCTGACTGTGCCATGCACAGATATAAGGCAGCTTCCTATTTGTGGAGGATAAATTATGTAGAAATTGTAAAGCACATTGTATTCTCCACAGTGCTGTAGGAATTAAGAAAATTTAATTTGTTCTAGGCATGTCATGACTCCCCAACATGTTGGGGAGGAGACGTGTCTTTGTGTTGCTCTTCCTCCTAGCGAATCAAAGCATGCTCAGAAATGGGCTGTAAGCCGGGAAGAACCTCCTAAGGAGAGATCCAGCCTAAATTTGTGCTTTAGTTACAATGAACGGCATAACAGTGTGAAAGCTATAGCTTAAAAATAATGTCACAAGGGCTGGTGGTGCAATCCCCGCCTTCATTTGTCAGAATTGTACACTCTAGGACAGGATCTCTCCCAATAAGTATGTCATACCCTAAGTATGTTTGTAGATCATGCAAATTTGCATGTCATACACACATCACCTCACAAGGTGAGAGTTGGCTGGTTCGCATGGCCCTCCTCCCTAAATGATGGGAGAGCACTGAATGATGAAATTAGATAGGCAGATGTCTGACCCTGCATTTCTGGCAGCGCCCCTCTCCTTCCTCTTACTGAATGACGCTGTACCAAGCCCAGTGCACAGCTGTCAACTTTCGGATTTGAAAATAAGGGATTTTTCCCAACTTTCGGATTTGAAAATAAGGGATGCCGCGAGGGCGGTGCAATGGCACCAAGTAGCCTCGCCACCCTGCGCTCCAGAGGCTGCGCGCAAACGGGTGAGCGAAAGAGCGAGCGCGTAGACGGCAGGCAGGCTGGCTGTCTGGTTGGGCGTGAGGGTCTGGCTGCACAAGGCATGCAAGCTCCGCCCCCAGTCGGTCTCAGACTCCTTATTGGCAGCCGAGCAACGCAGCTGAGGAGCCTCCCTGGCCGGCAGGGAGTGAGAGGAGCTGCTTCCTTTGAAATCTGGGAAATTTAAGGGATATCAACAATCCGGGATAGCAGCGGGAAACAGCATTGGAATAAGGGAGTTTCCCACAAAAAAAGGGAGGGTTGACAGCTATGGCCCAGTGGCACCTTCTCCTATTTTTCCTCCTAGGGCTTTGCTGGTTCAGCTTGCCTACTTAATGTCCTTGTGCTGTTTCATTCATTTCCAGTGTCTTTCCCCGGGAGCTGAAGGAGGTGTTTGCATCATGGAAGCAGCAGTGCCTCAACAGGGGGAAGCAAGATATCAGTGAACGCTTGATCAGTGCCTCGCTTTTCCTCCGTTTCCTGTGCCCAGCCATCATGTCGCCAAGCCTCTTCAACCTCATGCAAGAGTACCCTGATGACCAGACCTCTCGGACGCTCACGCTGATTGCAAAGGTTATCCAAAATCTGGCAAATTTCACAAGGTAAGTGATATTAGAGCAAAAAAGAGCAACTAGGGGACATCAAGTTCTTGTCATTGTGGGTTATGTCATTACTTATGAATGCTGCGATGGCGACAGCTGCTGACTTGCCTTAGCTCTATCAAAGTATATGGGAATCTGTTTTCATATCAAAATAATATGCTTGGAATTGTACTGGCTTGAAGGACACTGGTTTGGAATTACACTGTACTTTATTATATTGCTGGCTTTTGCTGTAATAAACTGAGTTGAGTTGAGCTTGAATGACACACTTCCCAATTTCAGCTCGCTATGCAACGTGGGTGGCGCTGTGGGTTAAAGCACAAAGCCTAGAGCTTGCCGATCAGAAGGTCGGCAGTTTGAATCCCCGCAACGGAGTGAGCTCCTGTTGCTCGGTCCCTGCTCCTGCCAACCTAGCAGTTCGAAAGCACATCAAGTGCAAGTAGATAAATAGGTACTGCTCTGACGGGAAGGCAAACGGTGTTTCCGTGTGCTGCTCTGGTTCGCCAGAAGCGGCTTTGTCAT
Organism: Darevskia mixta; assembly: GCA_034641385.1. Classification (NCBI taxonomy): domain Eukaryota; kingdom Metazoa; phylum Chordata; class Lepidosauria; order Squamata; family Lacertidae; genus Darevskia; species Darevskia mixta. Next base: position 581,034 of record JAWWNH010000139.1, on the reverse strand, counting down.
GCTGGCCACATGACCTGGAAGCTGTACGCCGGCTCCCTCGGCCAGTAAAGCGAGATGAGTGCCGCAACCCCAGAGTCGTCCACGACTAGACCTGATGGTCAGGGGTCCCTTTACCTTTACCTTTATGCTACAAAAAAATGGTCATTGGGACCTAGGATAGGGCTCTGCAGATAGACGAATCTCACTAGCCCTGTTACTTTTGCTATGACAAAATAGTTTGGTTGCATTCTGGGTTACAGTTTACTGATGACTCATCCCCAGTCTTGCCCTAGATGTTGGTGTCACAAAACTAAATCAGCTCCTACCCCAATGTGCCCTTGACTGCTTTACTGCTGTACTCCCGCCACCCCCGCCAGTAATTGGAGATGGCACTCCCCTAAGGGCAACACGCACATTGATTAGTCTGGCACCACTGACAGGTCCCTGCGGAGATGTGCAGTGTGTCCCATTGTAGTACACAAAACACCACCATAGGGCTAACTTCAATGCCTCCCCTCCCCCCCCCGGCTGCATGCACCCCACACATTGTTATAACTGATATTTAGCTTGTTTTAAAAGGTCAGTCTTAACACAACTCAGCAGACATAAATTTTGCAAAGGGGAAAAGCACATTGAACTGCCTCAAATGGCATTGGAGTTTCCTGTTTTCCAGTATGGTTTGATGGTCCCACGCACTGATGCCAGTTGCCCCATGGGGCTGGGCAGGGAAGAGTCAGAGTCCCACACAGGACGTATAAATAGTAGTTTTCTAGGAAGCAACTTCCTTATGTAGCAAAAATACACCTTAACTCGCTTCTATGAAGTTTTTCAGGAGTATCAAACTACCACATTTTGTATCTATTAACAGATAAACAAAATACTACTTTGGTTTCCCTGACATCAATGAGAATATAATTAACTTAAAACCTACCTATTTCAGCTTCATTGAGGTGAATTTTTAACATGCAGATCCTTCTTTCTGAAGGCCCACAGCTATATCTGATGTTAAATGCGTCTCTGCATCTCAGGTGTTTCCCCCCTACCTTTTATTTTTGTTTTAAATGCAAATTGCATTCTCTGAGGCTGTCTGATTATTAATACGTTCAGAGCAGCAATGGAGATCTAACCTTTTCTTTCCTTGCTATGGTCCTAAAGACTATCCCACGTTTTACTTTATTTTTTATTTTTTCATTTCTATACCACTTTATATTTTTAATAAAAATCTCAAAGCGGTTTACAGCACATTAAATCAATAAATCAATAAAACAATAGTCGGGCGACGTTCCTCCGGCCTCATGAGAAGCCTCTTCAGTAGGACTGGGTGAGTGTGGCCCTCGCCCCCTAGGCCAGGTGGAAAGGGCCACTTCTGAAGAGGATATTTTGCAAACCTCTTTTTCACAGTCAAGCAGTATATCAATTTTATTAAATAAATAAATAAAATATTTGCATTGTGGGGAAATCTCCCATTAACTCCAAAGAGGACTTTCCTTACTTGCTTTGATCCCAGCTGACGCCATCTGCATTAAACAAACAAACAAACAACTCTTGAAGTTATTGTCAAAGCTTTGGCTCTGAATTTCCACACATACAGATTGAAATGGAGCAAAAGTACTCAGATGCAGGAACTCGTAGAGAGTTTGACAACAACAACAACAATTTATTTATACCCTGCCCATTTGACTGGGTTTCCCCAGCCACTCTGGGCGGCTGAAGGTTGCTTGCCTGCTCATTATGTAGTTTCTCCAGATATAATCTCTGATCATTTTTGAAGCCTATTTTTGAAGCCTATAAAGCCTGCTTGGCCAGAGATAATAGCAGGACACAAATAAAGAAGCATACATACCACAGGGACAATCTGAAGAGAAACCAGAGTTACCACAGGTAACACTGACTTTCTCGTGCTATCTTCGACTTTTTCTAAACTGAATTATTGTCAGCAGCCATAACTAAAAGGAGTATTGATATTGAACCTGTGGTTTAGTCAGAGAAAAAGTAGTAATTACAGTCCTTTAATAAGTTAAGGAAATCTCTTGAGACCTCACAGGTTCCCTTGAAACTGTTCCATCCATCCCCAGAAAAAGAAGGTAATTCTCTCTCTATCTCTTTCTCTCTTTCCTCCTTATGAAAATCAAGATTTGGGAACAAAGAAGAATATATTACATTTATGAATGACTTTCTCGAGCATGAGTGGGCTGGCATGAAACGCTTCCTGATAGAAATTTCTAATGCGGACACCATCTCCGGCACTCCAGGATTTGAAGGCTTCATAGATTTGGGACGGGAGATCGCTGTCTTACATTCCTTGCTGTGGGAAGTTGTATGTCAGCTGGACAAGGTAATCTAGGCTGGAGGTTGGGGAGGGCTGGCCGGATCCGTGATAGTCTCCTGGTTACAATAATTATTACTCTATAGGATCCAATACTTCATGAGAAGTTCACTTTAAAATAAAGAAAAGTAATTGACCAGCCTTTATTCCACACATGGCTAAAGGTTTGAGAGGGTGAGAACAGTCAATAAGAAGCTTGAGTCAACTGCATGAATTTTGTAGAGGCTCGTGTAGTTTTATTAAGCTGTTTACGTTTTTTTTTTAAATCCTCCACTAATTCTGATTGAACAGCTTAAGCTATTCTTTGTTTGGCCTTTACATTTTAAAACAAATTTGGCCTCTCACAAACATAATCTTGGGGTTTGACCTTAGATGATGCAACACACCATGCCTAATGTTGAAAAGGGAAAGCCAGGGGGGTGAGGAGAACTTAAAGCGGATGGCAGGCGGGGAAGGGAGTGGACCAATTATGATTGCCCTGGACCAAAAACACAGCAGACAAAGAGATGCTGTTCACATTGCTACATGGTTTAGCTGTGCTCAGTAGCAACTGCCCATCACTCTTGCAAGTTTTTAAACCCTATATTGCTGTCCATAATTCTATATAATTAAACTACTCCAGCTAGACTTTTCCTTTGAAGGAACAGGTTGTCAGGGAATTGTTTCGGCCGTGATGGTGGGTTATTACTCTTTGAAGAACTGAAAAATTACTGTTAATTGAATTTCCTGTTGGCACTGCGCACAAGTATTTTGTACAAGAACATTACGTTTGCATCTTGTGTTTTTGTCAAAATGTGGAGTTCCCTGCCTCTTTTCCTTTCTCCATTCCTCCACACATCCTTATTTTGCATTCATGAAACCCACATATTTTTGGACAATTTTTCCTTAGTTAGGTTACTCCTCCTAGGCCACTGGAATGACTTCATGTCTTAACATAATATTATTTCCCATGTGCACGAGGCCCCTTAAAAGCAAAGCATTTGTCTCAGTTGTTAATGAAAAAGTAGGCAAATGCAAATTATCCAAAACCTAACATTAGAGACAGGTGTGCTCTTACTTTCCAATACAGTGATGCTATGGACTAATGGGATGGTAGTCCAGGTTAAATTGCTTTTTGCGTTATTTCTACACAATAAGTAGTGATGAGCAGGCAAGAGGATAAGGCCATAAAGTTGGGAACCACTTGAGATTCAATAAAGGAAGTGTTTAATTATATTTCTATCAGTCTAGTTGTTGGTTTTTAAATTTAAAGATAAGCACAATGGCCATTCACAACAGCTGCCATTTGCAATAATGCAATTATCTTATGTTAATTAACTCCAGTAGTAGAAGACCTAAACATTAGAAAGAACTTCCTGACAGTAAGAGCTGTTCGACAGTGGAATTTGCTGCCAAGGAGTGTGGTGGAGTCTCCTTCTTTGGAGGTCTTTAAGCAGAGGCTTGACAGCCACCTGTCAGGAATGCTTTGATGGTGTTTCCTGCTTGGTAGGGGGTTGGACTGGATGGCCCTTGTGGTCTCTTCCAACTCTAGGATTCTAAGAGGTAACCACAGTAGACTTGCATGCTCCCAGGGCCAGCTAATTGGAAGGAGGCATGCTCAGAGCAGGAACTCACACAGAGGCACAGCAGCAACCTCCTCTGTGAGTTGGCACTTGAGATTCATCAGAACCTGGCTGTTGTCTCCCGGCACAGTAGTGTGCCCTAGATTGCAGTTTGGGAATTACTGTTCTATATGGATTTCAGATGGGACTTCCTGGACTCAGCTGTGGACAGAAATGAATTTACATCCAAACCAGAGTCCACTCAGAGGCCTCTAAGCTCTGGCACAAAGATGCAGCTTGCTCTTAGGCTACAGATATTATTGCACACTGAGGAGTTCAGTTATTTGTCATCATTGGAAGTATAGTTCCCGTGTGCAGAGAGGTTCTGAATCCATCGCACAACACAGCAGCTCCCAAGCAGGTTTTACCTTGCCCAGACTCAGGCCACCCACACCTTCCATTTGCCTCCACTATGATATCCAGGTGGCAAAAATGCCCTACCTGTTATAGACAGAACAGAACCCACTTGGAGTCCTCACCCTCACGCTTGTACATAACACCCCATTTTTTAAAACAATAAATGATATAGAGCTCAGGGAGCATGCATAAAATTAACCTGGTCTATTCCAGTTAAACTAAGCATCAGAACAGGTGGCTTCTACCTATTAATGATCACAAACAGCAAATTCATGAAAAGAGGTTAAAGGCAAAGACTAATTAAATGGATATCTTTAAACACGAACTCTGCACTTCCACACATATTCTTTTAGTGCAAACGTCCTGAATGCAAATCCCCCTGTATGTCAGCATGCATTTCCCTGACCACAGCACACTTTTGGGGGGTGGGAGGCTGGGAACTTCCTTGCCATTGAATTATTCTCTAGTTTTCTGAATCCCATTTCAATTGGTAGCAATTGCAGTTGTCCCCCCCCCCCAATCCCGTTTCTACTGCCCTTCCCTTTGAATGCAGTTTGCTTTGCATGACAGTTTTGTGTTGGAATGGCAATTAGTTTTGTTCTGTTGAGCATGACCTTTTTATTTTGGGGGGTCAGTTTTTAATTTCTATTTCCTTTTCTTTCCTCAATGTCTGCCGCACCCTGTTTCGTCTCCTCCATCCGTCTGGTCGCCGTGGTTCCGCTGCTCCATAACAATGCATTGTGGTCCTGCCCACACCCACGCACAATTGCCACCTTCTTTCCTTCCAACTTCCACTCTCCCACCCATGTTCATCATTGTTTTATTTTTTTTCTATAAAAAAAAACACATTCGAAACAAAACAAATACTCAAATGGCGGGTGCCACGGTGCTTATTGTCGAATCAGGGTGAAAATTCCTTCCTACAGGCAACGGTAGAAAAATTGGGACCTTTGCCACGCATCCTCGCAGATATTGCGAAGGCCACAACAAACCCCACGCCGATCCAGCAACAATTGAGACGCCTGGCAGATCACAACTCAAGCCCCAACGTCAGCCTCTCCTCAGGGCTGCAAAAAATATTTGAGGACCCTGTTGACAGGTACGCAGCACCGAGCTATCCCTGGGGTTATATGGCTGTCAGGAAAACGCATTGCCCAGGGAAATAGAGGCTAGGTCTTGAGGGAGCCTGTAGACCTCCAGTTGTTGAACTCCAGTTCCCATTTTCCCTAGCCAGCATGGCTCACAAGTAGGGATAATGGAAGCCATAACGCAGAAACATCTGGAAAGCCGTAGGTTTCCCATCCCTGGCTTAAAGTGACCATTTTATAGACTGGGAAGCCTTATGCTAAACCCCTGGTCCATGTAGCCTGTTGTGTTCTACTGCGACCAGCAGCACATTTCCAAGTCAAACATTCCCAGCCCTGCTATCTGATATCCTTTCTAAGTGAAGGCGGCAGCAATGGATGCTGGAAGGATGCACTCTACCACTGAGCTGCAGCTTGTGACCAAAGTGTTTGACCCAGAGTAGACCTTGGTCAAGCTGGTATCTCAAGGACTGGGTTTCCCATATTATATTAACATATACTGCTTAACAGTGCTCACCGTTATTATCTCAGCAGTGCTGACTACAGCCTGTAGGGTAAGCCAGTCTTATCATCCCCACCCAGATGTGAAACTCACCGTGTTACACTAGCTCTCGTTCTATAATAGTTCCTGTGCCATAGCAATGAGTAAACGGTGCGTTTCCACATTTTCTCAAGCTCGTTTTAATGCATAGTTGTAAATAGCCAATTGCCTGTGGCAGATAAGAACTGTCTGTCAGCAACCAAGCAGGCAAGTTGTGCCAGAGAGTTCTTTTTATCACGCTTTTTAGGCCTCAAATGAGTCAGATATGTATGGATTTATTTTCACGATTTATTTGCAAGGGTTTGTTTATTATTCCTTAACCCTTTTCTCTATGTCACCAGTAAGGTTAGAAAGCTTTTCTGCCACCATCGCTGTTTAATACATGATTGTGGGCGATGGTAATCTGAGTAGGCAGGAACGAAGGCAAAAAGAGTGGCGTCTAACAATGTGGGTGCCCAAGGTTTCCATTCTGGTGGCAAATCAACTTAGGAAGTTAAGGGATATTTCCTGGGCTTAGCTCACAGTATGAGGGTAGAGCTTTAGCATTGGAATCCGAAATTGGGTTCACTATCAAGTTATGAGATAAATACAGTCAAAACAATCTCTTTGTAGCTGGAAGGAGAGGGTATTTGGGAAAGTGAAACGTTCTATCAGTTTCACTTAAAACTTAAGCTGTTAGCTAGCAAACAGGAATCGCCGTGCTCAGTGTGTTTTAGGGCTAGGTCAGGTCTTTAGGTTTAGGTGAGCACAAACAAGTCTCCGGCTTGTGAACTCCCTTTCCCTCCCTGCCTACCAAACAGGAAAGGAGGGCAGTGGAGGCTCCCAGTTCCACAGTTTGAGCCTCATTTGTATAAGCTAACTTTAGTTAGAACAAGCCAGAAGTAATGCAAAACTCTTCTTTAGTCAAAACTGGAATCGAGGGCTTTCAATGTTCTCTTCCCATGTACAAAGGAGTAGGAGAGTAGGGAGCATATGAGCCCAGAGGCTTGCAGCAACTCATTTATGAGGTTTTCTGAGCCTGGCCTAGGCCAGTGATGGCTAACCTTGACACTCCAGATGTTTTGGGACTACAACTCCCATCATCCCTGACCACTGATCCTGTTAGCTAGGGATGATGGGAGTTGTAGTTCCAAAACATCTGGGGTGTCAAGGTTAGCCATCACTGGCCTAGGCGATACTGTTCCAGTGAATTGTGTTTCGTTTGTTGTTGTTTTTAAGAAAAGAGCTGCGTTTTTGTGGGGCACAGCTTCCGTTCTCCTCACCTTTGGTACTGTTTCTGTTCAACTTCACAGTGAAGTCAAATTGAAGCCGCCACCCCAGGAAAATGAAGGGTACTTCAAAGGCAAGTTGTTGCTGATTCAACAGTCATCGTCACGAAGCGTGACTTACTCAGACAAGAGTGACAAGACTAACATGCCCAATGTCCGAAGCATATCGCTGATGGATCTCCAAGATCCCAATGTTGTGCAGTGTGATTCCGGCTCCGTGGTGCATGATGCTCCTGTACGTTTATCCGGCAGCCAGCTTTCTGTCGTCCAGGTGGCGAACATCAAGCAGCTCCACAGCACACCACAGAGTACCCCTCAGGTCAGGAGGCCCCTGAACATAGCACTCAACCAGCAGGCCCTTTCCTTCCAGAACCCTGTTTACCATATGAACAACCCCGCCCAGCCCATGCCAAAGGTGTCCATGGACTCCAGCTTGGAAAATCTGAGTGTCACCAGTTCCCGGAGCCAGAATAGCGAAGACCTTAAACTCAGTGGGCCGAGCAACAGCAGCATGGAGGACTTCACCAAACGCAGCACACAGAGCGAGGACTTTCCCCGACGGGGCACAGCACTGGACAAGCACATGCCCATGGTGTTACCTCGCCAGAACAGCACTGGGCAGGCCCAGATCCGCAAAGTGGACCAAGCGGGACTGGGTGCGAGAGCCAAGGCGCCCCAGTCCCTTCCGCACAGCGCTTCTCTGCGAAGCACAGGGAGCGTGTCTGTAGCATCTGCCACGATGGCAGCGGAGCCTCTTCAGAACGGCAACCGGTCCCGGCAGCAATCCTCGTCCTCCCGGGAGAGCCCGGTTCCCAAAGTGCGTGCCATCCAGAGGCAGCAAACGCAGCAGGTAGGACCATAATCTGTGCTGGTACCTCTGAATTTGGGGCTAGTTCGTGTGTGTGTGTGTGTGTGTGTTGTGCATGATAGAAGGAGCAGGGATCGGTTTGCATAAGTGGCCAGCCTACAACTCGGGTACCATGAAAGGCACAGGAGCAGTAGTTTGTGGCACACCTGGACAGGAACAGGCTGACCTGCGGTCCTAGGGAGGACATAGGCTGGCCTGCTTCTTCAGTGCCAAGACTGCAAGAAAGTGACTCCCAAGGTACCTGGGTGGGGCTGCCTATGCGCCGTGGTCCTCATAAGATGGCCACTGCCTCATTTTTGTTCCTGGCTTGTGGAATGCTTAACGAAAAGGTCGGCTCCCAGTGACACAGAGCAGGGGATGCGATTTGCAGTGCATAGCAGTGAACAACTTAAAACACTACTAACACTTTAAATAAAAATGGACACACAATAATTTAAAGTGCATGTGTGAAATATCTATACAGAGAAGGAAATGCAAGCCACTGAGAGAAAATCTTCTTTTCCTAAACAAGCAAACCCCTCAGAATTTGGGTTTGTGGGGCGTGATAATTGCTATGTTGTTGTAAGGATTACTGATGAAAATGTATTTTGAATGTTCCAGTGCAATATATAAATGTAAAGTACTGACTGATATCTTTTGTCAAGGTCAGATTTTCTAGGCATTCTTGTTTATGCTATATAAAAAAAAATCCAAGCATTGCTTGTGCAGCCATTTTGACTTATGTCTGACTGTTAGTTAGTCAGTCATTAGGATACAGTTGGTTGATTTTGGCCAAGAAAGTGCAGAGCAACAAAATAAGAATTTCCCATTTGAAAATCTAGCAATTGCTTGCCCAATTCATGGATCTTAGAGGGATCGTCGTGAATGGGTGTGTTTGTGCGCGCACCAATGCATATATGCAGATCTTGCTGGGAAAAGCCCTGCCTTGACATAACACCCTCCAGAGGTGCGTTTGTCTCCTTTGGGGGTAAGTTACTGGAAATAGCTGGAAAATAAACAAGCACTTACTTGAAGGCAGAAGAGGGAGGAGGAGAATAGGCTTGTTGTTGGGTTTTTCAGGAGCAGTGTCTTACTGTCAGTGATGCTTCTATCGTGCATATGATGTCATGCTGTCATAGGATGGCTTACATATGGAAAGCACATAAGCCCAGAGCTTTTGAAAGAAACTCTCCCCAGCCTTACTCCTTCTACTGCTCCCCAGGCACATTTATGTTTCAGGATTTGCTTTTCACTTCCTGGGCTCCGTAGACACCATGTTTATAATATTCTTTAATACGGTCAAAGACCAGCAAGAAAATTATACAATCCAATTCATGGAATTGGTATTTACTTAATAAAATTACAATTTAAAATTTGCAGATTTTAAAATTTTTATAGATGGGTCTTAGCCACCTATCGACATTCCTACGGTAGTTCAACTAGGATATCAGTCACTGGTATTTGCTGCCATCACTGTTCGTCTTACTCTTGTTGCTATATAGCAAAATTTTGCAACAATCCTGGTGGTCTCTGTATCTTTATCAGCCAGAAGGTATCTAGTGTAAACTTCCTCTGATCCACCGGGCAGTTTCACCAAAAGCGGTTCGATCAGTTCTTTTCTTGAGTCCCGATACAGTGGGCAGACACCATGTGTTTTGAGTACAGGACTCCCACCACCCCCAGCAAAAGAAATCCTGAAAACTGTAGTTTATGAAGGGTACTGGAAATTGTAGCTCTGTGAGGGGTAAACTACAGTTCCCAGGATTCTTGGGGGGAGAGCCATGTGCTTTAAATGTATGGTGTGTACACGGTCTAAGTGAGAGTTAAAGGTAGATAGCCGTGTTGGTCTGTCATAGTAAAAAAAAAAAAAAAACAATTCCTTCCCGTAGCACCTTAGAGACCAACTAAGTTTGTTCTTGGTATGAGCTTTCGTGTGCATGCACACTTCTTCAGATGCACATCTGAATGGGGTGTATATGGGGTGTATCTGAAGAAGTGTGCATGCACACGAAAGCTCATACCAAGAACAAACTTAGTTGGTCTCTAAGGTGCTACTGGAAGGAATTTTTTTATTTTATTTTGTACGGTCTAAGTGAGTGATGCTTGCTTTAAAAAATGGTGTTGAGAGGTGTCCTGAGACCTCTTTCCCTTTCATGACATCACTTTCACTACAGCCAGTAGCATTAGCCTGATCTTGCAAATGCCTGCTCAGATTTCCACTTGTTTCTTCCTTTTCCGCTTCAAGTCTTGTAGATTTCAATACATTTGTAGTTTGTTCAGTGCCTGCAGAAGTAATGAGTATCTCTAGGCAGAAGGGGAGATCGTTTAATGCCAGCAGATATTTTCAGTTGCAGTTTATGCCATGGAATTCTCTTCCAAATGTGGCCAGTCTCTTTGTGGGCATGTTTGATTGTCCGATTCCCCTTTCCTTATTAATGGTTGTTTGTTCCCAACAAGAGAGGGGAGCCCTTTATTGGACTTGAAGAGTTCCCTGTGTGTTCTGTATTCCTCTTGAGTGAGTAGGTGGGGGAACAAATGCAAACAAGCAGCAGTAGCAAAATGCCTTCATTCGAACCAAGCAAGAGCCCTAGCAGAGTAGTGAGCCTTTGAGTTTCACAAAACGCTTTCGGGCTGGACGCTAAGCAAAAAAGGGCGGGCAGGGAGAAAATAACGTTGCTGGCAAAGGTGGAAGCCCTGTCTGCAGTATGCGAAAGCCTGGAGATGAGGTTCAGGAAGCTCTTTGCAGATTAACTTAATTGTTTTGATGTAACCAATGCAAGAAGATCACAGGTCAGCACTGAATCATGAAAGCATACTAGAACAAAGACGCAATGGCTGCTGTTTCTTTTAAAATACAAAAGCCAGCAATTATTCAAATCTACCTCTAGCACTAATTGGAACTCATGGGTCCCTTGAAAGGCAGAGAGCAGAAGTAGAGAGAAGCATTATAACCCTTATATTAGCAAAGAAAATGATTAATTTTATGTGAGGAATGGGATTTTCAGTAATCTTTCTCCCCCCACCCACCCAGCCGTTCTATCATTTAATGTGAGGACTGGCTTGCTTGCAGCCTGTGCACTTTAAATCAGTTTATATAAAACATACATATGAAAAATAGATGTTTTAAAATGCTATAGTTTATTAGGATGAGTTCTCATGATAGATTTCTGCTGATGGAGTGGATCTGTTCCATCTCTTTGCTGCTTATTCTTTGTCCCTTTGCAATGTTGTATTCTGCAATTTGAAAGTTAATGTGGAGACAGGCATGGTATTTTAAGAATAATCACAGCTTTCATTACACAGTTTTCATTACAAATGAAACAATAGCAGAAAATCAAATACTATTTAATACTTCATTGTAGTGTAGCTCCTCCCTCTGCCTTCATAAAAGTGTCTTAAAGTAGATTACCTGGCCATGTTAAATCAGCACTTGTACATTTATTTTAAACGTTCAGGTTTCAGATTGTTTTTTAAAAGGTATAAGCAATTTTCAAAACCATGCAAAACTGCTTCTGAGATTGCAGAATGCATGGAGGGAGGTTGGCGTCACACGCGCTAGCCAACTGACATCCTCTACCGCCAGCTTTTCCTTTCTGCAAACAGCCACATTGGGGGGGAAATTCATACCAAAGATTCATACCAAAGGTAGGAAGAGTGCCAGCTATTCTAAAAATGTCGCCGCTGTTGTCTTAATCATAAATGGGATGGCTGCAGTTGCATAAGCCTAACTAATGCAGTCTCATCTGTTCCCCCCTGCGCTCTCATCTTCCTTGGAAGAATGGTCAATGATCTTCCATGATAAAAAAATTCCTGGCAGCCTTTCTAAGCAAGGCCTATTAACTGCAGCAGTTTTTCCTGGACAGCATGGGGGCTCTTGTTGCACAGTCTCTCTTCCTTGTACAATGCTCCCTGCAGGACAGAGGAGCACAGTCTCAAATGGTAGCGCCTGCTTGGTGTATAGGGTTGCAGTTAAAGCAGTCAGCTGTGGCGTTAAGTAAGAGCTTTTTGCCATCTGCATCTTGTCTTTCACAAAAAAATGACCATCTTTTCTTGATTGCTTTGTATTGTGATCCTGTACCATACTTTCCCGAAGCAGAGTGTGATATGTTTTGTCGGCAGTGGATAGCTGGCTTATCACTGACAGACCCCAAAGCATCCTCTGAGCAGGGTGCTTCACTATGATTGAATATGTGGATCATATTTATACCACAGTCTGTCTTCCAGCAATCAGGCAGTCCAAAACTCTTCTCTTCTAATAAGCTAGATGTTGAAACAGGGTTGAACTCCTCCACATTGTGATATATCAATCAATCAAATCTTTATTACGGTCCAGAGACCCAACAATTCATTACAAAACAATACACAATTTCGACAGCCCGCCTTCAGGTTACACAAGCATTTTGTTCAGACTTAGGAATAGGGATCATTGGTTCTTGCAACCACCGATAAAAACTTCACCACTGCTAATGTTCTGTCATTTGTCCGGTCTTCCAGTAGGAACCTGACATAGTAAGCCTCTGATTTTCCCGGGAAAGGTACTAGCAAGGGTAATATCAGTTCTGCCCTGGCTTGCTCGAATTTCACACAGTGCAGCAAAATATGTTTTATAGAGTCAATGTCTTGGGCACATGAGCATAGTCTGTCCTGGTATGGAACTCCTCTCAATCTGCCATCCAACACTGCAGAAGAAAAGACGTTAAGTCTGGCTTTTGTAAATAGCCTTCGGTAATTTGGAACTGTCAGATTTTTAATATAAGATGTTAACTTAAAGGCATGCCCATATTGTACTCCTACTGCCAGCAGACTGCAGACTGCGTGTGATCGATGTCGCAAGTCACTGTGTGTAATGTCCCAGAGTCTTTGCTTTAAAGTCTTTAGGGCACCTTCATAACCCAGGCAATAGAGTTGGGTGGGTGACAGACCAATAGAGGTGGCTTTTTTTGCCATTGTTTTCTGCCAGTTGCTGACATACTCCTCATTGTTCAGGTGTTGATATAGACCCTCCCCTAGCTCAAACACTGCAATCTTGAGCCAATGTTTTAGTGCAGCCCACCATGCCTTAGTTGAAATTGGGCATTCACCAGCTTCTAATAAAAGTATGGAGTTGGGGACACAGTTGGGTACCTGAAGCAGAGATCACAAAAAATTTGCTTGAAAGCCATCTAGCTTTGGCAGATCCCCATTATGCCAGACATTTGCAGCATACAGGAGTTGGGGGGCGGATTTTGCATTGAAAACCCTTATTTGCCACCCTTTTTGAAAAAGAACCTGAGTATGGCTAGCTTTGTGATCTCTGCCTTTTGAAGGGAGGTTTGCCAGTGGTATTTCCAAGATCTTGTATGATGTAATGTAAGCCCTAGATAGCTGAAATATTTAACCTGTTCAAGGTTATGGCCATCCAACACCCAATTTAACCGGGAGAAGCTTCTTTCGAATACTAAGATTTTTTATTTCCCATAGTTAATGGATAAGCCATTTTCAAGACAGTAATCGGAAAACTTCTTTAGCAGAAGTTTCAAACCTGGTCTGGAACGTGAAATGATGGCCGATATATTATTGTGATATATTAAAATGGAAGCAGCACTACAAAACCCACCCCACAGTGTTGCATTTTAGATTATAGCAAAAACATTATTAACTGATAATGTTGCTTTCATCTGTCCATGGAATTGATAAAAATACTTTCCTCCACTTCCTTCACGTGGGAAGAAGCAACAGAATGGGCTCTGTTAATGTGATTCCTTCATGCACATTACTGGGGTGGGACACAGCCACACTCTGGAGACCAGGCTCTGTCTGCCAAAGTGTGTGTCTTGGCTCCAGGTGTCATTGAGTGTAACCTGTGGCTAGAATAGCTCTCCTTCTGGCAAACAGTGAGATAGGGAGTCTCTCACACTCCCATGCTTCTCTTGCAGATTAATTCACCTGTAGACTCTGCCACAATGTCGCCTGTGGAAAGGACAGCTGCTTGGGTCCTCAACAATGGGCAGTATGAAGAAGAGGAGGAAGATGCTGATCAAAACCAAGATGAAGCAAAGCATGCAGAAAAGGTAGTGGCTGCATGCCAGCTCTGGGTCCCAAACGGGTCTGCAAGAGGAGGGAAACACCTGGAATTTCCAAGTGAGGTGCTGATGACACCCAGCTCTGTATTTCAGTTATTAAACAACTAGATGCTGTTGTTATATAATATCAGTGTCTGGAAGCTGAAGTCAGGCAGATGTGGGATAGCCAATAGAGGCTGAATCCAGACAGGTGAACAGGATCTCTTCAAGTCTTGGGCAGAGCAAGGGCATTATTGGGAGAATTTCCTAGGGGGCTTCAGGGCTCCTTCCTCTGTTTTTCAGTTACTGGTTGTTGTTTTTTACAGTGTGCACTGAAACTATTGCCTTAATTTCCCATCTATACATACGCAAATTGGTGACATGAACATGTTCTCTCAGACCTTCAAATACCTAGCAATGCCACTAGCACAGAGTAGGTTTTTCTGTGATTTACAGAACAATAATTTCCCTCAGCTGGACAGCTTCAGAATCTGGCAGTTGTTTTTGATCCAGCCCTGCTTTTTGCTAACAAGTTATTGGTTTCGCATGCTTTTCAGGCTCATCCCTTCTTGGGCACAGAGAGCCTTGCAATGCAAATCCATGCTTTTGGAACCTCCAGGCTTGACTACTATATCATGCTCTACATAGGGCTGCCCTTGAAGTCAACTTGGAAGTTTCAGCTAGTGCAGAATATTGCTATACATCTCCTTATGATATGAGGCATTGCAAATGACTCCAGCTAGTTTTGTTGTACCTGCACTGGCTGTCCAGATGTTTCCAGTGCAGTCCAGTTTGAGGCACTGTGGTTTGCCTGTATGCAAACAGCCTGGGTCCTATTTATCTCAAAGAGCGTCTCCTTACGTCATCTCCCACATCATCTTCTCAGGCCCTGCTTCAAGTACCAACACCCATGCAAACTGAGAAATGTCACAGGAGCCCTGGAAAGAAATTCCCCCTGGTGTCCACCATTTGCCCTCTGTCAGCCTTGCAAAATACATCTCTTCCATTTGGCCTTTAACCCAGCTCCGTAGCTGGTCTTTTCTGACGTCGTTTAGTTGAGTGTTGCTGTGGGTTTTGTTTCTGGTCTTTTTCGCAGATTTCTTGCTGTTTTTACTTTCCTTTAATTGAACACCACCTTGAATACTGCAAAGGGAGCTAATAAATGCTTTAACTAAACAATGTCCATCCTTGCCTCCGACCTGCAGTATGAACAGGAGATAACCAAACTCAAAGACCGCCTGAAGGTGTCGAGCCAGCGGTTGGAGGAGTACGAGCAGCGGCTCCTGGTGCAGGAGCAGCAAATGCAAAAGTTGCTGATGGAATATAAGGCCAGGTTGGAAGACAGTGAGGAGAGGTTGCGAAGGCAGCAGGAGGAGAAGGATAGTCAGATGAAGAGCATCATTAGCAGGTAAGGTGAAAGGGTCTTGTCACGAGTGGGAGAGGCTGGAAAGTTTGAAGGAAGGAGCAAAAAGACTTCTCTGAATCGCAATCTGAGCTTTCCATCTTCACGTGTGGGCAGCTCCCTTGTGAAATGTAACATTAGCTTGCAGAAGAGGAAATTGCCTTTATTTAGCACATAGGAACCAGAGACATAAGGGAGATGAATCACTCAGCTAAGGATCGTGCAAAGAACCTGCAGCAGATTTTTTTTGGGGGGGGGGGTTGAGCCAGGAAGTCAATTCTCCATCATCTTCTGTGTTCTTTAGCTAGAGCCCACTGCATAAAGCAGACAGGGGGGCCTGAGTTCAAATGCCAGCTCATCTTCTCACATGTCTGTGTGTGAGGGTGTTGCCTTTGAGTTCAGGCCTTCCTCTTTCCTTCAAATAGCTCCTTGAAAGACTTGCAGCTTGTTGGCTGAGGAACACAATGTGTTGGGGGTTTTGTCTTTTAAGTCAGTTGCTGAGTTGAGAGTTGTTTTTCTGTGATGCCCCAAAGGCACAGCCAGATCCCTTTTTTATATCATTTGCCTCTACCGTAGGTTGATGGCTGTTGAGGAGGAGTTGAAGAAGGACCATGCCGAGATGCAGGCGGTTATTGACACTAAGCAGAAAATAATTGACGCACAGGTAAGTCTCGAAGTATCCTTGCTTATAGGCATTGCTCCCACTATTCCACTTCCAGTGACTGATGCACTGAATTAACCTCTGGAAAATGCCTATGGCAGCATCTCAGTGGGGCAGGCAAGGACTATTCCCTTGTACAGAACAGGCTTGCTGTTGCTTTAGGCGCCCTGGATTTTGTAGGGTCAAAGCATGTACCCTCCTGACACTCAGAGCATCATTAGGTCACAGCCAAGGGCCGAGCGACTGTTCTTGAGTGCTCTTGGAGGCGCAGACAAAGCGTTGGCTTGTGACCTTGGGTGACTTCAGTTTGGACTGGTGCCTGTTGTGAAACGTCCTCCTTTGGCACCTGCCTTGGTTGGCGTTGGGAGAAATAGAGCTGCATGTGGGCGCATGTATTTTCGCCTGTCTTGCTTTCCTGGAGTGAGTTTGGGAGTTTTTCCTGGGCTTCTGTTGGCTCTCTGCTCAGCAAAGAGAAAAGAGGATTAAGCCACACAGGAAAAGAAATCACTTTGATCTCTTCTTGTGTGCTGTGCTTGTGTGGAATCCCCCTTGCCCTTGGAGCACAAAGTTATTTCCCCGTAGAGTATTTATCATTGCTGGATAATCTTTGTCTTTGTGTCTTTCATCATCAGCCATATACCTCTGCTTTACCCAGCATGAAAAGACCGTAGCACATAGTGACACATTCCAGGCAGGCAGAAGCATTCAAGGTAGATGTTGGTGACATGTGTGGCCTGGAGAAGGGTGTGGTCCAAAGGCCACATTTGGCACCCCAGGCCTAAGGTTCCCCACCCCTGCCCTCGAGTATGCAGCTTGCCTACTGGCTACTTTTCCCAGCTGTTCCATGATGATTTATCAGTTCAGATCTAAGCAGAAATGCCTTGCTATAACTTATGCTTTTGAACAAGTTACAGTGGTACCTCTGGATGCGAACGGGATCCGGAGCCCCGTTCGCATCATGAGCAGAACACATCATGAAGTGTCGTGTCTGCGCATGGGCGCGACGCGATTTGGCACTTCTGCGCATGTGTGTGGTGTCGTTTTGCATGCCTGCGCATGCGCGAACCGCCAAACCCGGAAGTAACCCGTTCCGGTATTTCTGGGTTCGGCGCGTTCATAACGTGCACTGAACGCAACCCGCAGCAAATGCAACACGAGGTATGACTGTATTGACTGATCTCCTGTCATGAGTATAAACCTACTCCAGGGAACTTTTCCAGAAACAAGGATTTGTGTTTTTTTTTCCTCTTGGGCCACAATCTGTACAGGCAGGAGGGCTAGTAGTTTCTAAGTATAGTGGTACCTCTGGTTACGTACTTAATTGGTTCCGGAGGTCCGTTCTTAACCTGAAAACGTTCTTAACCTGAAGCACCACTTTAGCTACTGGGGCCTCCCGCTGCTGCTGCGCTGCCAGAGCACAATTTCTGTTCTCATTCTGAAGCAAAGTTCTTAACCCGAGGTAATATTTCTGGGTTAGCAGAGTCTGTAACCTGAAGCGTATGTAACCTGAAGCGTCTGTAACCCGAGGTACCACTGTACTTGTTAGCAAGACTGAGTTAATTACACAGCAGCTTGATCAGAGCCACTTGTCTAACTTGAGGAATTAAACAGAGTGTTTAGGGCTGAATAAGGTCTGTTTCTGTCTGGTTTGGTCCCGAGTAGGATGGCTCCTGCAAAGAAGGTGGTGGAAAAAAGAAATTACGATCAGCCATCAATGAGGTGGTTACTCGGGAATATACTATAAACATTCGCAAACGGATCCATGTCATGGGCTTCAAGAAGCAGGCTCCTCATGCTGTCAAGGAGATCCGTAAATTTGCAATGAAGGAGACGGGGACTCCTGATGTACGCATTGACACCCGCTTGAAAAAGGCTGTCAGGGCAAAAGGAGTAGGGAATGTTCCTTACCGTATCCGTGTGCGTTTATCCAGAAAACGCAATGAAGATGAGGATTCACCTAATACAGGCATCCCCAAACTCAGCCCTCCAGCTGTTTTGGGACTACAACTCCCATCATCCCTAGTTAACAGGACTAGTGGTCAGGGATGATGGGAATTGTAGTCCCAAAACAGCTGGAGGGCCGAGTTTGGGGATGCCTGGCCTAATAACTTGTATACACTGGTCACATATGTGCCAGTTACCACTTTCAAAAGCCTATAGACTGTTAATGTAGATGAAAACTAATAGAAATGTTATTACATTAAAAAAAAAAATAAGGTCTGTTTCTATGTGGAGGGCACCACTCCCAAATGATTTGTGACAGAAACATGCTATTGGTTTAGGAGCTCTGGACACAACTCCCCAGTACGTAATCATTTCATGGGTTATTCTCCAGAAGATGGCTGAGGGGTATAGGAATGCATCAGAGCTGCCTCAGTTTCCCACAGCAACCAAGAACCTGGCTGAAGCCACCATGACTATATGAGAGGCCATTGCAAGAGTGGTGGGAAGCAAAAGCCCTGAACTAGGTTGCTGCTGGTTTGCTGACGTGCATGTGGCCATTGCTTTACCTTCCCTCCCATGTGCTCTGAAGCAAGGAGCTCTCACCCTCGCAACATCGGAAGGAGCAGCGTAGAATTTGCTTTTAGGATGATTTGCCCCAAATTTCACACACACCCCTGGCAGTTCTCATTTCTTTAGTCAATCTCTTTTTGCTGGGGATCCTGGAAGTCACTTCTCCCCGGCACCTCCATGAACTAGCAGAGCTTCACTGTGCGCTGAGCTTCCATTTGTGATTGCAAGTGACATCACTGCTGTGTTAAATTACAGGTCTTAAATGGGGATGAGATAATTCAAGCAGGCAAGTACACCCAATCAGTTCTCTAGCTGAGCACCACCCTGCCCTGGCCTGGCGCACTCACCTCCCCCTACACATTCCAGCTCCTGCCACTCCCTGCACCTCATCCAGAGACAGTTTGGAATAAGCTCAGATTGCCCCATGCTTGCTTTTTGACGGAGGGGGTGTCGTCAGCGCCCCCTCTCCTTGAACTCCCAAGTTCATGCCTTTGTTTTTGAATTTGAATCGCCACAGAAGGGAGAAATGCACCCTGGTTCATATGCCACCGGAAGCAGGGTCAGCCTTAAATAAGAGATCTTGCTGGATTATTTCAGCAACAATGAGAGCTTTTCATCTGCAAATTTGCAGTCATTCTTTCTGAGTCAACAATGAAAGTATGGTGTGTTGTAGGGAGCTCATCTTAATATAATTTAAAACTGATTCAGAAAAATGAACTAGATTAATTATAAGGATGGTCATGAGGCAACTGGAAGTTGTTTCCCCCAGATTGATTCCCATAGGCCCTTTGCACACCTGGTCATGTTTAGGGCTTTTGAGCAGGACACCAAAATGTGGCTTAACAGAATCAGTCCGACCCCCCCCCCCCCCAAATCCAGTTTGTGCAACCTGGATTCTGAAATTCTAGCATCTCTAGTGCTGGGCATCCTCATTTGGTGCCAGAGACTTTGGCTTGGCACCTTTCAAAGTACTGTTTTGTGATAGGTATTTTGGAATTATTCCTTTTACTGAGAATGAACTGATAGATTTTGGCAGGGAGGAGGACACCAGTCAGGAAGAGAGCTGATCTTAGCCAGGCTTCCTCTACAGATTGCTCCCTCTAAAAGTATTACCTCTGTGCAGTAGTGCCTTAAAAAGTGGGATAGTGTCTTCACAAATGCATTGCCTATGTGTACTGCACATACTCCTTATGGATTGCAGTGCTTTCCCATGCCCAAGAGCTACTTTGGACATTAAAGGTAAAAGAACCCCTGTCTGTTAGGTCCAGTTGCAGACGGCTCTGGGGTTGCGGCGCTCATCTCACTTTACTGGCCGAGGGAGCCAGCGTACAGCTTCCGGGTCATGTGGCCAGCATGACTAAGCCGCTTCTGGCAAACCAGAGCAGTGCACGGAAACACCGTTTACCTTCCCGCCAGAGCGGTACCTATTTATCTACTTGCACTGTGTGCTTTCAAACTGCTAGGTGGGCAGGAGCAGGGACCGAGCAACGGGAGCTCACCCCATCACGGGGATTCGAACCGCCGACCTTCTGATCGGCAAGCCCTTAGTGAAAGGCTCCCAGCAGCCCAAACTACCCAGCCCACTAAGGGTTCTGAATTTAGCAGGAAATGTGGAAGCTCTCACATGAATGTTGGCAACTGTGGGTTGCTTCTCCTGAAGCCCAGATGCATACATCAGCAGCAGACTTGCATGTCAAACCCTTAGTCCTCCAGCGCAGGCTACTTTTCTCAGAATTCCAGACCTCAGATTACACAGAGCAGCCCCATCTGGGAGGAAGTGCTGGAAAACCCAACCCCTTTGGCTAACGTAGTGCTTTTGGAGGTGACCTTGCACCACTGCTGCTGCTGTGCCCCCTCTCTCCATTGCCATAGGGCTTGTGCCCCACCCCACCAGCAGAGTTTGTGCTGCAACCGCAGCACTCCATGTGTCTACTGCCTTTTGTCTCCAGAGGGAAGTGACGTGTTCATTCCTTCATGTCTGTGCCCTCTGTACATTGTTCTGCCTTCCCTCATTTGTGTTGAGCCCTACAGAGCCCTTGCATGTTGCATCAGTTTCTGTTGAAACAGGAATGCCCAAGCACATCTCGTGGTTTTCCCACTTGAAGGCCCGCCAGCCTGACACGATTGCCCGTTTTTGCTTGAAGTTAAGGTTAAACCAAAGCAGGTCCATGTGCCTCTTTGATTTGGTTCTCCCCTGCCGCATAGTGCCAGAGATTTACATGTCCGCCAATCATGTCCCCGGCCTTCTCTTGTCTCTTTAACGCAAAAGCCCCTAGTTTCTGAATCAAAACCAGAAAGGGCTTTTTGATTCTGCAGAGTCCTGGAGTAACTGAGCTGCAATGGGTCTAAGAAGCCAGGCGCCCTGTTTGGTTTTTGTGTCTTATCAGTGCCATCTTCCCCATCACCCTACCATCACTGCCACCCTTCGCACCAACTTTCCCCCTTCTCCTTCTCCCCCCTTGCCCCTTCCTGTCATGCATACTTCCTTCCCTCCAGCTTTGGGCTGCTTTCTCTCCCACTCCCCACCCCTGTGTTGCTGCTGCACCTTCACACTGCTGGCATCTATCTGCATTTATAATTTTCAGTGTCCCTGGGGTGTCAGTGGGAGGGTGTCTCTGGAGGGTCCCAATCCATACTCCACCTCCACTCTAGAATCCTCTTTCTCATATCCTCCTGCTGCCTTTTTCTGTTTTCCTCTGTTCAAAAACTAACCCATTAAATCTCCAGGAATCTCCCTGCTGACTTTTGCCTCTGTGATCTTACATGATCCACCACTAAATCAGCTTTTAAACATGGCTAATTGGCAGCTTCCACAGGACAGATGCTGGGCAGCAGAAAGAAGCAGGCTCGTTCTGTTCAGCTGCAGAGCCCCGGCCAGGCTGGAAAAAGCAACAGCCCTCCTTTAGAGAACTGCTGCTCACCTTGAGACACAGATGTTGCAGGTTGTGAAGTCGTTAATGCCTTGCTGCAGTGAAGCCGGGCAGTTCTGATCTGAATCAGTGTGTTTTGTTGCAGGAAAAAAGAATCCTGTCTCTGGACTCAGCCAACACGCGGCTCATGAGTGCCCTAACGCAAGTGAAGGAACACTACAGCATGCAGGCTCGGAACGGCATCTCCCCCACCAACCCCACCAGGCTTTCCATCACGGAGAACGGTGAATTTAAAAACAGCAGCTGCTAACTGCAACTTCTGCCACCTGCCAGTTGCCAGCTCCCCATCTTGGTACAGAGAAATCTCTTACCTTCCAATAACCTAGATTCCAACAGTTCAGAGGAAAGAGATGAGACACACGTTCTTTCACAGTCTTTCTGCTGCCTCCTGGGCCTTAACAAGAAGGCCGTCTTACAGGACTGTTTCCTCCCCTTTCCTTTGTTTCGTTTTGTTTCGTTTGCAATGTTAGCTTTGAATAATTTATTTTGATATGGTTTCCCCCTTAACACAATACCTTGTTTCCCCGTCCCCCCTCTCTAAGCCTGTATTTTTATGCCAGTAACGCTGGACCACTTCTGCATTTCATTGTCTGGGTTTGTTCTAAAGAAGATTTATTTTTGTTCTGTGAATATTTTTGAACAGTTTCTTGTATATGTACAGATATAGATACATTTGAGGTCTTTTATTGATATTCCTACAAAGAATTACGAAATAAACTTTAACTTTAAACACTTTGGACTCAGCCTGTGTCTGCACTGATGAAAGCGGGAACCAAGTTGGGGTGGATGGAAATGTCCTAAGAAATCTCAGAATGAAACTTTAGCTGTTCATCCAGTCTCGAAATTGAAATGTTGAGTTGTCGAACAAACCATTGATGAAGCCTTGCACTTTTATGATCTCGGGATTACAGGGCCCATGAGAAAAAGTGGCAGGTTCTGTGCATCATTCAAACCAGCAGAGTGGGGAACAGATCTGAGTTTTCAATGGAGTCGGTGCACAGCTCAAATTCTGTTAGACCCTGCCATGAGGGGAGTTGCCTTGGGTGCCAAAATATCCTGGCTCAGCCCTGCTCAAGATAGATTCATGGTAGTTTATGGCAAAGCAGTTCCATGTTTTCCTTGAGGAAGTTCAGTTCAGCTTCCCACGTGGTTTCAGTCTCAAGTCACCTTGGCAACCTATGTTGAAAGATGGACAGGTCCTGGACCCTCTCAGCATCCTTCAGCTATTCATGGTGTCCTGCAATGCATTGCTAGTATGGAGCTGGATTTATTTAGGTGATTCTCGTCTTTCTTGGGGGCCAGCGCTAAGAAGGCACTGCTTGCTAAGAGACTGCTGTTTTCTCCTGCAGCCAGCAGCTTATGAGGTGCCAAAATGATCCACTTTGTCTCCCATACTGTTTTAATGTGTACATTATGTACTTGGAAATGTGGGCTTAGTCACATTACATCTATGCTGTCTCCCTTTTCATTAGGCCCCAGGGAGCCTATGGATGATACGAACCCATGTGTAAGGCCGGTAGTGGAAAGAATGTGGGTGACCATCTTTAATATTTTGTTATGACTGCAAGAGTGGTTTGCATAAAACCAATATAATCAATAGCTGCCAGTAAAAGCAGAGTACAAGACTTCCAGATCTAAGGAGTTGTTAAAATAGGAAAAAGCATAGGAAAAGCATACAATGGGAAGCCCTGGGCAATAAAGAAGATCAGCTGGTTCTGTCAAAATGCTAGCATCAGGAAAGTATTCAATGAACAGGAGCTACCACAGAGAGAGCCCTGTTTCCAGTCTCCATTTGCCTTCCTTCAGTAGGCAGGGGACACTGAGATAAGAGAAGATAAGATAATTTATTTGCCATTGCACAAGTACAAGCACAACGCTATACAAGTGCAATGAAATTGCATGCCATCCCGTAAAAAAGGGGGGGGGGAGGAAAAAAACAGCACAAAACACACACCAAAAAAAGCCACACATACACACACATACACCCAGAGCAGGGCCTCTGAGACTGATCTGAATGACTGGGCATGTTCACAACATCCAGCACAAGACAAAACATAGAATCAGAATTACAGAGTTGGAAGGGACCCTCAAGGGTCATCTAGTCCAACCCCCTGCAGTGCAGGAATCTTTTGCCCAATGTGGGGCTCAAACCCACACTCCTGATAAAGGTAGATAGCCGTGTTGGTCTGTCATAGTCAAAACAAAATAAAATAAAAAAATTCCTTCCAGTAGCACCTTAGAGACCAACTAAGTTTGTTCTTGGTATGAGCTTTCGTGTGCATGCACACTTCTTCAGAATGTCTCCTGAGAATGTCACACTCCTGAGAATGTCTCAATTAAAAATACAGCATTAAAAGGCCTGGGCATGCTGAAAGGTCATAGTGTTGGTCGGGGGGGGGGGGGTGTCAGCTGGTCCAGGACTAGGTATGCAGTCAGTTTTGAACAGGGTTGCGCACATTCCTTTTAAACAACTGGGAGGGGGATTTTATCAGGGGCTTTATTCTGATTGCAATTGGGCCCACCCCATGCCTATTTGGAGAAAGGAAGGAAAGAGATGGAGAATGGGCATTCATGCAGCTATACCATGCTTAGTTTTGTCCTTTATTTTTCATCCTAGTTTTTGGTCTGCTTTGAGGTTGCCTGAAATTGCACAACTCCAGGATCTAAAAAGATGTGGTGACACCTTGTGGCAATCTAGGTGAAATGCACTTTGATTTCCTCTCCTTTTTTCATTAAAAATGATGTTTCAGGGGTATATCGTATAAGCCCTGATTATCAAGCCCGTGGCCAGGGATGGTGGGAGTTGTAGCCTGACAAGACCTGGAGAACCACAGATTTGCCATCCATTCTATACCTTGTGCCCATACAGCAACATTCACGCAGTCTGCTCTTGTGTTGTGTGTTACATCGCAACTTCTACACTTGTAAATGCTTTCTTTCCAAGAAGGGATATTGAAAAGTTTGAACTGGCCACAGCACCTGTCAACATATAAGATGAACACGCTCAAATTGTGATTTGAATTGGTTCATAGATCCCACTTCTAATAAAAACTGATTTGTCTTAAACGTCTTAGCATTTTATTTGTCTTACCATTTTATCACATTTTAAGCTATTTTACAGATTTAACAATAGAGAACTGTTGGTATACTTTCTGAAATATAGTTTTGATGATGACAAGCCCATGTTTGGAACTTCTTGGACATAAGTGAGGTTGGGTTAGAGTATGGCTTTGCGACCTTTCTTACGGGTTAATTATTTGGCTTGGACATGTGCTTGTTGCTCATTTCTCCCCCCCCCCCCCATTTTGAATTAAATTTGCAATGGCTTTCTGTTAATTCAAAATATACAAAGTCGCTTACAAAATCATTTTGTTGCATATAAGGAAAATAAAACAGAATATACAAGTTAAAGATCGCGAGAGGATATGGTAATACAGTAATAACAAGTTTCCCCAGTACAAGAAAGTAGGATGGTCAGGTTAAAGCAGGTAAGTAATTCTGATTGCTAACGCCCTCTTGATCTCTGTCCCCGTGATCTGGAAATGCATCAGTCCGTGGTTCAACATGACAAGGCAGTTTCTCTCCTCTGGGTCCAGGTGGCATCTGAGCAAAGGCCTTTCCTAGGTCTACTCGTTCTCTTTATAGGTGACCCATGTCAAGTGGAAGGTGCCTTTGAGAAAACCTGCCAACATCTGTTGCACCTGGCACATTAAAAAAGAAGATGAAGTATTCCAAGAATGGAGTTTAACCTGAAGTGAACTTTTCTGTGAGAGCTTCACATAGTTGTTTTTGCTTTTCCAGTATACAAAGCTATCACAGAGGAAATATCCTTGCTAATTAGTCCATCCTTTTATGTGTAATAGAAGATTCCCCCCCCCCCGCCTCAAAATCCAGTAAACATAGTTTTGAGAGACAAGGTATGCCAACAATCGCCAGTCTGTGCAGAAATTAATAAGGAAATGGAGATTTGGGCCACCGCAATTCATGGTCCACCTCTCCATCAGGGTGTCCTCTATCAGCCATCCCAGCATCCTGTCTGGCCCCTGTGACGGTGGAACGTCACTTTTCCCCCTAGCACCATTGGGCCTGCCCTCGCTTAAATATAGTGCACCCCCCTCACAGAACACCAATTCATAGCTGTCAACCTTTCCCTTTTCTCGTGAGGAATCCTATTCGGAATAAGGGAATTTCCCGCCAAAAAAGGGGAAAGTTGACAGCTATGCACCAATTCCACGAATTCCTACAAACTACCCCAGATTATCTTGTAGGGGACTTGTGTGAGGGAAAACTTAATAATTTGACGTCTCAGGCAGGATTTGATCAAATAAACAAGAATGATTTTATTAAATAAAGGAAGTTTGTGACACAAAGTGGGTAAAACAAAAGATACTTCAGATTATAATGTCATTTCACTTCAGTTCTTTCTCAGTTGTTGCTTGCCGATTAATACTTTGGTTCTTAAACACAGTGGTATTTCCTGTCATTTACACACCCCTTTGACAACCCTACTCCTGAGGTACTCCAAGTAACAGACCCAAGGGGTCTCCACACCCCTCTTAACTGGTTTGGAAGTCTTCTCTTTTTGTAGCAGAATCTCCCCCCTCCTGACTGGAATGAGACCTAAGTAGACCGTATCCTCACAGCTTCTACTTCTCTTGGCTCAGCCTCAGCCTCCCAGTTAATTCCTGGCCTAATTACTCTTAACAGGACACCACACACTGTCCTTCACACCAACTTTTATAGAAAAGAATAAGGGTCTAGGTTGTCTACCCTAACATTGAATTGGATATGATGCTTGAGCATTTTAAAAGGAGTGTGGGGCTTTCCTTTGAGGTGATCCAAAACTTAGTTTTTACTTTACTCACGTATATGCATATTAAATAAATCTTACGGCACTGGGGTGGGGACGTCATATTTAATGGGTCTTAATGCCCTGCCAAGGGGCACAGACATGACATTCTTGGTTTTTACATAATATAAATTGGGGTGGCAGAAACCTCCTTATGGGCTATATAGAACCCAGTTCTTCATTATTATATACCTGGCCAATTATTGGCATGGGAGAAGGATGCTTTCATGAACCAAAATTTGTAATCAATTACTACCAGTGGTTTCTCTCACGCCTCACCTCCTTCAGAAGTGGCTGATTCAGAGCAGAAATGGTTACTGGGCCAGATGAAACCAAGTCCACTTTCACAATAAGGTACATGGCATCTGTATGGAGAGCATCAGCGAGAAAACGAAGATTAGTTGCCGAGTGGGATGCCTTTCACCAGCTCTCCTTGAACTGGAGATGCCACGCAAGGTGGTTTCCCCCCTCCCAGACGTGATTTTCCACTCCTGCATGCAATAGTGTATTTGTATAAATTTAGGTGTATTTTGTTCACACACCCCTGAGATTCTTTAACATGGGGTTATTTGAATAAAGAAAGCTGTCCCAAATACCATATTTTTCTGTGTATAAGACGATGCTTTTTGCTAAAAAAAAAAAGGCAAAAATTGGGCGCCATCTTATACACGGATAGTGAATGCAGAGGAGGGATGTGTGATTAATGGCAGCAGCAAGCAGGAGATTGGCAGCGGCGATTGGGAGGGTGATTGGTGGCTGCAGCAAGTGGGCGGGTGGGCTGTTGGTGGCAGCGAGCGGGCAGACAATTGGCTGTGGTGAGGTGTGCAGTGGCAGTGGCTGTGGCAAGCGATCGGCAGTAGCGGGCAGGCAGGTGAGCAATTGGCAGAAGAAAAACTAAACAACTTAATTTCTTAATTTTGGATTTAAAAAAACAGGGGTCATCTTACACATGGGAAAATATGGTACCTGGCTGGGAGTTGGTGGTCCCAGAATCCCCCTCAGGCTGTGCAGAATTCCCAGAACTGCCTCCAAAAAAACTACCAATGGCAGAGCCCATCCCACTCGCTGCGCCTGCAATGCTATCGGCAAAGCCGGCTCTGCTTTCGGATCCTGCCTCACTGCCAGGGATGCTTCTCATTCCAAGACGGGCTCCTCTTCCAGCATCTAGCCCAGAAAGACATTGAGCAAATGGAACCAAGGTAACTAGCCGCATGGTTTTGTGTGTTGACAAAAAGAAAATACTTTGCACACACACACACACACACACACACGGTACTATCCTGAGTGCTCAGAGTGTTTTTGGAAGCTTCCCAAATGTATTTGGCTACACTGTTAGGGTTCATCCAGACTTCTGAAAGTCCTGCCGCTTTCCCTGGGGAAACCCAACCTTGACCACTGAATTGGAGGAAATGTCTGTTGGGTTTTCTGCATATTAACATTTGCTCTGATTCAGTGCTAAAGAGTGGGTTTTCCTGAGGAAAGAGGACGAACAAAAAAGGCACCCAGACTCATGCCTAGAGGGCTTTGACAAATGTGTTCTAGGCCCAAGACAAACACAGGATGAGACCCTCGAAGCTCATGTTCTAAGCCAGTGGCAGTATCCTGGGAAGCTCTTGTCATCCCTGCTACTTTTGATGGTGCCAGGGAAAATGATTTGTTCAGCTTCTTAACTGCCTTTCACAGCGCAACAGTTAAAAACATCCACAAAATGTAAAACATATCAAGCAGCAATAATTGAACATAACAGTATAAAAAACAGCAGCATTCTCAAAAGGGAACTCAGAAGTGTCGCCAGCGTGTGAGTCAACTAAAGACAGCAACTTGGCTCATCATATTCCATCCAACATCTGGGAGAAGAGGAAGGGTTTACTTGTCACCAAAAAGAGATGGATGTCAGGACATTAACTGTTGCCACCCTCCGAAATGCTCATGGGGAAATTTATAAAGCAAGGAGTGAGACAGGGAAATCTCTATGGACACATATTCTTGAGGTCTCTGAACACACACCGCCAGGGATACACTTGTCAGATGCTGCCATTTTCTAACTAAGGGGGGAGGATATTATTTCCACCCACTCTTGTTTTCCTGGAATTAATGAAGTAGAAATTGCTATCTACTTTCAAGTACAACAGCTTGAACACACTTATCCCTGAACAGAATTTTTTGCTTTGAAAAAAGTTGTGTTTTTTGTGATTATATAACGCATCAACTGAAGGACTGCAACCACTGAATGAATGAGGTGACTGCAAATGAACACATTGCATTCAATCACGTAAGAGTTGTGCAAAATTACAACAGAAAACAAGGAAGTGTAGCTAATTTTGGTTAGAATTTAGGTTAAATCTAATGAAGTGGCCAACAGTTTAAATTCTTCTACTGTGATGCTATCTACTCTGAGACCAAATTTGCCAAAGACAAAGGGTCTCATCCTGTGGCCCCCTGAAAATTCAAACACCCCACCCCAACAAATTCAATTTCTGGGGAAAATATTAGTGCTTGGTGCTGATAATATTCTGATCTTGCAGGTAGACATCTTTTTTGTATTATCTGTGCAAACTTCTGGTATCAGAGAAATGTAACAAATGCATTTTCTGCCCCTTTTAGAATACCAAAGGAGTGATGAGAGAACCTGCAAAACCATTGAGCCTGGACTTTTCTAAGCAAACTTCTAAATCTATTGGTCAAACTATGGACATTTAAAAAGGGTGGAGGGTGGGGCAGGGATGTCTACTACCCTAAGCCTAATCAATCATGTATCCCACTTAAGATGCAGCTTCAAATTCTGTCCCATTCCAGTCCCAGAACTTGTTCCCACAAAACAATTGTACCTGCCAGAGACAGCAAGATGACCAGCAGCTCCCAAAACCTCATCATGTCCATCTCCCAGTTCAGTCAGAGGGAAAGACAGGAGACAGAAAGGCTGGGTAGCTGCGTTAAATATAACGTGTGTGTGATTTGACTACTGGAGCCATGCCAACAGACAACTGCACGGGGCTCTCTCTGGCAATTGCCACCACCACCAGCCCATTCCTTGCATCTCCTCCTATTGAGCCCCACAACTCACCTGAGCTGTCCTGTTCCTCAAGCAAGGTTGGTGGTTGGCAATGCTTTAAACAAGCATCTCAAAGAGGGGCATTGTGGCATCGCTGAATGCTTTAAATTGTGATTGTTGCTTCCTTGAAGGATGGCGAACAGCTTTGGGTAGTAGGTGGGCTGTTCCAAGACGACTCTCCCAAAGTTTGACTCACAGGTATGCAGTCTGATAACTTGTTCCCTTCTCCCCACTCAGAAATGTATATGGGCAGTAAGTTTCCTTCTGGGCAGTCAGTTCCGTCTCTCTGTGAGCAGCATCAAACAGAGGAAAGCAATGACAACTGCACAACATCCCTTCCCATCTTTTTGCTTTTGTCCACTAGACTGTGAATCTGAGGGCAGGGACTGTCTTGTTTTTAATTCTCCGTATAGGTAAAAGGTAAAGGGACCCCTGACAATTAGGTCCAGTAGTGACCGACTCTGGGGTTGCGGCGCTGATCTCGCTTTATTGGCCAAGAGCCGGCGTACAGCTTCCAGGTCATGTGGCCAGTATGACTAAGCCACTTCTGGCGAACCAGAGCAGCGCATGGAAACGCCGTTTACCTTCCCGCCAGAGCGGTTCCTATTTATCTACTTGCACTTTGACGTGCTTTCGAACTGCTAGGTTGGCAGGAGCGGGGACCAAGCAACGGGAGCTCACCCCATCGCGGGGAACCGAACCGCCAACCATCTGATCGGCAAGCCCTAGGCTCTGTGGTTTAACCCACAGCGCCACCCGCGTCCAATTCATATAGTGCCTAGCAAATTCTAGGTGCTGTATGAACTCTGATGGGACGCAGGTGGCACTGTGGTCTAAACCACTGAGCCTAGGGCAGGGGTCAGCAACCTTTTTTAGCTGTGGGCCGGTCCACCGTCCCTCAGACCATGTGGTGGGCTGGACTATTTGTTTAGTCGTTTAGTCGTGTCCGACTGTTCGTGACCCCATGGACCAGACAAACGTCGGCTCCCTTGGCCAGTAAAGTGAGATGAGCGCCGCAACCCCAGAGTCGTTTGTGACTGGACTTAACTGTCAGGGGTCTGTTACCTTTACCTTTACCTTTTTATGAACTCTGATATTTATTATTCAGGGCTACCACTTGGAGCCAGCGTCTAGCAGGTAATCACAGTCACTAGAAACCATCCTTTTATCTCACTACAAGGTGGTATCGGGGAAGGGTCATAGCATCTTCTTTGCTTGCAGGAGGTCTCGAGTCGAATCCCCTGGATCTCAAGGTGCAGCTTGGAAGGCCCCCTGCCTGAAACCCTGGAGAGCCACTGCCAGTCAGTGCAAACAGTACTGAGGTAAATGGACTGCTTGTTTGACTCAATACAAGGCAGTTTCCTAGGTTCCTATATGGCTGGTATTTGGCTCCTATTTATTCCCTCCCACAGTCTGTACTCTTCAGTCATGAATATTTATAACTCTGCTAATCTAACACAGCCTTGTTATTTACTTTTCCTCTTATTGAGAAATTGCCGGCCCTTGTGTCCTATCCTCGCTTGTGTAGAGAGAGAACCATGCATTGCATGTTTATTTTGCATTGTCTTAGCCTTAGAAAGACTTCAGTTTAGTTGCAAACCAATATCTTGTGTCAGCTATATTTTATCTATTTCATTTCTTTATTAAATTTGTCAGTTGCTTTATCTTGCCCAGGACAACCCAAAGCAGCTTACAACCAAACAAATAGACAATAAACCCCACACAGATGCATACAAACCAAGAGGAAAGAGAACTACAGTAAAACCATCCCACCCACTTCTAAAAGGCCACAGATCGTTAAAGGCCAATGGCCTGGTTATAAAGGAAAGTTTTTGTCTGGTATCTAAAGATATATAGCGATGATGCCAGGTGAGCCTCCCTGGGGAGAGCATTCCACAAACAGGGAGCCACTGCGGAAAAGGCCTGCTCCCATCTTGCCACCCTACAGACCTCTCATGGAGGAGGCATACAAAGAAGGGCCTCAGATGATGAATGCAGGGTCCGGGTTGGTTTATATGGGGGAAAGTGGCTCTGGAGCTACTGTGGTCCTGAGCCTTTTTAAGGGTTTATAGGTCTAAACCAGCACTTTGAATTGGGCCCAGAAAATAACTGGCTGCTATTGCAGTTGGGCCAGGATTGGCGCTTGGACCATTTTGTCCCAGTGAGAGACCTGGCCACTGAATCTGACCTAGAGGTTAGCAGAGCATAGACCAAAAAAATTAGGCTATCCCTGTCCAAATAGGGGTGCGGTGCGGCCACCAGACAAGGCTGATTGGAAGGCACTCTGCACCACTGAAGCCACCTGAACCTCAAGTTCCAGAAGTACCCCCAAGCTACGTACCTGCTCCTTCAGAGGCAACTTCCCATCCATCTGGTCTAGTAGTATCTTCTGTACTTAGCTTCAGTTTGTTGGCTCTCATCCAGTCCTTTATGAAGGCAAAACATTGGTCCAGCACTTCCACTGCCTCACCTGCAGATGTGAAGGAGAAGCAGAGCTGAGTGTCATCAGCATATTGCCTACAGCGTACTCCAAACCTCTGGATGACCCCATTTAGTGATTTCATGTAGGTGTTAATCAGCATGGAGGCTAAAATCAAACCCCGTGACATTGAATGCCCCATGGGGCTGAAGAGCATTCTCCAAGCATCACCCTCTGGGAGCGACCATCCAAGTAGGACTGGAGCCACTGCAAAGCAGGGCCACCCACCTGCATCTCGGACAGCCACTCCACTAGGATACCATGGCTTCTGGGAGGTCATAGCTGGTTAGGGTTGTTTTTAAAAATGTTAATTTCAAAACAGAAGATTTGTTTTAATTGTTTTAATTGGCTGTTTTTCTGACCAACCAGCCTAGCATGGGCTTAGTTACAAAGAAGTATTGAAAGCAAGCACAGCTCATGCCATAATAATAATAATAATAATAATAATAATAATAATCTATATAAATAAAAATGTAACTGTCAGTTTGTTCGTAACCGCTAATCTCCGAAAGTACAGCACCGATTGCTTTGCAATTTTGACACAACGTTGGGTTCCATTCCTGGAGTGTTTTTACATACACAAATTACAAAGATGTCACACCAGCGACAGGTAAAAAGGAAAAAACATACTTTTTTAGATCCTAACCAATCACATAGTGAGCAGCATGACATCACAAAGCCACATAACCACCACCATTGTCAATGTGGTGACATCACTGCTGTGATACAGGCTATACAGGGTCAGAGAGCTCAGGAGGAGAGAGGAGAGGGAGGGGGGGCCTTGGAGGCAAGGGCGGCTACGCCATCATTAGAAAGGAGACATTTCTGAGGGAGGAAGAAGCAACACACGGTAATTTCATTTCAATGACGAAGCGGGGTCGTGTGCTCGGGGGGCGGAGGCAGCATTTTCACCGGAGGCAGGCGGGAGTTCAACGGGAGAAGCTGTGGGGAGGCAGGTGAAATTGGGGTCGTGTGCGCAGGGGGCGGAGCCAGCATTTTCACCGGGAAATTGAAACAAGCTGTTTGTGAGGGAGGGAGAAAGGGGCCATTTGGAGAGGCATGGTCAATGGAGAGGAGGCAGGCGGGGGTTCAACGGGAGAAGCTGTGGGAAGGCAGGCAAAAGTGGGGGGTAGACGGAGAGGAGGCAGGGGGGGTTCAACGGGAGAAGCTATGGGGAAGCAGGCGAAAAAGGGTGGAAATGTGTGCTTTCTCTTTTCTATCTTCCTCTTCCATTTCACCAAATGAGCCACAGCAACGCGTGGCCGGGCCAGCTAGTAATGATAATGATGATGATGATGATGATGATGATGATAATAATAATAATAATAATAATTTATTCATACCCCGCCCATCTGGCTGGGTTTCCCCAGCCACTCTGGGTGGCTTCCAACAGAATATTAAAATGCAAAAGTCTATTAAAAGCTTCCCTAAACAGGGCTGCCTTCAGATGTCTTCTAAAAGTCTGGTAGTTGTTGTTCTCTTTGACCTCTGGTGGGAGGGCGTTCCACAGGGCGGGTGCCACTACCGAGAAGGCCCTCTGCCTGGTTCCCTGTAACTTGGCTTCTCGCAGCGAGGGAACTGCCAGAAGGCCCTTGGCACTGGACCTCAGTGTCCGGGCGGATGCTCCATTTTTGCTGTGTCTTCTGGTATATCCACCCAGTATTATAAATTTGTCCTGGAAACCCCATCTTTTAAGCAGTTTCCTACACTAGTGGAAGCTAAAACATACCACAGTGTTGCTTTTTTCTCTCATTTTTTTTTATTTATTAAAGAAACCAGATAGAGGATGTGCACCCATCCTCACCTGCTGATGAAAAAGGCTTCCTGCATTTGTTATGGAAAACTTGCTCTGTCATGGGTGGAAATGTTTGTGGAACATGTTGTCATTTTTTTCAAATAGGGAAAATAACCAGAGGATGCCATGAGCCAAGCAAAACCCAAACACTGCCTCTTCAGCTCCAGTTTGCATCTGCAAACATAGCTCTGCAGACAGCAGAAAGGGAACACCTCTAGAATGTCCATGGCTTGTGAGGCCCAAGGGAGAACATCTGCAGCTTTGAACAAGAAAAGTATTCAAAGCAAGTTGTTTGCTTCCGTTGGCAGGGCCCCAGATCTGGACTTGGGTACACAGCTCCAAGGCAGGAGAGGCCACACTAAGCAAAGAAACTCCATCTGCTCTGTTTAAAAACAAATTAGATAAATGGGCTTACTCTTAGTGGCAAACTTTGTTGATTTGCTAGAAAACTGATTGGGGTCAATATTGCTCCGATCATGCTCTAGAGTACAATATGGAACGGTGAAATTAATTTTGTTGCAGATAGGGCAGTGGAGCCCAACAGCTGAGGGAAGCAGGTTGCTTCTGCCAGGGTCAAAGACCTGGAAGTAGCATCTTATGCTTTTGAAGTCTTTAGCTCTATCAACAGTTACTATTCTCTTTATGTGAAGTGAAAAGGGACCGGAAACAGCACATTGGGTTTTTGAGTTCCCTTTTATAAGCCTATGCTTGTTTGGATATTCACAGCTCAGCACGGGCAAACCATCTCACCCAAGCTGGCAGAACCAAAGCCTACTTCAAAAGCATAGGTAAAGGTAAAGGGACCCCTGACCGTTAGGTCCAGTTGCAGATGACTCTCGGGTTGTGACGCTCATCTCACTCTGCAGGCCGAGGGAGCCGGCGTTTGTCCGCTTCCGCAGACAGTTTTTCTGGGTCATGTGGCCAGCATGACTAAGCCGCTTCTGGCGAAACCAGAGCAGTGCACGGAAACGCCGTTTACCTTCCCGCCGGAGCAGTACCTATTTATCTACTTGCACTTCGTGCTTTCGAACTGCTAGGTTGGCAGGAGCAGGGACCGAGCAACGGGAGCTCACCCCGTTGCAGGGATTTGAACCGCCGACCTTCTGATCAGCAAGCCCTAGGCTCTGTGGTTTAACTCACAGCGCCACCTGGGTTCAAAAGCATAAGATGCTCAAAACTACTGATCGACAGAGGAACAAACACACACACACCCCTTCGGATCATGGCGGTTTTGATTTCACAGGCTGTACCTTGGTAGGCTTTTAAACATTTGTAGCTTTGAGCTTCTTAGAGTTCCTTGAGCTTACTAGAGTTGAGAGATGTTCCACTACATGATCTGCAACTTCTCAAAAGTAAATGGGAAGGAGGGGAGAGAGAGAGAGAGAGAGAGAGAGAGCCCATGCTGTGAGCCTCTTGAATCCAACAGCACTGTTTTTGCTGCATGCAGATAGCAGCATAACATTTCCTCGCTCCTCCCACCAGATGGAGCCAGAGCATTTCTTACTGCTCTGTTGAACACGTGTTTTTTCCTTCTTACAGCTCTTCCGCACCACTATCGAAAACCCGCTTTTCCCAAATCTGTTTTGCTCATTAGTTGCGACCCTTCGTGGTTCCCTACCAATGCTGGTTGTTCACTGTTCTCACATTCCGTTGAACCAGGACAACACATTTGTATTTTAGATAAAGACATAAAGTTCGTGTAAATAAATAAAAAAAGCAACTTATGAAGGGAGCCTTGGTAAGCAGCCCGGAAAACCCTCTGACACGCCCCATCCCTATTTTCGGCAGAAGCCGGGCAAATGCATGTGCTCCGCCTGCTTCCCTTCGGGGTCTTCTTCGCTTGCTACTACTGTACAGACTAAGTTTCATTTTAGTGACTACCAAACAAGAATGTGTTTCAGGAATCTGCATCGCTTTGCTATATCTATGCTATATTTGCTCTGAGTACATTCTCAGGGCAGGGGAAATAGCACATTATGGGTGGGTGGGTCGATGAGTGTCACAACAGCCCCTCTGAGGTGAATAAAGGGAGAAGCACCCTGCGACGAGACACACACAACCAAGAACTCGGCCTCCTACTCAGAAGTAAGCCTAAGTAAGTGCCAGGAGACTTCCTCCCGCATGAGGGTGTTGCTGCCTGCCTGTGTCACTGCCTGCCTGTGCCGGCTCACTTGCCTGTGTGGCTGCCTGCCTGTGCCGGCTCACTTGCCTGTGTGGCTGCCTGCCTGTGTGGGTGCCTGCCTGTGCCAGCTCACTTGCCTGTGTGGCTGCCTGCCTGTGCCGGCTCACTTGCCTGTGTGGCTGCCTGCCTGTGTGGCTGCCTGCCTGTGCCGGCTCACTTGCCTGTGTGGCTGCCTGCCTGTGCTGGCTCACTTGCCTCCGCCACCTCCTTGGTGCAGAGGAGAGGGCGCCCTCTGGGATGGGGCTGTGGGCACCACCCAAGATGTGGGGGTCTGAAGGTGGGGAAACCTAGCAGAAGCCAGTTAGGCGAAAAGCAGGTTTGAGCACCAGGAAAATCAAGATGTGACCTAGACAGTGTAGGAACAGGGAAGGTACCGGCTGATTTTTGAGATGGTGTATTGATTTCAGATGTATTTATTTCAAACGTATTGATTTTTTGCTGTTGTTGTTGCCCAGTCAGTTGTTACTCATTTGTTGTACAAATCCATTTCCTTCCTGATGTGAGTGGTGAGTGTTTTTGTTGGAATATTAATTTCCCCAGCATTCAAGCGCAATTTCGTCCTAGGAAGAACTTGGTTTCCATCCAGTGAACTTGCAGCCCACTTGCACGCTGTTTCTGCCATGGTTTCTGAATGCTGGAAGTTGTGGTTGGGAGGCAGGTTGTCGTTCTCAAGGTCTTGCTCACCTTTTTGGAATCTGGACGGCCGTGCGGACGCCACAGACCCCGGCTGTTTCTCTCCCCACC
Source organism: Darevskia mixta (assembly GCA_034641385.1). Taxonomy (NCBI): domain Eukaryota; kingdom Metazoa; phylum Chordata; class Lepidosauria; order Squamata; family Lacertidae; genus Darevskia; species Darevskia mixta. Next base: position 544,381 of record JAWWNH010000139.1, on the reverse strand, counting down.
CCACCCCACCCCCAGCAGAAAGGAAGGAAACGGAATGGGGAAGAGAGGTCCTTTGCATTTCTTCAGGGTCCGCGTAAAATTTGGGTCCATTAGAATTAAAATGGATATTCCTGAATTTTTTCAGGAATATCAGTTTTTTTCCAGGAATATCAGTTTTTCACACGGCGTCCCCCAAAGCTACCATCACATTGCAGCTTATAATGCAGAAGCAAACCATATATTTGGTTATTTGGCCAAGGCTTCTCAAAAAACAATCATAAACCCATAGGTCACATATGTGTTCGCATATGTGTTCTGTAATTTGTGGGCTGTTTGGTTGTAATTCCCATTTCCAACTTGGGTGCCTTTAAAAGGGGATTAGGCAAAGCCAGGGGTCAGAAGGCTACCAGTGGCAGCAGCATTCCTCTTTCCACTAGTTTATGGGCATCACAAGTGGGCAGAGTGCTGTTGGCTACTGTGAGAAGAGGCTGGAGTGGAAGCGTCTCCGGCCTGATTCCGCAGGGCTCTTCTGGAGAAGAGAAGGTTAAGGGGTGATATGATAGCCATGTTCAAATATATAAAAGGATGTCATATAGAAGAGGGAGAAAGGTTGTTTTCTGCTGCTCCAGAGAAGTGGACACGGAGCAATGGATTCAAACTACAAGAAAGAAGATTCCACCTAAACATTAGGAAGAACTTCCTGACAGTAAGAGCTGTTCGGCAGTGGAATTTGCTGCCAAGGAGTGTGGTGGAGTCTCCTTCTTTGGGGGTGTTTAAGCAGAGGCTTGACAGCCACCTGTCAGGAATGCTTTGATGGTGTTTCCTGCTTGGCAGGGGGTTGGACTGGATGGCCCTTGGGGTCTCTTCCAACTCTAGGATTCTATGATTCTTCCTGCATTGCAGGGGGTTGGACTAGATGACCCTTGGGTCCCTTCCAACTCTACGATTCTGTCATTCTTATGTTCTAGGACCAAAATAGCATGTGAAGCATAGTTTGTCCCCTGCATGTTTTCCACCTCCCCTCCAAAATACAGCCATGGAGGCTGCAAACTAAACCAGAAAACTGGAGTGGGGTGAGAGGGTTCTTAACCCTTCCCCCTACCCCACTATTTTCCTCCTGACCTACTTATACAATATACATGTTCCATGTTCCATAAGGAAAGATAATGAGCATATACATATTACAAGTAGATCAGCTGCCTGGACCGTAATTAAACAGGAACCTACTTTAAAATTATAATTTTACATAGGTCTAATTGTGGTCTAGGCAGATGATTTTGAATACAGTATTGTCAAAGCTTATGAAACTGCAAAGGGAAGGAAAACAAAAGTTTGCTCTGAGCAAACGCACTGAATCAAAAGCTCCGGATTCCACACTTCTGAGAGCATTTTGACTTTTCATGGAAACCTCTTGAGGCAAGTTCAACTTCATTAAACTAAGTGCTCTGCTAAAAATAGCCCAGGCCCCGCTGCTTGGAGTTCACAGTTCTAAATGCGAGCCAAAAACTGTTGTTTGACAGTGCAGCAAACTGCAGCGATGCGCTAAGTGTCTGACTTTATCCAAACAGTTGTTAACCAACTTTTAGGTGTAATGTTTCATTTAGCAGCTCTCTCAGCCTGCTAACAGACCCTTGCACTTTGTAGATTAGCTATGAATCCTGGGGTTCTGCCTTTGGGTGTGCAAAACAGTAAAGAGCTTGAGCGCATGAGCCCTGCTGACTTTCATGTGCCTGGGATGAAAGCAAGATGCTTACAAGCCTGAGAACTGGCCTCCAGGAAGACCTGAGCCATGGCAAAATTAAGTACCAACGCTGCAGGGTTTGCTGGGCTGGGTTTTGTTGCTCTGATGAAGGAACTCCTATGTCAGTTTTGTCACTGTCTGGTTTTAGTGCATTGGCATAGAATTTCTCACAATCAGGTCCTTTATCCTAAATGAAAGTACTACATACATACATACATCAACCTTTTATTGGCATCACATACAAACATCGAAAACAAATCAATACAGAATTACCACTTCCCCAGTGGCACAAAACTTTGATAAAAGAAAGGAGGCAGAGCAGTTTATCGTCACATCTCTAGGTCTCCAGGGAGATCAGACATCTGCAGTGTATTTCGACGACAAAAAACCAAATAGAGATATTTAGCCACTAACTTGGTGAGCTCCTGATCTTTCCCCAGTAATAGGAAATGTATGACCTCCAACTCTGGTTTCCATTTGGGGATGCAGAGTTGATCTAGAAATTGCTGACGGAGATCATCATATAGTTTACAATTAAGAACCATATGTGTAAGGCTTTCCACCAGGTGGTCTTCACATGGGCAGGTTCTTTCTCCTTCCACCCTGCCTGAGAACCTTCCCCAAAGGAGGTTTGATGGATTTGAAGTACCGGTACTAAATGTGGATCAATACATAAGGGCCATTTAAAGATATTGTGACGTGACATTGCGGTGTTTTTCACAGCATGGCAGGGCTCATATATGGCACAAAATGATATGAATGTGGTTCATAAAGTCATTAAGACACACAAATAGCTTTGAGCCGTCATACAATTGTAATTTTAAGAAATGTTGGACACAAAAGGGATCCCCGTGCACAGATGTTTGATACAATATTTTTCTTGCATGCATTCACAACAATTGAGCTGTTTTCCACAAGAGCATTCAATTTACGCCATATGTGAACAACTACTTTATCATTTCTGAGGCATGTCATGTTGGGGGGATGCAAAGATGTCAGAAGTCTCTGAGCAACTACAAAATATATTACGCCTATGTATGGCATGGGGCCACAATGTAGCAAATTCTCTGAAAAGTGTAGCCTGGGCAAAGTGAGGAAAGTGAGTGCAATTGCATGTTTCAGGGGTTGGAGTTGAACCAGGAAACTGAAAGGACTGCTGTCATCAGACCGGGAAGGAAGACATCCCTGATTTTCATGTTTGAAGAAGTTAACATACAGTACTCTCTAAGACAGGGGTCAGCAACCTTTTTCAGCCATGGGCCGGTCCACCGTCCCTCAGACCATGTGGTAGACCGGACTATATTTTGAGGGGGGGAATGAATGAATGAATTCCTATGCTCCACAAATAACCCAGAGATGCATTTTAAATAAAAGGACACATTCTACTCATGTAAAACCACACTGATTCCTGGACCGTCCGTGGGCCGGATTGAGAAGGCAATTGGGCCGCATCCGGCCCACGGGCCTTAGGTTGCCTACCCCTGCTCTAAGACTCAAAAACATTGTGTTGGGCCATAAGAAAAAAACGTACCATCCATACCATAGCCAGGCAAAATCTTTATTAAGACCAACCAAAATGTCATTTAGAAAGTGAGCAAGAGCTCTCCAGGCAGAAAGTGTCATGACAGAGACAAAGTTTCTAGATGGTACTAGACTTAGGTGTGCATGGGTGGAATCAAGAATTTCCTGTAGCTCTTCTGCTTTGTTTGAGAGACAATGACAGTTCTGATGTGTCCTCTAAGCCTTCCATGGCAGTAAGCATCAGGCAAGCAGCAACATGATAGCCTGTAATAAGAGCTTTCTTGTGTTTATAAGATGCTGCAGTGTTGATGGATTGTGTCTGTATCCACAGGAACCTCTAGAAGATTAAGTTTAGAATTTGGCAAACGCATTCAGGCCTTCGTTTGGTGCATTTGTGGCCCCAGCTAGTCTGGGACAAGTAATTAACTCAACACCAGGATTTACACACTGCCTCTTGGGACACACACAGCTCTATGAATTTCACATATCTTTAGCAGACATTTTACTCGCACTTTTGCACAAGACACAACTAAGAATAGGTGGGTAATTCCTGCAGTACCGTGCCAAAAGGTGCTAACCAAAGAGAAGCTCAGTTATATATTTCTCTTCAGTAAGGATGGAAGGACCTGTCCCTTGTGACTCACTCCTCTGGTCATTTTCCAATCCTCAGTTCTGTTCTCTGCATTTCTGCAGTGAATATTCACCAGGAGTTTAGTGTGAATTCAGTTTGCCGGAGCCTGTCTTTACATGCAGGGGAATTCCCTAACTCACCGGGGGTTTGAGACCCATAGGCTACCCTCACCTGCTTTAGCCGGCCAGTCGGTGTATTGTTTGGGAAAGTGCAGATTTGATAGATAAGGCTTCAAATGCGAGCTGAATGGATTTTTCCTGCGTGCCTACTCTTCAGTTTGTTAATCTCCCAGATGTGTTGAGACAGAAGTCTAGCTTTTGTGAGAGGTCAAGGGACCAGACGCAAAGGAGGACAGGGCTTCTGTTGTTGACTCCAGACCCTCAGATCAAGAAGCTGTCGCATGATCTTAGCTTTCTACTTAGTCCTTAAGTGAGATTATTATTGTTCTCCCTTGTGGCAGAGGAGGGGAAACAGGTGTCGACATTGAATACGGCCCTCCAGGCCTATGTCAGCATGTAACTTTCAGTTTCTAGTATTACTTTTAGCATGTGGCTTGCCAGTCTTTAAGGCTCAAGTACAGCTGCCCGAATTCTCAGGTTGATGTAGGAATCTATATTCAAGAATGGGCAGAACTTGCAAACCCAGGAACTTGCAAATCAAATGGTTTTCCTTTGAAACAACAACTTTAAATTAGATTTGTACCCTGTGGTTGCAACAGCACTTTGTCACTGAAGCGGTCACACTTCCACAGTGATGCTTTTGGTGCCAAATCTAATTTGTCGCTGGGAGATTCAGCCCTCCAATGCTCAGATGGCTGTTTTAAAATATTGGATAAATTAATAGAGTAAAACTATTCATGAACTGATAAACATGCTTATCAATTATTATTAGCCATAACAGCGAAATGGAACCTCTTTATACAGAGGCAGTATATCTCTATAACCAGATGCTGGAGAGAGACAATAGGCAAGAGACATTCTTGCCTTTTTATGAGCTTCCAAAAGGCATCTCTCTGGCTGGTGTTGCAAACAGAATGCTGTACTGGTGGGATTTTCATTCAATCAATGAGGCAGTTCTTTAAGAACTTGCAAATCCTGCACCCTCATTCCTTTATTCTTTGTTGAGAGGTGCTGTATTAAATAACTACCGGTACTGCTTCCGTAAAGTGCAGAACAGAGGATTATTTGCAAACTGGGGGAAATTATATGTGGATGGAATGGGAACAAAGCAGACTCACAACAGAAAAGGGGAAAAAATGTATGTGAACCTGTAAATTTGAACAAATTGCAGTAGTTTTTAGTTTTAATGAGAACATTTAATAGTGTATTGGGGCAATGTTTGCTAAGGGATTGCACCTTACTAAGGCTCTTAACTTCTGTGTACACGTAGCGGTAAGTAGGACTTACTGCTACGTGTGCACACGTAATGGGATTTCCTCTCCCACGCCTGCCATAAGGAAACCTATCCTAAAAGATCGGGTAAGGGAAATGGCTTATTGCAAAAAGGAACTGCAAGAAAGTGGTGGCACACCTGGGATCATCTGGTCTTTAGTCTGTGCCAAACATCAAGTGTTCTACTGATTGTTATCCTCAAGAACACTCTGTTTGTGCTTGTTCTTGAAACCACAATAAATTAACTAATGGAATTTTAACTTTATCATGTTCCAAGCTAATTGTTTTGTCAGTAAGAACCAATTTCTATTACTGCTACTTTTTAAGGGTAAGAACATAGCTTAGACATCTTGCAACTCCCTCTTACCAATATAATTTAGACTTGAACACTGCAATAAATTAATCAAATGTGAATTTCACTGTGAATGTTTTTCAACTTTCCTTTGAGCCTACTGAGAAAAAAAACCCCCAAAGAAGTATCTATTTTATTAGAGACAAACAAAATATCCATAAATATTCAAAATGTAGGGTGACTTTCCCACTGCATACTGTATATCAAATGCTGTTAGATTTTTAAAATGTCATTCTAATCTATATATTGACCAAATATTAAAGGCAGTTTAGTTGGCCCATAAGAAAAATTCCAAAATCCATAATAGGGCAATACCTCTGTGTGTTATACTATTGGTTTTTAAACTGCTTTCTGGTCAAAGTCCTAGATTCTTTTAAGGCTTACAGGAGTTATTAAATGATAAGGCCATTAATGCCAAACAGATTCCCCACCATTGCTGATCGTCTCTCCTGAAGCCCAGTTCTCAGTGGTGAAGCCCAATAGCGCCCCCACAGGAATGCATTTAAGGCATTTCTATACCACCGTTCATTAAATTATATCCCAGGATGGTTCACGCTGCCTAGGTCTAGGGTGAGGAAATGGACCTGGTGTGAGGAAGAAGGGCCTTTGTTGACAGATGTGCAGGGTCAATCACGTGGCATCAGATGACGTCAGATGATTTGAAGTTCTACCTGCAGGAGCAGTCCCAGATTGAGCTCCAGTCTCAGCACGGCAGTCCCAGATGGGTCTCTGCTCTTTAAAAGGCAGCAAGCACTATTGCTTCATATGCAGTTCATCACCAGCAGCTATATGTGACAGCCTAAACAAATCTCCTTTTACTCCTGGAATGGAACTGTGTAGTGGATACACAGCCTTGTACAGTGCCTGTTCATTTCCATGAGGCTTATGCAGAACTGAGTAAGGGCCAGATCAGGCTGCCTCTCAACCTGCTGTCCTTAATGCCCCCCCATCCATAGCTGTCAACCCTCCCCTTTTTTGCGGGAAACTCCCTTATTCCAATGCCGTTTCCCGCTGCTATCCCGGATTGTTGATATCCCTTCAATTTCCTGGATTTCAAAGGAAGCAGCTCCTCTCCCTCCCTGCCGGCCAGGGAGGCTCCTCAGCTGCGTTGCTCGGCTGCCAATAAGAAGTCTGAGACCGACTGGGGGCGAATGTCCAACCAGACAGACAGCCTGCCTGCCGTCTATGTGCTCGCTCTTTCGCTCTTCTGTTCGTGCGCAGCCTCTGGAGCGCAGGGTGGCGAGGCTACTTGGTGCCATTGCACCGCCCTCGCGGCATCCCTTATTTTCAAATCCAAAAGTTTGAAAAAATCCCTTATTTTCAAATCCGAAAGTTGACAGCTATGCCCCCACCACACAGAAAATAACATGCCTGAGGCAGCCACCTCACCTTGCCTCATCAGCCCTAAAAGAGTCAGCAGGTTTTATGCAAATTCCTTCCCTGTGACCCGACAATTTCTTGCCCCTGCCTCTTTGGATGATGAGATTTTAATTTATTTCCTCTATCAAGAAGAAGATAAAGAGAAGAGATGGAAGCTTTCCTAATATCCCTGCTGGGAATGTTTCACTGTATTCTATGTTGGCATTTGTATCTGCATTGTTATGGGTGGCCCATTTGAGCACATGTTTTCCTGGTTCAGGTTGCAGTCTGCTGCTGTTGACAGATAACAACTGTGTTTCTTCGCCACACTGAATCATTTAATGGATGCCAGCTCATCAAAGGCTCTGGTCTCTAGAGCATCTGTCCCACCTGCTTCCTTGTCATAGGGCAGCATTGCTTTAAATCATGAGTAGCCAGTTGCCTAATAGGGTTGGGTGGGGAGGGAAGTTGCTGGAAGAGCAGGCTTCATTCAGAATGAAGATGTCTTGAAGGATAAGGTCTGCTTGAATCCAATTGCGCTAAAAATGAATGGATCAGAAGATGCTGGGGCTATAAAAGGAAACAGAGAAGCCTTTTGTTTGCATCTAAGCCATTTAAGAAGACTCTGTGAAAGCATGACTGCATGAATGCTAATGGTACATTTAAAAAGTGTTTTTATTGCAGAATCTGCCTTTCCTTGAAGCTCTTAAAGCTCTGATGCTACAGAGCAAAACTGGGGCAGTAAATGAAGAATCATAGCATGGAATTTTTAAAAAGCCGGCGTAACAACAACAGCCCCAGTCATGCTTATGATTAAGCCTTAAATGTAGTTTATGACTGTTTTGGATTACGCCATTCCAAATAGGGGAATGGATGCAGAAAGTAAGAAAAGTTTTTCTCTATAATGCAGCAAAATGCTTTTTCCCCTTGTGGATTTTTTCTTTTTCCTTGTGCAACCATGCTCATGCCCTTGAATATATCACATTTGCTACTTTTAAAAGCTCTTAAAATGTTCACCTTCCTATCGCTCCCCAGCCTTTGGTTCATAAGAGCTGGTATAACATCACAGCTGAACGACTGAGGTCTTTGGGCAGTCTTTGATTTGAATGCTGTTATGGACGGTGTCCCTCCACTCCAATGCCAACCCAGCAGAGTAGCTCACTAGCAGCAGATGACACGCCCTACTTCTTGCTCCTATCTGCCTATCCGTCACCTAGGGCAAGGTGTGCAGGATTCCCACTGCTTTATGGTGTTCTACTTGCGAGTACGGGGACGGCCAGCCAAGCTCCATGTCTCCTGCCTGGAAGCTTCACCCCCTTTTGACCTCCAGGGCACTTTAAACCAGGAGTGCAGTCCAACCAACGGGAGAGGGCAAACGGCCCTTAAGCACGTTCAGAAATCAGTCCAGCCCGAGAAGCCTAATTAAGCAGTTTATTTAAGTGGAGTAGTATTAATGAGTAGTAAAACCGGAATATTAGTCAGTGTAACCCTATGCTAGAGAATATAACAGCAAAACTTCCTCTTAAGGTCACTTCTGACCCTGGTAGTCTCTGGCGTTGGTTGCATGACAAGGGATTAAAGATAAAAGGGTTGTTGGCAACATTCTGTTTTTAAAGGCTCTTGACCTGGGTGGGCTCTGATTGACAGGTCACTCTGAGCAGCCAATCACAAGAGTTGCACATAGCCCAGAAAGTGGGTATAACACTTTTGGGGGACTAGAGGAAGAAACCCAAGTGACAGTGGCAAGGAGATGGGAGACTACCAGAGCCATAGGAGCCATTCCTAGAGGTCAAGGTCCCTAAACGGCCTTGGCTGGCCCAGTATACCTGAAGGAGCGTCTCCACCCCCGTTGTTCAGCCCAGATTCTGAGGTCCAGCTCTGAGGGCCTTCTGGCAGTTCCCTCACTGCGAGAAGTGGGGTTACAGGGAACCAGGCAGAGGGCCTTCTCGGTAGTGGCACCCTCCCGTCAGATGTCAAGGAAATAAACAACTACCTGACTTTTAGAAGACAGCCCTGTTTAGGGAAGTTTTTAATGTTTGAAGTTTTATTCTGTTTTTAATGTTCTGTTGAAAGCCACCCAGAGTGGCTGGGGAAACCCAGCAAGATGGGTGGGATAGAAATTTATGATGATGATGATGATGATGTCCCTTCGCCCCACCCCAATGAATATTTGAGGGGGCTGCCCCTCCACAAAGCTGATGGACAATGTCATTCAAGCGGTGTGCATGTGCCACATCTTGTGATCGATTATGAAGGGTGGGGCTTACTTCCCCCCAGTACTTTTTTTAAATAGAAAAATAGGTGCCAGTACTCTTTATGAAGTTGTTACAGTAAGTGCCGCACTTTTGACAACAAAAAAGAGGTGCCGGTAATGCATACACTTGAGTACCCCCTGAAAAAACTACTGCCTGCCCCCCATATTTTATTCAAGTTGGTACCCCTGATCAAAGCATTAGATCACAACCTTTCATCAGCTTGTGTGCGAAGTACGTTGTCTGTCTAACTTTAGGGAATGGAAGCTAAGTGACCTGGATTCTTATAATAGCTAATTATTTTCCTATTTGGGGTCCATACAATTGATTGTAGGAGACAGCTGCGACAATTAAAATGCTATGCCCTGAATCCAAATCAGGTTACAAGCACTTGGTTTCATTGCAGCTGAATCAATTGAATGATTTCAGGAAGGGAGGGAGGAAAGTAAACAAAAACACTGGGGGAACAGAAAGGAAGAGCTTTGAAAAAGTGGAATGGAGTTGATATCATGGACCAATGGACCCAAATGATAATACCGGTACTATGCCACACACATTGAAGAGCTAAGGGTGAAAGTTCTTGCCAGAGACTGCCTGTCTCTAATTAATTATACCACTCAACTGCAGTTCTGCAACCTGTATAACCTGCAGTTCTGTTGTCTGTTTTATTATATTAATTGGGTTTTCATACTGATTTTCAAAATTCTAAGCAAGTCACAGCTTACTTTAAATTAATAACTAACCATGACCATGAATTAAAGGAACAGGTGTTTTTCCACAGTAGCTGATTAATCACTGCTTGAGACTGGAAGAGTATATGAGAACAGATGGTAAGGATTTAAGCAAAAGGACAGATGCATTTATATTGAAGAGCTTGGAGGATAAATCTCTAAAATTCTTGTGGCAGACACAATCTTTGCTTTGTTTTCTTAAAATTGGCAATCCATTGCTATGTACAACTGGCAAGAGCGGTTGTCTTTGGAATCTTGCCTTTACAGATAGTTCATAAATCCTATTATACATAATTCTGTTAGTCCATTATGTATACAGCATATGTCTTCAGAGATGCCTCTCTCTGCAACTTTCATTAAAGGATCAACATAATAATGGTAGTTTTCAACATGCAAGTTCATTTGACAACTATTTTTCTGTGGAGCATTATTCACAAAAGTAACACAAGGCCAATTTGTTATATATTCTGGGCACAAACATGGGTGTCATGTGAAAATATGTTGGTTAGACATACACTTGATGGCAGTGAACTCATTACTGAGCTGATAGCTGATTCATGCATGTGTATTCATCAGTTGCAGCTAAGGATGGGGGAGAGATCTGACTCAGTCCACCTTTTAATTCAAGCCTAATTTGCATTCCCAAACCATATGGAAAACTAAACACAACTTTTCTCCAAAATTTGTATTCTCCAGATTTTGCAATGCAGTTCTCAAACAAAAAGTGTGCAAATATTACACGTATATTAGGAGTATGGAGTTGACTTTTGGGGAGCAGAGATGGCTAACTAGTTTTCGGCTGTCAGCACTCTGCCAGCAGAAATAATTATGATAGCCAAGATGAAGATCTTGGTGCCCTACTCCCTCTTTGAAGATAGGGAGATAAGGGATAACCTTACATGACCTGATGGAAGCCATTCATCACACCTGAGAGAATAAGTATTCAGATGCGGAGGAGGGTCTTAGAGCGAGGAACCCCCATTGTACCCAGACACCACACAATAGTTCTCAATGTTAGCCTTCAGAGCATCAGATCAGCAAAAACCTTCCTTATTTTAACTGTTTTTGAGATTGGAAGCAATTACGACTTGGGTGATCTATCTGCCAATTAATTATTACCCAGAAGGCAACTGGGCTGCTGGCATAGTAAGAGGCATTAATTAACAGGATGAAAACCAAAGCAAAAGGCTTAGCTTAATTACTGGTGATTAAGAAAGTTTACAAATGGATAAGGATGGTCTGGTTTGTCAGATACCTTCATCTTATATTACTTATAACTCTCCATCTGTGTGGTGCTAGTTATAAAAGTGAAACTGAATCCATTGGTGTGGGAACAGAATGCACTGTTTGCTTAAAGAGACAGACACAAGTTTTCAAGGCAGAGTGTTAAGGGGGAGACAAACCGAACCCAATATGAAAAAAACGCTGTTGAACGCCTCACTGATTGTTGGTATAATCTGGCAACTATTGGATGAGCAATTGAAAGAGCTCAGAGCTGAGATGCTAATCTGGGGAAACATAGTGTCCATATGTTGGGAATAGAATCAGCAGGATTTACTTCCAAGCAAAATGAAACACTGATTTCAGCAGAAGACATGCCAGGCTAAAATTTGCCCAAAGTGAGATGCTTAACTACAATTTCCCCACCTCGGTGAAAATACATCTACATTTGAGATGGCTAGGTACATGTTTTTGACACAGAATGTGCCAATTTTTATTTGGTCAATCTTTGTAGTTTCCAAAGTCTTTTTTACTGGGTGTTGAGAAAATTTCCATCCAGTTATAATATTGCATTGCTTTTACAGTGGTATCTCGTAGATACGAATGGGATCCATTCCGGAGCCCCGCTCGCATCCTGAGAAGTCCGCAACCCACAGCGCCGCTTCTGTGCATGCGCGGGTTGCGATTCGGCGTGTCTGCGCACGACGTCATTGCGCGAGTCTGCGCATGCGCAACCCGCCGAACCAGGAAGTAATCCGTTCCGTTACTTCCGGGTTTGGCGTGTTCATAACCCGTGCCGTTCGCAACCCGCAGCAAACACAACATGAGGTACGACTGTATTAAGTGTTTAAATGTTACAAGGCATACAAACCATATGGTAATACAAGGAGAGACTCAAAAAAGGGAAACACCTTAGGTATTTTAAAATTAAAGAGGGGCAAAATGAGATAAAATTTTAGCATTCTAATCTGTGTAAGGTACTCTGAGCCTTCTTGGGCTAAAGGCAGACTAAATCCAAATGAAAGTAAACATAGACCACTTCCAGATAAACCTGTTTTGAATTGTTACAATTATCCCTCACCTCAATATAATATTTTTAAAAAACTGATTATGGCAATATCCTGTACAGTCGTACCTCGTGTTACGAACGCTGCGTGTTGCGTTCGTCATGGGTTACGAACGCGCCGAACCCAGAAATACCGGAACAGGTTATTTCTGGGTTCGGTGGTTCGCACATGCGTCAAATGACGTCACGCGCATGCGCAGAAGCGCTGAATCGCGTTGCGCACATGCGTAGACGCGGCACTTCATGATACGGACTGCTCATAATGCGAAGGGGGCTCCGAAACGGATCCCGTTCGCATCCAGAGGTACCACTGTATTTTTTAAAAAGCCAAAACACTGGTGGGGCAGTATATTTTCCTAATAGCATGCCATGGATATATTTACTGCTAACAAGTCTTTCCAAAATGCCTGTCATTTTTTAATAAGTAGAATCTACTAAGACATTTCATTAAAATAAGGAAAGCGTTTCAGTCTCATCACACACTATTGTAATTTCTAAATCTTAAAAACAAGAAAAGTATATAGTTCTGTATTTTAGCCTCATTATTTTTAAACTTTATTAAAGGTTCTAGGAAAACACTATTTATGGACTGTACACATGTGTACACACACACACACACACAAAGTACGATGTAAGCTGAGCCCGCTAGTTTTATTAGCACTTCACAAGGGAAGCAGTGAATCATGAGGCACAATTTAAAACAACTCGTTATCTTGAGGGTAATGCGAAGTAAACGCAGTTTAGGGTTGCCATACTCCAGGTTACAAAAACCCGGACACATCTGGGGCACCCCCACCCACCATCTCCACCTCCCGCCCCCTCCCTGCCGCCAACACTTCCTCGCTCACCCCACTCCCATCTAACCTACAGTCATCCTCCTCCATAGTCCTCCGGGAACATTGGGAGAAGTGGAGCGGCACTCTGGGTGCTGCAACCCATGTGCTGCCTTCTGGAAGGCTGGGCCAGTGGCGAACGAAGCCGCTTGGCCGCCCAGAGCAGCAAAACCAGGGGCACCCCCCGGGGGCGGGGCACCGCTGCGGAGCGCGCATGCATCATATGGAGCGGTGCATGCGCGCTCCGCAGCGGCGGCGTGGCAAACCCCACGAGCAAGCCACGGAGCGAGGCAGCCTCGCTCCACAGCTTGCTCGCGGGGTTTGCCGCAGCGCCGAGCAGGTTTGCTGGGTCTGTTGCGCCGCCGCTCTGTAGCGCACATACGCATGCGCGCTACAGAGCGGGCGGAGGCGAGGGGCGGGCCAGGGACCTCCCTGGCCCGCCCCTCGCCTCCACCCCAGCCGGAAAAAGGAAAGCGCGCGCCGAGCAGGAAGGACGATACCTCATTTGCCCGCACAACCAGCAAAATGAAAAATGACAACATCTTCTGGGGAGAGCACTTAGAATTCTCTGGCCTTCCACCTGCCCACAGCATCACCACCCACATCTATAAAGATGTTAAAAAGAAAAAGGACAAGAACAACTATGTGGGTCTGGTGAACATCCCCATCGCTGCTGTGACTGGCCGGCAATTCGTGGAGAAGTGGTATGCCATCAGCACTCCCACGCCTAATAAAGGGAAGACAGGTCCATCCATACGGATAAAGTGCCGTTACCAGACTATTACCATCCTCCCTATGGAGCAATACAAAGAATTCACTGAATTTGTGACCAACAACTACGCAATGTTATGCTCTGTTCTGGAGCCAGTCATCAGTGTCCGGAACAAAGAGGAGATGGCCTGTGCTTTAGTGCACATTCTTCAGAGCACTGGCAGAGCCAAGGTAAGAACATGCAAAGCTCTTGCCCCTGTGTCGCTCCTGATTTTTAGTGCTATTGAAAGATGGTGGCAGATTGGGTTCTGCCAAGTAATTAAACTGAAAAAGGACAACAACTATAATAAAAAATAAAAAAATTCCTTCCAGTAGCACCTTAGAGACCAACTAAGTTTGTTATTGGTATGAGCTTTTGTGTGCATGCACACAAAAGCTCATACCAATAACAAACTTAGTTGGTCTCTAAGGTGCTACTGGAAGGAATTTTTTTATTTTTTATTTTGTTTCGACTACGGCAAACCAACACAGCTACCTATCTGTAACAAGAACAACTAGGTGGGTCTGGTCAACATCCCCATAGCTGCTGTGACTGGTCGGCAATTCGTGGAGAAGTGGTACCCCATCAGCACTCCCACGCCTAAGACAGGGAAGACAGGTCCATCCATCCGGGTCAAGTCTCGCTATCTGTCCATCAGGATCCTTCCCACAAGACGGAACTCGGCCTCCTCCTCCTTTTTGTTGTTTCTCTCCCCAGCTTCCTTCTAAATGCACGCTCAACATCTGCAGGAAGAAAAGTGAAGCTCAGTTTCAAAGGAAGGTATAAGAAACAAGGCTAAGGGCGAGCTCATAGCTTAGCTGAGAAAGACCTCGGCAAGGTCTGGAACACACACAAAAATTAAAATAAACGTTTTTAATAAACATTCACAAATTTATTAGTAGAACATATGATAAAGTAATGTTACGTAAAAAATTATAACATGCAGAAAACAATATGTACAAATAAATGGGAGAGGGGAGCTGAGGGAAGTCTCGGGAGGGGAGGAGGGGGAACAAAATGGGGGAAAATGTAATTGATTATATTGAGTGATAATTTGTTTTGATAAGTCTGCTTAATAATTTTTTTATTAAAAAAACCTAAAATAAACGATTTTTTATACAAAGGGACTCATTACCAAGCTTAAAACCATGGAGAGACCTGGTCTGAATAGAGACATTGGATTCTTATCTCATTATACATGACAAAGCTATTTTTAACCTTCTCACCCCTTGCTTTTTCCTGTAAGACTAATTGCAGTCGTTAACAGTCGCCAACAGGTTTACCACAGCTATCAGCCTTTCACCCATTCCCCTCTGAGTAATACCCCTCCCATCCTCTCACTATATATAAGGGTCTGGTGACTTCTGTTTCAGTGTATCTGAAGAAGAGTGCATGCACACGAAAGCTCATACCAAGAACAAACTTAGTTGGTCTCTAAGGTGCTACTGGAAGGAATTTTTATTATTTTTTATTTTGTTTTATACAAAGGGAGTTTATAAACCCGGACACATCGGGGGGCACCCCCACACCCCTCCGTCCCCCATCTAACCTACCTTTCTCCAGTCCTCATCCTCCTCCGCAGCCCTCCGGGAGAAGCGGCGCGGCCATCCGAAGGGAGCGCCGGGCCTCCGCTGCTTCTCTCTCTCCCGGACCGTTGGCGGCGGCCATTGTGACAGTTAGCTCCTTGCGGTGGGGTGGGAGCTCTCTCGCGGGAGCGACCAATCGGAGCCCGCTTTTCACTAACGCTCGCGCTCACAGCCTCTTAAAGGGGCCTAACACGGGCTGGGCAAGTTCGCGCCTGCGCGCTGCTTCCTTCCCTTTCTCCCGCCCGGCTTTTCCCCCATCCACCAGAATTCCAGGAGGGAAAGACGCGCGAGCGCGCGCATGCGTCCCTCTCTTTCCCTCCCCCTCCCCCTCCTATCTTGCGCGGGCGCGAGCGTGCGTGCGCGTGCGTCGGGAGACGCCACCTCCTCCTCCTCCCTCCCCTCAGAGGATAAGCGGCCGCCGGTGCTGAATGAGAGCGGCTGAAGCGAGCGGGGCTGAAGCGGGCGAGGAAGGGAGGGAGGGAGGCGGCTAAGCTCGGGCCGGGCAGCTCGTCTTCCTCGCCGCGTTCCGCGTCCGCTCTGCCCGCTCCTCTGGCGCCCCGCGTCTCGTCAGCAGGTGAGTCGAGGGGAGCCGCGGAATAGGCGGCGGCGGCTGCTCGGGCACCGGCGGCGTGTGGGCGAGCAGCGCCTTGCCTCAGCCGGCCCCGAGGCCCGCAGGGATGGCGAGGCGGCTGCTGCTGCTACTGCCGACGCCCACGGCTCCGGCGGCGGCGCCCGCTCTCCTCCCCCTCCTCCCCCTCTCCGTCGTCCCCTTTCGCCTCCATGCCGGGCGGGGGTCTCCTTCCCGCCGAGTCCGGGAAGTCTCCCTTCCTCGCTGCGCCTCCATTGAACTCCTCCATTCCGCCCAGCCACCCATTGGGTTCCTGTGTCGCGCCACCTCTCTGTCACCCACCCACCCATTATTTGCCCAGCGAGCGCATGCTCTTCTTGCAGCGCCTCGGGGCCGGGCGGGGGGCGGCGGCGAAGAAGAGGGTGGCTGGGGTCTTTGAGGAACTTCCCACGCCTCGCTTGGATCTTGTGTTCCGTCGTATCTGACTTGACCACATTGCGAAGTTTATTCGAGCTCTCTCCCTCCCATCAGCCGAGGTGCACAAGTCCAGAGCGAGTGTTGAGTCGCTTCCCTTGCACGCCTATGCGAAGCCTTATCAAGCGAAAATGAAAAAATTCCTTCCAGTAGCACCTTAGAGATCAACTAAGTTTGTTCTTGGTATGAGGTTTCGTGTGCATGCACACGAAACCTCATACCAAGAACAAACTTAGTTGGTCTCTAAGGTGCTACTGGAAGGAATTTTTTTTATTTTGTTTTGACTATGACAGACCAACACGGCTATCTACCTGCAAGCGAAAATGGTTACAGCAAAGAGGCTTGGGACTCGTTGAACTCCAGTTTAGGGTTACACTGGCAAATTCTTGGTTCGGTTCTGTGTGCTTTTCTACTCTATGTACTTTTACATTGGGTGGGTTGTTGGCCTTGCTGGGTTTGGCCAAAAATCTAACGCAACCAACAATCCTGTTTTCTATGTACTGAGGATGCATGTATAAAATAAACACATTTGTGCATGCTACCTACTCACTCACCCACCCACTTAGGTGCCCTGTCATGCATCTGATAAACTGGACTCTGGCCTATGAAATCTTAGGCCAGAATGAATTGATTCGCCTTTAAGATGCCAGAGGAATCTCTTACCCACATTCTGTTGCTGTTTTCCTTGCTCTGTTTTGGAGCAGCGTTACAGTTTGCCTTCCCTTAATCTGTGTTTACAGCATACATGTGCATGCCTGGAGCTTTCTCTATTCTGCATGGACTAGCAGGCTTGCTAGTTCTCTCCTCTCCTTACCATGAGACATTGTCATTCCTATTCCTGAGCTTGAGGCGAGTCACAGCTGATCATCCGTGTTAACTATGTAGGAGGTGAGGGGTTTGGATATGTCATGATAGGAGTGCAGCCTCCATCCAACCCTCCATGGAAACATTGACCAAAAGAGTATTGCCATGCCTTTCGAAGGCAGAGTAACTAGTGGGATTTAGAAGCCATTCCAATTTCTCTAAGCTATTTGCTGTGCAGTAGCTATTTTTACTAGAGGATAATTTTGAATAAGAAGCGGTGAATGGTCAATCCCTGCTCAGTTGCTGTCTTGTCAAAGTTCACTTGAAGGGAAGTGCACCGAATGTATTACAAGTGCTCCTTCTGTTTTGGCAGCTGTGGGGTCTTCGTTGTATTACTGAGGGTTGGATTTGTTGCAGGGACCACAAGTTGCTAATACGTAAGAGACAGCTGTAGCTGTAGTCAGGAAAATAGAAAAGAGAGAACTATTACATTTTTTTTTGTTTTGGAGTTATGTTTTGCAGTAGGGAATTCTAAACGAATTTCCCACTGGAGCTTCCTATGACATTGATTTGGTGCCTTGACACCTCGCTTTTGAAGTGTAGGACACAAAACACCAGGTGAAAACAATATGTTGCACTTGATTTGGCACATACTTATCCTGAAGAAATTGCCTCCACTTAATTTTGATTCACCTCGTTTTGCCAAGTAGATTACCAGGTGGAGCCTTGTTCACTCTGGCTGCCAAACAGCTTTTTAGGTCAGTTGTCCTTAACTGGTACTGGAGAGACCCCAAAATACCATGTAGAACACATTGCTTTGTCAACAAAACCTTTTTCTTCCAAAAAGTACCACCATTTTGTTTTTTTCTCTGCATAACTGCACAGTAAAAGAGCAAGGTGTTAACAAGAGGGCCTGTTGGAACAGAAGCCATGTTTGGTTCTGCGCTTTTGGTGTGTGGGTTGTCTGGTTGGTTATACAGGCAGCGCAGCATGAAAATGAGCACTCTCAAAATACAGGGCAACTAACTATTAGTGGGTTTTTGTACACCCCTTCCCACGAGTATTGCTTCATTATTTTGGTATTTTTAATGGAATTTATATGAAATATTAATGTATTATATGATTATATGATTCCCCTGGTATTTATATATATATTTTCTTTTTCTATCAGATGCTTAGAGACCTTTGGGTGACAAGCAACTAATAAGTCTTATAAATGAAATGTAGTGGAGCTGAGCAGCCACAGAGAGCAATGGAGATAATGTAGGCTCTTGAGACATTAGCAGTAGTTGTTCTGAAGGCTGAAGATTAGCCCACTAGACCTCTATCTTTCACACAATAAGCAGGATGTGTGAAGTATGGGAGGACAGTGGCTTCTCCTCAAGCATGTGCTCTTTAATGCACCAGAGTGATAAGCTTGAATTTCCTGAATTTCAGTGCATGTGTCAGGACAGAGTGTTGTTTTTAAAGTATATGCTGTAGTCCTTTCAGTAAAATAGTCCCAGAGTGATATTACTTTTAGTGATTGAATGCAGAACCACAAAATACAGTAATAGTTATTCCATATTAAATAATACAGAATAATGGAATGTGGTTCTGTGTAGGTGCCCTTTATATTTTCTTCTTTCTCACTTGGTGATTGTGTTATTGTGTGTGACTAGCGGTAGCGGTGTAAAAATTCTACCCACAGCAGTGGACGTGGTTGTAACAGAACTCCTTGTCCCAGTATAGAGTGAGAAATACAGTACCGTACATACAGGATAGAAAGCAAAATTCAGCATGGATGAGAACTGGTCATGTGTGCTTTCAGTGATGTTTATATGTATGCATTGGGTGCCTGAGGTGAATGAACAGGTTTGAACATACCACTATAGGGAAAATGCATCAATTGAAACTTGGCATCAGTGGAACTTGCATCTTTGTGTGGGAATATTGGGGCTTGTGCTTTTGTGACTGGGATCATGAGGTACATGCAAAATATATCTGGGTTTGGATTAAAGTATCCTTATTTGAGAACCTGGTGCAGCTCCCTCCCTCTGTGGGAAAGGCACCAGGAATTGCCACCCACCTGCATATTGGCACAGGTAGACAACAGCCTTCTCTTTCTGTTCAGACTGGTAAGGTAAAGGAGCCCTGGATGGTTAAGTCCCGGTGCTCATCTCGCTTTCAGACCAAGGGAGCCGGTGTTTGTCTGCAGACAGCTTTCTGGGTCGTGAAGCAGGTGCACCAAGGTTACAGTTCTGACAGCGAGGAAAAAAGCATGGATGAGAATGCAAACTGGAGCTCGGCACCAGTTTCAGTGTCATCATCCACCCCTTCCCATATTGTGACTAGGAAAAGATGCTGAGGAGCTGTTACCTAGTGCTTTTCAAAAGCAGAGACCAGCCAGGTTGGAGAGAATTGAAGTTGTGCAAATGCCTGTGCATCATCAAAAGGGGGAAAGGCTACTTTGAAGGGTACTACTGGGAAATTTGGATCACTGTGTTTCCACTAGAAGCAGCAAGCAGCTTGCATAGTGGGCAAAGAAACATTCATTGGAGTAGTGCCTTTGGGCATGACCCCCAAATCTGCCATTCATTGCTGCTGTCTCAGGAAAGGCATTCTTCTGCAAAGGGCATCACAGTTTCCACAGAAAATGACCACCACGGCAGGAGTGCTGCTGCTCATGTTGAATTGTCTTCACTGACAATGCTACTTAATGGCATCACAGAACCAGTGCTTCCCATGATCACTACTGCTTCTAAACTCTTCTCCTGTGCTGTCTTCCATGGCCTCTTGGTCTACATTTTGTTTTGGTTCAGTCTTCCTGTTGTCTCCTAACTCTTAGTCTGTCTACACCAGCACAACCAGCCAGTCTTGCAAACCCCACAGATCACAGAGGGCTGAGAATGGTGCATTTTAAGAACTAGCAGGGTGGTGGAGTGTGTGTAAATATTGAGCTGAACTGGGGTATTTGAATTCTTAACAATTTGGTACAGTTGCAGTTTGCCGTTCCAGTTCTAATATAATAAATACAAAAATGAGTTTCTCTGCATTCTCCTATTAGCAGCTTTAAAAAAACCAGTTCACAAAACTTCACCCTTAATTCTGAAGATGGTTTCATGGTTCAAATTGGGAGGTATAAATAAGATGTGACTATTTGGAGACTATGATATTGCTTGATTGATGCTACACCATAATAGTAGAGTATTCTAGTTCGGTTGCAATAACCAACCACCATTGGAAAGGGATCTATAGGCTTTACATTGTTCTTAACGTAGCTCTGAAAAGTTTGTACAGAAGGGATGAGCTCTGTGAGTATGTATTTATTTATGTGATTGTATATAAAGTTGTGTCAACACAAGAATGGGTTATCAAGAGGCATGGCCTCCTAAGGCACTGGTCTCCCATCACCCCAAGCCAGTGGTCAGGGATGATGGGAGTTGGGAGACCTGCAACATCTGGAGGGCCACAGGTTTCCCACTCCTGCCCTAAAGTAAGATTATGGTTCAAAATATATAATTGGTTTGTATGGTTACCCCATCAAATATAAATTGTTAGTGTAAGCTAGCCTGACAATTTAAGGTGTTAGCATTGTTGGGAAAAAAGTTATTTATACCCCCAATTTAAATAGTGTTTTATGGCATAAGTCAACCTGGTGCCATTTGGATGTTTTGGACTAGACCAGGGGTCGGCAACCCGCGGCTCCGGAGCCGCATGTGGCTCTTTTACACCTTTGCCGCGGCTCCGGGCGCTGTACTGGCTGTGACATCGCCCTGCGCCCCGTCGCTCTCAGGCTCCCCTTTTGCGCGCGGCAACGCTCTTTTCCTAGAAAAAAGCTGCCGTGAGTCAGGCGCTCCCCCCCCCCACTGATCAGCGCAAGGGCGACTCCGTGGCGATGACTGGGCTCTGCCGCTTCAAGACACACACGCACTGGCCAGCCTAGCTAAGCGAAAGAAACAACAACAAGCCCCCTGCAACCCCTCACCACCCAGCTGGCGTGTGTGTGTGGGCTGGAGCCGCTCTCTGGCAGGGCTCTTCCCCTCCCCATTCTGCAGAGCTTTCTTCCTTCTCTCTCCCTCCCCCCGCGCTTGCTACGTATCCCCCCATTCAGCAAAGCGGAGGCTAAGCTGCGCGAGGGGAGCTGCGCGCGACGTGCCTTGCCTGTGTGTGCGCGCAAGGCTTTCTCTCTCTCTCTCTCTCTCTCAGGGTAGAGAGGAAAAGCCCATGGCGGGCGACGTGCCTTGCCTGTGTGTGTGCACGAGGCTTTCTCCCTCCCTCCCTCTCTCACCCTCGCAGCAACGCAGGGTAGAGAGGAAAAGCCCACACTTAGAATCCTCTATATGGCACCCAGCCCTGCTCTTGGGCAAACCTAACCCTGCTCTGATCCACTGCGCTGGGAGGGCAGCAGGAACCTACTGGTTTTTTTCTTTCCAAAAAGAAAAAAAGCACCACCCATTGCTCTCCAAACACCAAAAATCCTGCACAAATGGCCCAGCCCACAAATACACTCCTTCCAAAAGAGTGTTAAAGGATGCAAAGCATGCCACAAATTTGTATAGTAAGTCATTAATGGATGCCAGAGAGCCAAAAGACTGAACCTGATCAACCCCCCATGAAGAATTGAATATTTTTTATTAAAGATTTTCTTGAATTACAGAGGTGTGTAAATCATATTTCCCCCCTCTAACATTTTAACAAATCAGTTTTGGTTATTGAGACATTGGGAAGAAAAGGGGGGAAGAGGAGGGTGGGATGAGGAGATGGATGAGGTAAGAAACAATATATAAGCATTAAGGTAAGAAACAATATATGCAGTGTTATATTTGTTTTAAATGTCGCAATGGTTTTGCGGCTCCCAGTTTTTTTTTCTCTTCGGAAACGGGTCCAAGTGGCTCTTTTTGTCTTAAAGGTTGCAGACCCCTGGACTAGACCTTCCATAAACCCCAGCTAGCACACAGCACATTGAATTGGACAGGAAGAGGTTTACAATCTGTAGAAACCTAATAGGGCTAAATGATGATAAACATTTACCTCTGGGGGGCACTGCTTTCTAGGACAACGTTGGCACTTGGATACAACCTTTGCTCTTTAATGTTTAAAATTGCCATTCTACATGTAAATAAGGTTTGCTTTTGGGAGATAGGAGGTACATTTGAACAGACAATGTCCTCGATTTAGCCCATTCTAATCAGAGTATCAGGGGATTTAATTTCTACTTAAAGTGAAAGTACAAAGTCAGGGTTAACAAATATCCAGACCATAAGAAATAAATGCTGTGTTAATTTAATAGCTGACAAGTTGCTGTAGGGCAATGTTTCCATGGAGGAGCCTTTTGTAACGTGTAATTCAATTTATAAACACTTCTTATTGGTCTGCGAGAGTAAGTTGATTTTCTAAGGGAAAGTATGTCAAGCCTCGAGTACTCACTGAGCTGTGATACAGTAATTGAAATTAATAACTTCCTATAATATCATTGACTGCTTTTTATTGTTTCACTTCCAAAACAACAAATCCAGAAAAATTTGGAGAGAATCTGAGGAGATGAGTATTTGTGTATGTGTACTTTTTGGAAGGAGACATTTCTGTGATGCCAAAGGTATAATTATGAAAGATGGAGATAGTACATAAGCTAATCTTTGTTTTCATAGATACCAGTGCAGACTATAAGATTTCAACTGCCTCCACAGTTTTCGGAGGCAGAGGGAGGATTTGTTTTCCTTCCCCATTAACCTTTTAATTTCTTGCTGGTTGTAAGACAGAATGCAGTAGTTCCCCTTTGCAACCTAGTCTTTGTTATTACAATACATTTCCTGACGTAGAAAAGACAATATGTGTTTGAACGGTCACATCTTTTCCTCTTCTGCCTTGTCCAGTGTGGTTTCTATAATCTTTCTTCCTTTGGAGTATTTGTTTTCTTAGTTCTTCACCTCATTGGGAAGCTTTGTTTTTCCACAGACTTTATGAAAGTAATGACTTCTATATCATGATTGTGCAGGAAATTAATTAGAATTTGCCAGTGCCTCATATAAATCAAGAGATTATAGAAGTACTCATTAGATCTAAGATTCTAGCCTTGCTGACCTAAAGGGGGAACTGTCCTATTTTTGCCCTGAATCAAGTAGCCAGTATCCAGGTCTAGCTGTAAATATCCTGAACCAGCTCTTAAAACAAGCAAACAAAAAACGGGGGGATAAATCGATGTGTGTGTGTGTGTGTGTGTGTGTGTACTTGTGTGTGTACTTGGAATCCCTAAGGGTATCCAAGGAGCATAAAATAGATTGGATATCCTTCTCTGACACTAGACTTTCCCCTGCCCTCCACTGTCACAGAAACCCCTGAATCCCTGACCTGACACCTGAGCTCTGACCTCACGAGCCAAAAAGTGCATCCTGGGGATGACTTGGAAGCAGCTTGGATCTGAAGCTGTCCCAATCCCCTGATATACCCCTAAAGCAAAGATTTAGACCAGTAATTTACTTCTCGTTTTTCTCAATTAGAAGGGAAATGTTTAAAGAGAAGATGGAGTGCAATAATGCTATCCCAACATAACTGCATATTGTTGTGTGACAACATGGCATCAGAAATCACCCTGTGTTCTGGTGGCTTGCGATTTTTATCCAGCAATGTATGTTGATGTATGTGTTTATGCACTTGTCTTCAGAGTAGAGAACAAACACAGTTGAGGCAGTCCAAGTGCATGTGCAAATTCACCATTAGCTTGTATCCAGGTGGGAGTTAGTGTTTGGTTTGTATATACAGTGGACCCTCGACTTACGATGGTAATCCGTTCCGACGGGAGCGTCGGAACTCGAAAAAATCGCAAGTCGAGTCCCCATAGGAATGCATTGGGGAGAAAAAATTTGTACGTCGGAAAAAACCCTATCTAAACATCGTAACTCGAAACAGAAGTCGAAAAAATTCGGAAGCGTGCGGCCCCTTTGATCCCTCGTAACTCGGAAAATACGGAAGTCGGGGCATTCGTAAGTCGAGGGATCACTGTACATCTTGATTCAAGTTGGAATAATAATAATAATAATAATAATAATAATAATAATTTATTATTTATACCCCGCCCATCTGGCTGGGTTTCCCCAGCCACTCTGGGCGGCTTTCAACAGAACATTAAAATACAACAGTCTATTAAGCATTAAAAGCCTCCCTAAACAGGGCTGCCTTCAGATGTCTTCTAAAGGTCTGGTAGTTGTTGTTCTCTTTGACATCTGAAGGGAGGGCGTTCCACAGGGCGGGTGCCACTATCGAGAAGGCCCTCTGCCTGGTTCCCTGTAACTTGGCTTCTCGTAGTGAGGGAACCGCCAGAAGGCCCTCGGCACTGGATCTCAGTGTCCGGGCTGAACGGAATGGATTGTTGGCTATGTAAAAAGTATTTTGCTCCACCTGATCTGTCAACGTGTCTTTTTCTTTGACTCACCAGGATGCAGTGACAGATCTAGACAGAAAAACAAAACTGAGGTGGATCTCCAAAGATGTTGTGGATTAGGTCATTTCTCAGAATTTTTTTATTGTTATGGAAAAGGATGAAATGATCCACAGAAAAATGATCCACAAATAATCCATTAAGCAAATAAAACAATAAATATCATTTGATATAGTACATTGCTTGAGAAAAATAAGAATATGGGCAAAGTTCTTAATTTTACAAAACCAATAAACTGTAGGACTGAGCATGATTCTGTTCTTTATCATTCCAGTATATAATGAACATATACCATTATGCAATAAAGCTTTTATTACCCCATCTGCTCTCTCTTTTCTTAACAATATCTATAAGCTTAAATATATGCACCTCATTCCAGATTATTTATTTATTGCATTTATATCCTAACTTTTCTCCAAGGAACTCATGGTGTCATACACAGTTATCTCCCTCTTCATTTAATCGCCACAACAAGGTTAGGTGTAGGTTAGGCAGTGACTGGCTCAAGTGACCCAGTGAGCTTCCTTGCTGTGCGTGGATTCAAACTCTGGTCTCTCAGGTGCAGTACTAGTCCCACACCCTAAACATCTAAACTTCCATGAACTCTCTCTCTGTTTAGTAGCTAATTGGCATTTTAGCTGTTGCTTGTAGATGGATAATCATCCTTCAGCATCTCATGTATTATATTGCCAGATCACTGTATCCTGTCATTTCTCTAATACTCTAAAATTACTTCCCAGTACCTCTTTGGTTTTTCACACAGCCCCCAGAATATGTGCAATATCTCCTCTTGTGTTTATGCCCTCCTACACCATCACCTTCTGGGTATATTTGGATTAATCTGGGTGTTAAATACCACCTTAGGTCAGGGGACCCTCTGGGTCAGATTGGGAGTGGGTACAGCAAGAAGAAAGAGAACAGGAAGGGGAAGTCATTTTGGGAGCAGAGGTCCATTCACATGATGTTGGTTATTGCCCATGGTTTCTATTGGAGCTATAAAAAGGTAAAGGTAAAGGACCCCTGACAGTTAAGTCCAGTCACGAACGACTCTGGGGTTGCAGCACTTTACTGGCCGAGAGAGCCGGCGTACAGCTTCCAGGTCATGTGGCCAGCATGACTAAGCCACTTCTGGCGAAACCAGAGCAGCGCCCGGAAACGCCATTTACCTTCCCACTGGAGCGGTACCTATTAATCTACTTGTACTTTTTGACGTGCTTTCGAACTGCTAGGTTGGCAGGAGCTGGGACCGAGCAACGGGAGCTCACCCCGTCACAGGGATTCGAACCGCCAACCTTCCAATCGGCGAACCCAAGGCTCAGTGGTTTAGACCACAGCGCCACCCGTGTCCCATTGGAGCTATAGCCCATGTCTATTTCCATCTTTATTATTACATTTATATCCAGCATTTCCTCCAAGAAGCTGAAGATGGTGTGCATGCTCCCTACCCATTTTATCCTCATAAACAACTTTGTGAAGTAGGTTAGGCTAAAAGATGGCTGGTCTAAGTTCAACCAGAGCAGAATTCACCTAAAGCAGCCATGTCCAAAGTCCGTTTCAGGGGCCTCATCTGGCCTGCCCGTCGGTTTAATCCGGCCCCTGTGGCAGTTCATTTCCTGGGGTAAAATCCTAAAGAAACCTCAACAACTTCAGCCCTAAAAAAGCCCTTCACTTCATCAAATCTGGCCCTCTTTGAAAAAAGCTTGGACAGCACTGACCTAAAGAGACCCATCTGCTGTGCAGAAGGACTTCTGCTTAAGCAACAGGGCTTTTTACTCTCCACAGCCACAACACCCCATTAAATTGGCTTGGAGTGGAAAACTCAAGAATAGCATGAGTGGGGAGGAAACGGGATTGTTCATCCACAAGCATTTCAGCTTGCCCAGCGGAGTGATCGCCTTAGTCTGATGTTGCAAAATTCTATTTTCATTTGCCTTGGTAAGAACTTTACCAACTATCTAGTTACTTTAATTTTATTAATATTTTAAACATTTTCTTTGGGAGGCATTTTGCTTCTCTGCTTCATATTAATACTCCATACGACTCTGAGTTAGGAAATAGTCCAGAGCTAGGTTTTCTTTATACTAGACCAGGGATGGGGAAGGGGTTTCAGCCAGTGATGGAAGGGGTTGGAGACAAAAGAGGACAGAGTATCAGGAGGTTTTTAAGGCTTGGTGTTTTTATTATGTTTTTAGCTATGTTGTAAGGCGCCCAGAGTGACTGGGGAAAACCAGCCAGATGGGCGGGGTATAAATAATAAAATTATTATTGTTATTATGAATGAACCTTTTTCTTTGCTAGTAAGCTAGTTTCTGCACAGACACACCCACCCACTCACTCACTCACTATCTGTCCTCCATCCATCCAGGCAAGCAAAATGCATTATCAAAGTTCAAGGACACATTCCAGCAAGGCAAAAACACTCTAGGATAGTTTTGCTGAGGTTCCCCAACCCTGTACTTGTTTTAGATTTTCTGTTGCATTGTTTAAAAAAAAGTCACTGTCTCTTTTTGTACAGAACCACACAGCATTTTAAATGTGCTGATTATGCCTTGTTTCATTACTGAAGCTTCATTACTGAACCCCCACTGTTCAGCCCGGACACTGAGATCCAGCGCCGAGGGCCTTCTGGCGGTTCCCTCACTCCGAGAAGCGAAGCTACAGGGAACCAGGCAGAGGGCCTTCTCGGTTTTGGCGCCCGCCCTGTGGAACGCCCTCCCATCAGAGGTCAAAGCAATAAACAACCACATGACCTTTAGAAAACACCTGAAGGCAGCCCTGTTCAGGGAAGCTTTTAATCTGTGATATTTTAATGTTTTGTTTTTTAATATTTGCTGGAAGCCGCCCAGGGTGGCTGGGGAGACCCAGCCAGATGGGCGGGGTACAAATAATAAATTATTATTATTATATATTATGCATAAACCAGGTTGTCATATGATTTAGCATTGCAGCTAGATAATTGCATTTATTGTTTTGAAATCCTAAGCCTTCTGCTCTTTTTGGTTTGTAAAGTGTTTTGGGTGCTAACCTTGGTCTTTTCCCAGACCAAAAGAAATCAAGTAAATTTTGCCAGTTATTAAAAATTTGGAAAGATACCAGCAGTGGAATGAATATCAGCTGTAAAACTGGTAGTCATCTATCAATATCTTTGTCTTTTCATATAAACTGTCATGGTTAATTTTGACCATGTAGTTTACATTATAATATATCCTAATTACTAAATATGACAGATCTTTGGAGAATTAGATATTGTCTGAAATCATAGCTTTTTTTTGTAGGTTAACCCCCCCCCCCACTCATTCTGATTTTTAAAGGTTTACCCTGTATCCTGAAGTATTTCAGAATTTGTATTATAAAGTTTAAGGTAAAAATGTTTCTGGGTTCATTTAATAACAGTAACCTTTGGGGATGGGGTAGTTCATATTTGTCTTTGGCATTCCGAGGATTGTTTATAAAAGAGAGGGGGGGAATCAAATATAATAAAGCAATGAAATAACAGCATAGCACAGGATAAAAACTCCAGTGAATCAAATTCTCTAACTTCCCCAGTAGCAATTCATATGCTTTAAAAGTTCAGTGAAGAGATCTCTTTCAACAACATCAGATGCTGGCATTAGGAAGTAGTATTTCTTTGGTATTCAAGTTATTAAGTTCAAAGGGCCAACTCATACTACACAGAACTGGGAAAGTAATGTCAGAACAAGCATTTAGAGGCCCCAGTGTTCCAGACAGAAACTTTAGCTTTTCAGTCCCATCCTGTCCCCTTTGCCTCTCTTTTGCTGATTGGCTGCAACAATTTCAGGAAGAAACCATCGAGAGAGGGGTGAAAGAAAACAGACAAATCCTACAGTAGAAATGTTTCCATAGGAAACAGTGGAAATTGTGGACTCGTTATGCAAATACTCACCTAACAAATGTAAGCAGGACCTGGGTGTATATACATCCATGTTTTGTGTCATGTATGTATAAGAAGGAGTTTCATCAACACTGGGAGCTGTGCTAATTAAAAAGCAGAAATTTACTATAAAATCTAAGTTGATCAGAATGAGGAACAATCTTTTTTGCAGTTGCTAGTGCAACTAAAAGCACTGTTTGCGCTGTAGGAGATGGATAAACATAGATGACCAAACCTCTCTGATGAATATCAGTTACTTTAAAACTGTCAACCTGCCCTTGAGTTAAGATCTTAGAGGGAAGCCCTGTTGAGCTTGTTGCAATTGCATGAGATCTGCTACATAGCCACTAGGGAAAGGGTTTTCTCTCGGTTGGTGCCCTGGTTGTGGAATTCCCTTCCCTCTTGAGTTTTCGTTGCCCGCTCAAAATATATTTGCTTGCTCAGGCATTTGCTGTTTAGGTGGCTATTGTTTGATTTTGTTTTAATTACCGTTTTATCTGTTCAGGGTGGTTTGTCTGTGCTTGCCCTGTGAATTTGGTCTTGATGAAACTATGATGTGTTTTTATGGGTTTTACTCTACCCCAACCTGGGATTTTTCGTTGATGAAGGGTAGGTTTAAAATGTTTTTACTGCCAGCTTTCCCTTGTCTTTACATTTTTATTATGTTGGACCTATGTTTTATTTGGAGACTGTAGGCCTGTTTCTTTAGGCATATTTACAAACTACCGGTATTCAACCTCTCAAACATATGGATAAAAATACATCATTAAGAAAAAGAGCTGACAGCATTTGTTTATGGTAGTGTTTTGCTGGCTTAATTTAAACCCTATTCAAACTAGGGTTTTCAATTTTGGTTGGGAGAACAAATGCAAACCATGGTTTGCCTAAAAACCTGACAGCTAGGGAGGGAACTGGAACACAGAAGAGGGAGGAGGACATGAGTTTGCTCAAATAGTTGAGATTTTTACAGGGGGTTGGACTAGATGACCCTCCAATTCTATGCTTCTATGATATATTTAAACCTGCATTGTTTATTGTGTAGAAAACTAAAACTATGACAGTAATTGGTTACACTCAGTTGAATGCAACCTCGGGAGAAAGTGTATACAGTATAGATCAGGGGTCAGCAACCCGCGGCTCCGGAGCCGCATGTGGCTCTTTTACACCTTTGCCGCGGCTCCGGGCGCTGTACTGGCTGTGAGGCTGACTTGCCTCTCTTGCTGCCTTAGGGCGCTGACTTGCCTCTCTTGCTGCCTTAGTGATCAGCACAAAAAGCTCAACAACTCGTCTTTCTCCCCCTCCCAAAATCTCAATGACAATGGGCAATTGCAGGGAGAACTCCTTCCCTCTTGACGACACACAGCTGGTCACTGTGTGTGTGTGTGTGTGTGTGTGTGTGTGTGTGTGTGTGTGTGTGTTGCACGGGCTGTTTCCCCCCTCCCTCATGCCGATGGGATTCATCGTTGCAAGGGAGCTTGGGAAACTGAGTTCCCAGTAGTTCCTTTGTGAGGGCTGAGGATCCTGAGAAACTTCTTCAGTAATCAAAGAATTCAGGATTTAGTGTGCTCTTGCTAAAGTTTCCAGTGCTACTGCTTACAAAATTAATTAAAATGAATAAATAATTTTTAAAAAAATAATCATTGTGCATTTTAAGTTATCAAAGAGAGTAATTGAGTTTATGTGCAGCTTTGGTTGTGCCGTTGCAGGGGATAACAGCTTTTTTTTTAAGTTCAGTTCATATATATATATATATATATATATATATATATATATATATATATATATATATATATATATATATATATATATATATATAAAATAAATGTTCATAAGTGTACCAAGCAAACAAGGGCACATGTTTGAAGCAGCACAAGAAGAACCATTTTTTTTTCACTCCTAAACTGACAAGCTGTTTCTCTGCAAGGAAGGGAAGGGGGGAGGTGAGCAGCCCTCTGCCTGAGTGCTAGATGATGGGCCATTTCCCTCACAAAGGACCCACCACCTAAAATGGATTTGGCCCGGGCTAGAACAAAGGATAGTCCTTAGCTCTACATTAGCCTTGCCTGGCCAGGGCAGGAAACCAGTTTCGCAGAAATGTGTGTCTGGGAGGGGTCAAGGAGAGATGGCACAGGTGTGAGAATTCTCAGGTTACCTCCTCTGACCCTCCCTATTTGTGATGTAGTTCTGATGTATCTGTGATGTAGGATGATGTGTCTGGGGGTGGACTGGACTCCAAGGGGGGGATTTCAAAAGTCTATATAGGAGCTTGCACACCATTGCTGGGGGTTCCTCCTCCATTTTTGACAGCTGACTGCACGATCCTGTATATATAGCATTAAGGTAAGAAACAATATATGCAGTGTTATATTTGTTTTAAATGTCGCAATGGTTTTGCGGCTCCCAGTTTTTTTTTCTTCGGAAACGGGTCCAAGTGGCTCTTTTTGTCTTAAAGGTTGCAGACCCCTGGTATAGATAAAGGAAATCCAGTGAGAGCAAAAGATGCATTATGCTAACATTGTTTCTAAGGTAAATCACAATCCTGTTAATGCAGGAAAATCTACTGTCAAGTATCATATACAGCAGAACCAGAAGTAAGTCCTATTGAATTCAGTGGGGCTTACTCCCAAGTAAGTAGTGTTAGAATTGCAGCCTCAATGACCTTACCATCCTGCTTTTTATATAAGAATTTAAAAGCCCAATCAAAACATCTGGCTACATTTCTGAACAACAAAAATGGTTCTTACTTGAGGTAGATTTTCATTTATCAGGAAGTGATATCCTTGCACGTCTGTCTGATAAGGTAGAATGACTCGAGAAAATATATAATTCACTGCAATCCTTTACACGTCTACTTTATATGTCTCATTGAGTGGGACTTGCTCCCAGATAATTGAGTATTGGATTGCTGCCTAACAGTGTAATACTACACAATGCCTACTCACAGATACATGTGTTTACTAATAAAGTCCCAGTGGCATATCTCTTAACCTACAATATATGAGTAGCTATATTAATTAATTTGATCAAGATAATATACCGGTAAAATAAATATAATTTGGTGGGTTGTATTCAATGAAGACATTACATCTGCAAAACTTGTGCAACAGAACTTCCCCCCCTCTGTACTTCTCCCTCATTCCCCCCCCCCAAAAAAAACACCTGCCCTGAACACATTGCAGGCGGATGCAGGAGACTCACAGGAAGGAGGGGCACATTCCATTCGTGCTTTGACTTACTTGGACTCAACCCTATATCTTTGACAAAGTTTGCTTCTTCGCCATACTAGCATTTCCACTATCCAGATGAAAGAAAGTGACAGTAGTAAAAATCAACAAGTCGTTTTATAAAGGATGCTCAATCATATGTGGTATTACTCAAATAAAAGTTTTAAGTACAGTGCATGAAATTATGAAATCTCAATACCATTGGGGCTCAATTAATTGCTAAAAACAAAAAAAAATCAGTATAACATTGTATGTTGAGGTAGTAGTGTTGTTGCCTTTCGTTGTTGTTGTTTAAACACTCTTGACTGTAAAACCCATCTTTTATTCTCTAAGCTGGAACAGTTCCTGCTTATTCTCTGCCTTATCAAAGAAATACACCTAAAGTCTATTGCAAGAAGCATTAAATTCACCAATTGTAATGAATTTTGGCTGATTTCAGGCTGCTGTTAGCAAACAAATTATTTAACATGGCCTTAGCATAAAATATTTTCATAGCCATCCTCTTGCATTTAAATATATACCAGATTTTCAGTTTGTTCAGTTTCTGCTGTGCAGGGTTGAGCCTATATTAAATCTTGCTGTGTCTGGTTCAGGCTTTGGTTGTAAAAAGGTCAAGAACCCTTTTCGGCATCATGGTCACATGGGCAACCTTCCAGTGGTGGGCAGGGCCAGAGGCAAAAGCGGTAGGCGCAGTCAATGTAAATTTTACTTTTGTATAGCAGGCTTGACTTCTGCCCCCACTTGCACTCCTCTTTAACCCCATCCATGCCAACTAGAGTCCTTATCAGAGTTCCCTCCCCCCCACCCCCCCAAAAAAAGTGATGTAATGCTGATGAAGGATGTGGTCTGATGAAAGTCCCAAGGGTGCTATGCATGATGTTCTGCATGCATATTGGGACACTTCATAGTTTCCTCTTCTGGCTGCTGCCACACAAATGTCTTCTGGAACAGCATTTTATGAAGCGCAAGGGGATAGCACACCTCAGTTTGTACACTCATCGGCTTTTCTGGATTTTAACCAGAAAATATATTCATAGAACTTGAGAAATCTCTTTGTATTGTGTTTTAAAACAGCATTGTGAAAACAGGCAATTTGATTTCACATTTCTGTTTTGGATTTGTTATTTTGTTGTTGTTCAGTCGTTCAGTCGTGTCCGACTCTTCGTGACCCCATGGACCAGAGCACGCCAGGCACGCCTATCCTTCACTGCCTCTCGCAGTTTGGCCAAACTCATGTTAGTAGCTTCGAGAACACTGTCCAACCATCTCGTCCTTTGTCGTCCCCTTCTCCTTGTGCCCTCAACCTTTCCCAACATCAGGGTCTTTTCTAGGGAGTCTTCTCTTCTCATGAGGTGGCCAAAGTACTGGAGCCTTAACCTCAGGATCTGTCCTTCTAGTGAGCACTCAGGGCTGATTTCTTTAAGAATGGATAGGTTTGATCTTCTTGCAGTCCATGGGACTCTCAAGAGTCTCCTCCAGCACCATAATTCAAAAGCATCAATTCTTCGGCGATCAGCCTTCTTTATGGTCCAGCTCTCACTTCCGTACATTACTACTGGGAAAACCATAGCTTTAACTATACGGACCTTTGTTGGCAAGGTGATGTCTTTGCTTTTTAAGATGCTGTCTAGGTTTGTCATTGCTTTTCTCCCAAGAAGCAGGCGTCTTCTAATTTCGTGACTGCTGTCACCATCTGCAGTGATCATGGAACCCAAGAAAGTGAAATCTCTCACTGCCTCCATTTCTTCCCCTTCTATTTGCCAGGAGGTGATGGGACCAGTGGCCATGATCTTAGTTTTTTTGATGTTGAGCTTCAGACCATATTTTGCACTCTCCTCTTTCACCCTCATTAAAAGGTTCTTTAATTCCTCCTCACTTTCTGCCATCAAGGTTGTATCATCAGCATATCTGAGGTTGTTGATATTTCTTCCGGCAATCTTAATTCCGGTTTGGGATTCATCCAGTCCTGCCTTTCGCATGATGAATTCTGCATATAAGTTAAATAAGCAGGGAGACAATATACAGCCTTGTCGTACTCCTTTCCCAATTTTGAACCAATCAGTTATTCCATATCCAGTTCTAACTGTAGCTTCTTGTCCCACATAGAGATTTCTCAGGAGACGGATGAGGTGATCAGGCACTCCCATTTCTTTAAGAACTTGCCATAGTTTGCTGTGGTCGACACAGTCAAAAGCTTTTGCGTAGTCAATGAAGCAGAAGTAAATGTTTTTCTGGAACTCTCTAGCTTTCTCCATAATCCAGCGCATGTTTGCAATTTGGTCTCTGGTTCCTCTGCCCCTTCGAAATCCAGCTTGCACTTCTGGGAGTTCTCGGTCCACATACTGCTTAAGCCTGCCTTGTAGAATTTTTAGCAAAACCTTGCTAGCGTGTGAAATGAGCGCAATTGTGCGGTAGTTGGAGCATTCTTTGGCACTGCCCTTCTTTGGGATTGGGATGTAGACTGATCTTCTCCAATCCTCTGGCCACTGTTCAGTTTTCCAAACTTGCTGGCATATTGAGTGTAGCACCTTAACAGCATCATCTTTTAGAATTTTGAATAGTTCAGCTGGAATATCATCACTTCCACTGGCCTTGTTGTTAGCAAGGCTTTCTAGGGCCCATTTGACTTCACTCTCCAGGATGTCTGGCTCAAGGTCAGCAACCACACTACCTGAGGTGTACGAGACCTCCATATCTTTCTGGTATAATTCCTCTGTGTATTCCTGCCACCTCTTCTTGATGTCTTCTGCTTCTGTTAGGTCCTTTCCACTTTTGTCCTTAATTGTGGTAATCTTTGTACGAAATGTTCCTTTCATATCTCCAATTTTCTTGAACAGATCTCTGGTTTTCCCCATTCTGTTGTTTTCCTCTATTTCTTTGCATTGCTCGTTTAAAAAGGCCCTCTTGTCTCTCCTTGCTATTTTTTGGAAATCTGCATTCAATTTCCTGTATCTTTCACTATTTCCCTCGCATTTTGCTTGCCTTCTCTCCCCCGCTATTTGTAAGGCCTCATTTGACAGCCACTTTGCTTTCTTGCATTTCTTTTTCATTGGGATGGTTTTCGTTGCTGCCTCCTGTATAATGTTACGAGCCTCCATCCACAGTTCTTCAGGCACTCTATCCACCAAATCTAAATCCTTAAACCTGTTCTTCACTTCAACTGTGTATTCATAAGGAATTTGATTTAGATTGTATCTTACTGGCCCAGTGGTTTTTCCTACTTTCTTCAGTTTAAGCTGGAATTTTGCTATAAGAAGCTGATGATCTGAGCCACAGTCAGCTCCAGGTCTTGTTTTTGCTGACTGTATAGAGCTTCTCCATCTTTGGCTGCAGAGAATATAATCAATCTGATTTCGATGTTGCCCATCTGGTGATGTCCATGTGTAGAGTCGTCTCTTGTGTTGTTGGAAAAGAGTGTTTGTGATTACCAACTTGTTCTCTTGACAGAACTCTATTAGCCTTTGCCCTGCTTCATTTTGAACTCCAAGCCAGTTGTTCCTTTTATCTCTTGACTCCCTACTTTAGCATTCCAATCCCCTATAATGAGAAGAACATCCTTCCTTGGTGTCATTTCTATAAGGTGTTGTAAGTCTTCATAGAATTGGTCAATTTCAGTTTCTTCAGCACTGGTAGTTGGTGCATAAACTTGGATTACTGTGATGTTAAAAGGTCTGCCTTGGATTCGTATCGAGATCATTCTATCATTTTTGAGATTGCATCCCAGTACAGCTTTCGCCACTCTTTTGTTGACTATGAGGGCCACTCCATTTCTTTTACGGGATTCCTGCCCACAGTAGTAGATATGATAGTCATCCGAACTGAATTCACCCATTCCCGTCCATTTCAGTTCACTGATGCCCAGGATGTCAATGTTTATTCTTGCCATCTCGTTTTTTACCACATCCAGCTTACCAAGGTTCATGGTTCTTACATTCCAGGTTCCTATGCTATACTTTTCTTTACAGCATTGGACTTTCCTTTCGCTTCCAGGCATATCCGCAACTGAGCGTCCTTTCGGGTTTGGCCCAGCCGCTTCATCAGCTCTGAATCTACTTGTACTTGTCCTCCGCTCTTCCCCAGTAGCATGTTGGACGCCTTCCGACCTGAGGGGCTCATCTTCCAGCGTCATATCTTTTATATGCCTGTTGTCTTTGTCCATGGAGTTTTCTTGGCAGGGATACTGGAGTGGCTTGCCAGTTCCTTCTCCAGGTGGATCACGTTTGGTCCAAACTCTCCACTACGACCTGTCCATCTTGACCTGTCCATAGCTTCCCTGAGTAATTCAAGCCCCTTCGCCACGACAAGGCAGTGATCCATGAAGGGGCATTTGTTATTTATGAGTTGGTATTTGTTATCTTTGCTAAAGTAGTGTACAGTAATTGTATGTGGTTTTTATCTTCCAGAACTGAGGTTTCTCTGCCAAACTGGGATGTGGATATTAAATTGAACCACTCACATTAGGAAATAGATTGGATCCACCATATTGGCTTTTGCTCTACTTATGCTTCCTTGATGGATTGCTGTCTCTATTTCAGAACTGTGAAAGCTTCTCTGCTAGACCATCACTTTGTGGCACGGAACAGCTTGTGTTTCCATGTTACCAATTATGAAGAGATTAAATGTAAAGTACATACACATAAATTTCTCTCTCTTTGTGGTTTTGTTTGTTTTACTAGGTGTTTTGTTACTCAAGCATAAGGTGACTTTTTTTGCTGAAACACCAGCATAATTTTATATTTATACAGTGTATAAACATAAAGTACTGGCTATTTTACATCCAAGATTAAGTCAGTCTCATTTCTCATGCCACAAACTGCTTTATGCTTTCTTAGTGGTATTACTCCATTTCTGGTTCTTGACACCCATTGGAGGGCCCCTCCCCAAATAGCTTAATCACAGGTTCTTTGCTATTTTTGAGAGTGTAATTTATAACAACTTTTTTAACATAGGAGAAATCTAGAAATACATGCATCTCTGAAACAAAGTGTTCAGATTGTCTTGGAAATAAGTTACAGCACAGCTTAATTTGGCTTTTTTGGAACCATGAGTTTCTGTGTGAAATGAGATATTTAATTACTTTTCCTACTAGAAATAATGGAGAAGCTGATCATATTAAGGGTGTTAAAACTGTGACAGCTCAGTTAGCATTCTCTTATGCTCTTTCCCAGTCTCAAAGGACTGAAGACAATGGGTATGTTGCCCACTTGCCTCCTGGCATGCTGTTCAGGAGCCCCCCTTGAAATGAAACAGTCCAGGTGTGGGTCGGAAATGGTGCTAACTTTATTGGATGCAGCTATCCCAAGGTTTGGCATGGCATAGGGGAGCCACTACTCGATAGATGAATTTGAGGTGACCCAGTGGGACCTGCAGCTGGTGAAATGTGCATTTCTTCACCTGCAGAATATTACCAGTCAAGCCCTGTAAAGTTACCAACTACATGTGCTTGGGCATTTAAAAATTTCAGATATTTTCTAGGCATGCTGTTTAACTTTTTACCCGAGATGTAAATTTGCTTATTTCATTTATGTTGTACAATTTGATGATTGGAATATAGGACCTGGGAGAAACCAGGCGTTTTGCTATAGAGAGTGTTGTCCTTTGACTTACGGGTTCACCACTCTGGCCCCTCTTTCTGCCAGACTGTTCATGATTTAGTTGGCAACCATTGGCATTCTATATGAATTATCATAGTTTTTTTTGTTCCTGCGTTAGACTTTCACTTTTTCACTTCCAGCTGTACTTGAAAAATATCAGGCGTGTCGTTTTGTGAAGATGCCTCAAATTTTTGATGATCAAATCCAAGAGACTTCTAGACAAAACCCACCTACACATTAAGGGGCAGTGCAAGTGTTTGTACTTGAACTGCCACAGTTTATTTAGAAATAAATTTTGGATTTGTAGATTGTTCATTTCCCACTATATAGCCACATTTGTGTGCGTAGTGCTGAGCATCACTGGCCAGTTGATACTGTGCCAGCATTATTTCAGTGTTGGAGAACTTTTGGCTGCTGAGCACAAAAACACTCATGTTGAACAGTTCTAACTGTGCAAGTCTGGTGCATGTATTTATAGAGTAAGCAAATGGTGATTAGTATTGTGAAGGGTTCCAGAGTTCTCACTGGTGTTGAAAAATGCCCACCTGAGGTTTTGAGTTACTTATTGTAAACTGCCCTTCTATGGAGTTTCTGAATCATGTACCGGTAATCTCTGAAGAATGACTGACCCTGCAGAATGTTTTTGAAAATACTGACTTAGGTTTGGTGCTGTTTAAACATGTTTGGAGGCTGATGTGAAAATCTGGTTTCTGATGCAGGTATTTAAGCTTAGCTGCTAACAACAACATGAGCTGTCCTATTGCTTCTTTTGTTCTGAAGGGAGATTTGTGGTTCCCCTCCATTTTAAGATCTTGCAGTGACTGATGTCATGTCTTGTTGATCATTGACCTGTGGTCATCAAAGTCTACAAAGTGGAAGGAAAGAGAGTTAAGAGTGACAAAATATTGAATTTTAGGCATTGCTGTTGTCTCCAAAGTCTCCAAAGAAAGTCAGAGAAAATCCATGTTGGTGTCCATTTGTAAACAAGTGAACAGTGTGAACCTCATGGGAATGCTTTTTAGAGATTGCAGTGTCTGGGTGTTATCTTGCAGCTCAGTTTGACCTTGTTAGAATGTTTGAATTCCTAACTGTGACAATAACCAAGGCTCTGAGACGAGGTTAGGTGGGGAGGGGGAAGAGGATGCTTAAAATGTGAGACTAGAAGACGAAGGACACTTGTGTTTCAGTGCTCTGCCTGCTTGCCTTGCCTGCTTGAATACTGAATGTTGGGATTTAACAGAGGATGGAAGTTAATTGATGCTTGCATGGACTATTGATTTTTGATCCACCCTGGTTTATTATTATACTAGCAGAAAGTTCCTGGATTTTGTTGGGAATCCTAAGAAACCAAAAAATCAGTGTAGTTATGAAAGGTTCAGTATCCGAAACCTGACAGAAACTTCTTGCTTGATCTTAGGAACCATTATGCAAAATATGATTATGAGATTTTAAGAGGTGCCTAAATGCATAGAGAATAAAGTGACAAACAACTTTCTAAAATATGTATTATAAATATATATTATTATATTGTAAAGGCTGAAATAAGGAGCCTTTATAATATTGAATTGTCTGGATAAACCTCTTTATAGAATCATATTGCCTGGGAATATAGCTTTTTCCTAGAAGGTAAGGCATGCAGCTTCCACTTTTCTAGTGTTTTAAAAACCACTTTTCTAGGTTTTTAGAAAGTATCACTTAGGTAGGAGGTCTTTACCTCTTACACTGAGTTACAAATACTATTATCCCTCACCATTGGCCATAATGGCTAGGGCTCACAGGGCACATGTGTGTTGGATGGCCTACTTTCAGAAAGTTGTGAAAGTAGGACGCCCCACTCTAGATCAGAGGTTCTCAAAGGGCATGGCACACCACACTGATGTGACAGGAGAGGATAGCAAGTATGGTGGGAAGATTCAAGGACAATCAAAGAAACATTTAAACATTTCTGTGTAGCGTAATATAGTATAATATAGGAAAAGACAGTACACCACCCGGGACATTCTGTTTCCTCTGCACACTACTACCTCTGTCCCCTTCAGCAGAGAGTCACCTACCGGTACCACCACCACATGTCTCTTCCTCTGGGAAGTGGCAGGAATCTTTCTATCCACTGTGCCTTCCAAAGCCTCTTGGAATCTCCCCCTTGTGTATTGGAGCCTGTCTGGATAGGTTACAAAGGCAGGAAACTTATGGCTTGAG
The DNA here is from genome assembly GCA_034641385.1 of Darevskia mixta. Classification (NCBI taxonomy): domain Eukaryota; kingdom Metazoa; phylum Chordata; class Lepidosauria; order Squamata; family Lacertidae; genus Darevskia; species Darevskia mixta. The sequence goes on along the minus strand of JAWWNH010000139.1, from coordinate 504,795 downwards.
TACTTCCTACTCCTTCCTTTCAGCTTGCCTTCTCCAGAGTCCATTCCCTTTCCCTGATACCATCTCCATGGAAGGTAGCAAGTGGGTTATCAGCATACTTATCCATGGTCAGTTGCCTTGGATCTGAAGGGGTTAAGTCAAGAACAGGAAAAGACTCCTCCAAGTCCATCTCCTCCTGTCTCTTTGGGGAGTGGCAGGAGTCATTCAGTGCACTGTAGCTTTCACAGCCACCTTGGTGTCTTCTGAGGTCGGCAACTGCTGTCCTGGCTCCGTCCTCTGGCCCAGAATGCTGCTGTTCTGTTTGCCCAAGAGTCTTGCACAGCGTAACTTTCCACCCTGCTCCCTGCAGCCCCCCGCATACCCTCAAAATCTGCTCCAGAGGGTTTGGAGAACAATGTCCACAGGATCTCCTTCTTGGTCTGTCACTGCCACTGTCAGTTCAGACCCCACCAATATAAGTGAAGTGAGTTTTGTTTGTTCGCCCTAATTTGAATCTCTTTAAACATGCTTAGATTGAGGCACCCCCCCCCAATTTCCTCTAAACAGGGAAACTTTGCTTATTGGTTTTGAAACAAGTCAGTATATTAAACCATAGAGTCTGAAGGTAGTTAAATATCCTAGCTTGTTCTGAATGTGGCAGCCATAGTTTCCTAGTTTGAATGAAATGGGAAGCTGTTTAATTATAGATTCCTTGCTTTCATTGCTTCATTCCATGAAGGAAGAAAGAAAGGGCTGCATACAAATCTCAGTTTAATAAGATCAAATTTAATAATATGAATGTGACCAGTATCTGATTAAAAATAATTACACAGGAAATCACTATGAAATAGGACCAATAAAAGTTTGTTGGGATTTGTTCTCAGCACAAGGTGGCAGCAATGCGTCAAGTAGAAGGCAGACCAAATATTTTTTGTAAATCTGAAGTTATCAAAGGTTTACATTCTCATTTTAAAACAATGTTGGCTGAACAGCAGCATGAATATGCATTCTGTAAACTGATGAAAACAAGCAGCACTCTTAAAATAAACAGCTTAATGCATTAATAGCCTCCGATTAGCTAAGCAATTGGTGATAATCAAGCTAATGTATTCCTTTATTTCGATCTCTTTAAAGCTATTTATTTACATCACAAACTGCTTTCCTGCCAAAGAAAATCCTATTCAAAGCAGCAACCAGCATTGTAATGAGGCTACAACATAATATATCATACATGTGCTTAAATACAGAATAATTGTGCACATAAAATGAGAGTCAGCAGTTGCCAAATGTCTGTCCGAATATATGATTTATTTATTTATTTTATTGTGTATCATCCAGATATCTTGCCACAATCTTCTGAAGGGTCAACTGGATTGCAAGGGAATCACAATATCAGTTGCATAATATGGCATATTTACTTGATAGAGGTCTTCTGTAACCCCATAGTTGGCCAAACATTCCTGTCCCATGTTGCACTTTGGACGGTCTGTCTGACTTTCTTGATTTATGGAACCATAAGCTGCTTTTTAAATTTTCTTTTAGGAGTGATGACTCTGAAGATGAATCAGTAAAGCCAACGCTGCAAATGTAGGGCAGTAAATCAATGGTGTGGACAGTATGGACCTAATGAATGGGCAGCCCAGCAATGTTAATATTGCAGCTACTGCTTCAGAGGTAAGGAGTCAGCAATAGTCAACTCAAAAAAATGCAGGAGGATAATATATGTATACAACAGTGCACCTTGAAAGAAGGATGTACAGTACTTAAGTTCCTGTTCTTTGCTGGAGTATTTTAAGCAGGGGTCATGAAACTTTTAAACTGTTTTTTTAAACTTGGAAAGGGTGTCTCTGAAATTTGTTACAGTCTAGATACATGAAAACGGGATGTTTTAGTGGTGCTCCCCCTTTGTGGAATGCTCTCCCCAGGAAAAAATGCCTGGCACCATCATTGTCAGTTTTTTTTTACCAAGGCCTCTCTTTCGGCTTTGAAGAAGGTATGCATTCACATTTTCAATTTTGTATTTTTGTTTTCTTAGAAGAGTAGCAGCTCGGAGTCATTAAGTGACAAAGGTTCTGCTGAACTGAAGAAAAGTTTTGATGCAGTGGTATTTGATGTTCTAAAGGTTACACCCGAGGAATATGCTGTAAGTAATTAATAAGTAAATGTTTTGCTAATTTAATAATCTTACAGTCCAATCCTTTAAATGTTTCCTCAGAAGCCCCATTAAGCTTAGTAGGAGTCACTCCCAGGTAACTGTATAAGAGTCCAGCCTTACTCAATTTTCTCTCTTCCTGTCTACACCTACAGTATTTTCCTGCGTATAAGACTACTTTGTAACCCAGGAAAATCTTCTCAAAAGTCAGGGGTCGTCTTATACGCCGGGTCGTATTTCTTATACGGCGAGTATATCCCAAACTCTATATTTTAACTGGAAAAGTTGGGGGTCGTCTTATACGCCCAGTCGTCTTATATGCCGGAAAATATGGTACCTTCTCCTCTCCTAATGTTTATTACATTCAGGGCTTTTTTTTAAGGTTAGTGTTAGGGTTAGTTCCAGCACCTCCTTTCTTGATAAATAACATTATCACATTATTTGCCAGATCCTGCTAGAGGACGTTCCTGATAGGGATGATGCCTCCTCCTTGATCAGGCATGGGCAAACTCGGCCCTCCAGAAGTTTTGGGACTGCAATTCCCACTATCCCTGACCACTGGTCCTGTTAGCTAGGGATGATGGAGCCGGCATACAGCTTCCAGGTCTTAGAATAGCAATAATTAATTTCAGCCGCTGTTATATTTATTGGTTTACCAGAATTTATGCTAGTTTTCTTCATTTGGACAAGGCTTCCACTTCTTAAAGGAAATAAATGCCTTTCATAGCCTCATTGATGATGACACTTTAGATTGCTCTTTACACAGCAGACCTCGCCAACTGATGCTGAGCAAAATGTTGGACTTCTGGCCTATAACTCGAAGAAGAAGTCAAATGAAGTTTCTCCTGGCAGATTGGGGCAAAGATAGCACTGCTTTAGTTGCCTTCTTTTTAGCCACAATCTTACCCGAAAGGTTTCCTAACGATTCATCCTTTTGGGGAACAGACAGGGCGAAGCAGAATATCTAAGTGCACACCTTATGTGACCTTATGACCCTCGACAGCATCACCCTTGTCCTTTTAATTATCCCAGTGACGTGAAATGTTTTATACTGTGATGCCAATAAAGGGATTTGATTTGATTTGATACTTTAACAGTGCTGGAAAACCTTTAGACTTCTTAAGGCTTTTTCTGATCAATAACACACCCACCCACCCACCCACCCTATTATAGTTTAACATAATTGCTAAGCTTTCTGATGGAATTTGGTATTTGTGACTATAACCTCTTACTAATTCCTTAACATTTTATATATTATTTGTTTTGAAATTAAATGTGATTATCCAGCCAGTTTTCTACCATGTGTTGAACACGATGGTTGTATTTAGTCACTGCTTCCAAGATTTACATGATCCAGAACTGTCTTTGAAAAGGCTAGATCAGTTTACACTCCTCTTCTGGATTCCTAGCATCTAAGCCTCTGTAGATTTTCAGGCTTACCCTTGCTTTTCTCTTTTACAGGAAGCAGAGATGGCTCATTGTAGGGTTGAGGAACAATGGGAGGGCACACCATGGCCATATGATGGCCATTTCTCTAGTATTTAATAATAAAAAACTGGCCCAATCTTGAAACATTCATTTCAAAAGGACACAACTCTTACTTTCCTTATCACTTTTTTTCAAAGGGTCAGATAACACTAATGGATATTCCTGTATTTAAAGCTATTCAGCCCGAGGTAAGTTTTTCTTATACAACCTTTTGATTTTAAATAAATCCAAGCCAGATTTCCTTATTATGTCAACCCATGCATATATTCTGGAACTAAATATGTGTGCCAGTGTGTGTAAAGGTAAAGGTAAAGGGACCCCTGGTCATTAGGTCCAGTCGTGACCGACTCTGGGGTTGCGGCGCTCATCTCGCTTTAATCTGTGGACTGTTTTTACAGGCACATTTTCTGTCCTGACTGCCCACGTAGCACTGACATGAAGGTAGAAATAATTGTAGGTCAGAGCAAAGTACAGTTTTTTTGCAAGAATTTCTAAACTTTTTTTTTTTTTTTGCATTTCCTAAAAGTATAAACAAGTTTTGTTTTGTTTTTTAAAAAACAACTGCATTCATTAGCATGCATGTTTTATTTTAAAATGACTTCTGCTCTCTTTCTCAAATGAAATCATGCACAAGTGGGTTAAATAGATGTGTTTTGTTTTGGGGTGTCCAGTTTGATAAAGCTATTCCTGCATGAATAACTATTCTGTTTAAAGATGAAAATGCAGTTCTTTCGTAAGCATCCTTTACTGATGGCCTTCAAGCTGCTGTGAAATGAGCAGTTGCTTAACATAACAAATCCAGCCTAGACTGTTTTGTTTTCTCTGAATATGTCCTTAACTTGCCTTACTTTAAGGATTTGCAATATTTGTGGTATACTTAATTGTGTGTACCTTTTAAAGCACATTCCAAATCAAATCAACGTCTTCCAAAAGGAGTTTCTTATAAGGAACTAACACTGTACCTCAGTTTGGTAAATACTGCTTTCACACTAGATTACAGAAGGGTTATTGTAAGAGTCTGGCAGATATAAAATACTGGTACATCATGGAGGTGGTTTAAAATAATTGTTAAAGTTTTATCAGTGAAATTAATGAACACTGCTCCTTTAACAAAATTAGGTAAAGGTAAAGGGATCCCTGACCATTAGGTCCAGTGGTGTCCAACTCTGGGGTTGCGGCACTCATCTCGCTTTATTGGCCGAGAGCCGGCGTACGGCTTCCAGGTCATGTGGCCAGCATGACTAAGCTGCTTCTGGCGAACCAGAGCAGTGCACAGAAACGCCGTTTACCTTCCCACCAGAGCGGTTCCTATTTATCTACTTGTACTTTGACGTGCTTTCGAACTGCTAGGTGGGCAGGAGCTGGGACCGAGCAACGGGAGCTCACCCCGTCGCAGGGATTCAAACCGCCAACCTTCTGATCGGCAAGCCCTATGCTCAGTGGTTTAACCCACAGTGCCACCTGGGTCCCTTTAACAAAATTAGTCCTGAGCAAAATTGTTTATCTTGGAATTATTGCTGCACTGTCTAAATACCTAATCACTTCCTATTTTTAGAACATACCTATCAGATCAGCAAAATTTGGCATCCAAAGCATTTTTACTAATAAAATCTGCTTTTGAGAAATAAACTTTACATACATACCGTACTCATTAACATTATCTTCCAGTTAGCATTGGGCAGTCTGTGAGGTGCTGCAATCCTGTGTTCAGTCTGGCATCCTTGTAAACACCAAAAATTACCAGAGAATGGATAGTGTTAAGAAGAAGTTGTAGGGATATAGAGCAGGAAAGGTGGAGCAGCAGGTAGGGCCTGGAGGGAAGCAGAATGCACTTGCAGTAACCGGAAAAAGAGTGTGAGTGACTGCTTTTATCTTGTCTGAACATCTTGGCTGCTGTCCCAAGGGAGCTTCTACATAGAAGCCCCCACTCCCCAAAGCTGGTAACTTCCTTGCAGGTAGTGCCAGCAATCAGATCTTGGTGCAGAACTTGCAGTGGCTAGACCAGGCATAGGCAACCTTCAGCCCTCCAGATGTTTTGGCCTACAACTCCCATGATCCCTAGCTAACAGGACCAGTGGTCAGGGATGATGGGAATTGTAGTCCAAAACATCTGGAGGGCCAAAGGTTGCCTATGCCTGGGCTAGACCAGTGGTAAGGAGAGTGCTTCACTTCCCTAGCAAGTATTATTATTATTATTATTTATACTTAGGAGCTCCTGAGTCAGACCAAGCCTATACTCTGAGATGTCTTTAGAGGTGAAGTCCACACCCTCTATTCTGTGGGAGCATGTTGCATCTTTAACTTGGAAGCCATAAGGTGTTTAAGCAATTTATGCCTGCTATAGATAGCATGTTGAAAATTAACTTGATGCTGATTTTGAATCACGTTCAAAGCTTAGAAGGATTTTTTTTTTAAATAAATGTTAGAAGTGTAAGATAGGAAAGAGATTAGTTACTTAAAGTGCAAGGACTTCATGTCCCTGTTAATATCAGGGTTAGAATATAATTCGGATCAGCTTCACAGTAACAATTCGGCTGGTGCATGCCAATATCCAGTCTGATGTGTAGCTTTGGGTTTGCAACATCAGTGAATTGGGTCTAGGCAAGTTTTATTTTAATTGTGATTGAAAACATGGCCCATATGACCATTTTCTTTTAAGCACATACAAATAAGCACTTTTTGTGTTTTGGGCTAGCTGCCCATTTGTTGAAATTCTGACATGTTAAGAAAATATTGTCAAGTACCAACAAATACCAAGAATCAGCAGCCATATTTCAGCTTCTGTTAATGTACCGTGTTTCCCCTATTTTAAGACACCGTCTTATATTTTTTTCCCCTCAAGAAAACGCACTATGGCTTAGTTTGAGGGGATGTCTTATTTTTATCACGTAAGCCCAGCCCAGCCTTTTCCTTGGTGCCCTCCAGAACTGCGCCTATCACTATGGCTTATTTTCAGGGTACGGCTTATATTTCGCAAATGCGAAAAAATCCTGCTATGGCTTATTTTATGACTACGTCTTAAAATAGGGGAAACAGGGTAGCATTCACTCCCAACCATGCTAAGCATTGCTAAATTCATGGGGCATCATTTATTAAATTGATTGGATCCTTTGATTGGATCCTTTGTTAAATTGATTGGATCTTTAAATTGATTAGGACTTCAGTCATCTTCTGTTCACTGCTGAAAACGCAATGTTTGCAATTACCGGTAACATCTTGGTGGTTTTTAAAACTGAGTATGGTGCTGGAGGGAGGCAGAAAAGCAGGCAAGTTCTCCTACAACTGCCCAGGACTTCCACAGACTCCCAATAGCAATAATGCAGCAAGGTGACCATCCCTGTGAAAAACTAAAAGAAAAACTCTACAGTGGTACCTCTGGTTAAGTACTTAATTCGTTCCGGAGATCCGTTCTTAACCTGAAACTGTTCTTAACCTGAAGACCACTTTAGCTAATGGGGCCTCCCCCTGCCGCTGCGCCGCCAGAGCACAATTTCTGTTCTTATCCTGAAGCAAAGTTCTTAACCTGAAGCATTATTTCTGGGTTAGCAGAGTTCTTAACCTGAAGCGTATGTAACCTGAGGTACCACTGTGTTTATAATTTAAATGTGCTGTTTCATAATAAACATTTCGGTCATTAGCATTAGCCTTTTCTTCTGTTTTAATTATTGAAATGCTTAATTATTTCACAATATTTGACCAGTCAGTTTGACTGGTTTGATACCCTGCTGTGGATAACAAATATGGAATATGCAGTTGAGAGTAAAAGTGGGCGTGATTATTCACAGTACTGGCCACTAAGTCTTGCTGTGTGCTAGATCCATCTTCACAGTGTTCTTTAGATCATTTCACAGCCTGGAAGGCAGAGATGTAGAGATACCGTGATCAGTTTTCTTGGCTTTTCTTGTAGTGTAAGTTTTTTAGACATACTTTGCGTTATAGAAAAAAAATTATATCCCGCTCTCCACTTTTTTTTTGGAAACACACATCTCTTCGGGGGGATAGATAGCAAAGAAGTGTAAATGATGCCATTGTGATCAAGTGTCCTGAGGAGAATTTCTTGGTAGTCCATAGGTTGTAGCTCAGTGCCTCAATTCACATATAACAGCTCCCCATATTTTGGCCATTTCTACCCAAGCTTTGGACTTGTATACCCCCCCTCCCACTTTTGCATGCTTGGATCCTCTCCTTCATTTACTTGTTTGAAGTGGGTTTCTAGTTATGGTCTGTAGACAGCTTGCAAAGACCATAGTTGGCACAATTTAGATGCAACTGAAAAGTTGTGTTTGATCAAATCAGGAAGCGAGGGAGGGGTGTGTGAGGTTTCAGCACAAACAGTACTTTGCCATTTTGTATGAATCAAGCTACTGACAATACTGTTTTCCTGTTATGCATCAACTGGACATAATAGATGCAGTTATCATTTCTGGCATTTCACAGCTGGAAAAATCAGTGGACAGTGCTGAAGGACACAGTTGGGCAAATTTAAATATTCATGACCAGGTGTCAGCTCAGTAGCTATTCCTGTCCCAGGTGGTCAGTTCTGCACTTAATGGTGAATTTTCCCATTAAATAGTCCATTAAAAAATTGTTGGAGAATGTGTCAAGCCAAATCTTGCTCCATGTTATTTTACCTTGCAAGCCTGAAGGGTCTTATACTGCCGTTGTAACTTATTAAAAAGTTCAATTGGAGCTCATAGAATTAAGAGGAAAGAACTCACATTTATATATCAGAATTGCAGTCTTATTGGCAACCATTAGGGAAAGCGTTATTTTGTGTTTTATTTGATGCACTGTGCTAACTGCACTGGTGATAAAATAAGAATTTCCTACCTTGTTTCAAAATGTGGGTAAACAGTTACATCAGCCTTAAACCATTTCTCACCGTTAATCCAGGAACTGTCAAGCTGCGGTTGGAATAAAAAAGAAAAATACAGTTCTGCACCAAATGCAGTTGCCTTTACAAGAAGATTCAACCATGTAAGTTTTCAGTTTAGATGTGGCACCTTTGCTGTGCACATCAAATCATTCCATGTACATGAAGCTTTAAAAGACACAACTTATTTCTTTTGTATATTTGACTGAATAGTGTTTTGGATTTCCTCTCTGGCTGCATTTATGATAATTAGCTATTTTAAAACTGTTTTGAAACTTTATTCTTATTAAGCTAGCTTGTTATTTACATCCCTGAATTGACCGTGTTTGGAGAGCATACTGAAGGAATGGGCGGAAGATGCATTGGGAATCTAGTATTTTATATTAGATCAGCAAGAATTTCTGACTCCTAACTGTTTGACAATACAGTATCAGAAACATGAAGGCATTTTCATTTCTTTTCTCTAAACTAGACTGTTAGAATTTCTGAACAGTAGTCTCAGGTGTAGGTATGGACTTGTATATGTAGGTCACCCCAATGTACGGTTCATGGAGCTCCATTGCTTTTCAGCCTACTATGTTTTGAGCTCTCCGAATTACTGTCCTGTATCCCTGCACTCACATTGCAAGGTTCTTTCCCCCACCGATTTAAATCATTATTATTTTTTCATCTTCATCTCCAGTGGTAGGTTTGTTCCAAAACAGACCCTCTTCAGCTCCTGTGTCCCTACCCTTAAAATTATTTTAGAAGCTGCTCTGCTACCTTTTTTTTTTTAAGTGCCAACAGTCTGTTTCCAGTCTGGTTCTGCCTCTTTTCTATAAGCCCAGGTTGTTCCAAAATGTTCTGCAGTGGGAAACCCCTCCTCCCTGCTCCACTGTCTCATCCATGCATTGAGACTACACAGCTTTGCCTGTCAAGCATGGAATTGGTAGCATTTTGGAGAAAGCTACATTGAAGGTCTTTGCTTTCAACATCCTACCTAGCAACCTAAGTTTCATTTCCAAGACCTCACAACTACATTTCCCCATGTCATTCTTGTCAACCTGCATCATGACCACTCACCCTTCTGCTAGGCTATCTAGATGACAGGTGACACCTCCAACCTTTGCACCAGGCAAGCAATTCACCATTTGGTCTGCATGCTCATCACACACCCAGGGTGCTGATTAAATGGGAAGTGGGTAAAGGATGGCGAGTTAACTGGGGATTACCTCCCTGGGGTAGATTAGTGGGCTTTTCTTTTTAACACTTTTCCAAAGTTGGGGTTTAGTCTAGTTTTCTCATTTACCATGGCCTCTCAAGCTTCCCTATTAAGGTAGAGCTGAGAACTAAGTTCTACAAGTTTACCACCCCTACCGTCTTTCCCCCTTTTTAAGACACCGTCTTATAATTTTTTCCCCTCAAAAAAACACAAGGTGGCTTATTTTCGGGGGGATGTCTTATTTTTATTATGTCAGTATGGTATGATACAGCCTCCCCCTGTGGCAGCACCATGGCTTACTTTTGGGGTACGTCTTACTTCTCACAAAGGTAAAAAAAACCTGCCATGGCTTACTTTATGACTATTAAAAAAGGGGAAACAGGGTAGGTTTTAGCACCTGATCTATAGGTCATTACAGGATTTAGCTACTAGCACACGGTGCCTTTATTACTCTAGGCTGACGTTTTAATTAACTAACAGAGGGCTCATCCACACTCCCGTTTATCCCATGCTCCACTGGCCATGCCTTGGTGGCACAGGAATCTTTGGGATATGGCAAGTCTCAGCATCCAATTTCAGCACAACACTACCCAGAATATAAACCCTCCATGCACTAACTACAACTTCCGTGACAGTTTGCATGTCATGTTTGTGCTGCACACAGCCACACCTTCATACTAGTGTATGCTATGGACGCCATGCTAGTGATGCTGGACTCACCAAGATGTACCATGGTGACTACAAACACAAGACATTTTGCAGAGAATAAGTGGGACTTCGTACAAAGTCTTTTAAGAACAGGAGCAGGGGTTGTGAACAATGGCAGCAGTGACTGTTCTGGGATGGAAGTGACAGGAGGAAGCAACTTGAAAGAGGTGGAGATAGGATTAGGGGCCCGAAGTGTTCCTAATTTTATTAAATTTCAATAAAATATTACAATTAAGATGCTGACTTTAGCAGACAATACCGAATTAGAAAAATATCTGTCGCAGAAGTTGTGTTCCTTAATTAAAGCCCTTCAGATATATTCTGTGTTCCCCATTGTTAACATATCTGTTGCAATGGTCTGACTTTTTATGTCTATTAGAGCTGATGAGTTAGTGCCTCAATTCTAAATGCATTCTATTTTTAATATCTTTTAAAAATAAAATGGTATGAACAACTTCTCATAGCTACATCTCACTGCAAAGACAGTCAAGGTCGGGTATTGGAATATGCACATTCCATGAGACATAGATTTTCAGACAAATAATTGACACCAGTGTAGCAGCAGTTCTCACACAACATAGTTAATTCCAGACAATGGGGCTTTTCTTCACAAACTGGAGGTGAAAGGTACAAGATATGTAGAAACTGCAATTTGCGTCACCTACTTCCCCTACCTCAAAATCTGAGTTTAGAGGTTACTCATGCACTTTAGCACAGCTTCTACAGATGTGAAAGTAGTTAAACAATTAGCCATGGAAATACTAGAATCCTCTTGACATACTACAGTCTACTGCACAATACCCCTGCTAGCTTTAAAATTCAGAATGCTCTTACTAAAAGCCATCTGTAAGCCATTTACTGCTACCATCCTTGCCAAATGTGAATACTGTTACACTTTTCAGAAGAGTGGAAGAAAATTGGAAGATTCATTGCACTGTTTATATTCAGAAGTAGTCTTGAAGGAGAGTAATTCCAGTAGAAAAAAAGTGAACAAAAAGTAGAAAATAAATGATTTTACGCATTAGCAATTACTGTATATTCAAGTGGAATTCACACCTTTTTACAGAAAGAACAGGTTGCTTACTTCCAACTGTGGTTGGATTCTGTGCCCGCATAGACATTCTTTTAAAACTTTGGAGAGATGGACTACCGTAATGTTCTGGAGAGCTGTCCACCTCCACCCTCAAGAGGGGGCTCCTGCCTTCCTGCATGATTCCTGAGGGACTGCATGCAGTGACTATATGAGGAAGTTTCAGAGAACAGATTAAACTTTTTATTACAGAATGTTTTCATGATGTACAGGCACTGAAGCAGAGTATACCATACCTCTGTAAATCGGGTGCACACAGAGGAAGTTTTGATGGGGTATGGGGGTAATTGGTTTGCTTTCATTCTTATTATTATTATGTATTTTGTGTTTTTTATCTTGAATTTTTATGTTGCGAATTGAGATCTGCGGATGGAGGGGGTATACAAATTTAATAAATGATAATTATAAGAAGTAATAAGTATTAGTGGGGACTAACATATAACAGGGCAAGCAAGTCCTTGCCGTTTGATTTTTGTATACAATTTGAATTCTGTCATATAACTACTATTTGGCATTCTGGGAAGCAGCATTTCTTTGGTTCCTCTCAGTTTTCATGCCATATTGCACAATTAAGTTTTCAAATAAATGTAGGATGCATATAAAATACAGGGGCATGATAAATATTTTTTTTAAATCTTCGCTCTAGGGTGATAGCATGCTATGGAGGATATTTCACTGTACTTAACTAACAAGGTGAATAGCAAGAGCTACCAAATCCCAATTTTGGTGTCACTAAAAATGGTCCATTTAGGTACAAAGTCAAAATGGCAGTCAAAGAGTAAAATGGCTTTGCAGCTTAAAATTGCCCAATGCAGCATGTTAGCTCATTTGCACAGGCTACACGTGTTTCCTGGACCAATGGAATATACTTAACCTGTTTGCTTAATGGGTCAGAGCATTACAGGGCTGGAAGATGTTATTCCAGGAGAGTGATATTAGGAATCCGGAATCAGCAGAGTTAAGGGGCGGTTCCAGGGGGATTTGGTGTTCTAGATAACAAAATATTTTCCAGGATATTCATAGATAGTATGAATATCCATACTATTCTAATAGTATACTACATACTATTCATAGATAGTATGTAGTGGGGGCACCGAAGGCCCACCAAGCTTCATTTGTCACAATTGAGGTCAATGCTGTGTGGTTTCCAAACAAGTAACCTGGGTTCCAAAGAACTCATCTCATATGTTGCTGGAGTAGAGAATTTTTCTTAAGGGATTGTATTCCCTCAAGATTCTTAATTCCAGCTGTGGAAAATAACAAACACAGGAAAAACATAATGACACGAGGGAGAGAAAGCATGGAAACAGGCTATTTAAAGGTGGAGCAGCCTGTCTTGGAGTATCCCATGGAGGTCTAGCAGCAGGCTGAACTATTGGCTGGGTGGGTGGAACAGACGGAACCATAGAACAGCTGGATTGAGGAAGACTGAACAGTGTTGTTTCATGGTGGAAGATAATTAAATATTTGGTTTCCGGGGTAGGGGATACCCGAGATAAAAGGTGATTGGACTGAGGATTAGGCTGGATGGAAGGAGTACTCCAAAATAATAGTTTTCTGTGTGGTTGTCACTGCACATACAAAAATACAAGTTTCCTGTCACAGACTGATTGGACAGTGCTAAGGGGGGAATGGTAACAGTCAACACCTAATCAGGGCAGAGTGTCCCAAGTGCAGACCATATTTCTGCTTGAGTAGCTGGGCGATGCAATTTTTTACTGATTAGTAAAGTGTGGACTGCTTAGGGGTGGGCTGTGTTGCCTGCTATGATTCTTCTGACAGAAATTGAGCCCCCCCCCCCAGGAATTGAGCCCCCCCCCCAGGAATTAATGCAGAATTCTGAAATTCTTGACTCTGTATTAAATCCGAAACCAAAATTGTAGGACATGTGTGGGCGGGAGTGTCAGTTCAGGGATTCTAGTGCTCAAAAGAAGGACCTATTCACATACCGTAGCTTAAATATCAACCCTGCTTAGTACTGCCACTGTCCTGGCCTGGACATTGAGATTTCCTCTAGGCGTTCTCAAGAGCCTATGCACACCCAGGATGACTCCCACCCACCCAGAACAATGTCGCATCGCCAATTTCTTCAGAAAGACCCTTCAAATCACTTGAGATGATAGGGGTGCAAGAAGTATTGCATGATTGCAAGTTCAGAGTCCCATTGTGCATGTGTGCTTGTTACATTAGTCACTGGAGTCTAGCTGCTGTTCCAAAGCCATAATAGACATATTTATCTGTTGTCATTTTTTCCCCTTTTCAACAGTGCATTAAAGCACAAACTCCTCCCATATATAAATTTTTACACTTTGGAAAAGCTTTCCAACTTTTAAATTATTCTAGTGGTAAACTTTGGGTTTTGGTTTGGAATTCCAGAGTCTTTGTGGCTTCAACAGCAATGCAGAACTAAAGAGAGGTGAATTCCATGGCTGTATTATATATAAACAAATGTGGGACTCTACAACTTCATTATGAGATAAACTAGGTAAACACTTGATTGGAGTGACAAATCCAGCCAAATTTCTCAAGAAACACATTCCTACTTTTTTTTGGAAATTAAACTTTACAATTCTCTAAAAGATGCAGACTTCAATGTCAAGACTATTTCTCACCACATGCTGTTTACCTGACATATGTATCCAAATAATTCCCTGTTGCTCAAATCAGCATGTGAGTTTTAGTACCTTCTAGGTTCTTGATTCCCCTTTCTCCCTTAAATTCACAGTGCCTGCAGTAAAGGCTAAAAGTCAATGCCAAATTAGATGTGATGCTCACCATATAGTTTGCCTTTGTGCTATTTTTATTATTAATAGCAATACTTTATTGTAGTCCTTTTTTCTTTAAAAAACAGATTCACAAAATGTTTAGGGTTAAGGCCAAACAGATTGACAAAATGTTTAGGGTTATGCGTACCCCTGCGTCCCTCCAGAAAAAAACACTGCTTTATTGAATTGGGGGTGTTGTGTTTATATAACTAACAATAAAAAGCAAAGTAAAACAAAACAAGGGAAAGGGGAGAGGAATGGATCAGCATTCACAGGTTAGGATCATTTTCAGTTTACAGAGATATATTACAGTACCTGTACATTCAGTGTAGCCTTGTCTTACTGATTTATATAATATAGCCTACTGATTAATAATACTTACTAATTTATTTAATATCTTATATGTAGCTAGGTTATGTATGGTGAATAAGGATAGGCCATCTGTTTGTTGTAGGCAGCACAGCAGAGTGGGGTTAGCCCTTTGCTCCTGCCGCAGTCCTGAGCAGAATCGGGCACATCCAACACAGCTGCTATTTTAGAATGCAAAGAAGAGCTTTCCTCCCATTGTTGATGACAGGCATTTATTGAAACTGAAATTTGTATTGGGGTTGAAATTGATATCAGTATATAGCTATGGTAGTAGTAAGTTTGAATTAGTTTTAATATTTAATATTTTTAATTATTAGTACTATATGTATATGTTACACATTTTATCTTCTTAGTAAGTTCACTATGCAATTCTTGTTAAATATACCCTGTTAATATAATTAGATTAAACAGCAAAACTTTAGAAACGCTCATAGTAGTGAATGAATTTCAATGTTTCTGGTAACTAATTAGGCTGCTAACTTAAATCAATTTTCATAATGTGAAAACACATGAGAATAATGTCAAAATCTCCAGTCTTATAACAATACCACTTTTTGTTTTCTGTTTTTATATGTATTGTTACCACTTCCTTTTTTTTAGGTAAGTTTTTGGGTAGTTAGAGAGATTCTTCATGCACAGACATTAAAAATACGAGCTGAAGTTCTGAGCCACTATATTAAAACAGCCAAGGTAAGAAACTTTTGTTCTGGAGCCTTTATCAGGGTTGATAGAGTCCTAGGTTTAGAACTACGCTCAGTAAATATTTGGCTCCATTTACTAGAGGAAATGACTAGAGGAAATGTGTGGCCTTGTCAGTTATATGAACTCTAACCTGGAATATTCGAACAATATTCAATGATGATGATTCCTGATTATACTTTGAAAGAGCAATCAAAAGGTGTTAAGTGTAATATTGCTAATTCCTTTGTTTGGAGTATGGTGTGGCAAGAATACTTTCTGGGACATTATGCAAATAAATGTTTGATTATTTTCCATCTAGTGGCTAGTATATGACTAGGTCAGGAATGCCACATCACTGCCCATGGGTGTTTGGATTGGTGTCTTAACTATGGCTTATTGGCCAGTGTTTAGTCTACTTCAGACCAAGGTCACACACAAAGCTTATCTATTATGTCGTAGTCATGAAGGTATGCTTTTCACTTACACCTTTATCATAATTATTTGGAGAGGTATAATTTTCCTTCGTTTCTCAGTTTTTTGTTCACGGTGCCACTTGCCTTTTGTAAAATAGGCTGATAATTTAAGTTGTGGCAAACTCAATACATTACAGTACTAGGCACTAAACTGCTGTTCTGTTCTGTTCTCAGAAACTCTATGAGTTGAATAATCTACATGCTCTTATGGCTGTGGTGTCTGGATTACAAAGTGCCCCCATCTTCAGGTTGACCAAAACTTGGGCGGTGAGTGAATTCGGGTGTTAACACTGAGTTAGGGAGTTGTGCGGTGGAAGCAGAATGATTAATATTAATAATACCCTGGTGTTGCACATAATATAAACTTACCTAAATCCCTTCAGTTCCCTTTGAAGTCTGTCCTTATGAGTGACCGTTCATCTTCACTTATTCCTGACAGTCTGATCTGAAAGCACAGATGTTCTGTTTTCTCAGAAAGCTCATATTATCAATGCCCTTTCTTCATGTTTGTCTATTTTGGTTCTCTGTTAAATAGACTCCTAGAGAGTGATTCAGGGCCCCTTCTGTTAATATTCATTCAACCATTCTCTAATTTGGTATCCTTCTGTAAACATCCATTTATCGTCCCGGGTGAGAATTATAACTGACTCAGTAACTGGTTGTGTGTACGACATAAGAATTCTTTTTGGAGGGTGTGTGTGTTACTCTTTCACTCTCATGGGGTCTACCCCTTACTGTAGCAGTTTGTGCTTTCAGGGTGGTTTGAAATGGCAATACTATTGGGTGATGCCTGCTGGTACTGCCTACTGACAGGAGAGGGAAAGCATTTCTGACTATCTTCCATCTCCACTTTTCAGCATCCTCTATTTCTTCCTAAATCTGCTCCGGTGGGTTCCCCTAAGCCTCTGGAGAATGAGTGCTGTAGGGGGGGGGGAGGTTGTCAAATACTTTTTCCTTCCTTGTTCTGCTGACAGTTTCCGTTCTAATCTCAGGCATCAATACCACTTTAAATTGAACCACATACCCGGTAGTTGTTCCAAAAATTATTTTTGTAGCATAGGCCCACAAATTGTGACTGGACTTGGTGGTGTTAGCTTTTACTAGCCATCTATGAAGTTCCACTATGATAGCTTGACAATATATAAATTTACCAATGCATCTATTTTCTGATGATTTTTTTTATAACTCATGCTGCTTTGACTGTATTGTTAGCTGCTTAGAGCAATTCATATTGAGGCTTGATAAATAATCCTTTAATTAATTCAATTAGCTGAAGGCACAAACATTATTTCCCCCACCTCTGGCTACTATTTAGACCTAAAAGAAACCCTGTATTGTCAAAGTACTAATCCTGCATCATCAAACTTGTTGTTGTTTAGTCGTGTCCGACTCTTCGCGACCCCCTGGACCAGAGCACGCCAGGCACTCCTGTCTTCCACTGCCTCCCGCAGTTTGGTCAGACTCATGTTAGTAGCTTCAAGAACACTGTCTGACCATCTCATCATCTGTTGTCCCCTTCTCCTTGTGCCCTCCATCTTTCCCAACATCAGGGTCTTTTCCAGGGAGTCTTCTCTTCTCATGAGGTGGCCAAAGTATTGGTGCCTCAGCTTCAGGATCTGTCCTTCCAGTACAGTATAGCACGGCTCAGAACTTTTCACAATTAAAATGCTTTCAAATTGTATATGATAAAACAATTGTAACTTTTCAGTATTTCCTTATGTGTGGTACAAAATAATTGTTAACTTGTTGGGGGGGGGGGGGGAAGCCACTGCTTTCCTAATAACTATATCTTCCCCTCTCCCTAAAGCTACTGAGCCGAAAGGACAAAACTACTTTTGAGAAGCTGGAATATGTAATGAGTAAAGAAGAAAATTATAAGAGACTTAGAAACTATATAAACAGCTTGAAGATGACTCCTTGCATTCCTTATTTAGGTAAGATGAACATTTTAACTTTGTTTACTTGTATCATAAAAATATTAGTACCTGTATGGACCCCACATTGGGGCAACTCCTTGATGGAGTTGATGGAGGCAGCATTTTTTTATGGCTTTTCAAGAATACTCTGCTTCAAAGAGCACAGCCAGGAGAAGAGTGGCTGGGGGGACCCAGCCAGATGGGCGGGGTACAAATAATAAATTATTATTGTTATTGTTATTATAAGAGAGAGGAACCCTCCTGAGGTCGCCATGGAGGGGCTAAATGCAGTTGTCAAGGAAGGCATATACAGATGTGAATATGACTGAGGGATTTTAAAGTCTTTTCTCATCTTAAAGATTTGTGGTTGTGGCAGCATTATTGATATAGCAGAGGCTTTCTGTCAACATTGCTATGTTACTGAATAGGGAAAATGCTGGCTCTTTCTTTTTTAAAAAAACAACAACCATGCAGAATACAATTATTTCTTTGGATTAGGGTCTGAGCCTCATTTTGTTGGAACTGCATCCAGTTTACCTTGGCAGCCACATTTGTGGCTTCCTGTTTATTAAGAGCATAGAACAGAGCAGGAGGAGAGTTTTTTAATGTTTAAATTCATTGACAGTTACCTCAGTATGGCATGAGATGCTCTTACAAAGCTGGGGCATGCAGGAAGTATGTCCAATCTTATTGATACTGGGTAAGATGCAGTGTCACACAATTGGACAAGATTTGTTACCTTCCCTTCCCTGCAGCTTTGTGTGCAGAGAAGGTCCCCAATCCCCAGACTGTGGGGGGCTTCGGTAACTGGAGGGGAGGAAAGGGAAGAGAACTCAAGTGCAAGAACAGGTCGTCATTACTGGATTGCACCCATTTTTCATCATCGTATGCTTTGTTCCATATGCATATCCTTTAGAACAGAGAAAAATGTGCCTTATGCATAGCCTTTAGCACAGAGAAAAATACAACATTGATTTAGAACCCAACAAAAATCACTCCATGTATTGCTTCCGCATCCTATTGTGCTCATAAACAATAAGGCAGCACAGCTGAAAATCAAGACACTGTTACAACGAAGAAAAGAAATTTCAATTCTAAAATGCTGCATTTTTATTTAGTGATTAATGTGCATGTTTTTCCCTAGGGCAAATAGTATTTTTAATATGAAAGTTCTACATACTTTTACATCTTCTTGTTGCGTAGTCGCCCACTGCATGTTAATTTTGTAATAATCTAGCAACTTTCATATTTCTTGCATTGGTCAAGATCTGAAGAGGGGGACCGTGTGCATGTGGACAGTTGCTCTGTGCATGCAGCGTGCATGTTTCTCCTCCTGGTGGCAGCCCATTATACTTTATGGAATGCCACTTGAGATGCTACTGTGGTCTTGGGCCCACCAATTTTGGTTTCACTTGTTAGGCTGTCAAGGTCTTTGATAAGCCCTGACCCTTCCTTGGATAGGTTTCTTTTGCTCATGTCCTTGCACAAACAGAAAAGCCACCCCTTTTTGCTCCCCCCCCAATCATCCATGGAGAAGTATATTTCTCTTTGTAGTGCTGAACTTTTTGTGCTAGTCATATCAGATGGGCAGGGGTTCTTATTGCTGGTGAGCAGACAAGTTATTTTATGAAACTGAGGTGAGAGTACTATGGTTGAAAAGTCCCATTAAATAAGACGTTGGGTATGTTCCTTTTTCTTTAATTTGAAGAAGTGAACCAAAAGTTTTGAAGTTGAATATAGCTAGGGTCTTGCGCTGCTTCATTAAAACAGTTCTTTAAAAAATCATAATATACAGTCGTTTTGCATGCTTGTAGATACAGTTTTAGGAATGTGAGCAGTATCTGTCAACCACTCACATGAGCTTATTGGAATAACTTTTAGCCAAATGTTTAATAGTAATGTATTCTAAAAAGAGATTTAAGTTTTTTTTAAAAAAGAATGAGGTTTTCAGAGTTGAACCAAGCGGAAATTACTGAGGGTATTTCACACTGTGCTCTTGACAGCCTAGCTGCTGTTTTTAAAACTAGTTTTTAAAAACTCAGAATGGTATGTGGCACTGTCAAAATAATGCAAAAACAAAATCCACATTCATCTGGCTGCTTGAAATACTTTGCTGCTGCTCCTGATTGCTGGAAGTAAGGTTTAATGAGGGGAGAACACCCAAGTTTTAAAAATGTAGTTCAGATACATTTTGGCCTTTTCAGTAACCTGTAACTGTTCAAGCTTCAAAAATTCAGATTAATAGGCTGTGATCTCCAGACCTCTCTCCAGTCCAGCGCCTTCTTGTCTACTCTCTGTTGTGGAGGGGAAAAGCAGCTGTTGCAAGTGTTCCCCTAACGCGATGGAATTAAATGAATAAGAACCATTTCCCAGTAATTTTGGCAACCCTAAATCCAGTACTATCTAATTATTTTATGGCAGACAGAGCATTTATTAAGAGATTATAGGAAGGAAGGTCCTCACTGTAGCCAGTTACCAATTAAAGCTTAAAAAGAGTAGGATGTTTAAATTGGGTAAATGTCAGAATTTTAAGAAACCTGACAAATAAAACAGTTGCTACTCCATGAATTTCAATGGGTGAGATCCAGTGTTACACCAAGAAACACACAATAACTTCCCTTTCCCCCTCCTACCTCACACTTCCCAGTCAGCTCCAGAGGTTGTGCCAAGATGCTAAATGCATTACTCAGAAGTACTGGTGGACCAGCAAGTGTTATTTCCAAGTAACATGTTTGGTACACTCTGTAGAGTTAATAACATGAACAAATTAGTTGGAAAGTCCCTCAGTCAGTTTAGCCTTACTGAATCCCAATCTGCAACACAGGCCTAATAATAATATTAGCCTGCCTCACAGTATCATTAATGGGTTACTCAGAACCTACGTGAAGGATATTGAACACTTAGGGAAAAGGCTATATAAATACTTGTTTTATTATTTTATTCATATTTAGGATTAAGGTTTAGGCATGATGCCCTCCTATCCGAAGGGCAGCAAAGTTCACATGTCCAGTAAAAGCTATTCTTCATGATAGTTACCATTACTGTTTTAAAATAAGAATACTTTTATTGATGCAAAATGCGCCTGCAAAACCAGAGTTGCTCTCTAGTTCATTGTCTGTTTTGTGACTTGTGTGCCCACATCTCAAAATTAGATTCCCACTGGAAGTAATCTTTGAAATAAAACTTAAATAGATTTAAATCTATGAAAATGGATTGAGTTGCATGCTTCACACAACAGCAGCATCTTGTACTTCAGTTTCAAAGTTCAACTATTCTGCATCCGTGATGTTTTCTTGTAGCCTGCAAAATTGTTAGGTTTAATTACTGCCACTAAATCCCATACACCTTGTATTAACATAAATTTATTTTAAATGCAGAATCCTGCTTCCTTTGTGAGCAATTAGAACTTGCATAATTATCATATACAATATCACAGTAAGAAATGTTTAAAATAATACTTTGTAGGGCTTGCAAACAACTCAAAATGTAACATCAGTTTGAAGTTCAAGAGAATATTTTGAAAATGTTTTTGAGCATCTCAATCAATGGGTCTGATCATCATCTGAACTGCTTTTAGTGAGTATGATCCGCCTCTGTACTCAGCCCAAAAAATTCCATCCTGGTGCTTGCTTCTGTAATGTCCTCCTCTGTACCATACTCCATTGAGGTTAGAATGAGCACAGGCATTGTACCACCAACCTCCTTTATGAAAATGGGCACAGTTTCCTGTATGAAGAAATGAAACATTAAGTGAAATTTACTTTAATAGTCTTTGTATTTTGAACCAATAGGAAGCTTAAGCTTGCAAGCACATTTCTTTCATAGCTGTGATCTTGCAACATTCCCCCCACCCCACCCCCAATTTAGTAGAGTGTGGCATTGCATCGCTGAGCAGGTAGCTTCTTCTCCTATTGGAAATCAGAGTCAGGGCTAATTTTAAAAATGGTCCCATGTCTTTTGGTGAAGAAATGGTTCTGTCTTCATTGGTCAACTTTGCGCTTTCCCTCCTACTCCTCTCAGTCTCTAAAGCAAGACAAGAGAAAGTGGAGATATTTTGTGTGGTTTCCTTAGCTTCAAAGTCTAAGGAGCTGGTGGCACTGCCCATAGCTCTCACTTTGCAACTTACAGCAGGACAGGGACTTGCTGATATAGGGTCCTGTGTTAGTCAAACCTACAATGGTTCTTGGTGCCCACATAGTGGTTGAGTGGTGCTCCTTCCTAAGGTCTTGGCATTCTGAAGACGTTGTAGACCCAAACCAGGTCTATGAGGTTGCTTGAAAGGGCCTTCACTATGAAAATAAAATGTAAGGGTCTTGCTAAGGAATGTAAGGGTCTCTGTTAAGGAAATTGTGCCTTTTTGCATGTTGATCTTCTAGAACAAGGTCATTGTCCTAACACCTTCAAGAGACAATTGACTGTTCTGGCAGTCATTCTCAAGACCTAGGAGACGTGTTCCTACCTCAGTATTCTCACTTCAAACAGTTTCCAAGAGAATAGTACTGCTTCATTGGTCAGCTGTGTACAAGCTTCCCTAATAGAGCTCCATGATGTGTGTGCTCCTTCTTTGTGGGGAGTAAGTGAGGATCTGTATGTACTTGCTAATATGTCTTGTGTGCATGGAGCTTTTCCTACTTACAATTATTTATGAGTGTTTCAAAACTGAGAACCCTGTCACAATACTTGTGCTTTTGCCCCAAAGCATCTTGAGTATGGGGATGTGTTGTACTTGCCTATTGGTCCTTACTCTAGAAGGAATTATATCTCACTCTGCAACAGGGTCTACTCTTGCCTTGAGATACCTTTCCACATTTATCCCCTTTGCTTCAGTGGAAATTTCACAAAGTCACCTGCAACAGGTTTCTTTGATCCTGTAGCACAGTGCTACTCAAAGTGGTGGTCCATGAGCCATTGGGTACCCTGGCAACTCCATCAGGTTGGGAGGGACAATTTAGGGAACAAAAATGGTACCAGTCCTTGACACATTGGGTCAGGGGGAATTACCACATTAGATAGTGTGATAAGCATTGTTGTAGCAGATGAACCCACTCAGGATGGGAGGCACTGCTGTCCAGTACCGTGTTTTTTTTGCAGTAAAATAGAATGAAACTTCTCAGTAAGGAGGATAGAATCGCTCTAGTTTGAGTCTTAAGGGTGGCAATGTGGTCTAAACCACTGAGCCTCTTGGGCTTGCCGATCAGAAGGTCGGCGGTTCAAATCCCTGCAACAGGGCGAGCTCCTGTTGCTCGGTCCCAGCTCCTGCCAACCTAGTAGTTCGAAAGCACACCCAAAAGTGCAAGTAGATAAATAGGTACTGCTCCAGCAGGAAGGTAAACGGCGTTTCCGTGCGCTGCTCTTCTTTCGCCAGAAGCGGCTTAGTCATGCTGGCCACATGACCCGGAAAAACTGTCTGCGGACAAACGCCGGCTCCCTCGACCTGTAATGTGAGATGAGCTCCGCAACCTGAGTCGTCTGCAACTGGACTTAACTGTCAGGGGTCCTTTACCTTTTTTTTCTCTTTTTTTTTTAAGTTTGCGTCTTGGGGAAGTCCTTCTTCCTATCTTTACTTTATCATCTGTTTTTTGTTACCTTACTTCTTCTTAGGCTTTTCTGACCAACAAAAGTATGGAACTTGGCTGTTACCACTCCTTCCAAGGACAGCTTGAAAAATTGACTGAAGTGAAAAAGAATAAGCTATCGAAACCCAGTGTCTGATTTGTTTTTTCTGATTAACTGTTTTGTTTTGTTTCATTGCATATTTATTGGTGTAATTTGTTTTGGACACATTGAGTATAGTACAGTACCTTATATTCTGTGTCTTGTTACTATTCATTCTTTAGAAGTTACTATGAACCTGTACTTTGCAGTCTTCTTTAAGCCCCAAATCTTTCACTAGATTTGGACAAGTCCCTACATGTTGAATGCATGTAGTTTTATGTATTTCTAGCTTTGAATGTGCCCTTACATAGTGTGAATGGGTAATTTCTGATGGCAGGGCAAGGCTTGCTGGCCTCATATTTATTCTGGCATGGTAAATAGTGGTTCTCAGGATATGAAGGTGTGTTTGAACATTTGCTGTGTGAAATTAACATGGTTTTACCATTGCCAAAAGCAAAGTGCCACTTGTGCATGTTTGAGTCATCTTACATGAAGATGCTTTGGGTATGAGCTTGAACATTAGAGGATAGTTTTGTTTGTCTTCTAAATTTTGCTTCACTTGGTCAGAATTATTTCCTCAATTCTTTCTTGTAATAAGAAACAGTAGAGTTATATACTATTGTATTTCCTACCTGTGTACATATCTCTGTCTCGGTCCAGTGTTGTAAATTGTTTCCCATTGTGCCATATCATGGAGTCACCAGCATTCCCTTGATAAGTGCCTAAACGCAATCGATAGAATTCATTTTCTGGTTCCAGTCGGAAACTGCTGTATTCTGCATAGACTTTCTTATTACTCCAGTCTTCTAACTCAATCAGAAGTCTGTAATTGTCCTGATTGGAAAGTAAGTAAATATTTTCCAGTCCCAGCCAGTATTCTCCAGCAACATTTCCAAATCCTTTCTGTTAAAACAAAACGATTCTGATTAGATTGCCTTGTAGTTCAATTAGAAAGTTACTTATTTACAGTTAATATATCACATAACTATAATTGGTGTCTTTAAACACTGGGAGAAATTTCCAATCGATACTGAACCCTAATTGATGGGAGAGTTCAAAGAAAGATGTGTATTGTTCATCTTCTTCCCTTTTCCTTTGTAGTATCTAGCACAATTCATCTTATGTCCTGCTGTATGTTTCCTTGTGCCACCTCCAGCATCTTTGGCTGGTAAGATGCTCACAACATACATTATGTTGTACCAAATACTATGTGGAGAGGTGGCTCAACAGGGACTGCCATTTTCAGAAGAGGGTGGTCTTTGTTCTGCCATTAGAGCAGACCTGCCACAGAATTCTACCCACCTCCATAGATTTTGGCTATATTTATCAGTACATCTGATTCCTGAACACCACACATGATTCTAGGCTGAGCTCATAATGGTTCCTTCCCTATGCAGGGATGAAAACAGAACCCATATAAGATACTCTTTCTGAACCAGCCAGGGTGTCATGTGGGTACAGGATTGCCCCATTGCATCTTCATTTTCAGACTACTTATCTGCTTTCAGTTATTTTTTGTGGTGGTAAGGATTGTTACTTATTCATATGGCTGCAATATTTATGGCTGCAGTTTGGTTAATACATTATTATTAATCAAATGGTACTCTAATTAATCAGGAAGCAGCTTTCAAACAATTTATTTGAATCCATGCATTTTTTAAAACTGCAAATTCCATTTCTTGGACTGCAGTCATTTCTTACTTTTTGGAGACTAAGAGGTGAAATGCCTCTTTATAATCTAAAAATACGTGTTTTGATTCAGTATTTCTGCTTTTTGCTGATACACAGATTTACTTTTTTAATGAACTAAGACTAGCAGCTAACTAACAGCGCAATTCTATACATACTTATTTAGAAATAAGTTTGTTCAGTGGAACTTCTTAGTATGTCTAGGATTGCAGTCTAAGGGTTTTTTAATTGGATGACTGTCCTATTTGTATAACATTAAAATGCTTAATAAGGAATTAAAATATCATAATCTTAAATATTGATAGGACAAAATGGAAGGGAGAGGGATGGACATAAAGTGAGATTATGGCTGCAAACCTATACATGGTTATCTCAGAGTACGTCCCACTGAACTCAGTGAGGCATAATTATGGGTACACATGTAAAGGATTGCACTAAGGGCAGACTCTTTGCTCCTTCCTGGTCCCTTTTCTATTGTGCTGTGCTAAGCCATGGTTTGGCTTAGCCTGATGTCCAAACCTTGTAGTTCAGCTCTTCTGGGCAAGCCATGAGCTGTAAATCATAGGACAAAGCTTAGTTAAAGCTGTAGTTTGTCTGGAGAGAGCTCAGCCACAAGCCTGCCTGGGTTTGGATGACATGCTAAGCTAAACCAAGACTTTGCTCAGCGCAGCAGCAAAACTACCAGGGCAGAGCAAAGTGGCCACAGCCTCTCCTTTGGGAGCCCAAATGCTTGTTCATTTGCACTAAGCCATGGTGTGGCTTAACATTACACGTAGGGGGGGGGGCATTGTTAACAGCTTTGACATAAGACTTCTGAAGCAGGTACACATGCTTTAAATAATTCTGAGGAAGGAACATATAATTTCTGTATTACAGTGCACCATAACTTGTTGGCCACCTGAGTCTTTTTAAAAAAGATTACCTTGTAATTGTCCCAGTTGGTGAAGAAGTTCACAGAACCATCTGTTCTTTTTTGTATAACTGTCCAGCCCCCAGGATCAAGGCTGTTCTCACACCATAATTGCACAGGTCCATGGCTGTTTTCAGGCTTGATCATATAAATCCCACTATTGGAGTAGCCAGCTTGTTTTGCTTCTTGACAATCTTTGAATGGACCTTTTGAAAACAATTTGACAGTTTAAAAATGCATCAGAGTTCTTTAATGGTGCTTACTTACATTGATCCTGAAGTTGAGGCTCCAGTACTTTGGCCACCTCATGAGAAGAGAAGACTCCCTAGAAAAGACCCTGATGTTGGGAAGGATTGAGGGCACAAGGAGAAGGGGACGACAGAGGATGAGATGGTTGGACCGTGTTCTCGAAGCTACTAACATGAGTTTGGCCAAACTGCGAGAGGCAGTGAAGGATAGGCGTGCCTGGCGTGCTCTGGTCCATGGGGTCACCAAGAGTCGGACACGACTGAACGACTGAACAACAACAACAACAACAACTTACATTGATAGTAAAATATTTCGTTCAGGCTATTAAGCTGACATGCATAAAAATGATCCAGCATAAGATACTGTTATGCTTTCACTTTGACAACAGTAAAGGTAAAGGTAAAGGGACCCCTGACCATCAGGTCCAGTCGTGTCCGACTCTGGGGTTGCGTGCTCATCTCGCTCTATAGGCCGAGGGAGCCGGCGTTTGTCCGAAGACAGCTTCCGGGTCATGTGGCCAGCATGACAAAGCTGCTTCTGGCGAACCAGAGCAGCGCACGGAAACGCCGTTTACCTTCCCGCTGGAGCGGTCCCTATTTATCTACTTGCACTTTAACATGCTTTCGAACTGCTAGGTGGGCAGGAGCTGGGACCGAGCAACGGGAGCTCACCCCGTTGCAGGGATTCAAATCGCCGACCTTCTGATCAGCAAGCCTGTGGTTTAACCCACAGCGCCACCTGGTCCCTTTGACAACAGTAACTGTGGCTTATTTTTCTTAATGCTCGTTTTTCTAAAACTAACAGTTGTAGGACCAAACTTGCAAACTGTTCTAAACCATTACAGATTTTCCTAATCAGAAGGTATCATTTATTTCACATGCCTAGGGTAGAGAGGAAGTGCATACTAAAAGTTGCTGTAGCATAGTGGCTTGCAGGTGTGGAAAATCATTGTTTAAACACATGGAAGCTAACTTGTACTGAGATACCGGTAAGTCAGACTAGTCCATCAAGTTCAGTGGTGTCTACTTTACAGTAGTAAAGTAATTGTTTCCATGTTCTAGAATAGTGGTCTTTCTCAGTCCTGGCACTTGATTCCCTTTTCAGCTTGTGTTGCCAGGGGGTGAACCTGCAATTTCTGCATGCAAATTCTTGAACTATTTCAGTCTGGCTTCAGACCCAGAGGTGATGACTTTGGTTGATGACCTTTAATTGGAGGGAGACAGGGGGAGTGCAACCCTATTGAGTTTCTTAGATTTCTTTTTGACTTTTGATACCATTGCCCATGGCATACTGCTGAAGTGGGTTGGGAGTTGGAGGTACAGTGATGCAATGATTCTGCTGCTTCCTGCCACACAAGCTGCAGAGAATGATATTGGGAGGCTCCTGCTTAATCCCTTGGCAGTTGTGCTGTGGGATTCTGCAAGGTTCAGTTCTGCCCCCAATGATAATTATGAAGCCGTTGGAGGTGGTCATTGGGGTGGGGCTTGGTGTCACCAACATACAAATGACACCCATCTCTGTCTCTACATGCTATATATGTCAGATGCTGTTGTACTGGACTGGATGATCCAAGGGATCTGCATTGGCTACCTTTATATTATTAGGCCCAAAGTATGGTTTGATTTGTAAAGTCAGAATGACCCGGGACCCAGGTACAATGGTACCTTGGTTTAAGAACAGCTTAGTTTATGAACAACTTGGATTAAGAATGCTGCAAACCCGGAAGTAGGTGTTTTGGTTTGTGAACTTTGCCTTGGAAGCAGAACATGTTGAGTGTGTTCCATTTGTAAATTGAGTCCCCTGCTGCTATGGGAAAGCATACCTTGGTTTAAGAATGCTTTGGTTTAAGAACGGACTTCCAGAACGGATTAAGTTCGTAAACCAAGGTACCACTGTACCTCTTATTGTTCCTTTCCCTTTACTGAGGGGCCTGGGCCTGTGATTAGAAGGAAAGTCTGTTTAATGTCCCACTATTGAACAAATCTCACTATGCAATGACATGGGGCAGGACCTTCTATATCGTGCTGCTACAACGTTAATGAGCTTCTGGTGTTTGATGTTTGGTTAACGTATACCTCTTCTTTCAGGCCTATGAGTGATTTGAGTTGTTTGATTTCAATCTAGTGTTAGGGTCACCAGATTTACTGCTCTTCATTTGTAATCATTTTACATTGGATTTTATCCTATGTGTATTTTGATATGTTCTATTATAGTTTTATAATTTTATTGGAAACCACCCTGGGACTTAATAAAGAAAAATAATGCATGTGCTCCTGCCACTGAGCTATAGACAAGCTTCCCCCCCTTCCCCAATGTTTCCCAGCTTAGGTAGAACATTTTCCAAACGAATGCACAAGAAGATGGTTTCACTGGTGGTTTCAGCCTCAAATTTCCCCTCTCCTTCTGCACATGCCTTTCCACTAGGAAATATGAGAGGGGGGGAAAGCTAAGCAATGTCTAAAATATTTTCGTGTTGCCTCCTGTCTGTTAAGCTCTCAATTCATTTGAAGGAAGTTTCCAGATCTTATGAATATAATTCTATATATTATTTCAATTATAGACTATTATATTAACAGATTCAAGCAATGAAAACAAAGAAACAAGGAAGTCAGACTTAACTTCTTTTCAATTCTTAGGACTTATTAGCCCATGTCAGATTATCTTGTAGCCAGTTTTTCGCATTTCAGAATAAGAACTTCATAAAACAATGGGGTGAACAGCTCTGCACAAATGTCTTCCACCTCATTGTAAATTTTCTATATGGGTAAAACTCTGAGGTTATTCATCTCTTGTTGAAGGATTTTTTATTGATCAATTTATGGGGAAGGTCTCGTTCGTGTGTTTTCCCCATTCCACTTTTTAGTGTCCAAATAGAAGTAAAAATCTATCTTAAGCTTTAACTCTTAAGAAATTTTGTCTCAGTATAGTGAGGTTTCAGGCATAGTTTTAGACCCAAAATTAACCCTAATGCCGAACCCCACCAGCAGTGCTGTATGTCAGCTGAAATAGGCTCTTCTTGCCAGCTTAGGCCTCAGAGGTTGCCCTGAAGGAAATACTGAGTGCTAACAAGTTTTGCTAATGGACAAATCGATATACACATACACTACAGGCACACTTTTCTAACAGTATTCATTATTAACTGAAGTATATATAGTAAATGTTTGGTATTCCTTCACTGAGTCCCATTTCTGCCCTCTCTTTTCATTTTAGGAGACCTAAAATGGTATTGTTTATTAGATTTCCTTTCCCAACAATGCCAGAGAAATAGGTAGTTGTGTTACTTTGGTTACAGTTCTCCCCACACTAATCTGCAAGTAAGCGACGTAGAATTTAGTGGGCCTTGTTTACAAGACACTGTGCACAGATTCTTTTGAGATCTGCCTTTTTGTACCTAATTTCATTTATTCACACTTAAAGCTAATTCACACTTTAATGTGAAAGGGCTAGTGTCTTCCAACACTATGGGAGCACATGGCAAAAGTGTTGCTTTGTTGCTGTATGATTGGGCAGCCTTATACCTTGATTAATAATTAGCTCTGTTCCCAACGTGTTACATATTATGCAAATAATTAAGTACTATTTACATCTAGCATTTCATTTGCACTGTATCCCTCTTTCTATCAGCAGCTGTTCATGCAATATTTCATTCAGTGTGTGGTTTTTCTTTTGAATGCTTGTCAAAATGGCCAGCTGTGACAAAAGAAAAAGCTAGGCATTTCTCTGTGGAATAATATAATATGCAAGAAGAAATGATTTCACAGATAGAAGAATGGGAGATTTTAAAATGTAGAGTTTAGAACCCTTGCTGTTGCAGAAATGAAATTTCTTCCAGATGTATCATAAATCATATCATTCATGGACACTTTCTAGAGCCCTTGTAATCCCCAGGTTATTTTTCACAGTTGCTAGTAAATTATCATCAAGAATGTGCTGAATGAAGCAGATTGTTAGCTACAATATTCTCTTATTCTACCCTTTCCAGAAATAAATAGTTTATATATATATCAGTATCAACAGGTGTCATTATATAAAAAAAAATTGAACCATAATCTTCCATTACCCCTTAAAACATTATAGCAGCTAGGTAGTTACCTTAGAGGACAGTAATATTGAACTGTGTATCAAATTCTCTCTTAATTTTGTTGTCCATATAATCTATTCAGTTGCAGAAATGTCAGGCCTCTACAAATGGATGATAGTTTTAGTCCTGTAGCTTACAATTGTCTGAATAATTTGTCACCATTGAAATAAATTTAGCCTTTTGTTTTTAGAAAAAATAACTTGAAAGCTTGATTACATAGCACACCCTCAACAACATTTTGTAGATTTTTACCAAGGTAGAAACTTGCAGCCATTGGAGGCATTGGCTGTATACATAAACATGTTATACAAACAAACCTTTTGCTGTGAGTAAATGGTCTCAGACACTGGAC
Organism: Darevskia mixta; assembly: GCA_034641385.1. Lineage (NCBI taxonomy): Eukaryota > Metazoa > Chordata > Lepidosauria > Squamata > Lacertidae > Darevskia > Darevskia mixta. Next base: position 474,164 of record JAWWNH010000139.1, on the reverse strand, counting down.
TGAGACCTACATTGCCTACAGCAGTGGTGGCTAACCTTGGCACTCCAGATGTTTTGGGACTACAACTCCCATCATCCCTGACCACTGGTCCTGTTAGCTAGGCATGATGGGAGTTGTAGTTCCAAAACATCTGGCGTGCCAAGGTTAGCCATCACTGGCCTACAGTGTGCTGCTGGGATGTAACTGCTTAAAGCTGCTAGAAAATATGAAGTAGGTAAAGGGGGCGAGAAAATGGCCCATGCTACTTTCTTTAACAAAGAGCATGACAGAACTACAATCTCTTAGGTCAAAACACTCTTCGTACAGTTCCATAAGTTGGTCAGCACCCTTTTGAAAAGGTTTCATTTGGTCATTCCTAGCTGAAAGAAGCAGGTTTGTGGGACAAAGGCTTTTGGTTGAAAACCGGCCATTTGAGTGTAAGAGCATTCTGCAATGATTTTTTGCTTTGGTTTGTGTTTTCTTCAGTCACCAACCAGAAGTCTTCAGAAGCCCCCACCCCAAAGGTTCATAGATAAAGTTCTAGAAACAGCAGTAAATGTCTTACCTTCATTGATTAACGTTAACGGTGGGATCCTGAAAGGGCTTTTTGTAGGAGAAGTAGCAGGATCAGGGGGTGGCCTTACATCTCTGTCTCTAGGATAGCCTGGATCTCTTTGAATTTCATTACTTCCCAGGAGCCCAGGAGTGTATTGTTGACTGTTAGGAATGTGGTGAGGCACCACTTGAACTAAAGGAGGAGAGCCATGTGTGTCCTGGCGAGAGAATATCCGCAGGCATTGCTCTTCCAACAGTGAGATGATGACTGACTGATTATTTACAAGATCAGTTAGTGTTGCATATTTAACTTCCAGTTCTCTGTACCTTGTAGTCATTTTCAGCATTTCAGTTGTGACATTGAGGATTTTGTTTTCCAGCTGGGAAAGCTCAAGTGAATTGTCCCGTTTGCGGATTATCTCGTGCAGAAGTTGCATGTACAGCTGAGTAACCCTGGAATTCATGTTGCGGCTCTCTTTTCTCAACAGTTTTACTTCATTTACTATATTCCCATCCACATCCACCACTAGCTGCAAGAGATCAATCTCTCTCTTTTGTTTGGATAATACATCCTTCAGATTCTCGATGTCCATTCTAGTAATTTCATCTTTTTTGTTCTCTGGCCCTGGCCCTTTGGTGTTGACACAAATTGGTCCTGTTATTTTTTGTTCAGGGACAATAAATGTATAGCCACACTTTTTCCCTTCCTCTCCCCCTTCTGTAGAACGTGGGTTTCGTCTGAGAGTGTTTTTGAGTTTCAGCTGTTTTGTGTAGTGTCCATTTGGTAGTAACAGAAGCAACAGCAAACTCAAAGTCCATGAGAATGCCTTCATTTTCAAGGAAGCTAAATGGAAAAAAACAAAATTAAAAAAATATTGTTAAGGTCCCTTTATTTAAAATACTATCAAATCCATCAGTCACCAAGGATAGAGAACGAAGATTTCTGTAGCGTGTTATCCCCTCCAAACTTAGTCATACTGTACTGGCTTATTCCTAGTAAAAAATAAAAAATAAACGGGGGAAGGAAAACATGTTATATATTTGCACCACAAATAGATCAGTCAACTAAAATATGAGCTATTGGGCAGTAGTAATGCTATAAAACATGACTTGGAATGGCTTTAAAATGCAGGAGGATTCTAATAGATTGACAACTATTTAGAGATAATACTAGCAATAGGCACAATTCTAGGATTCTATGAAGGTGAATCTGAAGGAGACCTTGCAGTAATTCCTTCCTGGATTCAGCAGCCTCTCCTTCAGTCTAATAGTTGCTATATGGTGGTTCTGTAGACTTTCCCCATTATTCAAAGCACTAAGTCTAAGACTATTTGCATCACTATTTGGCAATGTTGCATTGGAGCTGCTTCAGCATCAAATAATCTAGTACTTCAGGGCCAAACAGGCAAGTAGCATGATCTTGAGGCACTTCTGTGGGATAGACGAAGACAATTGCCTCCAACCATTTTGCTTTATATTTGCATCATGCGATGTCAATGCACTGAAGTGGTTCTGGCTAACATAGGTATATGTAGATGGGCAGGAAAGTATAGTAAATTGTTTGTGGGTTAATCACTTTGGGGGGACCTGCTTGCAAGCCCAGCATGACTCGCCACTTCCAGGATGAGAGGCTTGGAGGAAGAGGCAAATGCTGTCAGGTGTGAGATGGGAGGGTTCAACCTTCTCTGTATGGGATAAAAGTTAGGATATATCTATGAGAGAGGACTCTGTATTCTGATAGCTTTCTTTTCTACTATTTCTTGTTTAGATTAGGTTTTTATTGCAATGTGAAAAGTATATATATATATATATATATAAAGAGAGAGAGAGAGAGAACAGTTGACCATGGAACCATAGCTATAATGCTATCAAATTTAATTTCCACAATCTTCCCCCAAATGATGAGATTGGCAAGGAGAAAGGTGAAAGGCAAAGGCAAGAGGGTCGAAATGTAGAATAATTGGGAGTTATTTAGAGCCACAATAGTAGCTCAGCAAGAATGTATACCGTGGATCAAGAATGTACCACCTTGCCAAGAGGATGATTGCATGATAACAAGCAGGGTCAACAGAAGCTATTAGAGACCAGTTTCCTTTAAAAATGGAAGTCTTGTTGAAGTGAGAAGAACAAAAATTAACACAAACTTTGGCAAAGAAATATAAGCCCTATTTAGGGAAGCTTTTAACCTGTGATTTTAATGTATTTTGTGTCTGTTGGAAGCCGACCAGAGTCGCTGGGGAGACCCAGCCAGATGGGCGGGATACAAATAAAAAATTATTATTATGATTATTATAAGCGGACCATAATGGATGCTAAAAAATGAATTTGAGGAGCACATTGCTAACAACAGATCCCTGTGCTGGAACTCATTATCACAGGAAGAGAGCCTGAGGAACTGAGACAGATAGTGCTGACAAGAGACAAAGTTCTAGGCCTTATTACACATTTAAAAAATGACAAAATCACTGGGTCCAGATGACATCCACCTGAGAGTCCTTAAACACCTTAAATGTAGAATTGCTGGTCTTCCAGTAAAAAACATATAAATTGTACCTCAGACCAGCCTCCATACCTGAGGTTTGCAAAGTGGCCAATGTAACACCAGTTTTTAAAAAGGGATCCATGGAGTTTCCTGGTAATTACAGGCTGGTTAACTTAACATCTATTCTGGGAAAAGTGGAAAGCACTGTTAAAGATAGAATGACCAAGCATATAATAGAGTAAGAAGCCTAACTAAAGCAGAACCAGCATAGCTGCTGCAAGCATTGCTAGAGTTCTTTGAGTGTATCAACAAGCATATATCTAGTTGAACCCATTGACTCAGACTTTCCAAAAGCCTTTGACAAAGGACCTCACCAAGGACTTCTGAGTAAGCTTAGCACTCATCGAATAAGAAGAGGGTATATTTGCTTGCAGTTTGCTTCCAGCTGAGGCTGTCTTCAATACTTAATGGATTTATGAGATACTACTACCATAGATATTTGTTAAGATGTTCCCTCCTGGGTACTTGGAATATAATTTCTAGACTTTTCTAAGACTAAAGGTCTGGGTCAAGCAAAAACCAGTTTGGGCTACAACCTATCACTTCTTACAGTAGCAGCTATTGGACAGATCCATTTGCCCATGGGTGTGTACATTATACCTACTGTATTCAGACATGAAAGTACTTTGATGTATGCATCAAATAAGAACCCATGGGGGCAGTGCTTAATGTTTTTCATGGCTTTTGACATTGTTGAGTTCAAGGAAGCAATTGCTTATGAACCCCTAAACATTCCATCGTAAGAGAACGCCCTCATTTTGCCCACATAAAATCTCTGAAATTTTCCTTATGTTTATTTCCCTTCTCTGTTCTCAGATAAGTGGAACCTGCAGCAAAATGTTGAAGTGCTCCTGTTCAGAATGCTCAGTTCCATTTCCCCTCGACAGATTTTTTTGGCTCCCTTCCAACAGTCAGTCAGTATTCTGTGGCCAATAAAAGATTATCAGTCCTCATTGGAATGTTTGTTGGAGGGGAGGGAGTCCTGTGGGATTTCCCCCTCAATATTTTTTATTCTTTTATAAACCTTGGAGGTTCCCCCATGCCTCCATATGTATGACTGGTGCCATTTTGGATCAACTAGCACTCAAAGAATTAAGATTGCTCTTAGTGCTTATATATTGGACACAGTTCTGCTGTGTGGCTTCCTTTCTCAAGTGCCTTGTCAGTGTGAGGAAATCCATTCTGTAACCCTGTTTTCTACCATGTGCTTAATTTATTTAGAGTATAATGCATGTATCATTGTGTGACCTCCAAAGGTTCTCTGCCCCAATACAGAACAAAACCTCTGCTGCACACCCAGCCTCTGCTTAAAAACCTCCACCACCTTCCAAGGCAACTGAGCCTTTATGTCCTGAAGTTAACCTACTGAATGTGAATTGTTCAGTAACACATTGTGTTATTATGGAAACAAAGCAAGCAAGTGTATTTATATTTATTACTTTCTCAGTTTTCTAGATGAATTTAGATGGGTATTGTGATCAAAGCTTTACTTAAAGCAACATAACTACCGGTACTTCTTTAAAGGTAATTGAGGAAACTTGCTTTTTTTTCACTGAACTTTCTATACATTAATTAGTAACAAGTAATGTTTTAATTTTAAAGCAAAGCCAGCCTAGCTGAATTGACATAGTGGAACAAAGGCATCTGCTCAAGATTGATTAATTTTCACAGTACTGTCTTGTTGAAACTGTACCTTTCATAAATGGGTTGCAAGGGAATGGTAAGCATGAAAGTTATTTTAGCATCTTTTGACATGTGTACAAAAAAGTCATTTGTTACTTGAATGGTGGTTTTCATATTAACATACAAAAATCTTAGGTGTGGACCCTAAGTTGCAATGTACGTCTCTTATTCAGTCTGCTATACACAGACCCATTTCAATTTCTCATACCTTTATGCACCACTGAATCTGGCAAACATTTTGAATATGTTGAACATCCCAATCCTTGCCAGAATATTGCAGTCCAAAATGAACTGTAAATTGCAGACATTTAAGTACAGAATCCTAATCTCAATAGTGCCATATTAAATTGTGTTAATCACATGTGTGTTGACATCAAAGCTTGGTTAAGAGTGTTGCTTTTTAAGTCTTCTTAGGCAGAAATGGTTCATCTCACTTTCAGAGTACTGGAACTAAATTGACCCTAAAATTCATAGGCTGCAGTCCATGGACACATGCATTTTGTACTTGCATTCCTTTTTCAGCAACTGCTGTTCTTAACCCTACACTATCAGGTGGAGTTTAGAAAAACTGTTCATAGCTAGGTGCAGTTTCATGTTCAAGAGGAAATGTTTGGGAAGACCCAGTATTTGTCCTACATTGATTATTTGTTTTGTTGTTTTGTGGTGGTTATGCGAAAGTACATTCTGCTGAAATGAACTGGGCTTCTTTCCACATGATGGCAGCTATCCAACAAATGAGTTACCGCAAGTATAAACATAGGTTTCCCATTGTCAGCTATGAAATAGCCAGTACTTGGATTTCTTTATCTTTCAAAGATTACAGGGAGGAAAGTCCCTGAATCACAGCCAGTGTCAAAGTTGAATTGAGCATCTACTACAACTAAATAGCAGTAGTTTCAAGGAAACTAATGTTGAAAGCTCATTTTTACTAACAGCAAAAAATGTGTGCTCCTGTATTAGCATATTCCAGACTTAATCGGCATATTTTAAAGAATATATTCTTTTAAATCCCCTTTAAAACCACTATTAAAGTACTTAAAAGTTATGGAGTTTAAATAAAACAGGAACCCACATTTTAAAGTACGGCTAATAAAAAACTCCTGAAATGACTTCATATTAATTCTTCGAGTCATTAGTAGTTGCTTAAGGCTCCAGAATTGCTTTTCATGTGCAAAATATGGAAATAAACTGTTGTCCATTTATTACCATCAGTGATCACTGTGTGAATATTGGTGACCCTAGACCCTGAGACAACCTTGTTCCCCAGCTAGATGTCCTAATGAATTTAGGAACTATGCTGCATTTTGCTGAATAAACATTTGATAATAATTTGAGCTACTGTCTACTACATGTATTAGTTTTATGTACCATGATAGATTCTAAAATGCAGTCATTTTAAGAGCTAGCTATTGAAGCCAGGCTGTTACTTTCATGTGCAAATAGTGTCTACCCCACTGTAACATGGAACATCACTGTTACTGTGAATCCAGGGTTCATAGTCAGCTGTTGCTCTTTGTGATGTTCTGTGCAGATTACTGCTTTTGAGTAATCTTCAGCTATACGTTTTCAAAATTAATACTTGTTGCTGGATCACTAACAACTTACACTGGGTTTACTTTTTCCCATTCAGGACTGGTCATGCAATTTTTTAGTTCTTCATGCAGTAGATTCCTTCAGGTTAACACTGTCATAAGGCAGTTAATGCTATTCCATGAATAAGAAAGTGTTAAATGGCAATGGAAAATCCAAGTTTTAATGAGAGCCCCTGATCAAAATGTCCATTTGGGTGTACAGCAGGAATAGTGATTTATCACTAGGAAAAGTGCAAGTTAAGGCTTTAATTGTAGACTCTCCTAGTAATATATTTGGGGAGAAGCCTGTGTCGATAATTCAGGGGTACTTCTTGATTAGTTTCATTTTCTTTTAGAAAAAGGACTATCAATGTTTTAGTAAGGAATGCTAAGAAAATCCTTTTTGTTGTGCAGATCAAGCAGTACAATTGTTTTTCATGATCACCATCAGCCAGCTTTTCTGAATGTTGGTGGGTGGGGAGATACTATGGATTTCCTTCCCTCTTGTATAAACATGAAACAACGCAGTTAAGAACATTACACCTTATACTTGTAATGGAGCACCCTAAAAAATTATTGGATTCAATAAAAGAAAAAACTAAACTGTGTGCATTAGTATGTATGAATTTTGGCAGCACATAAAATGTAGCAGCAGACTCATCCATCTGTAATCTACAATCTGAAATAAGTACAGAAAAGTTGCGTGCCGATTGACAACAAAGAAAATGTATAGACACCAACCTTGTAATGGCTTTTTCTTCTGAAGGAACATAAAAATCCACAGACCCTTTTTGTGTAGATTCTCCTCCTGGTGCCAGAACAATTGTCTGGTAATCTGCGTAGTTCTAGGGAGAACTGCTGCTTTCTCTTGCCATATATTACATCCAAGTATGTATCACCCCATTTGGTTTAATAAGAGAACCACATATCAAAATCATTTTCTCCTGCTCCAGGAAAGATGGAGATATTTTGAAGCTGCTTTGCCTTTGCCTTGCCTTTGCATGCTGAAATGCACTAGCCAGCAACAGTAGACGTTGCTTCCATATACAGCACACTTGGGTGTGTTTCTTAAACAAACGCATGCCTAGACTTAAAGCAGTCAGCCCATATATGATGTCACTGAAGAACAGGAGGCGGGGGAAGACTCTGAAGGATTTCCTATCCACAAACTTTGGAAAAAGGAGAAAACTGGCAGGGGGGAAGGAGGGGGAGAGGGAGGGGGAGAACCACAGTATGAACAAGGAGAGATTGTCTGCTAGTTTAAGGGAGGGCAGCAGATGGAGAAACAATAAGAAAGGTTTAGGCAATTGCAAAATGTTTTGCTGTGCAGCCTAAACTTAGTAAACTTAGTTCTGACTAGAGATTGTCAGGCTAGTAAACTCACTTTTGTGTTTCTAGAAATGAAAGAAACAGGCTGTGTGAATTTAACAGTAAAATGAAGCATTTATAGTCCTGAAGAATGCTGGCCAGAATGTCACCTTCAATTCTTTAAGATTATTTAATAAGAAACAGTTCTTCGCTGCAGTAGTAATCAATAAATCAATAAAATAGAAGATAATGTTACTTCTTTTTGTGAATGTTGCATACATGGAGAAATATGTTGGAAGGGAGAGAGCTGGACTTTTCATTAGTACTATAAGAAAGAGCCACATGCCAATTAACATTTTAAGCAACATTTTGTTTTACAATGTTTTCAGAATAAAATAAAATACTTAAGTATTAATTTTGATTAATAGTAATTATCTTAGTGTTTTATTCTAAATATCTATTTAGGCAGGTAAACAATTGCATGAACTTCATGCTAGAAATCTGCAAATCTTAATTGTAATTTAAATTAATTTTACCATTGAACTTACCTACATTGGCTGCCACCATTCTGCCAAATCGTTAAACTCAACAACCAGACAGAGATAATGAACAAATTCAAGGCACTCCACCATGTCTCAAAGGTGCCCCCCTTCTGAATCATTGTTCTCTATTTAACTACTTGAATACTTCAAAGGCTTAAAGTTCCGCAAGTACAGTTTATGTAGATCATGATTATTTAGAATCAATGCAGATCAGAGCAGTTTTTAATTATCTGTAGCAAGCATTTGTTTTTACAGCATGGCATATAATAACTCTCAGAATGTAGAAGAGCAGAGCAAACCTTATTTTTAAGTACTGTACTTTAGTTCCCCAAGTTAACTCAGATGTAAGCAAACTCGCCAAGTCACCACAGATGCATTTCTAAGAATAATTACTTTAATTCGGAGAGTAAAACTAAAGCCTGACTTCATGTTGGACTGGTAGTATACAATTGCAGCATTGTAGTCGGTCAGGCAGTGAGGACTGGTGATCCTTTGTTTATCCAACCAATCTAGTTAGAAATTTTCCTAGGAGACCTTTTGATATAAGAAACAAAATAATAATAAAAAATCCTTCCAGTAGCACCTTAGAGACCAACTAAGTTTATTATTGGTATGAGCTTTCGTGTGCATGCACAATTCTTCAGATACCTGATATAAGGTTAGAGCTTTGGAAGAACCTTATTGTAACATTGAAGCCTTGGAAGAATATTGTAGGGCAAATGTTCAGTTCAAGAAGATCACTTCTGGCAAGATCAAGCGGCGTTCAAATCTGTCAGTTTTGGTTCTCTCCATTTCTCATTTTTCCAATCAGTTCATTACATTTTGCATCACTTTGTGATTTTTTAAATTTATAAACGTTCTCAAGCATATAGTGCACAGTTATCCTAATATGCACATTTTCGTTTGCAGTTTTGCCTAATATACATAGTTTTATAGACTTTTTTTCTAATATGATTTTTTTTTGTTATTTTCACTAAAATACACATTTTATTTACACTCCCCTAATACCATATACACATCACATTTTGGTTTGTTTGAGAACTTCATTGTAAAGTTCAGAGAAGTGCAAATTTGGTAACTTTGCTTTAAAATGCAAACCGAACCACATGATCAACCATCAAACCCATTTCACTACTTTATAATCAGGGAAGGAGTAAGCATTCAGCTCGTTCTCGGAAATTCAGAATATTGTAGGTTGTAGGGACCTAGATCCCTTGTAGGTTGGAGTTAAGTATGTGACATTCTTTCTCTCTCTCTCTGGCATCACTTTTTTGTTTAGAGACAAACTTAATAACAGTTCCATTATCTAATTCATTGAATTAACTCTGCGCTACAGTAGGGCTGTTTTTGCCAAATTGTCCTTCAAAAACGTCTTACATAGGATTTTTAAGGTCCATGTACAATTGCTCATGGCAATTTCAGAATATTATAAAGCATTTCAGAATGTTATTATATACTAAGATATAAAGTATTTTACTCAGTTCTGTGACTTCTTGACCGTGTGCTATTATTTGTAAGAACTCAGCTTCCTCTTAATATGGCAGCTTTAATTTTCACTCCATGACTACATAACAAGACTTAAAAATGTGACTGCGGTTTATCTAGAAAGTAAAAAAAACTGGATGTAGCAAATACTATTTATTTAAAAATAAGGTTGAAGGTAAAAGAAATGCCCATTAACTAAATACTTTTAATGTGCTTTTAAGTATGTGAAACCTTATACCCTTGTAACAGCATTCAGTTTTCAGATATGGCAAAGCTACATGTTCCTCATATCTTCAGTGCCTTGTCACTTGTTCTCCAACTGAAAGCACAACTGAAAGGATATGCTTTTTCTTATGGATTATATCCAACACTGGACACACAGAGTTGTGTTCATGCAATGGGACTTTCCCTCTCATTTCCTTGCACACCCTTAAAATCTGCTCTGGAAGGTCCTCCAGCACAAGCGGGGGAGAGGAGGAAAGTTCCGTTATGCAACATAAAATTGGCTGTGCCTCTGAAACAGCAGCACTGGATACAATGCTAAATGTTTTGGATTTTGTTGACCAAGACGAAAAATATTTTTGTGTGTGTGATCTTATGTTGTCTAGGTATTTATCTCTCAGATTTGACATACATTGACTCGGCGTACCCCTCGACAGGGAGTATTTTGGAAAATGAGCAGAGATCAAACTTAATGAATAACATACTCAGAATAATTTCAGACTTACAGCAGTCATGTGAATATGGTAAGTTGCTATGCATTCATACTTCAGCATTGTAATTAATCACTGAATAAGGTTCTCTGAATATAAAATCCATTAATTCTAATCACCTATGTTCTGGGGTCGGCTACCCATGAAATGCAAGAGGTACCTCCTAACGAAGCATAACACTCACAAGGCAAGCTTTACCCAACTCTGGGGACATTTGGAGTGGCAGAGCCAACACTTCTTCCAAAGCTCTACTGGCTCTGGTTAATTACAGCAGAATGTGGAGAGAGGAATAGTCCTTTCTTTCCCGTGGCAGTTCTAGGGTGGTGCAAGAGAGGGACCCACATCAGGACCCTCACCTGTCCAATGGATCCTTGACTGACCTTGCTCCACCTCACCCTCACAATAACCCGTTTCAAAGCCTTGCACTTGTTTACTGCTGGCGGGACAGTAGCTCCAAAATAGCCTGTGCCTTCTGTGGGTGGAGCAGGGGCTTCCATGGTAGTGGAGCCAAGCAGAGGCAGGTGAAAGGACACCTAGAGCACAGATCAGGCGTAGGCATGCTTCCTTAGTTGTAATAGTAGTTTATCAAGTATATTATTATATACTTAAGTGATGTTTGAAAATCTGTTTATTTATGCGGACCTAGGGACGCGGGTGGCGCTGTGGTATAAACCACGGAGCCTTGGGCTTGTCGATCGGAAGGTCGGCGGTTCGAATCCCCGCGACGGGGTGAGCTCCCGTTGCTCGGTCCCTGCTCCTGCCAACCCAGCAGTTCGAAAGCACGTCAGAGTGCAAGTAGATAAATAGGTACCGCTCTGGCGGGAAGGTAAAGTGCATTTCTGTGCGCTGGTCTGGTTTCGCCAGAAGTGGCTTAGTCATGCTGGCCACATGACCCGGAAAAACTGTCTGCGGACAAACGCCGGCTCTCTTGGCCAGTAAAGTGAGATGAGCGCCGCAACCCCAGAGTCGTTCATGACTGGACTTAACTGTCAGGGGTCCTTTACCTTTTTGGGGGACAGAATGTTTGAATTCCACCCTTTATTTTGCTGCAGCGGACTAATCTGGCTACCCCTCTAGGAGTTAGTACCACAACAGAATTACTTCCATTATCCATATAGTGTGTTCTTCCATACAATTGTGCTGTTAATCTGCAGTTCCCTGCTTTTGTTTGCATTTGTTTTATCTTTTTGAAGGATGGCATAAAGTATTTTGTTGCCCAGAAATTAATGGGGTGTGAGAAGCATGAGGTGTTAATTGGGTATTTTAAGGAAATAATAAGATGTAGTGCATCTATGGGGTGGGATAAGCAATTTTTAAAAAATACATGTGAAAAAGTCAGCTCTTGGTAAAGGATACCAAAATGCTGATTGCATTTTGCTTGCTGTCTAGATATTCCTGTGTTGCCTCATGTTCAAAAATACTTGAATTCTGTTCAGTATATAGAAGAACTTCAGAAGTTTGTGGAAGATGACAATTATAAGTAAGTATAAAATTGAGTAAATTAGAATATAACAATTGTTTTTGCTTTTAAAGCTAAGTAGTATTTCATAAAGAACAAGAAATGAAGGCAAGAGCAATCCTTTAGTTTCATGACCATTTGGAATTTTTGGGAGCTCCTTGAATTGTAGTCTGTCTTGCATCTCCCTTGATTGTAATTTAAAGATAAGCCATAGGTAGCAACCAAAGTTTTCAAATAATTATCCTGTTTTAATTGTTTAATAAAAGTATTTCTAACCCATTTCCCCTCTAAATAGACCCCAGGCTGGTGTATAGCATATAAATACATGAAAAAGCATTGTCTACCAGTTCTCACCTAAATTGTGTTATAAGCAAACATTTTTGTGGTTGTTTCTAAATGCAGGCTTTCATTAAAGATAGAACCCGGGACAAGTACCCCACGTTCTGCTGCATCTCGTGAAGATTTAGAAGGTAAATGTTTACCAGACAACAATAAAGTTTAAATGTTTTTTAACATTTCTTTGTTTCTAAACTTGTCTGTTAAAGGTGTAAAAACAGAGAGTCAGTATCGAAGATGTACTGAAGAATATACACTGGCCCAGTGCTTTTAAAGTCCTGCAACTATTACACAGTGGTAGCTGATTTCAGCTGTTCAGTGATAACTTAAACACTCTGCTATACTATCTCAGTCCCTCACTGTGGATGTTCTGTGCCATAGACATGTGCACCAGGTTTCAGGGTCCTCTTTCCACCTCATGTCTTCATCTATTAATTTCTTAATCTTAAGACTTCACCATTGACAATATCCTATTGTATTTGCCTAAAGAAAAAGAAATTGCATCAGCTTGGAGGAACTTCTTAGTTGGTAGAGCATGAGACTCTTGATCTCAGGGTTGTGGGTTTGAGCCCCGTGTTGGATAAAACATTCCTGAATTGCAAGGGGTTGGACTAGATGACCATTGTGGTCCCTTCCAGCTCTATAATACTATGGTAAAAGGTAAAGGGACCCCTGACCATTAGGTCCAGTCGCAGACGTCTCTGGGGTTGCGGTGCTCATCTCGCTTTACTGGCCGAGGGAGCCGACATACAGCTTCCGGTCATGTGGCCAGCATGACTAAGCCACTTCTGGCAAACCAGAGCAGTGCGCGGAAACGCTGTTTACCTTCCTGCCGGAGTAGTAGCTATTTATCTACTTGCACTTTGACGTGCTTTCAAACTGCTAGGTTGGCAGGAGCAGGGACCGAGCAACGGGAGCTCACCCCGTCACAGGGATTCGAACCGCCGACCTTCCGATCGGCAAGCCTTAGGCTCTGTGGTTTAGACCACAGCGCCACCCGCGTATACTATGAACTGTGATTAAAAGCTACATACTAACCAAACACTAAAAACATGTTTTCAGCATTTAACAAATGCCAACAAATTACTTGAACACATCTATATTAAAGGTGACATCAGTGGCTGCTTTACATTTGTGTGTATTTTGAGAAGGATGTTCTTGTGGACTTCCATTACTTGATAAAAAGTGATGAGCATTCTAAGGAGCTCTTGCTGTGTTCTTTTTTAAAAATGGAGTTGAGGTAGTCAGGAGACAGATTTAGGGATAGAGAGCTGTTTTGTCTAGACCTTAGGAGATAATTTTTCTAGGAATTCATTTCCAACTTTTTACAGATCCCTCCATCTGAATATTCTTTCTCTAGAAGTGAGTCAGTAATAATATAAAATATCCATACCTAATAGTGTGTGCATTTTCTGTGTCTGGAGAACAAGGCGTTTAGTACATTTCAGGAGACATTTTTCATATTTGGAGAATCTCCAGATTGCAGGAATATCTCCCAATATTATTATTAAGGATGTCCACATACCATACAGACAAATGACATTGGTCAATTACTGAAATATCTCTTGCATCAATTACTGGTCAATTACTGACATACTTGCATCAGCTGAAAGAATGTGTTAAGCATGCCAATGTTCACATGCGTTAGTTCTCCAGTTTTCACAAACCTATTTCCTTGTCTGACTTCAGTTTGAGGATACTTGTTACGAAAGGCTTACTATGTTCATGCTAGGGCCAAAAGTCTGTTTTGATATTTCAACAACATTTAGTGTGTTAAATGAATGAATGAATGAATGTTATATAAGAATCCATTCATGCATTTTTTTAAATTATCAACTCTATTTTGGGCATAGAAACTGGGGAGTCATAAGTGTGATAAGTATTTGTCGTGTTCACCTAAAATTTGCTCTCTCTTTTTTCCAGGCCCTGAAGTGGGAGTTTCGCCACAAAGTGTTCGGAAAAATGCTACACCTGAAGGAGCATTGCTACCACCGACTCCTCCATCCCCAAGGAATCTGATGCCACACGGGCATAGAAAATGTCACAGTTTAGGATACAAGTTAGCATTTGATTTGAAATTCAGCTTAGATGCTGTGTGTCGTTGACATAAACCCCATATGTTAGCCCTTTTATCCCAAGATCCCCAATCTTATTACTTAAAAAATAATTTTTCTTGGTACCTTTTTGTCATTTTGTTTTAGCATCCAGCGGCCTGCTTTGCGTGCATCATTAAAGCCATGGTGTAAAATAAGCCAGGACACCATGAATGAGCAGTGTGCAGTTGAATTTTTTTCACAGGCCTATTTTAGGTTCATTAAGGTGGAGCTAGCTTGCCATTCATAAAGTCTCCCGCTTTTGCAACCTGTGTGGGCCTGCAGAAGCCTGGTGTTCTATCCGATTCCTGGCAGCCACAGTACATGGCTGGTGGCTGTGCTTGGCCAGTTGGATCACAGTTTGTGCAATCTTCTCTGTAGGAATCCTGCTTCCATTTGAAATATCCCTTTGTGCCTCATGAGCTGATCTAATGCAAATTAGCACTTATTTATTAATCACCTCATGAAGACATCATTAGAAAGTTTAAAACACTGGGAGGGTTGCTTTACATTTACTTTTGAAACCGCTCCCAAATTTTCTAGTGTTAATGGCAAAATCTACACATAGCACCATGAATTGTGAATCGTGCATGTACCAGGGAGCCAATCCTTTAATGCTAGCGCAATTGCAGGGAAAATGCAGTCATTTGAAAAAGAAGGTGTGGTAAATCACTGTGTAGTTATTTTGCCACTTAAACATTCATACTTTTTGTGCCCATGTCCAAAATGTGTGAATCCCCTCTGCAATAGATCCCTGTTGCACACACTTGGCGTACTCTTTTGTTTATATACTTGCCATGCTGTGTTGGATTGTTTTCGTGGAGAAAATATAAACGTAAGCGAGTACTAGAAAATGTATTACCTTGATACGTAAAACGTGTTATGTCCTAAAGTAGTTGTGTGCTTTGTTTTTATCTCCTTTGTTCTTTTTATAGTTTTATTCATAAAACGAACACAGCAGAGTTCAAAAGTGCAACATTCCCCAATGCAGGACCAAGGCATCTGTTAGATGACAGTGTCATGGAACCACATGCCCCATCCAGGGGACAGGCAGAGAGCTCCACTCTGTCTAGTGGAATTTCAATAGGTAAGATGTTAAGCCTACTGAGCAGTGAAAGGCATTTCTAGGCTTGTATCCAAAAGTATTAGAGAGATCATTTTTTATGGTACTGGAACAGTTCCACATAAGACTTTTTTCACCCTAAGAAAAGGATAAACTCTGAAAAAACTTCAATATAAAATGTTAATAATGTGTTTCTTACTAATAAATTTTATAATCTGGAGCATAAGTTCATGGCTCTCCTCAAACCCCCATCAATTGACTCGCCAATATCTGGTCTAGTGACCAACTCCCTCCTGCCCAGAGATGGAAATACCCAAGTGAAAGTGCTTCTGAGAGGTTTCTGAATTTTGCTTTGCTCACAAGGCAGCAGCTCTGGCCATGCATGCATCCTGTTTGGTCTTGGTCTTCTCTGGACTGCCCCTCTTATGGGTGGATGGCATGCTTGATTACCCTTGATGAGTGCACTCCCAATTTTACTTTGCAGCCAATTGTTACCTGTCCCATATGTGATGTTACATGTGATGTCAGTTGTGGAGCCAATGGTCATGGTTTGGGGAAAACTGCATTGTGGGCCCAATTCACACCCCTGTTGGGCTTGATTTTGCATATGAGTCAGAGGTCCCCATGGTTGCTCTAACAGGCTTTGCAAATTTGCGTCTCTCCAGTTCTGTCAATGTAATTAATAACAGCTGGCTCTATAATAGTCATAACATTGCTCTCTCTGTCAGTTGATCTATCCTCAGCGCCAAATCCAGTACCAAGCATTGATGCTGCTGCTGGCACTGTGGTCTAAACCACTGAGCCTCTTGGGCTTGCCGATTGGAACATTGACAGTTCGAATCCCCGTGATGGGGTGAGCTCCCATTGCTCTGTCCCAGCTCCTGCCAACATAGCAATTTGCGGCGGGAAGGTAAACGGCGTTTCCGTGCGCTCTGGCACTCATCGCGGTTCTTCGTGCACCAGTAGTGGTTTAGTCATGCTGGCCACATGACCCGGAAAACACCAGACAAACGCCGGCTCCCTCGGTCTGAAAGCAAGATGAGCGCCGCAACCCCATAGTCACTTTTGACTGGACTTAACCGTCCAGGGGTCCTTTACCTTTTGCCTTTACTGCTGCCTCTGTACTGATAAGTTTGACAGTGTCTGTGGTGTTGCATGCTGTTCTCAGGGTTCCATTAGTATCAGGAAAGACCCTGGACGTGAGGCACGAACCAAAGAAAATAAGATCTAAGTGGTTGCCTTCATCCTTCCTTGCTGAACTGAAGAAGAGTATAGAATAAGAGACTTAAACCTTTCTTGTCTCCTGAATGTCTCCCTACCCAGCCAGTACCTGTTGTTCTTCCAAGGACCTTCCCTCTTCTGGTTTTAGAGAATATGTGGCAGCTGTTTCAGAATTCTGCTCCAGCTTGCTAATGACACTCTGCTAGTTACTGTTTTTTTATGTTTCCAACGGAAATTACAACTGGGGGCTTATTCACACTTCTTCTCGTCCTGCTGGTCCCCCCCAGGAAAAGCTGCTCTTTAGCGCTCAATTGGAACAAATGGCAATTTGGGTTTTCCCTGAGAAAGGAGCAGGGCAAGGGTAAAACCACTTGGAACTGTGCCTAGAAAACACAGGTCAAGCAGAAGATCATTTGGACTCATGCTTTCTAGGCATGGAACAAACAGAAGTGTGGGCAAGCCCTTGCTTATCTGTTTCAGAAGAAGTCCTCTGTGTAATATCTCTTTGAGGAAAGCACAGTTGTAACCTAAGTAGGCCTTCTTTTTATTTTAACTTTGCAATTCAGTCTCCACTACAGTGTAGCTCCTTTTGGTGTCATGAACATATCACAGAAATATGTTATGTTTAATTGCTTTGGATATAATTATTTCACAATTTTTTCTATTATCAGAAATCATACATTGTTTGGCACTAAATAAATGTGGTACTTGTAAACATTCATAAACAATATGTATGTTGCCTTAAATTAATTGGGGGTTAACCATCATTTATCATAACCATTTCACCTTTTGTTCACATCCTGCCTGTCATCGCATCACATTTCTGTTTCTGTTGTAACCTTGCCCAGACCAATTGACGGCCAAACCACAATCTCCACTCATATGTACTCTACTGGTCATAATGTTTTTAGAAAAATAATCTGATTTTTTTGTTCTCTCTAACTTGAAGCTTTTTAGAAGCGTCATGAGTAAGAATCTGCATGCATCACCATTTTTACCCCTTTGTAACAAAGACTTCATTTATAGTTTTGGAATGCACAAATCCCTGAGATGTGTTAGAAATTGCATGAAAAATGCAGGTTCTTTCTGGGCTGGAAGATACGTACGACTTGTTTTGAGTGCAAGCTGAATGATTCAGACAGATTTAGAGGAAACACTTCAATCCAGAATTGTAGTGCCCATAATGATTTGCCTCTCTCATTGCTCAGAATTGTATTCAGTTCATAAACTGGCTTCATTTCCATTCCCATATTCAGCATGGCTCTATTGTCTTAATCTTTAATGCCTTCAGTGACCATTTATTTCTCTGCCTTCATATCCCCATATGCCAATGAGCTTCACTCCTCCACCTTAGCTAAACAGGGGCCTCCTGCTCCTTTCATTAAGTCCATACTTTCTCCCTTCCTGCCCTTTAAGTCTAGGGTTTATGGGAGCAATTCAACCTTGTGTAGTTGCAAACATTCCATCAGTGCAAGCTTATCTGCTTGTCCCAATGGAACAATCTTCCTTTTCCTTTCTCCATGCACTGTTCTTGGGGTTCATCCAACGCCCCGCCCAGAGCCAATTTGGAAGGAGGAGGGGAGAGGGAAGCCCTTTTCCATGGACTTCCACTAGTGCAACCAGTGAGTTGAATCTAGCCCTGTGTATATCCACCACCTTTTCCTTCAAATTCCTCCAAGCTTACCAATACCATCTTTTTAGGGAAGCCTATGCTTAACCCCTCATCCCCACCCATTGCTTAAACTTAGCTTTTAGCACTCTTGCCGCCACTTCATACTGTTTTCTTGTGTTGTCTCACCCGTTCATTTAACAACAAGATTGCAAATGCGTCAGCCACATCTCAGCATAGGGACTTACCCTTTTGTTACTCCATAAAGTTCAATGCACATTAATAATAAAGAGCATTTCTGTTTCGGCCTTCAGTTACATGTTCATACATTTATTTTCTACCCTTAAAATATATTTTTTTCTGGGTGGGCATACGCAGCTTCAGAATAAAATTTAACTCCCTCTGAATTCAGCGAGTGTGTTTAGAATTGTGGCCTTTTGTTTGGAAAGAAGAACCTATATCTCTTCGGCTTTGATGGTGACATAGTGATGTTGCTTTGCTATCTAAAACTTTTTTCTGCCACTGTGCAGGACAAACACGTTTATTAAACACACACGCGTGTTTTCCTCTCTGTGCAATGGAAATTTGGTTTGGTTTAAAAATCATATTAAAATTCTGTAGTTGAACTTTTGTGGTATTCACCTGGCATTGGAACCATAGGGTATGTATTTTCAACATGCATGTACCTGAAAGTAGGCCGTTTAATTCGTTTTACTACTATCTCCCCCCCCCCTTTGTACAAGAATTAAAAGAATCCAATTTTTCCCTCTCTTTCCCACCCAAATATAAATTTTATTGATTTTCAAATTTTAACAATTATATAATACCATAACATAACAACCATTATATCATTTGCTCTGCTGAGCATTCAAATTTTCCCTCTGGGAAAGGGCAAGAAGCTTTAGCCATATGTGATGTTTGCCCCCCCCCCAATATTGCTGATTTTCAAATAAAATACTGGGTAGGTTTTATTTTAATAAAGCATAATCAGAATTAATCCAGCTTCAATTTCTAACAAGATTGACAGCAGCATTTTGTAAAAATGAACTATATTAGAAGAGCAGCAGCAAGAATACACAACTGTACTTCTTTTCCCAAGTGTTATGAACCTGCATCTTCATTTCCTCTTATAAAAGCTGCTTTATACTATTTATCTTTATCTTCTAACACACAAATCGACTCAAATAATATATAATTTTTTTTAAAAAAAATAGCACTTTATTATGGACCATTCCGTTATGATTGGCAAATATAGAATGAGAGGATTATTTAGTTTAAACTCTTACTTTGATTTTAGGTAGCAGTGATGGTTCTGAGCTGAGTGAAGAGACTTCATGGCCAGCATTTGAAAGGTAAGAGAAGCCACTATATCTCTGTTTTGTTCAAATGCTTCACAGATCACAGTTCTTCTGCATGTCCATGTAGAAGAATATGTGCAAAATATGCATGGAATGTGTGCTCATCCCTAAGTACCGTAGTTGTTTTTTAGTCAGGGAGCTATTTTGGGTTTCCATGCTTTTCCTATGTGAAATAGAACAGAATAGCACATGAATCAATCCTAACTATATCACACGACAATATATTTCAGTGGTATGGTGTCACTGGACTTTTGCTTCAAGAGAATTCTGTCTAACATCTGTGGCTGGTCAGGCTAGCTGCCACTCCCAGTTGGAAAACTATTAACATCTATTGTGTTATGGTTCAGTGCTGGAACCCATGGGTAAAACAGCAAGGCTGGAGGCAAGGCAAGCTAGTTGAAGGCTGCTGGACCACAGACAGCTCCAAGTGAGCAACCTATCCACGATCTTTTATGTCTCTATCTCCAGACTGTCACCTCCAGGCCCCTCCCCTTTGAGAAAACCTTAAAAGGCCAGCCCTCTGGCATGGAAGTGAGCATTCCTCTTTTGTTCCATAGCCTTCTTTTTATGCTGCCAGATTGGAGGCATCTGGTTCTTCTGGCTCAGGGAAGGGTGTCGGTTGCAATCCTGACTCTGGTCCTAATGGCTCTGGTGGTCTGGGAGGTTCCTCTATGAGTTCTTGGCCAATACCTCAGATGCAGTGGTCTTCCTATCTTCTGCAGTCAGCTCTAAACACTCACCCAGACCCAGCTCCCCATCTAGTGCCCCTGCGGCCTCCAATTCTGTGTCTAGATCATTGCTGGATCATGACAAAAATGACATCCAGAACTGAGGAGAGATTTCTTCATAGCCTGAAGCCTAGAGTCGTATCCTAGAGTGCTAGCAGCCCTGCAGTGCTTCCTGGAATGGCAAATGGGCTTTCAAGCCCAAAATCACATGTTGAGTTTTGTCTGCCCCTTGGATGTACATTGTCCTCTTCTACAAGAACCTTCTGTAACTCTTCACATTTTATTGCATAGCTTCAACATAACTTAGACTTGGGAGTTCAGAGAGGGTGATGCAAGCATGGTCAAGAAGCTAGTAAGTTGGAAAATACAATGTCCAACAGGCACCAGGATCTTGAACTGGAGGCTTTCATTCTATGTGCCAGCGTGGCAGCTCCTAAGGGAACTGCTCTCACTAGTCTTAGCTGTACTGCTATTGTGGATATCCAGAAGGTGGTAGTGCTATTCACAAGGAGCCAATCAATAACTTCTGGCCCCCAAAACTGTGGCTTGTGCAGTTTGTTGCTTAGGGGCAGACTGAGCTGTTCATAGACTGCTTTTCTCGTCTGAACCACTTGACTGCATTCAGGCCACCAACCTTGATAGTTAATATTTCTGCATGGTGACTTACATGCAGCAGTTGATTTATGAGATCCCAACTAAACATCAGGAAGAACATTCTGTCAGTAAGAGCTATTTGACAGTGGAACAGACTCCCACAAGAGGTGGGGATGTCTCCTTCCTTGGAGGTTTTTAAGCAGAGGTTGGATGGCCATCTGTTATGTATGGTCTAGTTGAGATTTGGACTAGATGACCCTTGAGTCCCTTCCAATTCTATAGATCATGATGCTTTGTGTCCTTCACATTTCTCCTATTGGAATAAACTCCCTATTGCATGAGAAACATTTTTGCCCAAGTAATACCCTATGTATCTATCTCTTGCCTGGTCATTCTTGCATCTAAGGGACTTTCTGACCAGTTGTGAAAGTTGCACTGAAGAATTGGCCTGTATTAAGTCCTTTATTATCAAAAGCAGCTTCCAAGTTGGAAGTGCTTCAAAGGTATCTGCAAGTCTTGTCAATGTGATTTGTCCAAAATGTTATGTTCTATTTGCACAATTCTATCTTGCCTATGAAAAGGATTACAGTAGTTATATCATGGTGTTGCAGTCCCACCAAGTGACATCTTAGACAAGAACAATTGATAGCATCTACCAAGGGACGTGGGTGGCACTGTGGGTTAAACCACAGAGCCTAGGACTTGCCGATCAGAAGGTCAGCGGTTCGAATCCCCACGACGGGGTGAGCTCCCGTTGCTCGGTCCTGCTCCTGCCAACCTAGCAGTTTGAAAGCATGTCAAAGTGCAAGTAGATAAATAGGTACCGCTCCGGCGGGAAGGTAAACGACGTTTCCATGCGCTGCTCTGGTTCGCCAGAAGCGGCTTAGTCATGCTGGCCACATGACCTGGAAGCTGTACGCCGGCTCCCTCGGCCAGTAAAGCGAGATGATCGCCGCAACCCCAGAGTCATCCGCGACTGGACCTAATGGTCAGGGCTCCCTTTACCTTTTTACCAAGGTGAAAAGAGGCCATTTCCTCTTTTTTGACACTAACCTGTGATTGGTGCTTAGTGTAACACACTTAGGCCAGGATGGCTTTTCCCCTGAAGCCACTGAGAGTCTGGCAAAACAAAAAGAGGTTCAAGGAATGGACTTCTTATATCAATGGTCATCAACTTCTCTTCTGAGAGCTAGGAGGCATTGAGAACATCTGCTTAATGAGGCCTGTGAGACCCATGGGAAAGTGCACATGAAACTAGAGAAACACATGAAACACTTGGAGAATTTTTTGTTGAAAAGCAGTACAAAATATTCGAAATATTTAAAAAAAATTGGAATTGAATAATTGAAATTAGAAATATTTGAAACACAGCACGTAACAGTTATTATTTGTGAAATTGCAGTGTGACTAAGGCACATTGCTTTATTTTAGACTATGCATGATTCTTTGGAACATTGGAGGACATTGGAAGTACAGTATATCTGTGTCAATACTATTTTTGTCCGTCCCCCGTCCCCCCCAGTTTTAATTAAAATAAATAAATAATTTTTGAATGCTTTGAGAGTAACCAACAGGCAGGCCATAACATGGCATGGTTGTGAAAGTGTATGTGCATTTTTATTTAATTTTACTAAGTTTTATTTTGCTAATTAGTAATTTTTATGTTTCTTCCTTTTCCACTACAATGGACAATAATAACCCAGATGTTTCGATAAAGAAACCATTACAGGAACATCCCATTCTAAGCAAAGTAGATCAGACCATCATTCTGAGTTAAAAGCAGTCCTTTTGAATATGGTTGTTGCATATTTGGATCATATTATGCTGCTGGGGTAATGTCTAAATGAAGAGGTGTTGCAGTTGTGCTAGCTAAGGGTGGTATTAAATATTACTCAGAATAGACCCATTTCTTTTCAGTGTTCCAAGATTGAAAGAGTCCTTGAAGGTAGATTTATTTTTGTCAGGGGGTCCTGTGAGGATAAACAATTCACTCTGGCTTCTGAATTGTGTGAAACAGTATTTTTTTTTTTAGCCAAAACAGTAAAGAAGTTGTTTCAGTGTTAAGAACTTTACTCACCAGTTTTCCAAATGTAATCACTTCATTTTAACTTCTGAGGATTTAGCAGCATCTCGATGTGGGTACAAACTTTCTCTCACAATACTCTCATCTCTTCTTATTAGATAAAAAAACTGCTGGTGTAATTTAGAATATTTGTTTTTTTATTTCATAAAATGTATACACCACTTGATTGTAAAACAAACAAACAAACCTTAAAGTGGTTTAAAAAACAGGGTGGATTTGATTTAAATCAAACTGATTTAAATCATGATTTAAATCACTAGTCAGTAAGGCTCAGAGTGGATAAAAATCAATGATTTTTTAAAAATAAAATTAAAAATCCGATTTAAATTAAACAAAATCTGATTTTTTTAATTTATTTTTTTAAATCGTTGATTTTTATCCACCCTGAGCCTTACTGACTAGTGATTTATATCGTGATTTAAATCAGTTTGATTTAAATCAAATCCACCCTGCAAAAATAGAGCTTTCAGTGTCATCGTCCCAGTCCTGTGGAATACTCCACTGGTAGAGATTGAGCAGCTGCCTTCTGTTTCAACCTTTAAATGACTGCTGAAAACCTTTCTATTCTAGCATCCTTATACAGGCAATTAAGAATACAACTTTCCATAATTATTAGCATATGGTCTCCAATTTTATTTTTTTAATGTGTTTTTATTATATATAGTTTTTATTGTAAACTGCATTGATGTTTTTATGATCTAGTGATATATAAATATTATTAATAAAATATGCTGCCTTATGCTACCATCTTTAGACTCTTGTATTAATTTACAAGACCCTTAGCAACTTGAGTCCAGGATACTTGTAAGGACCACTTGATTCTTAATACACCTGCCCAGTCATTGAAGTATTTGGGGAACTATTAGTAGTTCCCCAATGGCTCAGATAGATGCATAGCTCAGGAACCAGGCATTCAGTATTGTCGGTCCAATTCTGTGGAACTCTCTCCCACTCAGATTACTTTTTATTTATTCATTTAAGCAGGCATTTTAAGTCAGTTTTTCTGATTTTTAAATGATTTTATGCCGTATCCCAATTGTACACCACTTTGAAACTTGGATATTAAGCCATTTATGCATTACAAAAATGGATGTGGTTGAACCTGCCCCTCTTGGTTGGTGTTAAATCATCAAAAAATTCAGTTGTTGGTAAATACTGTTTCTTAACCAAAGGCTGCAAAATAATTAGTGAATATTTAAGATAGTAAGTATTGAAGTTGTATCCAAATGAAATTTATGGGTCTGGTTCTATTTTTACCATTTTAATCAGCTGTATTGCTCATAGGAAATAGTGCTTTTCTTTTTAAGCTCTGAAGTTGTGTAAAAGTAAAAGGTGCCATTACTTGAAGCAATGTAAGCGCAGCCTTGCATTTGCTATTTATTGAAAATACTGCATCTTGTGATTCAAGCAATAATGTAAATAAGTATAAACATTTAGGAAATAAACTAATAATTACACATAAAAATAACGCTAATTTATCCTGAGGGCTTATCCACACTTGCTTATTGCCTGCTCTTTCCAGGCACAAGTCCATGCTTAAAAGCTCTGTGTCTGAGCGTGTGTGTGTGCGTTTCCCCCGAAGCTTCCCCGCACAAACCCTCAGTTAGCACATACTTTCCTTGCAAGAGCTAGGCAAAACTTGAAGTATTATTATCCTGTTGTTTTTCTGCAAAATTGTTGTAATGGCTTCTTATAATATGTTTTGAGTGTTTAGCAATGTAGAGTTCTGTTCTGCCTTTTTTTAAAAGATAGGTTTTAAAGCAGCTTTTCTGATTCTCAAAACCGTTCATGGGGATGCCAGGAAAAATGCCAAAATACAGAGGGTGCTCATATTAAGAACACATGTCCAAATAAGAAAGTTGTTTTTCTCAATGAAGTATGTTGTTGGTCACAGAATGAGATGTAGTAGCAATGTGGCAGAAAGGAAGCCTGTTTGCAGTGTTCTGACAAATGATAATGACTGTGAATTTAAAAATGTGTAATACATACAATTTATAATGGAATTCAACAGGAACAGATTATACCATTCTCTTGGTCCGGTGACAAGAATGGCACGAAATGGCTATCGAGGCCACATGAAGGGCAGCAGGTACCAACCCCTTGTGTTCAGGGGTCAGACTTTTTCCTCTGGTGTTGGTGACTTGGTTGATATTGAAGTGGATGCAATCTGAAACTCCTGATCTTTCTGGCTTCCTTGGGCAAATCATGCCAATGAACATTCCCTTTAAAAATAGGTCTTCCCTCTTTTGTGTCTTAATCATACCTTTATAGAATGTGGCTGGCTTGTTCTGATCTGCAAATTTCGTTTCTTAAAGTATTGCACTATTACCTGGAAAAGCCTAAACATGTTTTTAAAGTATTATGTTGAAAGTAATTGGGGTGGCAAGAACGATGTTGGTACCTGAGCTCCTTAATATTCAAAACACTTTCTTAAAATTTTTGCATTGGTGCCCTCCCCCGTCTGAGTCATATATTTTAATAAATTGCATGAACATCAATTATTGGCTTAAACCCATTCTGAACGGCATTTTATGCAAAACTGCTTGGAAGCTTCCATACACATCCAGCTGTTTTACATTCCTAATTAAACTTAATTCTCTATAACACTGTGGCCATCCAAGAAACCTAGCTCAAACAACCATAAAAATCAAGCATCATCTGGAGTTAAGATACGCATTGGATGCCTTGCCAAAACTGGTGGACTCTTGACAGGTTCAGGTTGTTAGATCTGTCAAGTTTACACTTGACAAACAGATGAAGGGTGAATGGAAGAATTTTTCCAAGATGCTTCAGAAATTCTCAGACTGTCTCTAGAGAGCTGATGGCTGTGCCCACATAAGCTGCTTGGCATGCACTGAGACACACACAGTTGCATCAGTCACATTTGTCTTGTTGAAAGCTGGTCAGCTGTTCACTTGTTAGAACACAAGCCATGTAAAAACAGATTAAATTAACTGCTCTGGGTCAAGCTTTCTGCTTTCATGCTGCTTCTGTCACTGTTTTCAAACACATTGGTGTGGTATTGTGCATGTATTTAGCTCTTGCTTTTTTCAGTTTCTGCAACTTGGAATCTTAACAAATCGTCGTTCTACCAGGTCTGAATAATTAAAAATCACACGTTTGAGATGAGTGGGGTGTTGTTGTTTTTAAATGAAATTGAATCTGAACATTTTGCTGTTTAGGATTTACTGTATTGTAGTTGTATTATGTCTATCCGTAATGTTGAAAGTTATTCTTATTTAAGATTAATTTGCTGAACTGGAGGGCATGTTACTTGTGCTTCTGGGAGAAACATCCATTGAAGCAGCCAAAAGTCATAGCCAATGACTTTTTCCACAGTGAAATCCAACAAATGACATGGCAACATTAACACAGATGTTAATTTCAAGTTAAATCATGCTTGGAGAACTGCTATCGGGATATTTTGTGTATTTCCCGTCTTTCACTCATTCTTCTTTATAGTTCTGCAGAGTCTGAGGATTTAGCTGTTCATTTGTATCCAGGAGCTGTTACTATTCAAGGCGTTCTCAGAAGAAAGACTTTGTTGAAAGAAGGCAAAAAACCTACAGTAAGACATTGAATGAATTGTTTAAAATGTTTCTCAGGTCCTTTTAGCAGTCAGTTGGTTGAAAGACAGGATAGAAATAAATCAAATAAAATTGTGGCATCACAACTCCCAGCCAAGTCAAATGATACCTGGAGCCCCCCTGTAGTTGCTGCCCTGCCCTTGCCACTTCTGCATTCTTGAAGTAGCACAGGGGTGGACAACCCTTTTTCTTGTTTTGGGCTGCATTCATCTAGAGGTGATCTGTCAGGGATCACATGTGGACATGGCCAGATTCAAAACTGGGTGAGGTTATATTATCTCTTCTTTCTTTTCCCCTCTCTCTTCTTATTCTCTTGCTCAGGCTTCCTCAACCTCGGCCCTCCAGATGTTTTGAGACTACAATTCCCATCATCCCTGACCACTGGTCCTGCTAGCTAGGGATCATGGGAGTTGTAGGCCAAAAACATCCGGAGGGCCAAGGTTGAGGAAGCCTGCTCTTGCTCTTTCTCCCTGCCTTAACAGGGAGAATCTCTCTTGCAAGACTCCTGATCTGTTCACTTGCAGAGGGGAGAGCTTTTGATATTAAGCTGAGGGATGCCCACCCCTGTAGTAGTAGTTACCACCACCCTAGGGACACCCTCCCCCTTCCATCAGGTCCAGTTGTTGCATGTTACAGGTCCTAGGAGAAGCCACTACCATGGAGAAGACCATCTCCGCATTTATTGAATCAGCTCTCATTACTGAAAACCAAAGCTGGCAATAATAAATATAACTGTTTTAGTCATTTTAAATAGGGGTGCAAAGGCAAAATTCTTAGTATTTCAAACAGATTGTAACATGTTACCATGGAGGCTACTGTGACAACCTTTGAAATCACCAAAACATTTATATTTATACTTGCTCTAAATTTAGATAATGAATAGGTTTCTTTTTTGCTTAATGAATCTTGCATACCTTTACCTTTTTTTTTTTTACTAGCATGGTGGTGCTATCTTGTTTAATTTGGGAGGTCAGTATTTGGTTGCATCTGTGCTTCTCAAATAAAGTAACATTTTTTAAAGGAAATGCATAAGTACATTTTGCCTCTGGGCCAGTTTCATTTGATTAGAACATTGTATGGATTGTAACATGACAGTAAAGATAAAAAGGAAGCATGAGGGGACTTGCTGAAAAAGAGCACGATCCATAAATCGTGGTGCTTCTGCCGGGCATTAGTGTGGAAACCCGGCTTTCAGAAAGGAAGTTCTCTTCTTGGTGTGTTTGCCCCACATCATATTGCTCTCCCTGTTTTCTCATAGTTTTATCGTTGCTAGACTGAGAAGAAATGTGGATTACCACAAAATGCACGTTACTTATCTAGGGGTCTGTCTTGCTATGCTGATTTGTCCTTGGGGAGGCTCACTGCAGCACAGTTTGGAAGTGATCGATTTATATGAAGCATTTGTTTCTGAAACAGTCGCTGGACCCATTTCTTTAGTGATCTAGGCTGAAAACAAGAATGTCGTTTCAATCTATAAGATATTGTTGTATTTTGTTTTATTTCTTCGAATGTCTTTGTTTTGCAAGTTTTGCCCTGCTCAAGACCCCTTTGAAATGGGCTGGGGTGAAAAAATCTGAAGAAATACTGTAAAATGAAAATGAAACTGCCTTAGTCTCTTAAAGGTATTAATCTGATGACTCTTTGCTTTTGCAGGTAGCATCTTGGACAAAATACTGGGCAGCGCTGTCTGGAACTCAGCTTTTCTACTATGCCGCTAAGTCCTTGAAGGCGACAGAAAGAAAACATGTATGCATTGCATTGTACTACATCTCCCATTGATATATGTGATCTTCATCCAGAGGGATAGATAGAATCAAACAGATATTATAGATGTTTTAATGTGCAACATGCATTATCTTAATTACCTTTTCCTGCTCTTTATTCCCTACTAGAGATAATAGTTTAGCTACCTTGCTTTTTCCAGGACAGTACTTTGCCTTTCCCCCCCAACAGCAGGATGAACATTTTTTCTTCCCTCCTTTCATTGGGAACGCTGTGTGTTCTACAACTGCAAACGTTTTCACTGCTGCTTTTTGGTTACCATTGCTGCTGTCTGGATATTTCCTGCTCTGCCTACTTTTCTCCCTTAGTTCCCTCTCTTAGCCTCTCCATCTTGATTTTCTGCTGCCAGCTCAGCTCAACAGCTGTCTTGAAAAACAATTCCAAACTCTGTAAATCTTCCTACTTGAAATGCTCTGGAAGCAGCCTTTTGAGTTCAGCAGGATCTGTCTTAGTATACAAAACTTGTATACCATGCACAGTGTCTACTGTAGCTATTAAACAATGTAAAGCAGCCCTTGTGATAATCTTCAGTCTGATGATTCTGCAATGGTATATTTCGTTGGCATTTAAATTTTTCAGGTCTCTAAAGCATGGGTATGGGACGTGGGTGGCGCTGTGGGTTAAACCACAGAGCCTAGGGCTTGCTGATCAGAAGGTCGGCGGTTCGAATCCCCGCGACAGGGTGAGCTCCCATTTCTCGGTCTATGCTTCTGCCCACCTAGCAGTTCAAAAGCACGTCAAAGTGCAAGTAGATAAATAGGCACCGCTCCAGCGGGAAGGTAAACGGCGTTTCCGTGCGCTGCTCTGGTTTGCCAGAAACGGCTTAGTCATGCTGGCCATATGACCTGGAAGCTGTACGCCGGCTCCCTCGGCCAATAAAGGAAGATGAGCGCCGCAACCCCAGAATCGTCCGCAACTGGACCTAACGGTCAGGGGTCCCTTTACCTTAAGCATGGATACTAAAGTCACACTCATCCAAAAATGTGTACACAAACTGATTTCCTTAAATTGAGTCCTGTTCGTCTCTGATTTCAAATGGCCAATAACTTTTATTTGAAGCAGAACATTGTAAGAAAGAAGTCTTCAACTGATTTCAGAAAAATTGAAAAGCCAATTCCTATTGCCAACTATGGTACTAGCTGTATACATCCTTTCTGTCATCTTTTTTCCGCTCATGCAAAATCAGAATTCTACATCATGTTTGGATTGGAGAGGCAAACTTTTTAAATGTAACATGTAACATCTCTGTTCAGCTTTTAACATCTATTTTGCATTAATGACATAAAAAACCAGTGCTGTTGTGTTCTGTGTTGCAGTATTTAATGCATATCTTGCTGATTTGTTTGTTTTGTCCTCTTTCCATTAATGTGGTTTTGTTGGTTGCTTCCTGCTTTCCTCCAGTTCAAATCTACACCAAGTAAGACTGTATCTGTTGTGGGATGGATGGTCATGATGGCTGATGACCCAGAACATCCAGATCTCTTCCTGCTCACAGATTCTGAGAAAGGTCAGTGACTGAATATCCTTGGTAGCTTCCTGTATGATTGTGGACAGTGGGTGATCTTGGGACAATAGGATTATTGCCTTTCTGCCACTAATTATGGAAGCAAATGAACCTCAGGAGAATAAAATGCATACAAACACTGGTCAACAAAAGAAAATGTGTACTATAGAAATATTTTATTGTCTGTCTGGACACTTTGAAATGTTTTGAGGGAATTTTTTCATATTTTAAAATGTAATATCTAACGTTACAGTCCAAGACTGGATTTTAGGGTGGCATGCAGATAGTTAAACCATTCAGTAAAAATACTATAGAAGCAGAAACAACCACATTAAATAAATTAGCTCAGAACTGTTCCCAAATATTTGTGTGACTTTTCCAGTCTGCTTTCCAGGGCCTGTTGGCATTGCTATTTTTAAAGTTAAACTTTATATGAAGTATTTCTTCAGGATAGCACTGTAGCTGAAAAGCATTTTAATTCTAAATAGCAGTGTGATTTACGCATTAAAGCAGGCATCCCCAAACTCGGCCCTCCAGATGTTTTTGGACTACAATTCCCATCATCCCTGACCACTGGTCCTGTTAGCTAGGGATGATGGGAGTTGTAGTCTGAAAATATCTGGAGGGCCGAGTTTGGGAGTGCCTGCATTAAAGCCTTGGACCGAACTGGGGTTGTGAGTTTGAGTTCTTCATCACGCAGGACAAGTCAGGGCAGATGTAACAGTTACTGCTTTGCCCATCAAGCTCTCAACCCCATATTTTCAGAATCCAGAATGTGCAAAGCTAGACTGGACTGGAATTACCTAATCAGCTCAAGAACTCCTGGTTTGTCTTGACTGCTCAGTGGATAGCTTCTCCCTCCTCTTTTGAGTAGAGATCTAACATTTTCAAGGGTTCTATTGCATGAAGTGAAATATTAGACATGCGATTACAGCACCCCTTACTTGGCAGGTAGATATTTTCATTTTTGTGTTCATATCAATTTAAATAAAAATGTCTGTCCTGCCTTTCAAGTACCATACACCACTCAGGGCCATGTTTGGTGGGATTCTTTTTAAATATGTGGTATCTTTCAGATTACGATTATACATTAATATGCATTTTTCTGTTTCCCATTTCTTGCATTCTTTTATTCATTTTTAAGAAGTCTGTTATTCATGATAGAAAGTTCTCCCTCTTTTTGTAATTTAGGGAACTCCTACAAGTTTCAAGCTGGTAACAGAATGAACGCAATGCTGTGGTTCAAGCATCTGAGTGCTGCCTGCCAAAGCAACAGACAACAGGTGAGGCCTGCTTTGGCAACTACCGGTAGCAATGAATGCTAAATATTAAACAATTCTGTACAAAAGTCAGACTTCAGTCTTGCTCTGAATAACCATTGTTCAGGTCACATAACGGTCTCTTCTAATAGCTCCTGGCGTTACTGAAGATAGGTAGCTTCATATATCTCTAATTAGCAGCTTAAAACAATGAGTGCATGTTAAGTGCATGTAAAAATGAGTTCCTGGTCTGCATTTATTTCCCATGGGACACATTTAAATACACAAGCAATCAAAAGTGCAGCATTTGGCAATGTGTCACATTTCCTCATACAGTCCATGAAATAAATGGCTCCCATTGATTGCATTAGAGGAGTTTTTTTAAAAAATAAAAAATAAAGTCTGCTTTGAGGGCCTTGAGCAAGATTATGAAAACAAAGTTAAAGATTCTACATGAACCACCATTTTCCAAGGAAAATTAAGAAGTAATTCATAGGAACAGAGGGCCAATTCCTATATATAGGAAGTATATATCGTTCATAATTGTCAGATTACTGTATTCAACTTTTTTCAGATTTTATGCCCTCTGAAACTCTCCCTTCCTACCCACTCTTAATTCCCCCCACGGTTTATCTTTAAAAGCTCACCATTGTTTAACTATTGTGCTATTGAACCCTGATTCCGTTCTGTAGCATACAATTCTAGAAATCATGCTTTGCTTTATATATGTTTATGTTGTTTTTATTCCCTCAAAATGTGCTCCACTTACATTGTTATTTAATTTTAGTTTTCTTACATTTATATTGTGCCTTTCTTCCACCATGTAACCAAAGCAGCAAACTTTTGACTCCAAGGCATTCCCCCATCCAAGCCCTAACCATTCCCAGACCTGTTCAGTTTCAGCAAGGTACTGGCCTCATGTGCTTTCATACTATACCCTGGGACCCCCCAACCCACTTGTTTCAGATTTTGAGGCTGCGGGGAGGAGGAAATGAGGAAGGGGTCCCGTTGCATTTGCACAAGTCTATTCCATTTACACACAAACATATCTTTAGACTTAGTACGGCTGAAAAATGTAGTAGTATAGTTCTTTTCCATGAGCACAATATCAATATTTTTTGCTAGCAAACGTCACTCCTTATTACATACATAGCCAGCACTCAAAGGAATGAGATGTAAACCAAGGCCAAGACATCCAGAGCAGATAACCTTTACCCTTCTGCCCCTATTGTGAAATTTAAAAGTTACTATGCCATGTTAAATGCATATCCTTCCCCAATATCTGTATAAAATACCCAAGAAGTGGCTGTGCTAAATTTAGAAACAATCTTTCAAAAAATAAACAGACCTACACAAATATTAGGCACTAGTTGAAGTTAGCCCGTTAAATAACGGGCGCTAGAGGAGGAGGAGGCAGGAGGAGGCAGAGCCCCAGGAGGAGGAGGCGAGGAGGCCCGGGTTGAAATCCCGCCTCAGCCACGGCGTCCTCCTCGGGCTGCTTCCCCCGTCGGGCGGTAGAACAGCGTCCACTGGGGGGTGGAGAGGGGCTCCCTCCCCCTTCTTCTTTTTCCCCGGGGGCGGCTGTAGCGGCGGCGGTAGCGGCGGCGAGGATGGGGCGGCCCTCCTTCGCTTCCGGAGCACCCGCGCTCCGCTGGATGGGCCGTCCCAGAGGGGCTCCCTCCCCCTTCTTCTTTTTCCCTGGGGGCGGCTGCAGCGGCGGCGGTAGCGGCGGCAAGGATGGGTCGGCCCTCCTTGGCTTCCGGAGCACCGGCGCTCCATTGGATGGGCCGTCCCAGGCCGCTAGGCCTCGGAGCCGCGGGGATTGGGCTCTGCGTCCGTGCGAGGCAGCGGCACTGGCGCAACTGACAACGCGCGTGCGCCGCCGCTGCCTCCTGGACACGCCCCCCTCTCAGGCCGCTCCAATGCCTGCGTCCCTGTTGGGGGGGGAGTAGAGCTCTCCAATCCGTGCGTCCCTGTGGGACATGCGCACTCACGCAGTTCCACTGACACACAGTGGACGCAGGGACACTTGAAGATTATTATATGTGATTAGATTACATTGTGAATGGGGAACTAGATCCAGCCAGTGGGCCAGATTCCTAAACCCCCATCCCCCCTCAGGCCAACTTTGACTGGTAGGTAGGGCCACCCACATGAGTCATCTGCTATCATAGTGATGTTAAATGATTGACATCTGTAAAAGTTTAAAGGAGGTTGCTATAACTGCCAATCAACTGATATACAGTGGTGCCTCGCAAGACGAAATTAATTCGTTCTGCGAGTTTTTTCGTCTTGCGAATTTTTCGTCTTGCGAAGCACGGTTTCCCATAGGAATGCATTGAAAATCAATTAATGCGTTCCTATGGTCAAAAAAAGTCCAAACAAAGCCAAATTTGGTACAAAAAGAGTTTATTAAGTGCTCTTTAAAGTCACACATACTGTGCTCTTTAAAGCCACCCACCACACAGAAATCCAAACCCAGAAATCTTTTTTTTTAACAACAGCAGAGTGCCCCAATGGTCACAAAAAACCATAAAAATGCAGAAAAAAACACACAAGCTTCCAGATTCTTGCAAACCCCTCCCCAACACCAAGTCCTTGAATTCCAAACACCCCAACCCAAAATCCAAAAACCCCAAAAAAAAGTTTTAAAAGTTTAACTTACCAAATGGCTGCAAAATAAGTTTTGGAAAAGCTTCAAAAATCACCAAAGTCTTCAAAAACCTCAAAAAAGGCTACCACACCGCGTGCTATGAGTTGCTCCTCGAAGTCAAGTCGCAACTGCACCTCTTCAAGCAATGCACCCTGGGTATTAACGGTTTTAAGAAAAAGGAAACAAACTTGCAAGACGTTTTCGTCTTGCGAAGCAAGCCCATAGGGAAATTCGTCTTGCAAAGCAACTCAAAAAACGAAAAACTCTTTCGTCTTGCGAGTTTTTCGTCTTGCGAGGCATTCGTCTTGCGGGGTACCACTGTACTGCAATCTCCTTGAAGTCATGTATTCAGTACCAGTCAGCTGATTGGCTCTGGGTGCGCACCTTCAGAGAGGCTTGTTATAATTTTTGACCAACCTTCAAACTCTCTGCAGAGGAAAAATTATTTGAATTCAAAGAAATTGGGAAGGTTGCAACTGGTTGTACCTCAACTTTGGCTCTCACTAGGAAGAGCAATCTAATCATGGATTCCAACAGTCACTTCCGTTTTGAACTGATGGAAATGTGTAGCTCTCCAGTGGTAAAGAAAATAACTTTTTGATTGCCCAGAGAACATCTGTTATTTCTTCCGTCGTCCAGGACTGTCTATCATTGAATTTATGCTCTTATAGTAAACTATAGTTCGGAATATGAGGAGGAGCACCCTTTCATTTTTTGTGGTGGGGTGAATGGCTGAGTGATATTCTCAGCAAGGCTAATAAATTGGCTTCTGAATAAGATCACTATTTAACTGCAAAACAACAACACGCAGTCCAATAACATTTATTGTTGCTATCTTATCAAGAGACATAGGTGCTCTTCAGGAATAGTTATGGATTGACTCCAACTCCAGATTGAGCAGGGGGAGAGACTACCCCCTTATATTTGGCCTAATTCAGGCCACAAATCCTACTAGTAAGCAAGAAAACAAAATAGACATTTGTTTATATTTTTCCTCACATGCAAGCAAACTTGTACAGTAGTGGGCAATCTCCAGCTCACAGGCCTTTGGAGATGATACCCAAAAAGATAAGATACTTTATGGTTTATTTTCACATCAGGAAGTAGGAATGGAGGCGGGGCTGATTCACATTTTAATGCAAACCTACCTAATTTGCTTTTCCCAAAACAATACATGGAGTTTGAAATTCGTACTTCTCTGAATTTTGTGATGCAGTTATCTAACAAAAATGTGTGTTTTATATATATGTATGTATGTATGTATGTATGTATATTGGGGAAAATACAGATTGAAAGGCATCTATTAGTGAAAATAATTTACAAAAATTATATTAGCAAAAAATAGGAGAAATGCACACTAAAAATGCTGATGAATTTTCATGAGAGCTTTTAAAACTAAACACCACAAACTGATGTGAAAATGTGACAAACTGAATTAAGATTTTAAAAGATGAGAAACTGAGCAAAACCAAGATTGACAGATTTCTCCATTCCTCGCAGGAAGCCATTGTTTCCCTTTTGCACCAGAGCTGAGCTATAACCTAGAAATCTGATTTCCCTTACAAAACCATTGCATATGTTTTTAGGTTCCTGCCAACTTGATGACTTTTGAGTGACAAACTTCTTCAAAACATCAACGAAGATGACACTTTTGAATGCTGTCTGTCTGTCTCCTAGTTTGAGGATGGAGGTTCTGGCGGAAGCGTGCCCAGCTGTACTTCTGTGCCAGAACAAAGATGGTAAACAGAGTTTCAAATCTCTGAAGTACTGAACAAAAAAACATACTAAGAATTCAGGGGATGGAAGTGCAAGAGGAACTGCCATGGACCATGTTGCTGCTTAATATTTTCTGAATTGACCTGTGGAAACCACTGCCTTAAAGAATGACAGGAAACCCAACATGAAACACCAAATACTGTGTGTGTGTGTGTGTGTGTGTGTGTGTGTGTGTGTGTGTGTGTGTAAGAGTGTAAGAAAGAAAGAAACCTCTGGCGGTGCCGTGCTTAGGTTAAATCAGATGTAGCTCATTCGCATTTGTGTTCACTTTGTTATCTTTGAATTTAAAAGTCCACCTCTGTTTCTTTGTAAAAGGAAACCTCGTACTGCTTAAGGGTTGTGTTGATGGGCAGGTTTGCAAGGACACAGCTTGTGTGTTCTTGAAGAATGTGCAGTTACTAGACTTGTATCCCTCCATATCAGTTCTTTGGGGGCTCAGATAATTGGCATCACTGTTTTATTTGTTTATGCTTAGAATGTGATAAATGTAATATATGCAAGTTTATTCTCTTTTTCTCAAAGCACTGTCTTTGTGGAACCTAGTACTGTATATGGGGATTTTCTTTCCGACAAGTGGCACAACAGCTGAACATTAAAACACCACACCCTCCTTTTTCAGAGTTCTTGGTTGTAAATTTCCTGATAGAAATAGTCTGCAGGATTTTGTAAAGCAAGCTCTGGGAAATATCATCAGGTCAGAACTGAGCCTTTATTCCTCACTGTGTTTTCAAATGGGTGACATTCTTTTATTTCCCCAACAATGCATTGTAAAGCTTTTCAACGGGCCTGTTTACCGTTTAAAGCCCCATCTTTTGTTGCATTGATAACATTTTGCAAGTGACAGTCTTACTTCACATCTCTCCTTGCAGATTGAGACGCACAATGCCTGTATTTGTAGTTTGCAATTCTGAGTTACACTGAACTCTTCTGTATCAGATATAGAAATCAGATCTCCGTAGCAGAAGCTCACAAAATGCAACTCTCAGCATAACCAAGAAAAGTAAGAACTTGACATGAGAGAAAGCATTGATAGAATGAAAATTTAAAGAGTGGATTATTTCCTACATGAAAATTAAATGTGTAACTACACTTTTTGACCACATTTGTGGAAACTTATTGCATTTCAAAGATGCGTCTCTCTTTTCTCTTCTTTTGTGCACGTGGTTCTTTTCTGAAATGCTTTGAGGCTTCTTCAGAACCTTCTGATGATGGTAATCAAATGAAAACAAGGCAAGCAGGAATATACCACAGCACTGCAGTCCTAGTTATTAAGAGAAAAGATTGCATTCATTCTGCAGATTATCATGTGTTTATTCACAGATGAGTAACAGTCTTTTTATTTTTTTCTGCTTCAGAGTAGAATTTTGCTGACTCGTACTTCCGGAGCCCAAATTTTCCAAAGAACTTCCCCCCCTAATTAGTTAGGATAGGGCAGAGACTGGCAGCCGTCTGCAGAGGAAAAGAATAATAACGACATGACAGTTGCTCTGAAGCTGCAAATATAAGTTCATATTTCTTTCTTCCCATAATAATATTAACAGGTTTTAAATATTTGCCCCATGAAGAATGAATGTTCAGTTCTGACCTTGTAGTGGTGTTATGTCACTTGCTTGTTCTGTGTCACTTAGTTTACATGTCTCTCACAATAACCCATGTTGGGTGTTTCATTAAAAAAGAGAGAGAGAGAGAGATCTTCATAGCCAGCAGTATTACTGTACAGAATTTGCACAACTTTCCTTTTAAAAATTACTACATATTTCTTTTCAGAATAAGCTTTTTTTTTATTAAAAAAAGAAAGAAAGAAAAACAACTGCAACACAACACTATAAATGTATGTACTTAGTATTATGGAAGGTAATCCTGTGGAATTTTTATTTTTTTAAGAGAAAGAGAGAAAACAATTGTGTAGATACATTGCAGGCTAACCATATTTGTTCTTCATGTTTTTATGAGTAGAGAGATGCAACTGGGATCCCGTTTATATGATGCAGGTTTGCAAAAAACAGAGGGCCAATTCACATTACATCCCCATTAGGTTTTTGGCACACTAAATGGGTCTTTGTGAAATTTTTCAATATTCTGTCCAGATTATAGCACAGTACATCCCCCTCTTCAATTAGTTTTGAGGTCTTTTAAGGATATGGTTAGCTACAATCTAGACAACCTTTTGTAGTGTTCATGAGACCAGTTCATCATATCAAAACCTACTTTAAATGGAGATTATTGTTTTTGTGACTGCAGCACACACACAATGATCCCACAAATTGACTCAAAACCAAACCGGGTTGACAGCCTTTTCTTATACAGCAAGTTTCAAAAGATAGGAATGACAGTATTAAAAGCTGGCAAACAGTCCAGACTACCTTTTGCCAATGCTTTTATCCAGCTTCAAATATAATACATTTATCAGAAAGCTTTGATTGAAAATGAAACTGCTTTCTCTAGTTTATGAGAATTAGCAGAGAGAGTTGTGACAATTTCATAGGTTTCAACTAGTATCATTGATACATTACATGAACTTAGATTGTCTTAGGATTACGCACAACTACTGAGCCATTCCAGTTTTATGAGGTGGCCAATTTGACAAAAATAAGCTTTTTACATCTTTTTACATATAGCCACATGTTACTACACCCCCCCCCCAAAAGGAGACTTGATTTATAATATTTCTTTTATAGTTTCTTTTGTAAATGAATAGTCTTTTAAAGATACTATCGGTAGAAATAACTATTTAATTACTACAGTATGATTCAAAATGCTTTGTGTTAAATCCTGTGATGTAAAATTTCACACCGCAGTGCTATGAATTCCATTAAATTTATTTACTTTGAAACAAATGGCTTTTAAAACAAGGCTCCCATCCAAAAAATGTCAAACCAATCTGTGTCTGAATGAGGCATTTTAATTGCTTGTTATCACAAGTAACTTTTAAAAATGTTAAGCTACCTGTGTGAATTTTAACAGTAGCAGGAATTCTTTGTCAAATTTATTTGACAGTGATAAATTGAAAACGCTTCAAATTTTTCCTATGACCTCAGATACTGGTTGCTAAATATATATATTTTTCTATGTTTTTATTATTCCACCTAAAACCAGTCAAGTGCCGGTAGTCTTAGTATCTTGAATAAGTGATGTTTTGATTTTAACAAAACGATTCACACTATAGTTCACACTCTCTGAGTAATGTGCCGATTTCTGTGAGCACTTTGTAAAAATGAAATTGATTGTGCTACAGTAATTTGGTAAGATGTTTAATAAGATGTTTTGAAATTTCCTACAAGGAATGTTTAATTCAAAAGAGTAAAATTATTCTGTTAAAATCTGAAAAAACACCCTTATTAAGGTTGAAAACATACAACAAATACAGAATACCTTCCTCCTACTGTGCCTGTTTTTCACACTGCTGTTATCAACACCTTGATTGGAGAATCTCTATAGCACTCCTTAACTGAATTTATCAAGCTTAAGTTCAAATATATCAATTTTCTTCACTTCCCATGCAATAAATTTTAGGGATCAGTTGTTTCACCTGGTGTTTCACTTGGTTTTTCACTCATTCTACCATCCTGGGTAATTTTGTTATTGTCCTGCTCATTTGCAATTGGACAGCAGGATGTAAGTTGTTTAATGTCCTCAGACTCCTTTCCTAGCATATTTCAGCCAAAAAATTCCATGTAATGAAACCACAACTTCACACATGACTTTTTCCTTCATGGAAATTACGTCAATGTACATGGGAAAATGTGTGGTTTCAGGGGAAATTGATGCAAGCACTGTACCTGTATCTTGATTCACACATTTTTTTTCCTACATGGAGACTGTAAGAAAAACGACCCTGAAAGTGCTTGCACAAATAGTTTGCGGGTTACACTCAAACTGTAAATGCCTGTTGCGAATGTTGCTATTAGAGACACACCACCACCAATTATAAAGACTGATGTAAAGAATATTGTGAAGCAAAACTCAGAGTTTACTTGCTAATTTTGAAACACATTCCTATAACCCTGTGTATAAGTCAGGGATACACAAATCTGTTTCAAATGAAGCTCGGTCATGAGGTGATCTTTCCAGTTGCATCTTTTCTCTCATTGTTTTGTACATATTTCTCTTTCATTCCTAAGTGTTATTAATCCTGATCTGCTTTTCTCACTTGGTATGCTGGCCGCTATGAAAAACACTAAAACTGGTACTAAAAATAGCCAGTTTTCATTTCCCTGAAAAATTATCCTTTTTAATAGTTGGCTGTTTGCAAGTTGCTCCCTTTCTTCCATTAAAAATGGCTTGTGTCTAAGGTTAAAAGCTGCAATTAAAATGATAAGCAGATACAAAATGTCCCTTCAAAGCAGAATGCCATTTCCTTCCCATCATTGCATGATGGGCACAACATATCTACATAAGATGTTTGCCAGTGCCTTAATTACCTGTTTGAAGACCAACTGGGCTAGCCAACCAGCACTATTCCTATGCATTACCCAGTTCATGCAAATTGTGTTTTGTTTTTTGAAGGAGCCCCACGTAAGCCTCATTGAAGCTTGAATAGTCAATATAATAACTCTGTTGTTGTTCTTGCCTTCCTTTTGCTTTGAAGTTCAGTATTAGTATAGTAGTGGACCCAGTGGTTTTGATTCATTCCATTCTCAAGTTTTTTGAACAATAGTATACAGCTGATTTGGATGACAATTCAGACCTTTGCTAGGTGGTAAGGTCCTATGGCATGCTGGGCACTTCAGGGCAGCCAGGCCCAACCCTCATCAGCACCATTGGAGTGAGTGAGCCTTTGAGTCATTTAAAAGAGCAGCTCTGGATATCACACAATATGGACTTTAAAGCTAGTTCGACCCCATTTACGAACTGAGCATTCCATGATGCTGCGTGTTTGAAATTTCTCTGTCATACTAGCAACTTTCAATATTTTCATTGGATTTTTTTCAGTCACCTAATGGCACTCATAAAGAAATCAGAACATGCCTCCCATTTGGTTTATTGGTTTATTTGAACACACTCATACAAAAAGCATGTTTCCTTTTTAAAAGTATATCAATGTATGGAACTCATCAGGAAAGAATCCTATGCAAAATTTGGTAAGTAACGTAACACATTTGTCTTTAAGCTTTGATGTACTGGGGTTTTGAGAAACAAAATTAAACTTGAGTAAAACCAACTTAATAAATAAATCTGAAGGCCATGTTCATGAAACAATTGTTATTTCTTCAGATATTGAGGAAACTGTTATATTCCCCACACACCCATGTGAATCATAACTGAATATATTTTTAAGTCTAAACCTCAGATATGATAGTGCAAGCGGCTGATAGCTGCAGGTTGTGAAAAGTAAATGTTCACATCTAGAAATGGATATTGCAGTATCATAAGAGACTCATTGTGAAAGGTTGTGTATAGATGAAGGAAGCTACTGTCCATATTGGGATAGTTCTTGAATCTTGGCCTTGTTGAACAACCAAGAAGCCAAAAATATTTCTTTTGTGCAATGGAGAAATAAGGAG
Organism: Darevskia mixta; assembly: GCA_034641385.1. Taxonomy (NCBI): domain Eukaryota; kingdom Metazoa; phylum Chordata; class Lepidosauria; order Squamata; family Lacertidae; genus Darevskia; species Darevskia mixta. The sequence goes on along the minus strand of JAWWNH010000139.1, from coordinate 433,177 downwards.
AAATAGGTTTTCCATCTTGATTGTTCAGCAATGTAAAAATTCAATAACTACTACTATTCCTGGAATCCTGAATTACAAATTAATTTATTGCTTATGCTACTCAAAACCTACTACAAGTTAATTTATGGGAGGGGGAGAAAGAAAGAGATGCTAAGTCCATGTTATGCAAAACACAAGCCATTTTTAATGAATGTTCTTCCCTGTTGACCTGAAGCACCATTTTGATTGAGGTTTAATGCACTATGATCTCAATGAGTGATGTGCAGTTTCGCTGTTCCTTGTCCTTTTTCCTCCTGATTTTTAATACGTGTGTGTGTGCGTGCGTGCGTTTTGAATTGCGTGTTTGCATTAGCTATTTCAACATAGCTACAAGTATGGACTTAAAAATAGAATTTTCCTACTGAAATAAATAATTTAAAATTTCGACCACGTGCATTGTCGTTTTACATACTCACATTCTATTGCAGCAAGTCTCGAGCGTGGAGCCAGCTTTCTCTAAATGGAGTGACAACTTGGATCAACTGAAATTTGGCGGTAACAAGCTGGCTTTCAGAAGAGTTGAGGCAAAATGGGAATATACTATTGCCAATAACTAAAATGAGCAAATTGGTTGGGGTGTTAAACAGCATAGCAGAAAAGCATGTAGCATCTGATTAATTTTCTAAAATGTTACAAGTAACTAAACTCTCAAGTCTCTTCTAGCTTCCTTCATAATCTTGAAGCAAACTTTAAAAAGCATTATCTTGGAGCACTTATGCAAGATGCCCAAAGTGTTTAGAGTTTCCGGGGCAACAAAGTTGGGAACAGCTAAGAATACTTTTCAACAGGGCAATCCTCTTCCCTAGGAGAAGCAGCAATCTTTCAGGTATTTCCTCCCCAAGCAATGTTGGGCTTTCATTAATCAAAGCCCACCCTCTAAATTGTTCCCAAACAGCACCAGAATATTGTACCCTTGTTGTAATATGGTCACTGAGTCAAATCAGTGAAAATATGAATTCAACAGACTTGTCACAAACTTTTCGCAATGTGAATTTGTTGGAATGAGCTCTTGGAGATATTTCTGTGATTGACTATAAGCAGCGAGTGGCATTTTAATCTCTCAAGTCATATACCTGAGATATATGACAAGGAAAAATCTCTGGGCCCATCAGCTTACTGATGGCACAAAATCCCATAGCCAGTTAAGCGTGTTAAGGACATTGAAATCAATTGTATGATTTCCAGAAGATAAAGACATTCATCACATTTGTGGCTTCCCTGTTAAAAACAAGGAAAATCGCTGCAAAGCAGTACTGGGAATGTTTTTGAGATCCCACAGTTGCCTCACCAACACCTCTTGGTCATGTTGTTCAGTTTATTTGGTCTGCTGACAATAAACGATCAAATACAGGTAGTGTTACCAAGACAAACACAGCAAGAAAATAATATATACATGATATACTACACTTGATCTTAGCCAAAAGGCCGAGAAGCTTTTCTAGTTAATATTAGACCGATTTTAATCTATATCTACAGCTGATTTGTAATTCTGTGTGTATACTGGTCGTTGACCGTAATAAAATGATTGATTGATACATGATATACATGCACACAAATTGAACCTTTTAAAATGAGCATAAAACATGGGCCGTTTTGACTCAGAACTCATCTTCATGACGATGATGATGATGATAAGTTTCAGGAAGTTCTGATATTAGCAATAGGGTGCAATTTGCCAGTGAAGCTGCTTTGGAGAAGTCGTGCTGGTGATTTTAGCTAAGGAAAGGAATGGAGAATCTTTTTGGCCCTGTGGGCCAGATCTTTATCTCCCAGCCACACCCATGGGCAAACGTTTGACACTTGGGCAGGCCCACTCACCTGTCAGTCATCTGACGTCATGTGTCAAGGAGCCATCAGGCAAGTGGGTCATCCACAGGGCAGGAACAATGTGAGGCACGAAATGCAATTAACTTTTATTCACAAAATGTAACAGCACAGCAGAGTTACTCAGGGTTGACTCCTTCAGCTTGAGATGTCGCTGAAACTGACCACTGGCCCTGCCCTTCACCTCTAGCCGCTCACTCTGGATCTCTCCCAATCAGACAAAGGCTGTGTCGATCAGGAGGGCTCCTCCTCTGGGCCTGTCTGGCCTGTTGCTCAGCAATTTGCAGGACTCTCCTAGAGGGGGATGTCAGAGAGGGAGGAGAGTCAGCAGGTCTGAGATTGTCACGTTGCTGGGTAGCAAGGGCAGTCTCTGACTCCTCTCTGAGTCTGTGCTCACACTGCAACTCTCAGCCTCTAGCCCTGTCCTGGAAGGGCCTCCTTCTGACCCCCACTTGATCACTCAAACCCTGATTCCAGCACCTCCCAGCTCATTCCATCTCCCAGACTGCTCTCCAGTGTCCCACCACCATAATCCGGGGTCTAAGTCGTCTTCGGTGTCATCCCTGTGGAAGCATGTTTTTATCTATTGGTTAACACTCTGGCACAGATTACCTGAATATTATCTGGCCCAATGCTTATGGCGCGATGATTTCATAAGCCCCTGGGCTGGTAAGATTCACGCCAAACTTTTGCTTATTGGAATTTCGCCCTTAGAAATGCTGAATCAAGATCTAAATACAGCAAAAAAGACCATCTCTCAAAGATTGGATGATATTGAGTTGCAACGCAATGTTATGCTGGGCGGGGGGACATGCTCACCGAGATCCCTGGGCATTGTACCCCCACTTCAAGTACCAGCCTATCTATCAACTCTTTGTATTGCTAGTCATCGTTTCGCTTTTATTAAAGCACGGTTTAATGTATTCCCCTCAAACGTCCTTTTTCATAGATTTTCTAGGGGCCAAGTTTCGGTCTTATGTGCCTGTGATAACCGTTTGATTGAATCTCTTCATCACATAGTGTTTGTCTGCTCCCTGTATTCTGCCGCCCGAAAGACTCTATTACTTCCATTAACTCAAAAATTACCAGGGTATTGCCTTGCTCTTCTGTTGCAAGATTCAGACTCGATTATAACCCTACATATGGCAACATTTCTGACATCAGTTCTGACACTTAAGAAACGCAATGGATTGTTATATACAGCTTGAAATTTTAATTTAATTTTTATCATATTTTATTCAATTGAGTATCCCTTTTAATCTATTTTACTGTTAGCAATTGTAAACCAGACTGTGCTGTTTCTGTTTTTGGTTGTTATATCTATGGGCTTAAAGCCAAAATAAACTGAGTTGAGTTGAGTTGAGGGGCTCTAGGGTAGACAGCTCTTGCCACTCTTCCTTATCCAGTCAGTCCCTGACATCATGTCCAGTTATTGATAGGTTTGTGATCTTATCCACCTGTCAAAGCTGATCCACAGGGGTAGGTTTGCTTTGGCATGTGCTGGCAAATGTAGCACCAGCATTATTAAACCTTCCTCTCACCAGCTGCTGAGTAAAAGGTTCAGTCCTCTGGCTGGTGTGCTTCCCCAGCAGGACTGAACCTTCCACTCAGCAGCTGATGAGAATCTAGCTAAATAACTAACATATTGTGGTATTAATCTAGTTCACGTCTGCCAGATGTGATTGGGATTTCCATTCCCATACGTGGTATGGGATTTATTTATTTGAATACATGGACACACACAGAGAGAGGATTAAACTGAAAATAGATATATGTGACATAAAAAGTCATCCTCAGTCTTTGCCCCTTCTTAAAGGTAAAGGGACCCCTGACCATTAGGTCCAGTCGTGTCCGACTCTGGGGTTGCGGCACTCATCTCGCGTTACTGGCTGAGGGAGCCGGCATACAGCTTCCGGGTCATGTGGCCAGCATGACAAAGCCGCTTCTGGCGAACCAGAGCAGCGCACGGAAACGCCGTTTACCTTCCCGCCAGAGCGGTTCCTATTTATCTACTTGCACTTTGACGTGCTTTCAAACTGCTAGGTTGGCAGGAGCTGGGACCGAGCAACAGGAGCTCACCCCATTGCAGGGATTCGAACCGCCGACCTTCTGATCAGCAAGCCCTATACCAGTGATGGCTAACCTTGACACTCCAGATGTTTTGGAACTACAACTCCCATCATCCCTGACCACTGGTCCTGTTAGCTAGGGATGATGGGAGTTGTAGTTCCAAAACATCTGGCGTGTCAAGGTTAGCCATCACTGCCCTATACTTTGTGGTTTAATCCACAACGCCACCTGGGTCCCTTTGCCCCTTCTTATTGAAAAACAAACCATTTTTATACTGTTTATCTTTACCAATAAATATACAATCAGATGAACCTACTGAAGGCAAAAAGGTAGAAACTTTTTTTTAATGAGATTTTGCTACTTATTCAAGGGGAAGCTGCATTTAAGGTACGATGAACATATTCTTGAGAACATGGTGACACAAGATACTCCATGTCAATCCTTCTGTGCTGTGCATTACACCATTTTAGAATACATTCATTTAGCTCTTGTTAAGAAATTAGGTGGATTAACGTCTGGCAGGGTGGGTCTAAAGCTCCTTTCTACCTTATTTCCCTGATAGTACCATATGCTTCTAGACTCACTGTTGGTTTTTCTTGAGTTTCGGGTGTTCTTTCAATGAGACAGAGCAGAGTTTTCATTATTTCCAAATTATGGAACTTTTTACAATCCTTTAAAGTATTTAAAACTGCTAAACAGTAATGTGGAATTAATTTGTCTGGGGGGTTCTGTCCATTTTTTCCAGGGATTTCTTTCCCTCGTAAAACCGTTCAGTTCAGTTCACCGCAGCAGAATTTGGTTGTCGGGTTTTCTGACGAGACCTGCTTCCAAAGCATACACACGGCTCCTGTGCTTGCAGACAGTGTCTGGGGCACACCTGGGTCACCGCAGTTCAGATGGTGTTGCCATGGGAGCCTGTAACTCTTGCCTGAAACATGTGTTTTTCGAGAATCTCAGGGGAGGTCTTTTTCACCTGTCTTAACTCCTCTGCACATAACAGCCTTGATTATTTAAATTTGGCATGCTGTTCTCCTTTGTGCAATAGATAGATTTATCGCTTGCTTATCCCAGCCTTCTGCTAAAGCAGCTCAAGGCATATATCTGAAGGTAGGTGACTATTCTCATAATAACCTTGTGAGGACATTTAATGTTTCGTCAAAATGACTTTGTCAAAACCATTCTATGATGTGGAGATTTGAGCCCAGGTTTTCCCACACCCAAGTCCAACAATTATTGTACTATACTACACTTACTTTGTTGACTGCAATGGTAACCAGGGGGAACTAGCCAGGCATAATAAATTTAGAATAGCCGAGCGATGGGAGTCCACGAACTGAAGTGAACCCCAGCCGACGAAGCATCAAGGCGAGTTAAACCGCGGAGTGAATTTGACAGCATTTGCCCCTCCTCTCCTTGATCTAAACAAAACCTCAGCTTCTAATAACTTATGCATTTGGGAAGCCAACAAGGAGTGTACGGTTTCCCCAGTGTTTTGCACTGTCTGCCTTATGAACAACTGACTGCCTGTTGGACAAAAGCTGTGAGGGTGTCCTCGGTGCACCAAGCTCTCTGGGAACAAGTTTGTTCCCTTGAGGCCACAATGGCTGGCCTAGAAAGGATCTCAAGGAAGGAAGGTTTCACTCTGAGGAAGAGAGAAACCATCCCTTAGAAGGGACCCCTTCCTTGGAGCATGGGCAGCTGCCCTTTCATGCCAATGATACTTCTCTGGAGGGCTGGGAGGAAGAGGGATCCTGGTGGTGGGCGATTCAATCGCTGTTTAGTCATTTAGTCGTGTCCGACTCTTCGTGACCCCGTGGACCAGAGCACACCAGGCACTCCTGTCTTCTACTGCCTCCCGCAGTTTGGTCAGACTCATGTTGGTAGCCCCGAGAACACTGTCCAACCATCTCGTCCTCTGTCGTCCCCTTCTCCTTGTGCCCTCCATCTTTCCCAACATCAGAGTCTTTTCTAGGGAGTCTTCTCTTCTCTTGAGGTGGCCAAAGTATTGGAGCCTCAGCTTCAGGATCTGTCCTTCCAGTGAGCACTCCGGGCTGATTTCTTTAAGAATGGATAGGTTTGGTCTTCTTGCAGTCCATGGGACTCTCAAGAGTCTCCTCCAGCACCATAATTCAAAAGCATCAATTCTTCGGCGATCAGCCTTCTTTATGGTCCAGCTCTCACTTCCATACATCACTACTGGGAAAACCATAGCTTTAACTATACGGACCTTTGTCGGCAAGGATGATTCAATCATTAGGAACATAGAAAATTGGTGTGTGGTTGGCCTATGGACTGCAGGGTGAGTTGCCTGCCTGGAACCTGCAGCAAAATGTTGTGTGTTTGGTGTTACAAAATAAAAATAAAAATATTCATTCCAGTAGCACCTTAGAGACCAACTAAGTTTGCTCTTGGTATGAGCTTTCGTTTGCATGCACACTTCAGATATTTGGTGTTACAGTCAGCCTTCTTTTGATATACTCCTCCATCCCACCACCTCTCACCTGATCCCGTCTCCTGCCAACAGCCAGCCTGCCATGGAAACATTATCAGTCTTCAAAGAGCTGCTTTTGCAGGTTCCTTCTCACTTTCAAGGTTTTCCCTAAATATGTTTGTATTTCCCCAATGCCACCGCCACTCCTGCTGATACCTTGTGTGCAGTTGGTGCCATTTTTGGTTACATAAGGATCCACTCTGAACTTCAGGAATAGAATTATCTATGCACATTCTGATCTCCCTTTGCCACTTACCTATCCACCCCCTCATGCTGTGTCAATACTTAAGGCTGCAGTTCTTTGCAGATATGTGTCCTTTTAAATTCTTTATTCTCTCTGTACTATGCAACAATAGGCATGGGAAGAAGGGGAGCATGGGAAAGCTCAAAGAGGTTTCTCTGCTGTGGCCCCAGCAAAAAAACTTGCATACATTTGTGAATTCTTCAATAGTCCTCCATAAGTCAAATCGCTTCCAGTTTCATTACTACACTGATTCCTTCGGAAAACATCTGGAGTTTTAATGCTTTTTTCCCTATCGCTGTTAAATATTTTTGTTTTGTTTTGTTTTCCTACCCACCCCCCACCCCTTGCTGTTTGGAAAAATTCATACAAAGTCAGTCAGCTTCAAGGGGAAGGAACCATGAGGTCTGTCAAATGAATAAAAGGAAAATCTTGTTGCATGTTGGAGCACAGGAGGAAATAATGTAGACGGTTACATAACATAACCAGATATTTCAGCTCTTGGGTAGGAAAAGAGCAGGGTGGGTGCAGTTTCTTCACCCATTGCATAACACTAGAAGGGGGTGCCTGGTTAGATTAATGAACAGCAAATGCTTGAAACAGGCATTCTGTACACCACAGGCTAATAATGCAATAACATAGCAGTTGAGCCCTAAATTAATGCTTAGCTGCTGGCCTGGTGGCTCATGCCAATTGATGAATTAAGTCATGTTGATGTACCTTTTTTGATGCCAGCTCAAAGCTCTCTGCACAATAGAAGAGACTAATGTTTATAGCTGAAGCTTTACGCCTCGGGTTGGGGGATCAACAAAATTATTTGTGAATAAATATAGTCATCACTGCGTTAGTTATGGGTGTCTGGTACCCATTACATGGGAACAAAACAAGCTTGCGACTATGGTATCCAGTAAACATTTCCTAAACAATGCCGTACTTAAATCAAGTTCTTGTGCTGTTCTTCGTCCATCTACCCTGAAGTGTACAAGAACTGTCAGAATAAAATAGTTTGCTGGCTACTAATTCAGAACCTGGAGAAGCCTCCTTACATCTATGCATGCCAGTAGATTCCCATCAGCTTGTTGGCGTGGAAACAGACAATAGTTTTGAGGAGAGTAGATGGTTTGAGAGAGGCTTAGCTTCCCGTCATGTATATGCACATTTCTTTGTCCCTTTCGCCAACCAGGTTTTTGAGGCAATGCAAGACCCTGAACGATCTGTAAGCAGGCTTAATTGTGTGAGATAAGCTTTTTCATACATGACCTTTTTTTACAGTGTACAACTAGAAAACGTAAAGTTGAGCATCTGTTTGTGCTTACTGTACAAATACACCCATCAGAGAGTGGAGATTGGCTGCAGCTCCCTGCAAAGTGTGCGATCGGAACCAAATCTAGGTTTTATCTCAAATAGTTTAGAAAATGCCCCCTCTTCATATTCACTTCAGCTTTCAAAAACACTACAAAATGACTCTCGCGGCCTTTGCAGTTGAGATATCATGCAACGCAGTTTTCCTCTTCTCTCAATCATCCTAAGGCACCCACATCTAACTTTTGATATTGTAGTGATCTTGTTGATGTCTCCAGGGTTCATAACATGCGTTGTTCAAAAGGAGATGAAGAGTGGCAGAAAAACCACGAAGGCTGTAGACATATGAGAGTCCCAAGAGGCCCCTCCTGCTGCTAGAAGAAAAGAAGAGTTTGGATTTGATATCCCGCTTTATCTCTACCCGAAGGAGTCTCAAAGCGGCTCACATTCTCCTTTCCCTTCCTCCCCCACAACAAACACTCTGTGAGGTGAGTGGGGCTGAGAGACTTCAGAGAAGTGTGACTAGCCCAAGGTCACCCAGCAGCTGCATGTGGAGGAGCGGAGACGCGAACCCGGTTCCCCAGATTACGAGCCTACCACTCTTAACCACTACACCACACTGGCTCTCTAGTGAGCTGCACTACACTTGCTGAGTCATCACAAGGTGTGCAAGTGGTTTCCTTTTTTGCCTTTTGGCCAGGGATTATTGCAGGACAAAAGATATGTGTGCCTATACCACAGGCAACAATGGCTCTGCAATACCAACATCAACAAAATCTATTATAGACTGTCTCCAGCCTTAGTCATTTCAGTTCTGGACCCTACTGGTTTCAATTAACTGCACACACTTGGCGGCTGGAATTAAATCCTGAAATGTCTTGCCTTGAATTTAGTGTGTGTCTATTTTAAAAGTATGAATATCTTGGGAGTGGGGGCAAACCACCCACCTCCCAATTCTCCTCTGGCTTAGCAAGTATTCAGCACTGCCAGCTGATTCTTCTTTTCCATCTACAACTCTTCAGCTGTCTTTCTCCGTTTTAGATGGAAATAACTTTGTTTTGAATAAAATGCTGGTGTTGCTTGTGAATTTTAATCCCTCGGTCCTCAGCCATAATAGGGAAAAGGTGGTGTTAGGAAGGCTTTGTGGCTAGAGAGCCCTGTGAAAACACTTTCAAAGCAATCCGTCCATCTTTCAAGGCAGTTTAGTAACATGGTTAGGTTGACATTTATTTTTAATACTGCTTTTTCGCCAAAGACACACACACACACACACACACACACACACACTTACACAAATAAAATAAAAATGATGTTGGCACAGTCTGAGAGTAAGCTGCTACTGCATAGGACGGGTAGGCAACCTAAGGTCCAGGAGCCGGATGCGGCCCAATCGCCTCTAAATCCAGCCCGCGGATGGTCCGGGAATCAAGTGTGTTTTTACATGAATAGAATGTGTGCTTTTCTTTAAAATGCATCTCTGAGTTATTTGTGGGGCATAGGAATTCGTTCATTCCTCCCCCCCCCCCAATATAGTCTGGCCCCCTCACGATCTGAGGGACAGTGGACTGACCCACGGCTGAAAAAGGTTGCTGACCCCTGGCATAGGAGAAAGGACAGATCATTTCCATGCCTCTCCATAGCATCCTGCCCACCACTGCTGCACTGAAATTGTTGCAGCTTGCAATTTCCACACAGTGCAAAACACAGTAGTACTAAAGGGGATCCAGGTTATCTCATGGCCATCAGTGTGGGAAATTGCAACGAAAGCCTCCCCTCTATTTTTCAACTCCAACCTGCAATTGGAAGCCAACTTGTATTGCGGGGTGGGTGGGGGTGGATTGAATATATAGCACAATACATTGTGTTATAGGGTTTTCTTGGGGGGTGGGGCGGGGGTTAGGGGGGTGCATGTGGGTCTCAACCAAAGCCTGTGATTTAGTATCTGAAAGACTGTAGTCTGCAGTAGAAGGAACTGCTGAACTGGTCGAACCAGGTTCTTTGTTAAGTTAATGGCCCTAGCTGGGCCTGCAAGCACCTTTTTTTTTACTTTTGTAAAGGGTTCAGCACATCACTATGGAAACAACTGGCAGGTGGTGCACTTTCAGGAGGGGAGAAGCCTCCTCCCCGCTCGCCTGGCTAGGTGCCACATCTTCCAAAGGGTGGGAAAACAATAGACCAGGGACCTAGGTCAGTGGTGGCTAACCTTGACACTCCAGATGTTTTGGAACTACAACTCCCATCATCCCTAGCTAACAGGACCAGTGGTCAGGGATGATGGGAGTTGTAGTCCCAAGACATCTGGAGTGTCAAGGTTAGCCACCACTGACCTAGGTTATGGTTACCAGACGTCCCCGTTTCCCACGGACATTCCCCAGATTTGCAAATCTGTCCCCGGACAAAATCCGTCCCCGGAATTTTCCCTTGTTTCATTTAATGACCCTGGATTTATATTTTAAGTGTTGTAGATTTATTAGTAGGGAATGAATGTTGCGTGATTAGTTCAACGGCACAAGACACATCATATGAGGACTTCTGGCGAGGCAAAATGTTGGGCGCCATGGCAGCAAGCAGCTCCTGAAGCCAGCCAGAGCCAACTGCGCTACCAGGGTGGCTCCGGGGTGCTGAGACTGCCGCTGCCACTGCCAAAGGGGAAGCCCGGCGCATCAACTGGGGGAACCGCTCACACACCGCGACCCAAATCTAGCCTGGAGCAAGAGCACCTGGCCACCCGGCTAACTGCCCAGCGGTGTTCTGGGGCCAGGAAAACCCTGGAGCCGACGCAGGGAGGAGGAGGAGAGGAGAAGGAGAAGGAAGAGAGAGAAAAAGGAAGGAGAAAAAAGAGGGGAGCGCCGCTGCCGCTGCGGAGGAGAGGTAGGAGAGCACCAGGAGGGCAAGGACACGTGGCTGAGCCCAGGCCCAACCCGAGCCTACGCCATGGCAGCTAGCGCTCCAAGAGAGCAGGCCGAGGCCTAGAGGAAGATCACAGAGGAGATCACAGAATATAAGATATGCTTTTTTTAAAAAAAAACTTTTTCCTAATAACTTTTTTTCCCTCTTTTTTTTAAAAAAAGGTGACCCTGGATTCTTTGAAAACAATCTGGTAACCTTAACCTCAGGTTTGTTATTTTAGTCTGGTGTGGATCTGGAAGCTGGAAAGGGATACAGGGGCTTGAGTTGGTCTCTGTGCCAAATTCAAAGCTATGAACCCTGGAGTCTCTTGCTGGTCAACAACAGGAGTGCCTGCGACAATAGCATGGTTTTTCTCTGCCTCTGGCTCTCTTCTCGGCCCCATCCATGCTCTTTCTTCTCATCTTTCTCTCTCAGAAAGAAGGTTGTGTTAGGCATGCGGTAGAGGTTGCCCTCTAGGTGCTGTTGGACTGTGTCTTGCTCCAGCCAGCATAGCAGGTGGCGAGAGGTTATATAAGCCGTAGTTCAGCAACATGTATAGGACACCATCTTATTGCTGCTGTGGGCAATAAGATATCCAAAAAAGCTAGAGCCAGCTTGCTCCCCTTGCTTGGCCCAGCATGGTATTCCATTCAGGGCTGCAATCCAGCATGAAATCACCACTCTGTCGCCTTCTCTTCCAAGCGCACAACGATGATTTGTTTTGTTTTGTGGCTTTCATTCCTACTTGGAGTCCTCCACAAAATGGTTGAACAATGCAGCCAGCTGATTCCAATGCTGTTTCAGAGAGAGGGAGCAATGCCCCCACTGGGGAGTCCCTGGCCTCCCCCTGTCTGAACAGCCCAGGGCCAGCTTCCAAGAACATTAAATTTCAGCCGCCTTTTCCACTCGGAGCTTGGTTAGTTTTGTATCGGGCCCCCGTCCTCCTCCACCCTCCTCTTTCTTCTCTGGGTCTTTAAAGCAGGAGGCCCTCCAGCCAAAATATTCGTCATGTTTCCAAACTTCCCTGCTGCTTGATTTATATACTGAGAGGGCTGAGGGAAAGATTCCAGAGCCATGTGCTGAGTGTGAACGGACTTACCTGCAGATGTGCAGCCAGCCATGTCTGCTAGTGTGCTATGGCCAGTTCTGCCTCATCCATGCTGGACTCTCGGCTGAATGCTCTTGGTTAGAATGGATGCATCACCATTTCATGCTTGTCAAGCAGAAAACAAGAAAACCCAAGGCTGTGCTGGTCCCGTGGGTTATCCGAAAGGCGAGGTCCAAGTCCGGTCCATGGTCAGAGGGGTAACGTAAAGCAGTCCATAATAACTGAAGCTGGGTGCAGGGCAGGGAGTCAGGCAAAGTCAGGAACAGGTAGGCAAGCAGGGAACCAGGGCGGGTCAGGAGCTCAGGCAGGGAAGCAGGACAGGTTTCAAACAGGAACTGGCAACCAACAATGTTGCTCCTGCAACTTGGGGCTGGGGCTGGCCGGCTTTTATCTGCCCCGAGGCATAGGGCAGCCCCGATCCTTAGGTGACTCGCCTCTCCTGGCCTGGAGGCGAGCACTCCTCCTGCGGGAACTCAGTTCCCTTCGCCTCTCTGCCCTGAGCCTCTGCAGCTCAGGAGAGGCTGGAGGGTTACCGGACCCAGAGGCAACCTCAGCTTCCCCTGACGGGGCTGGGAGTGGAGCACCTGCAGGCAATGGGTCCTCCATCCCATCAGGAGCCAGAGCAGACTCAGCAGATGCCTGCACCTGAGGATCCAGCACAGGTGAGGACCCTTCCGACTCAGGCCCTAGCCCTGGCTCTGCTGGTTCTGGAGGCGGGGAATCCTGTGCAGGCTGGGATCCCTCAGGTTCAGCATCTGAGTCTGAATCCCAGGCCATCACAAAGGCCCTCAGCACTAGGCACCAAGTTACTTCTTTTGACAGGGCTCCTTACTTCCCCAAGCAGTAAGATGTTTTAGGCCCTCAGCACTAACTAAGGTCCGGAGGCAGTGGCGTCGCAAGGGGGAGTTCCAGGGGAGGGGGGTGACACTTGGGCCGGCCCTGCCCCGCCCGTGGGCCCCGAGCAAGCCGTGGAGCGAGGCCACTCTGCTCGGTGGCTCGTGGGGGTGCCCCGCCGCTGCCGCTTTTTGCGCGGTGGCTCCCAAGATTGCAGTGGGAGCACGGCGATGGAGTGCGCATGTGTGAAATGCCGTGCATGCGCACTCCGCCGCCGGGCCGTCGCTGCTCCTGGCGGCAGCGGCCCGGTGACGGAGTGCGAGCGCACGCATTTCGCGGAGGCGCACTCCGTTGTGACGGTGCGTCGTGACGTCACGACATAACGTCACGATGCCCCGCCCCCAGGGGGATGCCTCAGTTCGCCGCCCCGGGTAGCGAGGAGGCTTCCTCCGCCCCTGCCCGGGGGCCAGATGTGGCCCAATGGCCTTCTCAATCCGGCCCGCAGAAGGTCCCGGAATCAGCGTGTTTTTACATGAGTAGAATGTGTCCTTTTATTTAAAATGCATCTCTGGGTTATTTGTGGGGCATAGGAATTCATTCATTCCACACACACCCTAAAAATATATATATATAGTCCAGCCCCCCACAAGGTCTGAGGGATGGTGGACCGGCCCACGGCTGAAAAAGGTTGCTGACCCCTGTTCCAATGACCTGCAACCACATGAGCAGAACCAATTGTACAAGTACAGTATTTTCCTGCGTATAAGACTACTTTTTAACCCAGGAAAATCTCAAAAGTCGGGGGTCGTCTTATACGCCGGGTCGTATTTCTTATACGGCGAGTATATCCCAAACTCTATATTTTAACTGGGAAAGTTGGGAGTCGTCTTATACTCCCAGTCGTCTTATATGCCGGAAAATACGGTATTTAGCAGGTTGTTGTTTCCACTTTCCTCTGCCTCCCCCTATGATCCCTGCCAGCTCACAGTTTTGTGATAAGAACGCACACGGTTGGCCCTGTCCATGTAGCTATGAGCCTAAGCGTGAATCCCCATCTCCAGGGCAGAAAGAAAGTAAGCACAACCTGTGATATTGTAGCATTTTCCTAGCTGTTTTGCCTCCCTCTCTTCTGAACTGAGGCAGTAGAGTTTTACATAGTGGGAGCAGAAAGAGGCATTCAATTAGCAAAGGAGGTAGGGCTGGGCTGTGGCTGCCATAGCCAAGCGCATTGCCGGTTCTGAGCATGTGCAGCGTTGCTTCCTTCTGGACCGCAAGTTCTCAAAATGAGAGAGGCATCCATATTGTTGTAGTCAGAGCTGTCTGTAGTGCTGCTTTTGCACCTTGCTTGCTTATTTTTGAGAACAGAGAGAACGTAGTCTGAGCCCCAAATGATAGGATGAGCATCCTCATGACTTTTTCAAAAATTCATTGGATTGGAAAGGGGTTGGGGAAAATGGTGGGCTCAGTGCTGAGTCTCCTGCTCACAGGGGCGTAGCAAGGGGACAGGGGGGTCCGCCCCGGGTTCCACCCCAGAGGGGGGTGACACTTTTTTTAAAAAAAAATAATTTTATTTATTTATTTTAACTTAATTGAAAAAAGAGATAATAGACACACACACACAACCCCCACACCTCACAAAGTGGCACCATCAGAGGGGGGTGACACTTTTTATTTTTATTTTTATTTTTTTTAAATTTTATTATTTTTTATTTATTATTTATTTTAACTTTATTGAAAAAAAGAGATAATAGACACACACACACAAAACCCCCACACCTCACAAAGTGGCACCATCAGAGGGGGGTGACACTTTTTATTTTTATTTATTTTTATTTTTTTACATTTTTATTATTATTTTATTTTAACTTTATTGAAAAAAAGTGATAATAGACACACACACACACACACAAAACCCCCACACCTCGCAAAGTGGCACCATCAGAGGGGGGTGACACTTTTTAATTTTTTTAAAATTAAAGTAGGGGGGGGACAAAAAAAATTCCGCCCCGGGTACCACCTGGGCTTGCTACGCCTCTGCCTGCTCATACTTTTCCTGGACTTTATTTTGGTAACCTGCACCCCGTCCTGTTGGGATGAGGATAGGAGAGGCAGGAGACATGTGGCTGCACATCCTTGGCCCTCTCCTGACAGTGGTGTTATTGCATACTTGGGCCCTTGCTGGATTTATGGTACTTATGGGGTGTCAGGTGAGCAGTGGCTCTTTCACTGGTTGTGGCATTTTTAAAGGTCAATCCTAAACATGCCCCCTCAGTATTGGACTCAATAGGACTTACTTCCAGGTAAACAAAGTTATGAATGCAGTCTTAATTTCAAAAGGTTGCTTTCAGTTGTCTCCTCTGCTTTAATTTACCAGTTCTTCATTTCTTTTTCCTCCACCCTCGGCCCTTCTTAGACCAGAGACAGAGAGTACATTTTAGGAGACCCGAAGCTGGTTTGATAGAGCCTTCTCTGCTCATGAGAGCCAGTGTGGTGTAGTGGTTAAGAGCGGTGGACTCGTAATCTGGTGAACCGGGTTCGCTTCCCCGCTCCTCCACATGCAGCTGCTGGGTGACCTTGGGCTAGTCACACTTCTCTGAAGTCTCTCAGCCCCACTCACCTCACAGAGTGTTTGTTGTGGGGAAGGAAGGGAAAGGAGAATGTTGGCCGCTTTGAGACTCCTTCAGGTAGTGATAAAGCGGGATATCAAATCCAAACTCCTCTTCATTTCTTGAATCCTGCAAAACCTGTTACCCAAAGAAAGTGGTTCAGGGGAAAATAAAATGTGCACACCTCAGGCAGCTATGGTTCTGTTTTAACACCCATCAGTTTCCAGCCTCACAGACTCTTTATTTATTTTTAGTCCTGATCGGACAGATATGTACAGTGGTAACAAGGTAGGGTTAGAACATTTCTTTTCTGACTCATGAGACATGATTTTTTTTAAAAAAAAAAAATCTGTTTTCTTGTTGTATAAAGAAACAGATAAAAAGTAATACCATTGTGTATCCTTCCCACTGGATAATGTATAAAAAAAAAGTTGTATGAATCAGACTTCCAACTGCAGCATGAACACAGATTCCTGATATAGGCTACGTACACATTAACTGCTTAAAACACAGTGAGGTAATTCACACACTTGCAAGACACATTTTTACTTGCTGTGCACACCATTGTCCGATTACCTGATTTGTTTCCCTTTGCCTGCCACCCTCCAAACTCCTGTTAAATGAAGCCACTAGCTGCGCATGCGCAATGGATGTCCAAAATGTACACACCTCCACTTAAGAGCAAAATGAATGTGGCTTCCATTTTCAAATTGGATGGGAGGTGGTTTGTGGGAAACCACATCCAACCGGACTGTTTTCCCCAAGAAGCTACAGGATGCAGATGGTTTGTGGCTAACATTGTGTGATTGGGAGCGCATTGGAGCAATGTTTATGGAGTAAATGGTAATGTTTATACAGCCTCAACGTGACTTAGCGGTGACTAACCAGGACTGTGATTTGGGCATTGTGGTGAACAGCCTGGTGAAAATGTTGACCCAGTTATGTGGCAGTTGTGAAAATGGCTAATTCCGTGTTGTGGGTTGAAAACCAAAACTGCTTCTGTCACAATGCCTTCGTACAAATCTATAGCACAACTGCGCTTGGAGTACTATGAACAATTCCGGTTGCTACACCTCAAAAAGGATATCTTAGAGCTGGGGAAGTTTCCGAAAAGGGCAATTGAAATGACCAAGGGGACGGAGCCACTCCGTAGGAGGAAAGATGAGTAAGCAATGGCATGACAAGAGATGGATGAAATGATTCATGCTGTAGAGAATGTGGGTAGGCAGAGGTTTTTCTGCCTCATAATATGAGAATCCAGGGCCATTCCATGAAAGAACAACATTGCACATTACATAAACTGTGGCATTTGCTCCCACAAAAGATAGCGATGGCCACCAACCTGGGTGACTTTTAAAAGATTAGACAAATTCATGGAGGATAAAGCCAACGGTGTTGGTTCCTGGGGATCACAAGTGGGGAGAGTGCTGAGGATGTTGGGCGAGGTAGGCCTTTGGCCAGGTGCAGAAGGGTTTTCGTGTATTCTTCCTCGACCCATCCTGTATCCTCACTGCTTGGAGACAGAATGGCAATTTGGTGGTTCACTGCTTTCATTGATTCTTGAGGGTTAGCGTCAGCATTTGTCACTATAATAATAATAATAATAATAATAATAATAATAATAATAATAATGATTTATTATTTGTACCCCGCCCATCTGGCTGGGTCCCCCCCAGCCACTCTGGGCGGCCTCCAACAGATATTAAAATACATTAAAATATCACAGGTTAAAAACTTCCCTAAACAGGGCTGCCTTCAGGTATTTTCTGAATGTCAGATAGTTGTTTATCTCTTTGACCTCTGCTGGGAGGGCGTTCCACAGGGCGGGTGCCACTACCGAAAAGGCCCTCTGCCTGGTTCCCTGTAGCTTTGCTTCTCGCAGTGAGGGAACCGCCAGAAGGCCCTCAGCGCTGGATCTCAGGCTGAACAATGGGGGTGGAGACGCTCCTTCAGGTATACAGGACCAAGGCCGTTTAGGACTTTAAAGGTCAACACCAACACTTTGAATTGTGCTCGGAAACGTACTGGGAGCCGATGTAGATCTCTCAGGACCGGTGTTACGTGGTCCCGGCGGCCACTCCCAGTCACCAGTCTAGCTGCCGCATTCTGGATTAATTGCAGTTTCCAGGTCACCTTCAAAGGTAGCCCCACGTAGAACGCATTGCAGTAGTCCAAGCGGAAGATAACCAGAGCATGCACCACTCTGGCGAGACAGTCTGTGGGCAGGTAGGGTCTCAGCCTGCGTACCAGATGGAGCTGGTAGACAGCCCCCTGGACACAGAATTAACCTGCGCCTCCATGGACAGCTGTGAGGCCAAAATGACTCCCAGGCTGCGCACCTGGTCCTTCAGGGGCACAGTTACCCCGTTCAAGACCAGGGAGTCCCCCACACCCGCCCGCCCCTTGTCCCCCAAAAACAGTACTTCTGTCTTGTCAGGATTCAAGCTCAATCTAATGAAAAATGCCGTCTTACAAATAAGCATTGCCACGCACCACAATGTTCAAAAATCATGGGCAACATTTTTAGCAACTCAGATCACATTATGCTCAAACATCACATGTTCAAAAGGCTTTTTCTGGCTCTTCCCTTTGCCTCCTCTCTTACTTTTCATCTTTGCTCCCCGGGGGCTACTTTCCCCTTTTATTCCAGCAATGACTTATGTAAGTAACCAAAAAGGAAATTAGTAGCAGGCCAAAGCTGGCTCCGTTTTGTTACTGAGAGTGTGTGATCTCAGCAGAAATATTTTTGTTACTACCAAATGCTGACGTTCCCCCTCCAGATTGGCACTTAACCGCTCTAAGTTCAGGGGCTGTGTCATAAACCTATTCCTCCAGCACAAAAAAATATTAATCAAAAAACAACATTGTGTAATGAGGCCTGCAAACGGTAATCAGTGAATCAGCTAAAGCTTCAGTTGATTGATATACAGGAGACATATTGCATGTTTTTTTTCATTCTATTTTTAGTTCTAGTCTGTTACTGAAATAAGGAAAAATAATACTCAGCATGCATATTCGAGTGCTGTAGAATGTTCAATATTTCAAATACATTACCTTATTGGAATTCTTACATCAACCCCGTAAAGGTAGCCTTTACTATTATCATCTCCATATTGCAGATCAAGAGCTATTTGTCTCAGATAATTCCCAATTTGTAGCATTTCTTAGCCCAGGGATGAGGAAACCTGTGGCTCAGTCCTTTTCCATATAGTGTGTTAAAGGCCTTCCTGTATCCCAAAATGGTTTTCGACCTTCTAGGGGGCCAGCAGACATGACATTCACTACTCGACAGCTTCAAGAAAAATGTAGAGAGCAAACCCAACCCCTGTATATGGCATTTATTGACCTAACTAAGGCCTTCGACACTGTAAATCATAATACTCTGTGGACAGTCCTTCTGAAAATCATAAATTTGTGAACATCCTTCAGCTCCTCCATGATAATATGACAGCAACAATTGCAGATAACAATGGCTCTCAAAGTGAACCATTCACAGTGGGATCAGGTGATAAACAGGGATGTGCCCCAACCCCATTTATTATTTTCATTGCCATGATCCTACAGTGATGGCTAACCTTGACACTCCAGATGTTTTGGAACTACAACTCCCATCATCCCTAGCTAGCAGGACCAGTGGTCAGGGATGATGGGAGTTGTAGTCCCAAAACATCTGGAGTGTCAAGGTTAGCCATCACTGTAATGTCGAAGGGAAACTCCCCATATATCAAAGATGGAAAGGTCTTTAACTTGAGTAGGCTGAAAGCAAAGAGTAAGGTTACCATAACTTCATTTACAGAGCTTCAATATGCTGATGACAATGTAGTGTGTGCACACTCACAGGATGACCTCCAAACCATCCTAAATAGTTTCACAGAAGCTTTCGAAAAGCTTGGCCTATCACTCAACATCCAAAATACCAAAGTACTGCAACAACAAGCACAAAACAAGCCGACTGCAGCACCACAAATCCAACTCAGTGGTGTAATAATGGAAAATGTCAGTCACTTCTCCTACCTGGGCAGCTATCTTTCCACAAGGGCTGAAATTGATGCTGAAATCCAGCATCACCTGAGCTCTGTGAGTGCAGAAACGTGCTAAGAAGAAGGCACGTTTGGCAAACCCTCACCTTGATCAACTCCCGCCTGGAAACCTATCTCCCCACTGTGGAAGGACATGAACTGGCCTCCACAGTCACCTACAGACTCACTGTTAAGACCGTGTTCATGGAAGGCAATCTTACTTGGCTACGAGTGATTGCCAAAGAGGGAGATCATATTTATCATCTCCTGCAAGATCACTAGAGTTGGCAGATGAGGGTTTTTTTCTTAATTGTGCAATTTCAGATTGTTTAAGAGTAAAAGAGAGTGACTTGATACCGTGAATTGTTGATTGTTAGCCAAAATGATTCCAAGGGAGGGTGGTGGGTTTAAACAAATTACAGTCCTGGAACTTTCATATATTTTGCTTTTGTCTATAGTGGCACTTAACCCTTCAAGTCTCTGGCAGGTAATATTTCCTTGTCCTTTCCCCACACAGCCTAGGTCAGTGATGGCTAATCTTGACACTCCAGATGTTTTGGAACTACAACTTCCATCATCCCTAGCTAACAGGACCAGTGGTCAGGGATGATGGGAGTTGTAGTCCCAAAACATCTGGAGTGTCAAGGTTAGCCATCACTGGCCTAGGTTAATGTTTGCTCCTGTTTTAAAATCAATAAAGGTAGAAATAGCGATAACTCTTAGCATCTATTTGGTGATTGAGTGTGTTCAGAGCACTTCCCAAACATTATCTTAGTAATCCCAACTGCTCCCCATAAATGTAGGTCAGTATTATCATCTCCAAATTGCAGTTAGGGCCCTGAGGTGAGGGGCTAAGGTTGACTCAACAATGGCTTGCCTAAGACCACTTAGAAAAATTAGCTGAGATTTTATATAGCTAGCATATAAAACCATTAATTCTTTTAAAACATAACTCATGATTCACTCAATGCCCTGGTTTGCATGCAACACTAAGCCAAACTATGGGTTAGCATAAATGTGCAGGCTCCTGGAGACGGGATCGTGGCCGCTTTGCTCTCCTCTAGTCCCGCTGCTGTGAGTTAGGCTATGGTTTGGCATTGCATGTCATCTGAACATCCTCAAGACAAACCACAAGTAAGCCATAGAACAGGCCTTGCTTATAGCTTGTGGTATTTCCGGAGTGAGACAAACCATGAGCCCAGGTTCAGATGACTCGTTAAGTCACACCATGATTTAGCAAGCAGCAGCAGGAAACCAGAGAAACAAAAGTGTCGGATATCTCCTCTCTAGGAGCCTGTGCATGCATGCTAAACCATGTTCTGGCTTGGTATTGCATGCAAGCCATATTGTACTCTAGGAAATTTGGGTGGTGCCAATTAGCATTGTTCATTTAGGCACCTTCTTAAGAGCTTTTTCTTATTCATGCAGTCCTTTTCAGGGTAGCATTGTTGCTGGCCCCTGTTCTATTACCCACTTTCAACTCACATAGAACTATTGTCTGTCACAACAGAGGTTGTAAAAAAAAAATAAAAAAAAAATTCCTTCCAGTAGCACCTTAGAGACCAACTAAGTTTGTTTTTGGTACCGGGTATGAGCTTTCGTGTGCATGCACACTTCTTCAGATAGGTTGTGTAATTCAAGTGGATTTAGTGCTTCAGTGGGGGTTTCTTTCTAATACTTTTTGTGATAAGGAAAGTGGCAGGAAAATGCACTGGAAATAGTGAAAGAACAATTGCATGACATAAAGTTGTATAACCTCCCCACAAACGAAACAGAATGAATGTTTGGTGAACAGCTGATGACTTCTAACTCTCCTGCAATGTCTGTGCAAACATTCTCGTGAACGCTCACTAAATCGGTTGTCTGGAAGTGATTTGTCTCCAGCTCAAAAGTGAGAAATGGTATTTCATAACTGATTTCTAAGTATATTGTGAATTGTACTTAAAATTGAGTGGCTTCAGCTGAGGAAAAGGCAGCCTTTGGATCTAGTCACGTTCTGCTGTGAGTTATAGCAGAAGACTGCGGTATAGCATCGTGTGGATTCTAGGTCACTTGTCTCCGGCAGTGAACACTTTTTGTGTCTGTTCTTTCTAATTGTTTTAAATTTATACCATGGCGTGCTTGGACTCCCAGTGGTCCACTGCTGCCGCGGCTGCTGCTGCTGCTTCTACCCTTGAGAGCAACTAGGCTATCTCCTCAATCTGACTGCCCTGTACATTTTTTCCTACAGACGCTTCTGAGACTGAAATTTCAGCTCTGATTCTTCACTGAGTGAAGAGGTGGCTTTTTCTGGCATTAATGCCAGGGCTGCATATTCTTTGTTTGAAAAAGAAAATGGTGATAAGTCTTGCTCTCCTTCTGGCGCTCACAGGTATACTGTTTCCATACACAAAGGTTCTGTTATAATGGATGGTATTCAGCTATGTCTTACTCAGAGTAGACCCATTAAAATGAATGAGCGTTGGCTGCGTTGGGTCCATTTATTTCAGTGGATCTGCTCCAAGCAAAACTGAGTTGAATACCACCCAGCGGATGGCAGTTGTTGATCAAACTATTCTGCATTCATTTGCCTCTAGCTCTATGGTGGTAATAAATTTCATAAGTTAATTATGCAACTTCCTCCCTTTTGATTGTCACTGCTAGTTAACTTAACAGAGTGGCCGCCAGTATATGGGAGAGAGAATGATTTTCCACTACGCAATCTCACTCTCTCATTCATAAGAAAGAGCACCACAGTCTGAGAGTGAAATTGCATCTTACATTTAATGCATTAAATTGCAAGTGTGTGTTTGATTTCTCCTTCTCCATCTTTAGATGGGGAGTCATTCAGTTATGGGTCACTCTAAGCCAGTGTTTCTCAAACTTGGGCCCCCAGCTGTTGTTGTGTTACCAACTCCCATCATCCCTGGCTAGGAGGCCCAGCGGTCAGGGACATAGCTGTCAACTTTCGGATTTGAAAATAAGGGATTTTTTCAAACTTTCGGATTTGAAAAGAAGGGATGCCGCGAGGGTGGTGCAATGGCACCAAGTAGCCTCACCACCCTGCGCTCCAGAGGCTGCGCGCGAACGGGTGAGCGAAAGAGCGAGCGCGTAGACGGCAGGCAGGCTGACTGTCTGGTTGGGCGTGAGGGTCTGGCTGCACAAGGCATGCAAGCTCCGCCCCCAGTCGGTCTCAGACTCCTTATTGGCAGCCGAGCAACGCAGCTGAGGAGCCTCCCCGGCTGGCAGGGAGGGAGAGGAGCTGCTTCCTTTGAAATCCGGGAAATTTAAGGGATATCAACAATCCGGGATAGCAGCGGGAAACGGCATTGGAATAAGGGAGTTTCCCGCCAAAAAAAGGGAGGGTTGACAGTTATGGTCAGGGATGATGGGTGTTGTCGTTCACCAACAGCTGGGGACACAGGTTTGAGAATCACTGAAGTCTAAGCCATGTTATGACAGCGCAGGACAGCAACTGGGCTGGGGGGTTGTGTCGGTGATCCATGGGTGTTCATTACCATTGCTGCCTTTATTTTGTTTGCATTCTCAATAAGGGATGGAGGTTTTCATGTGCACAAAGGTGGTCTTTAACATTTGCAGGAATGTCCTGTTGCTTTCACTTAAATAAATCACTAAATGAGAAGGGTGGGGGAAGGGAAAGGGGAAAGATATCACATTGTCAGTGGTGGACCTACATTTTGGGGGTCCTGAAGCTTGAACTGTTATGGGGAGGGGGCTTCGCAACCAGCAACAAGGTCTGGGTTACCACTGTTACTTTCTTCAATGAGGTTGTTCCACAACAGATCACTTTAAAAAAAAATAACTACTACACCTCTGATTTTGATTAAAATTGCTCAAAACAAAAACAAAAACAAAAATTCCTTCCAATAGCACCTTAGAGACCAACTAAGTTTGTTCTTGGTATAAGCTTTCGTGTGCATGCACGCTTCTTCAGATACCAAGTGTGCATGCACACGAAAGCTCATACCAAGAACAAACATAGTTGGTCTCTAAGGTGCTACTGGAAAGGATTTTTTTATTTTTTATTTTGTTTTGACTATGACAGACCAACACGGCTACCTACCTGTAATTAAAATTTCTGTTACTGGATTATATAATATTGCATGAAGCACATTTTACAAAATGCCGTATTTTTCGCTCCATAATGCGCACCGGACCATAATGCGCACCTCGTTTTTAGAGGAGGAAAACCAGAAAAAAATTTTTTTCCTGGTTTTCCTCCTCTAAAAGGTTGGGAGGGAGGGAAGAGAGAGAGAAGGAAGGAAGGGAGAGAGAGAGGAAGAAAGAGGGAAAGAAGGAGGAAGAGAGGGAGGGAGGAGAGAGAGAGAGAGAAGGAAGGAAGGATGGAAGGAGAGGAGGGAAGCATCTCCCTCCCTCCCTCCCTCCCTGCTTGTGCCCTGACGGAGAGAAAGGGGGCGGGGGCGGAAAGGAACGGACATCCCGAAAGTGCTGCTTTTGGGCTGTCCGTTCCTCTCCCGCCTGGCTGGGAGCCATGGCTCAGCTGGCAGAGGCATCCCTCTGCTTACGACTGCAGTGGCAGCCGAGGGATCCCGCTGCCGGCCAGTGCCTTCGCTCCATAACGCGCGCAGACTTTTCCCCTTCCTTTTTAGGAGGGAAAAAGTGCGTGTTATAGAGCGAAAACTACAGTACTCGTTTTCTGGTTTTTCTATTCATGTGCGGTTGCATCATACGAGAGCTTCCTTAATGTGCCATTTTTCTAGAGACAACACGCATAAAGGTTTTTAAACACTCTTCAACAGAACAGCCAATTCACCACAACGCTCCACCTTTGCAACACCTGTGTTACTAACTCTTCAACTCTGGGGTTGTTGAAATATACACACACACAAAATTAACCATTTGAGTCGTTTAAGCAATGTGGACCGAAGTCACTCCTGGGGCCCCTCTGGGATTAGCAGTCCTGAATCTGAAGCTCCATTAGTTCTGTAACAGATCCACCCCTGCACATTGCTTTGAAGTCATTTGTCACCCCTTTCTTTAGAAATTGGAACAACAAGGATATTTAAAGAAGCTGGCGCCTGTGTCCTTCCTCTCTCCCCAAGGTGTTACGCCTCTGCTCAAGTCCATCTTTGACCCTGGAAGAGATCCAGTTTCCCTTTCCAGCAGGGGATTTCTTTCAAAGCACTGCCAAAAAAGGGGGGGCTTTCAAGCTGACTTTACTAGCCAGCGCATTTCCTGTGGATACTTATTCCGTCTTGGAGAAGCTGCTGCTACTTCTGTTTTGCCAATGGAACATCTAATGAGATGTCTGTTTCCACAGTGCAGTCGCTGCTATAATCTTTGGAGGACTTGGTCCACTGATTCTTGCTGGGACACAGTAATTGCTGGGATCACCTTTTTTAAAAAAGAAAACGTTCCTATTGGAGATTTTCTCGGGTTACGAAAGTACATACATCGTCTCCATTTTCAGATCATAAAAGTCCTTTCTACAGATCAGTTATATTCAATGTGAGAGGACAACTATTTCCCCCCCCTGCCCCCCCCCCGGTGTGGAGGAGGTGATGGGGCAGAAAAAGAAGGGGAGCCTGTTTCAGTGGGCAGGATGGGATCAGCTGACAAAAAGGTGAAAACGAAACCTCTTTGGACCTATGGGAGTGGCTGGGCAGCCTGGGCTCATCGCAGATTGGCTGGCAGGCTGGGAGCGTCAATGGCGCCCTCTGGAGGCTTCATCCTGAGCAAAATTGCTGGCTAATCACCCTTGGTTTGGGCACTGGGCGCTTGCTCTAGTAGCTGCTATGCACCTCGCCTTTTCTCGGGGTGCCAGGGCCAGTAAGCGGAAGCCACAGCTAATTTGGCTCTAGCACCACAGCTAGAGTGGTGCATGCTCTAGTTATCTCCCGCTTGGACTACTGCAATGCACTCTACGTGGGGCTACCTTTGAAGGTGACCCGGAAACTGCAATTAATTCAGAATGCGGCAGCTAGACTGGTGACTGGGAGTGGCCGCCGGGACCACGTAACACCGGTCCTGAGAGATCTACATTGGCTCCCAGTACGTTTCTGAGCACAATTCAAAGTGTTGGTGCTGACCTTTAAAGCCCTAAACGGCCTCAGTCCTGTATACCTGAAGGAGGGTCTCCACCCCCACCGTTCAGCCCGGACACTGAGATCCAGCGCCGAGGGCCTTCTGGCGGTTCCCTCACTGCGAGAAGCAAAGTTACAGGGAACCAGGCAGAGGGCCTTCTCAGTAGTGGCGCCCGCCCTGTGGAACGCCCTCACTTCAGAGGTCAAAGGGATCAACAACTACATGACATTCAGAAGATACCTGAAGGCAGCCCTGTTTAGGGAAGTTTTTAATCTGTAACATGTTAATGTATTTTAATATTTGCTGGAAGCAGCCCAGAGTGGCTGGGGAGACCCAGCCAGATGGCGGGGTACAAATAATAAATAATAATAATAATAATAATAATAATAATAATTATTATTATTATTATTATTATTATTATTATTATTATGTTAGAAGACTTTGATTGCCCAAGGGCCCAGGCCACGGGCTTGACCATCACCACTGAAAGGGTCGTGGGTCAGCAGGGCTGGGAAAGATCCCTCAGAAGTGATCCCGAGGAGCCATTGATCTAACTCCGTTTAAGGCATCTGGGAACCAGCTTCAGTCTCATCTATGCCGCAGCAAAGGTGCATGGAAACTATTTTGCAAAGGACCTGAGTATCATGGACTGAAGCCCAGTCTCTGCAGTTGGTAGGTTTGTCCAGAGCTCTCTGCCTTATCACATGGAAGCACCTCATAGAAGGAAAGGTTTCCTCCTGTTTTCTGGTGAGCTGGATTTTTTTGCCATCCCATCAGAGACAAAACCCTCAGAACTTTACTTCGATGACCAGACTCACAAACCTTTTGGTAATTAAAAGCTGCTGGCAGAGACAAGAAACATGCCTTGCTTTCTGTTTCTGTTTTTTTGGTTTTTTAAAAATGATTTAAGTTTCTCTCTGATCTCTAATGAAGACCTGAATTTTTTGTCTTCTCTGCCTTCCTTTGCTTATGCAATGAAAGGGGAAATGAGAATACTTGTTTTTTACATTAGAAAGTGTGTGTGTGTGTGTGTGTGTGTGCGTGTGTGTGTGTGTGTGTGTGCATTTAACAGTCCATTTTTTCTGGCAGTCTCTAGATTTCTATACCAAAGAATTACAGAAAGCGTAACAGGGAGAGGTTGTTCCTCTAGGTATTACAGATTTAACCATCTGCTTGCAAAAGAGTTTAGAGCCTCTCTCAAGGCCTGTCCTTAAATTTCCTTCCGAGCACATGTTCAGTCGCAGTATTCAGATCCCCACACACCACCCCCAGTCATGGAACATTTCTCAGGGGCTGATTCACACATTCGTGTTCCTTGTTTGCAAAGTGCATGGCAAGCTGATCCCGCCTTATGCAAAGGAGGTGAAAGAAAGCAGGGCTCGTATGTGCCATAATGAGGGTGAAAGAGGAGAGCGCAAAATATGGTCTGAAGCTCAACATCAAAAAAACTAAGATCATGGCCACTGGTCCCATCACCTCCTGGCAAATAGAAGGGGAAGAAATGGAGGCAGTGAGAGATTTCACTTTCTTGGGTTCCATGATCACTGAAGATGGTGACAGCAGTCACGAAATTAGAAGACGCCTGCTTCTTGGGAGAAAAGCAATGACAAACCTAGACAGCATCTTAAAAGGCAAAGACATCACCTTGCCGACAAAGGTCCGTATAGTTAAAGCTGTGGTTTTCCCAGTAGTAATGTACGGAAATGAGAGCTGGACCATAAAGAAGGCTGATCGCCGAAGAATTGATGCTTTTGAATTATGGTGCTGGAGGAGACCCTTGAGAGTCCCATGGCCTGCAAGAAGATCAAACCTATCCATTCTTAAAGAAATCAGCCCTGAGTGCTCATTAGAAGGACAGATACTGAAGTTGAGGCTCCAATACTTTGGCCACCTCATGAGAAGAGAAGACTCCCTAGAAAAGACCCTGATGTTGGGAAAGATGGAGGGCACAAGGAGAAGGGGACGACAGAGGATGAGATGGTTGGACAGTGTTCTCGAAGCTACTAACATGAGTTTGGCCAAACTGCGAGAGGCAGTGAAGGATAAGCGTGCCTGGCGTGCTCTGGTCCATGGGGTCACGAAGAGTCAGACACGACTGAACGACTGAACAACAACAACAAAGGGACCCCTGACCATTAGGTCCAGTCGCGAACGACTCTGGAGTTGCGGCGCTCATCTCACTTTATTGGCTGAGGGAGCCGGCATACAGCTTCTGGGTCATGTGGCCAGCATGACTAAGCCACTTCTGGCGAACCAGAGCAGCGCACGGAAACGTTGTTTACCTTCCCGCTGGAGCGGTAGCTATTTATCTACTTGCACTTCGTGCTTTCGAACTGCTAGGTTGGGAGGAGCTGGGACCGAGCAACGGGAGCTCACCCCATCGCGGGGATTCGAACCGCCGACCTTCTGATCAGCAAGCCCTAGGCTCTGTGGTTTAACCCACAGCGCCACTCGTATGTGCCATGGATGCTTGCAAAGAGGCTGCAATGGCAGGAGTCGGCCTTGTTGCAAAGGTCACCCTGGGATGCCTGGATGTTTTCCAAAGATGTTACAGCTACTCTTCATGAGCAAGAAAAAAGGAAACAGGATGCTGATTAAAGATGCTGGGGAGCCAATGCATAGTCTCCAACTGCCCCAGAAATGCTCATGAAAACTCTTAAGCCATCACAGCTTCTCAATTTGTCACACAGAGACCCAAATTCCCAAGGGGCCTTTCCTTCAGTACAGTGATGCAACGTGTTACTAGAAGTTCAGATCCATGCATCCCTCCAACACATTTATTAGATATATGCCTCCCGGCTCCCACCCAATATGGCGTAACTTCCTGTTTTTATGAAAACAAGATCTGGGTCACCTGAATGCCCCTAATAAAGTCTTTCACCTTTTCCCTGTTCCTCAGTCGGTCAGGTGATGCGCCTGCATCCCTGCCCTGGCCTCGGAGGAGGAAGCTGAAGCATGGCCAAAGCCCCAGGACCCCCGGATGCTGAGGTGGTGACGCTGAGGCAGAAAGTGGCTGGGCTGGAGATGGGGCTGGGCACCTTCCAGAGCCTTCTGGAGCGGAAGAAGAAGCAGCTGCAACTCAAAGCCCAAGCTAGCATCCCCATTTTCATCTGAGGGATGTTGGAGACTATGCCAATGCAGAAGCCACAGGGAGAGAACTGAAGAATGAGCAGCAGGTGCCAGCTCCTCCCGGCTTCTGTCCCCTTGCAATGCCCTCTCTATGCAATGTGGAGGGTCATCCAGACAGAACTTCCTTATCTCCTTGTGTCACATCAAAGCCCAACGCTTTTCCAGTGAAGTTGCTTCACGCATTCGGCTGGCAGGCCTCAAGTGGGAAGAACATAGCTGACAACCCTCCCTTTTTTTGGCGGGAAACTCCCTTATTCCAATGCCGTTTCCCGCTGCTATCCCGGATTGTTGATATCCCTTAAATTTCCCGGATTTCCAAGGAAGCAGCTCCTCTCCCTCCCTGCCGGCCAGGGAGGCTCCTCAGCTGCGTTGCTCGGCTGCCAATAAGGAGTCTGAGACCGACTGGGGGCGGAGCTTGCATGCCTTGTGCAGCCAGACCCTCATGCCCAACCAGACAGACAGCCTGCCTGCCATCTACGCGCTTGCTGTTTCGCTCATCCGTTCGCGCGCAGCCTCTGGAGCGCAGGGTGGCGAGGCTACTTGCTGTTGCACTGCCCTCTTGGCATCCCTTATTTTCAAATCCGAAAGCTTGAAAAAATCCCTTATTTTCAAATTCGAACGTTGACAGCTATGGGGAAGAACTGAGCACTGGACCTGCCCGACTTTTGAAATTTATAACATTATTATTATTATTATTATTATTTATTATTATTATTATTTCAACTTATACACCACCCTATACCCGGAGGTCTCAGAGCGGTTCCCAACATGACTTACTCTTTTGCCTTTGCCAAGCAACAAGACTTTAAAAAGAAAGAAAGAAAGAAAAGTAATTAATGAATCTGCCACCTGCAAGATTTAAGGGCAAGCAGTGCAGCATTTTAAATTAAATTTCTATTTAAGGTACATTGCTGCTTGTTCTCAGGAAGAGTCTTTCTGGGATTATATAATGGACTACCCAACCTAGCATCTTCTCCAGAATTGCAGCAAGGATTAAGTGGTCCGTCGGAATCTGAGCCAGCCGTCTTCTCACCCCTGGGCTGTAGTCTACTTCTGCTCAGAGCAAAGCTTAACAAGACGTCATTTATACAGTTAGCAACTGTGTGCATAACTTTTAAAAGTAAAACTGTTTCTTTTCATGCAAATGGTGGCTGCAGAGGAGCGCCACGCAGGGCTGCAACAGGAAACGAAGGGTTAAAGGCCATTGCCTCCAGCATCTGATTCAGCCTCCCACAAATGCTTTTTTTCCTCTAAAAAGTCATTGAGTCAATTACTAAGAATTTGGCTCCAAGTCCCAGGCAGATTCCACTGTGCAACAGGCAGGAAAGTTGATCCTATTCCATTTGTGGCTCTTGAACCAAGTATAAACATTTCCTGGGCAATGGATGGGTTTCCATCCTTTTAACCTGAGGGGAAATGTTTTCTGTACGTTGGAACTCCCACAACTGGGAGAGAAACTGATGTGATAACATCGCTTTAATTAAGAACAGAAGCAAGGGGAGGCTTGGAGTTTTTTTTTTTCCTGGCTCATCCATACAGCAGTTTACGGCAGAACCCTTCGTGAATTCAGTACGAACAGAAAAACCTGATCAGACACCAAACTTGGTTTGGCCCCCAAAATGCACCCTTTCCAAGATCTGCTGATGGTCCAGCTCTTGGACAGATTTCACAGCTGCTGTCAATGCCTTCCAGTTAGAGCGCAGACATATTAGAACCGATATTGCAGAGATGGTGACGGTGACGAAGCCAAGAAGCTCAGTGCGCACACATGCGACAGTTGTGTGGGTGAACTGTAGACACATCTGGAGTCTTTGAAGTTTCCACAGCGGCGGCAGCAGCAGCAGAGAGGGGCGGAGGGAAGGAGGGAGAGAAGGAGCAGCAGTTTGTGTCTGGCTGTCAGAGCTGCTCCAGCAAATAAAACTTCAAAGGAAGCATTTGGCGTGTCTGAATGCTCCCCCATATGGGGAAACAAACCGCTTGGAGAGGCCTAATAAACAAAGAAGACGGGACTCCTCTTGGATGTGTTGCTTTTTTAAAGCCTGGGGAGTTTTTGTTTTGTTTTGTTTCCCCTTAGGAGAGCATTTAAAACTTGCAACCCACCCAGCCCTACCCTTTGTGAAGCCTGATGCGGTGCAGGCCGGGAAAAGCTTCCCCACTTAACTGAGCTAAGTCTACAAACTGGCCCTGATTCAGCATTCCCCTGCCCGCTCTCCTCCTGTCCTGACTAGCAATTCCGAAGCATCTCCCTTGAGGGGCAGCTTATTTCCTGTTTAGATTGTTGTTGCTAGGCAGCACGTTCAATCCCACCCACCCCCCTCACCACCGCACATTAAATTTACAGCGCTGGAACGATCCCTTCTCTGCTCTTTCTCTTCCAACTTCACATCTGTAATGGGTTTTGGATCTGCCAGGATTCCCAGGTCGCCCCATCCATCCTCAGCTTTGCAAAAGGAAAAGCAACCTGAGAACTTTTGCGGTTTGCGCAGTTCTTTTTTTTTGCTTTTCTTCTGCCCCCCCCAGCTCCTCCCCCAACCACGGCCACTTTCCATCTGTAATTCATTCTCTCTCAAAGCCACATCTGTTTGTTAGGGAAAGGGTGGTGGTGGTTAAAATGAAGTCACCCTTCTCGCTCTCCCACCGCCCAGTAAATAGAGCGGGGCGAGGGGGATGGGGGAAAGTACAGGTGGGAAGCAAATAACTGTTGCAGCGCCTGAAGAGAGCGAGGCTGGGCACACGCCCAACACTGAAAGCACATGGCTTCCCCCAAAGAACCCTCGGAACTGGAGCGGCAATCCCAGCACCTTTAAGCTACAGTTCCCAGGGTTCTTTGGGACAAGCCATGTGCTTCAAATGTGTGCAGCCATCCCTCTGGCCATATAAACATGAAGCCCCAGAGCCATAGATGTCAACTTTCGGATTTGAAAATAAGGGATCAGCAGCCTCACCTGTCTACAGTTCTCGGGGACAGTCCACACCACGGTAATCCCCCCAGGCTACAAATTAATTTACACCAGGCGACACACCATCATCTTTCCCCACCTCAGGGTCTCTTTTCCAGGGAGTCTTCTCTTCTCATGCGATGCTTCAGGATCTGTCCTTCCGGTGAGCGGCCAGGGCCGATGTCCTTCAGAATGGATCGGTTTGATCTTCTTGCAGTCCATGGGACTCCAGCACCACAATTCAAAAGCGTCAATTCTTCATGGGGGGGATTGATCAGGTTCACTCTTTTGGCTCTCTGGCATCCCTTAATGACTTATTATACAAACGTGTTGCAGGCTTTGCATCCTTTAACACTCTTTTGGAAGGAGTGTATTTGTGGGCTGGGCCAGAGTGGTTGATTTTACATGCAAGCAAAGCACAAACAGTGCTGTTGTCTAATGACATCCTATTCTCTGTAAGTATTGGTGAGCAACGCAGCCGAGCAACGCAGCTGAGGAGCCTCCCTGGCCGGCAGGGAGGGAGAGGAGCTGCTTCCTTTGAAATCCAGGAAATTTACGGGATATCTAACAATCTGGGATAGCAGCGGGAAACGGCGCTGGAAAAAGGGAATTTCCCACAAAAAAAGGGAAACAGCGGGAAACGGCGCTGGAATAAGGGAATTTCCTGCCAAAAAAAGGGGAAGGTTGACAGCTACTGGTATGCCCAGAGCTGCTGTAATGTAAAGCTTTCTTAACTTGTGGGTGGGGAGAGCAGGGCCTCTCTAGGGAGGCCAGCCCCATGGGCGCCGTTAGGTACATAAAGGACCCAGAGCACAGGCTTGCGGATGACATAAATTTGCATCATCGCATAGGCTGCCTCTGGGCAAACAAAGATGGCAGGTAGTTGAGTCTAACTGGGCGGTGCCCTGTAAATAAAGTTTTTTAAAGGGGGGGGAGAGGCTAGAGATCTGGGCCTGGCACAGAAGACCTTGGACCACCCCAGCAATGCCCCTGGCACATCCTTCTGTGGTGCCTCTTAGTATGTGCCTTGAGCTTCTGACAGCAAATGTCTAATATTTACTAAATGTTAACAATCTCAGATGAATTCTGTGAACACCATCATTCCGTGATGGATGTCCCCAATTGCCAGACATACTGAGCATCACACAGGGAGCAACAAAGCAGGATATTCAAATCTCACCTCTGTTATTAACTCACCATCTGGCCTTAGGCATCTCAGAAGATGGACTATGAGGGATAGTAATATTGAACCACCTTATAGAGATGTTGTAATGATACAGCACCATATGTGAAGTGCTTTGAACTGGCTATCTTGTTTAAGTTACCGCATTTCTTGCTTTTTTGGACGTTAAGGAAAGCAGCACTCATCAGCCGCACTCTAAAGTTGACTTTCATCATATTTCAGGCATCTGCTGTATCCAGACTGGGGACATTTCAGCTGCAAAAGATCCCCTGCAAGTAAGGAGAGTTGTGCGAAAGCACCACCCTCCATTCATTTCAATGGGGCTTATGCAGAATTTCCTAATTTACAATATTTATATACCCCCGCCCACCCATTCCCCCAAATAAGAAAGGTTATTTGCATAGCTTGGTAAAACTTAAACCGTAAAATAAAAAAGCAGGACATAAAACTTGGAATAAGAAACAAAATAAAACCCACAGCAGGATGCAGAGTAAAACTGTCATCTGAGGAACGGTGCAAAAAAACCTAAAAAGCACCTAATGTTGCTGTTGTTGTTTTAACTAAGAGGGGAAAGGCTGAGGAAACAAAAAAGGCCTTCACATTGAGCCACAACTTAAATGCCAGACGAGCAATGGAGTTTACATGGTGGGGAGGGGGTCCAGAAGTCCCATCTTTTTTTTCTAGAACATTCCATAGCTGCCCATTATTCTTGTTCATCCCACTAACTGGGCAAAATGGAAGGCTGCGCCGCTTTTTCATATGGATTTTTATCATAGCTGTCAACTTTCGGATTTGAAAATAAGGGATTTTCCCAAAACTTTTGGATTGGAAAATAAAGGATGCCGCGAGGGCGGTGCAATGGCACCAAGTAGCCTCGCCACCCTGCGCTCCAGAGGCTGCGCACGAACGGGTGAGCGAAAGAGCGAGCGTGTAGACGGCAGGCAGGCTGTCTGCCTGGTTGGGCGTGAGGGTCTGGCTGCACAAGGCATGCAAGCTCCGCCCCCAGTCGGTCTCAGACTCCTTATTGGCAGCCGAGCAACGCAGCTGAGGAGCCTCCCTGGCCAGCAGGGAGGGAGAGGAGCTGCTTCCTTTGAAATCCGGGAAATTTAAGGGATATCAACAATCCGGGATAGCAGTGAGAAACGGCATTGGAATAAGGGAGTTTCCCGCAAAAAAAGGGAGGGTTGACAGCTATGATTATTATAGTGTTAGATACCTTAGAAGGTGTGTCTACCACCTTCCAGCTGCAAATTCATAGCTGGGGGCTGGCCTACATGACATTCGCAGTCCCAACCCTACAGTTCTATGATTCTAAGTGAGAACATCGCTGCAATTTGCTGAATAGAGTTGTGTTCATGTTTGGAGTAACAGAAGGTGTCTGTCCGTGTAGTTGTGGGTGATACTGTTCTTAACCACTCGTAAAAATTATTTTGGCAAGCGGCTCCTTTTCCAAGGAATGCTGTGGATCCACGTAGACCTTGTCCATCATGGATGTCGTAGGCCATCGTTTACAGAGCAATTGCAACAGTGCAAAACCATGTCCTTGGGGAGAAGGTGCAGGCTGCAGCCAGTACATTCCTTAACATAATAAGATTATTGATATGCCCCTGCAGGAGTAGAGCTGCCAGGGGTGGCCTGGAGATTGCGCTCTCCTTTTGAAAGAGCCTTTTCCAGTGACATCTCCCATCATCCCTGACAGTTGCTGGCCAGGGCTGACCGGAGTTGTAGTCCAAAACATCGGGGTGGGGTGGGGGGAACAGGTTGGGGAAGTCTATTTTACACTTTAAGGGAGAGACCCACAGACACCTTTTGTCTTCCACCCTCTCCATCAGTCAAAACAAAATAAAAAATAAAAAAAATCCTTCCAGTAGCACCTTAGAGACCAACTAAGTTTGTTCTTGGTATGAGCTTTCGTGTGCATGCACACTTCTTCAGATACACTGAAACAGAAGTCACCAGACCCTTATATATAGTGAGAGGGTGGGAGGGGTATTACTCAGAAGGGTGGTGGGAATGGGTGATAGGCTGATAGCTGGGTAAACCTGTTGACGACTGTTAACGACTGCAATTAGTCTTACAGGAAAAAGCAAGGGGTGAGGTTAAAAATAGCTTTGTCATGTATAATGAGATAAGAATCCAATGTCTTTATTCAGACCAGGTCTCTCCATGGTTTTAAGTTTGGTAACTGACTGGCTTGGGGAAAATATCTTGCCCCTGGTATTCTTGCTTTGTGAACATCTCGTTCTGCCCTGGACCATCGGGGACACTCAGTTATGTTTTGAAATTGTTCCTCCCTTGCCCACCTTTCCTGCTGGTCTGTTATCCTGTAGAATCTGGACTTCTGAAAACTTTGGCTTGGGGGGGGCAGAGAGAGCACATATGCATAGTCCCTTCTAACAGTTGGAAAAACTGTAGGCAACTTTTTGCAGCAGAGAGGGAGTCTATTCTTCAAGGTGGTCTGGGAAGTCTCTGACGGTTGTCCCCACTCTATGATCTCCAAACCTATCTCTGTATAGTATGTATAAAGGTAAAGATACCCCTGACCGTAAGGTCCAGTCGCAGACGACTCTGGGATTGTGGCGCTCATCTCGCTCTATAGGCCGAGGGAGCCGGCGTTTGTCTGCAGACAGCTTCCGGGTCATGTGGCCAGCATGACTAAGCCGCTTCTGGCGAACCAGAGAAGCGCACGGAAACGCCGTTTACCTTCCCGCCAGAGCGGTACCTATTTATCTGACGTGCTTTCGAACTGCTAGGTGGGCAGGAGCTGCGACCGAGCAACGGGAGCTCACCCCGTCACAGGGATTCGAACTACCGACCTTCCGATTGGCAAGCCCTAGGCTCTGTGTTTTAGACCACAGCGCCACCCGCGTCCCATATAGTACAGTGGTACCTCGGGTTACATACGCTTCAGGTTACCATATTTTTCGCTCTATAAAGTGCACCTGACCATAGGATGCACCTAGTTTTTAGAGGGGAAAAGCCCAATTTTTTTGAGGATCAGCTCAAATTTCTGCAGCTTCTTTTGCAAAGGAGAAAAGCCCCGTTTTTGGGGGATCAGCTCAAAGTTGTTGAGCTTACTTTGCAAAGGGAAAAAATCCTGTTTTATGGGGTTTAACTCACAGTCCTGCAGCTTCAGGAGAGGGAGCCATTTCTACAGTTTCCAGACAGATAATCTAATCAGCCAGTCACATGTCGCTGGGGAAACAGCCTCCCTCTGCAAGGGGGCGGGGCTGGAATCTCTCTCCTTTATCTCTCTCCCCGATCGTTTGCTGAGCAGCTGCTCAGCGGGCTTCCTTTCAACACTCCCTTCTCTCTCTTTTTTTAAAAAAAAGCATGATCTGCTTTTGCCCCTGGGCAGTTCAGCTCCAGGGACCACACATTCGCTCCATAAGACGCACAGACACTTCCCCTTACTTTTTAGGAGGAAAAAAGTGTGTCTTATGGAGCAAAAAATACGGTACATATGCTTCAGATTACAGACTCTGCTAACCCAGAAATATTACCTCGGGTTAAGAACTTTGCTTCAGGATGAGAATAGAAATTGGGCAGCGGCGGTGCAGTGGCAGCGGGAGGCCACCTTACCTAAAGTGGTGCTTCAGGTTAAGAACGTTTTCAGGTTAAGAACGGACCTCCGGAACGAATTAAGTACGTAACCAGAGGTACCACTGTATGTGTACCTTCCTGCTAACCCTCATGTTACTGATGCTCCTTTTGCCACATTATTCCTGATTTACTGACACAGCCTTTGCCAATCTGGAGCCCTGGATCTAAGGAGTGTTTTAAATCCGCAGTGCAGACTGGCAGGGTGGGTGAAGTATGCCATTTAAGTAAGTTAATGCAAATAGGGGTGCGGGGGGTGCTGTGGTCTAAACCGAGCCTCTTGGGCTTGCCGATCAGAAGGTCGGCGGTTCGAATCCCCGCGACGGGGTGAGCTCCCGTTGCTCGGTCCCAGCTCCTGCCAACCTAGCAGTTCGAAAGCACGTCAAAGTGCAAGTAGATAAATAGGTACCACTCCGGCGGGAAGGTAAAGGGCGTTTCCGTGCGCTGCTCTGGCTTCGCCAGAAGCGGCTTATGCTGGCCACATGACCCGGAAAAACTGTCTGTGGACAAACGCTGGGCTCCCTCGGCCTGTAAAGCGAGATGAGCGCCGCAACCCCAGCATCATCTGCGACTGGACTTAATTGTCAGGGTCCTTTACCTTTTTTTTTAATGCAAAAGATAAAAAAAAAGTTTGCATAAATATATCTTCAGCAACAAGGACCTGCAGGTTTTCATGGGACACCTTCTGTACACTTGAGCGCTTTTGGAGTGATTGCATGAG
Source organism: Darevskia mixta (assembly GCA_034641385.1). Taxonomy (NCBI): domain Eukaryota; kingdom Metazoa; phylum Chordata; class Lepidosauria; order Squamata; family Lacertidae; genus Darevskia; species Darevskia mixta. The sequence continues at coordinate 396,137 of JAWWNH010000139.1, read as the reverse complement.
CAGAAAGACACAGGAAAGCGACCTCTGAATGAGTATCTTTCCCACAGTGGGTTCTAAGGGATCCAGCCAAACTTGCCTTGCCATTCACATCACCTTCCCTCCTTAAAGGATGGCGCCACCTGGTGGAAGGAGTAGCAACAGAGCTTTTTGATCTGCATTTTTTCATTAGGATGTGTTAGAGTCGACTGATGCAGGAAAATTCACATCCCCCCCCCATATGTGAGACTTCCAGGGCCTGTTTCCCTCATCTCTCCTCCCCACACACCTCGTTTTATGTATCTCTCGCACATTTATGTACCTCTCGCCCAATCTAGCTCTAGTGGTGAGAAAGCATGAATGGAAACACACGGCAGGTTTTTGCATCCCTTTCAAAGCACTTCCAAGCAGAAAGGCTGAATTTTCACCCCAGTCAAAAGCACGCTGCCATGCATATCTGATCTGTTTGCCTAAGCTTCCCAAGTCAGCAAGTAATCAGTATATGTAAGAGACAGACACTGGGCCTTCAACCGGCAAGAGCCACAGATGCTGAGCTTTCATTTTTATTTTTCAGAGTACCGTAATTCTCCAGCTCTCCTTGAAAGCGAGCTAAGAAGCAAAATGTGCAGGTACCTCTCTAAGTGATTTCTGTGAGATGAGCCAGCCAGGTTGCTCTTATGTTTCAGTGTTTGTTTGTTTTTACAGTGAGTGAAGTCAGTTTGCATCTTTCCTGGGGTGGGTTCGTCTTAATTCTCTCACTTCCTAGAAGTTATTTTCTGGAAATACTCAGAGGAGGTCTTCTAAAGAGGAGGTCATCATCAGAAAGATATAATAATTAGGGTGTTAATTATTGTTATTGTTAATTAGGGTGTTAATACTGGGTAGTTCGGCACCCCCTCCCTTATATATGAGGCAGGCAATATATTTCCTGCCTTTCTGGTGCTTACTGAAGACTTTCTCTTCCATTAAGTCCTTTATGTGGAGATTTTTTTATCCTAGTCCATGAAAAAATTGTATATGGATATGTTCTGTTGTTCTGTTGCTGAAAAGCTTCAGGATGTTTTATGGGAAGCAATTCATAAATTAAATAATATTTATATTGCAAATAACCACATATGTGGCATTTCAAAATTATTCAGTCTGCATTTTGATTTTACCCTCACAATGACATTGTGAGTTTAAAGTTTTTTTGTTAGTTTCTGAGGAGAAACTTGATATTTGTGGGCCACCCTGGCTTTTGTGTAAAACAGAACAAAGGAAGATTTGGGTTAACCAGTGTGTGTTTGTGTGTTTGTGTGTTTGTGTGTGTGGACTGAATCCAGCTCCCCCCCCCCCCGGAAAGCTGATTGGCAAGACTTCAGCTTTTTAAATGGGCTTCCAGGTGCTCATAATAACATGTGGGACAGGATTATTCTAGGTATTCTATTAATTTGGAGGGAAAGGGATAAAATGTTGGCCTTGTTCCCATTGCCCTCACACCATAGCTGTCAACCCTCCCTTTTTTTGGCGGGAAACTCCCTTATTCCAATGCCGTTTCCCGCTGCTATCCCGGATTGTTGATATCCCTTAAATTTCCCGGATTTCAAAGGAAGCAGCTCCTCTCCCTCCCTGCCGGCCAGGGAGGCTCCTCAGCTGCGTTGCTCGGCTGCCAATAAGGAGTCTGAGACCGACTGGGGGCGGAGCTTGCATGCCTTGTGCAGCCAGACCCTCACGCCCAACCAGACAGACAGCCTGTCTGCCGTCTATGCGCTCGCTCTTTCGCTCACCCGTTCGCGCACAGCCTCTGGAGCGCAGGGTGGCGAGGCTACTTGGTGCCATTGCACCGCCCTCGCGGCATCCCTTATTTTCAAATCCGAAAGTTTTTAAAAATCCCTTATTTTCAAATCCGAAAGTTGACGGCTATTCCTCACATTCTTTTTTAAAGGTATAGGCTAGCCAAATTCAATGCTCTTTTCTTCCGGTTTTTGTTGAGAAGGGATAAAACTGATGGGAGTATGAACCCATCTCTGAATAGCGGGTTGGGTGAGGGTTGGCAGAGAAAGCCAGGTCGAGGGAGTTGGGGGGGGGGAACACATTTTAAAAATGTTTATAACATTCACGTGAATTTGTTTTTTTCGTTCCAGCTAAACTTGCCAGTTGGAGTTGTGTTCTCCCTGATTTCAGCCTTGGAGTATGATGCGTTTTTAATGATTCCCTTTTTCTATGTCTTTCAGTCTCTCGGTCTCTTTCCTTCCCTTGTTTTTCTTTTTCTTTTAAAAACTGACTTAGCCGGCCTCCACTTGGAGGTACTGACAGATTCCAGAACTGGTGGTTGTTCCATCCATGGGAAATCAACCTGAACCTTGCGCACATCTGGGTTTCATGAAAACCATCACCAGTTTTCCTGCTTGCAATTACCGAATCCCCTTGTTAGGTCTGGAAGGAGTTTCTGTGGATTTTTTTTTAACCCCTTCTAACGGGGAGGAAAAAAATCATTCTCTCTCTCTCTCTCTCTCTCTTTCTCCAAAAAAGTTTGAGCTATCCAATTCTTTGGTCACTTGGCTGTTTCCCCATCTGAATGATCAGCTGGAATATCTGATAACTGATATATAATCATAGAATTGTAGAGTTGGGACCCCAAGGGTCATCTAGCCCAACCCGCTGCAATGCAGGAATCTTTTGCCCAACGTGGGACTTGAACTCATGACCCTGCAATTAAGAGTCTCTACCGATTGAGCTATCTGAAGTGTCAGACAGGGTGTGGGGAGACCAAAACCAGAAGTACCATTGTGGTTTGTTGTGGTCATTTTGAGGACAGGATCAGGGCCGGATTTAGGTTTGATGAGGCCCTAAGCTACTGAAGGTAATGGGGCCCTTTATATGTCCAGCTGTCCTTTGTCAACAACAAATTGTCACTGTTTTTTGTGTTGAATATATGCTATATGGTAATTTATGGACCTAATAGGTATCTAAAGCCATTTGCACATAACAAAATATGTACACCATAGAAGCCTACACAACACAAAATACAGTTGCTGTATGTAAAGGTAAAGGTAAAGGAACCCCTGACTGTTAGTTCCAGTCGCGGACGACTCTGGGGTTGTGGTGCTCATCTCGCTTTACTGGCTGAAGGAGCCGGCATATAACTTCCAGGTCATGCGTACAGCTTCCAGGTCATGTGTGACTAAGCCACTTCTGGCGAAGCAGAGCAGCACACAGAAACGCCATTTACCTTCCTGCCGGAGCAGTACCTGTATGTAGGTTTTATTTGTTTTTATCTTATACTAGCTGGCCCGGCCACGCGTTGCTGTGGCTCATTTGGTGAAATGGAAAAGGAAGATAGAAAAGAGAAAGCGCACGTTTCCACCCGTTTTCGTCTGGCTTCCCACAGCTGCCGTCTATCCCCGCCGCTTTCGCCTGGCTCCCCACAGCTTCTCCCGTTGAACTCCCGTCTGCCTCCTCTCCGTCTTTCCCCCCGTTTTCACCTGCCTCCCCACACCTTCTCCCGTTAAACTCTCTCCTCCTGCAATGCTTTTGGATATACAAATGGTTGTTCCATTTCCTGTGGAGATATAGAGATATAGAGATATCTCCCCCCCCCATACTGGACCCCGTTTTCTGCTACCCCCCCACAGCTTCCCCTGTTGAACTTCCGCCTGCTTTTGGGCTGCCTCCCCATTCCCTTCCAAGGTCCCCCCTCAGACCATGCCTCTCCGAATGGCCCCTTTCTCCCTCCCTCACAAACGGCTCGTTTCAATTTCCCGGTGAAAATGCTGGCTCCGCCCCCTGCACACACGACCCCGATTTCGCCTGCCTCCCCACAGCTTCTCCCGTTGAACTCCCGCCTGCCTCCGGTGAAAATGCTGCCTCCGCCCCCCGTGCACACGACCCCACTTCATCATTGAAATGAAATTACCATGTGCTGCTTCTTGATATTGTGCTTGTTGTCTTCAAATTCTCTCTAACTATCACCCTCTCTTCTCTATTCCTGGGCTGTCTGACCTTGTGTAGCCACATTTACAATGGTGGTGGCTATGTGGCTTTGTGATGTCATGTTGCTCACTATGTGAGTGGTTAGGATTGGTGGTGGCTATGTGACTTTGTGATGTCATGCTGTAGCCACATTGACAATGGTGGTGGCTATGCGGCTATGTGGCTTTATGATGTCATGATGCTCACTATGTGATTGGTTAATATGTTTGTTCCTTTGTTCCACTCGCTGAAGTGACTTCTAAGTAATATTTTTATGTAAAAACTCTCTGGGCATGGAACACAACGTTGTGTCAAAATTTCAAGGCAATCGGTGCAGTAGTTTCGGAGTCCATTGGTGACAAAGAAACGACATTACATTTTTATTTATATAGATTTTGGAAATGTACACCAAGGGTTTTTTTTTCCTTTGAATTTTTTTGGGGCCCCCAAGAGAGTGGGGCCCTAAACTACAGTGGAACCCCGTGTTACGTATGCTGCAGGATGCGTACATTCGGGATACGCACTGCGGTGACCCGGAAGTCCTCCCCGGAGCCCGCGGGTGCGGCGGGTGCTCAGAAGCGTTCTGCGCACTTCGCGCATGCACAGAAGCGCAAAAACCCACAAACCTCCGGGTTTTTTCTTTTTTCTTTTGGTGTGTTCGTGTTACGCACACCCGTGTTACGTACCGCGACCCGGAACGGATCGCGTGCGTAACCCGGGGTTCCACTGTATAGCTTGTTTAGATTATATGTAAATCCGGCACTGGACAGGATGATAATATTTTTTCTATTGCAGTGCCAGTCAGGTAGGTATGTGTGTGTGTGTGTGTGTGTGTGTGTGAGAGAGAGAGAGAGAGAGAGAGAGAGAGAGAGAGAGAGAGAGAGAGAGAGAGAGAGAGAATTACTAGAAAACACAAAGTAAATTTACATGATCTTTGCCAAATCTGCTATGGAAATGGCTGAAAAGTGCTGCAAGACATTTTGCTCTTAGCTTAGAATTATTGATTCAACACAAACCCATGTTGATTGTGGGAAGACCCCCAGCTCTTCAAAGAGAGCCACCTAATAAAAGATCAGGGAAAGCAGGTTGGGTGGATGAGAAACCCTTTGAATACAAGTGGTGGCCGTTTTGTGTGTGTCCAGTTGATATGCAACCGCCGACAGGTGCACCGCTTTCTGCCCTGGAAGGGGCAAGGAGGGGCGGAGCAGAACCGGCTGATGTGCACAATGACCTGGAACGCAACTTCTGCGCAAACGGGGAGTTGCCTGTATTAAAAAACTTCAGAAAGCACTAACTAAAAGTAGGGGTGGAGGAGAAATTTGATTCCATTCACATTTAAAGATGAACCTCCCTAGTCCCATTTCCAAAACCAAAAAGACTAAACAACAACAACAACCCATCCTTCAAAATTTGCACTTTTCTCAATTTTGCAATGCAGTTTTCCAGCCAAGTAACGATGCATTGCAGTACTACAATAATATGCATATATTTGTGAATATAAGGTAAAGGTAAAGGGACCCCTGACCATCAGGTCCAGTCGTGTCCGACTCTGGGGTTGCATGCTCATCTCGCTCTATAGGCCGAGGGAGCCGGCGTTTGTCCGAAGACAGCCTCCGGGTCATGTGGCCAGCATGACAAAGCTGCTTCTGGCGAACCAGAGCAGCGCACGGAAACGCTGTTTACCTTCCCGCTGTTTATCTACTTGCACTTTAACGTGCTTTCGAACTGCTAGGTGGGCAGGAGCTGGGACCGAGCAACGGGAGCTCACCCCGTCGCAGGGATTCGAACCGCTGACCTTCTGATCAGCAAGCCTGTGGTTTAACCCACAGCGCCACCTGGTCCCTTCATTTGTGAATATAGCACACAAAAATGCCCTTTGGTAGGGGGAATTGCTTTGCAGAAATGTGTTTATTAGGCAACATGTATACAGGCATGTGCATGGTTGGAGAAATCATTAAGATTAAGACTGGAGGAAATGAGAGAAACCGGAATTGACAGATTAGCTCATCCCTAAGTAGAAGCTGCCTGAATAATTAAATGTGTCATATTATGTTTTCCAGGAAGATTAAACTTTCACAGCTTCTGCAATCACCACTACTGGGAGAATAAGTTGCTCCCTTGCTGATTGTGGTATTTGAGTATTTATTATGTTTTGTATCACTTTTACAGCCCAGCCTTGTACACAGTTCCTGGTAATACTTTTCTATAAAAAGGTGGCACGATAGGATCAGATATGGCCAGTGGCTTTAGCTGAAAAGCTGGCACAAGCTAGCCAGAGGGCAAATCAAACATGGAAAGTGTTTCCACATGTCGTAGTGTGGGTTAATGATTTCAGCAAGTGATTTCAGCTCTCTGACATAGCAGGCAGGAGACAGCTTCTTCATGTAACAACTCTTTATTCAGGCAAACAAGACTGAGGGAACTGAGGGTAGGGAAGCTACATTTATAGGGACAGAGGACTGGCTAGGAAAAGATACATTTTGGAGGGAACAATCTCAAGCAACCACACAGCTGCTTTTTGGTGGGAACCAATAAGGCTGAGGATCCCAATACAGCAACTTGAATGCACCAATAGTAACTGTTCCTTCTGGGACAGGAAGGCAGTTACTTTACCCTAATGTGATTACAGACAATAGTAATACAGATATGATAACACTTTGAATCAATACACAACACCACATATGTTATCCTTTTCTTCCATCAACTCCCATTGCAGAGAAGTCTTGCAGAATTTTTTCAGGGGAGATTCAGTTACCTAGGGTTCCGCTTCTTACTTTTAAAGCCTGACAGATGGATTGAAGTTAATGAAACTGCATTATTTTTGAGAATGTCAGGTATGGAATGGAATGGAAGTAAACATATTTTATATTGAATAGAATTAAATATATTATTTGTGTTTTTATTATTAATTTTAAAAACAGCAGATATAGGGAGGGGGGAAAATACAGAAATAATACCAAGCAAACAGGTACCGGTAAGTCTTTCAACTGAAAAACAATATCCCACATTCCATGGACTGCCCACCCCAAGCAATCCATATATACTAAAACATCAGAGTTAAAGCACAAAGGAAGCTATCGGTGTGACATCAGTGAAGACAAATCCGAAACGAAAAATGAATGGGAGATAAAATAAAAGCAGGCAACTATCAACAGTCATTTATGGGTAAATATGAGGGGGAAAGTTATAAGCAAAGGGCAGTCAGACTTGATGAAACCTAAAATCCTAAAACTAAGTGTTCCAAATATTTGTGTAAAGGAGGATACTGACTGTTCTTTTCATTTTACATAAACAACAAAGAAATACCATGCTGAAATGTATTTTTCAGATTTAAAAATGCTACGGAGAGCTCTCGTTTTCTGTGCCAACTTCTCCCTGAAGGCGATATGCCACACTTCGTGGTACCACGAAAATCTCTCTAGGGTTTGGTTGTGGTTAATGAGGCCATCAGCAAGAGACTAATCAGACGCTATTCTTTAAGACAGGTGGGGAAATCATTCAATCTGCGATGTTCTCATAAGCACACCATAAACGTGTCGTAAAAGCAAAGATCACCTCTGCCGTAGACTGCGGGGCACAGAGGGGTTAGGAATCTTATACGTGTGATTGCATAAAGTGCTGGTTTGGACCGATGAGAAATAGAGTTAAGATGGTATGGGCTTGTCTAGGACGTTTTGCTAATCTGCAGTTTGAACCCAGACCTCCCAAATCTCCCCAAATAATCCTGGGCTTGGAATTGTAGCTCTTTGAGGGGTAAACTACAGCTCCTGGCAGAGGTGCCATCTTGTGCCTAAGATTGAGGGGGCAGCGCACATGTATGTGATGTCATGCGCAATGTTGCATTGTTGGGAGGAGACTGTGGAGCCCAGCACAGTGCGTCTTCCTCTCTTGTGGGGGTGGAAGACACCTCCGCCCGTAGGAGTTGTTGCGCCAGGTTCCTGGGATTGTTTTAGTTAGTGCTGCTTGAAATGGATGGTGTGTATACAGCCATAGAAACAGTAATTTAATCTAGTTCTTTCCAGGGCATGAGCGGCTGGGCCTTTAACCGTATTTTATATTTGATGAACAGATCTGTTTATTCAGCCACGCGAAGGCTGGTGGCTTTTTATCTGGATGCAATCAGATTTTAAACTTCAGAAGACTAAATCTATTCTAAAGACTGTAGCCTTTAAGGGTGTAGATTTGTAATTTGGCAGGGGTTTTGCTTAGTCTGCCACCACGTTGCTGCTTTTGTCTAAAGCCATGTATATATCCTGTTTAGATTTGCATAGAACCTGTTGTGGCGCAATTTCTTCATGCCTGGGCTTAATGAAAATATAACAGAGCGGGAAATAAGATGCCAACTGTTTTCAATTCCCCATTAAAGTTTTGGTGACTTAGCTAGGTGGAAGGTACCTTGGGAAATGTCCCCTACTACAAGAGTCCTTTAGATCAGTGTTTCTCAACCTCCTCGGGGCAACGGCACACCTGTCCCAGGGAAAAAATCTTGCGGCACACCACCACCACATGCACCCCGACCCCCCCGCCCCGGGGGGCGGGGTGTCCGCGCGCCCCGGCGGGAGGGAGGGGAAGGACCCAGGCGGGCGAAAACGGAGCGGGAGATCAGCGACCGCGGCGGGCCAGGCGCCCGCCCCCCCTCCGCCTCCCGCGCCCAGCCCCCCGGCAGCACCTCCACCCGGCCCCGAGTGAGCCTGGCGGCACCGGCACCTCCCGCCCGTCCCCGACCGCGACCGGGGCGGCAGAGGCAGCAGGCGAAGCGCCCGGCAGCCCCGGCGAAGGCGGCGGTCGGCGAGCGAGAAGCGGAGCCGAGCCGACGCGGCGCCAGCCACCCGGACCGACCCGGAAGCGGCCCAGGGCACTGCCGGTCGCCCCGCCCGCGCCCACCGGAAGCGGCACGCCCGGAGGGGGAAAGAAGCCGGATCGGAAGCGGGCGCCTCTCCATCCTCCACCCCAGGCTCTATGGTAGGATCCCGCGCCCTTGTCCGGCTCGTTTTTTCGAAACGCACATTTTTTCGAGTCTTTTCGAGTCTTTCCTGCCGGAGCCGTGTGCACAGCCCAATGCGCCGGGAGTTTTCCCGCGGCACAGCAGCCGGTGTCTTGCGGCACACTACTGTGCCGCGGCACACCGGTTGAAAAACGCTGCTTTAGATAAAGGCAAGGGCAGGAATAAATGACCACAAAAAGCACGAAACACCAGAGGGATAGAAATAAATGCTGACACAATGAATAATGGAGAGCTGCAAAAGCGTCAGGTGAGATGTTGCGTTAAAAGCATCACCTAATTAATGTAAATTAATATTAAGGAGAGCTCTGCAGGATCCAACCATCTAGTCCTGCATCCCCTAATTTCCTCTAAATTTTAGAATTCAGTCTGTTGTAAATAGCTGTTTGGTCAATAGCTAAAAGTGGGTAGGTGGCGTGCTCTAGCAATTATAGTTTTCATTAAAATGTACTTTAAATTTAGCTGAAAACTGCACTTCCAGAGAGAGACATGATCCCTGTTGCCTGACAGGATTGTGACATCACCATTCAACAATCCAATATCAATCTTCAGTGAGTCAATTGTTTTTGCTCTCCTTCCTGCTTTTATCTTCATAGCTCAGCTGTTATCTGGCAAACCCCCAAACCCCGTCAAGCCCTTAAGCAGAGCAGGCTGAAGTTTTTCATATGGGAGGAAGATGGGGGCTATGTTTCTCAGACTTTTGTTGATCATCTGGACATCATCTGAGTTTCTCTTACCTTGCTTAGTGATTGTGACAGAATTTAGGAAGGTTGATGTTTATCTAGTTGCAGAGGTTTACTGGTCACTGTTGTAGGCATGGCAATAAGGCGAGGCTGCATGCAATTGTGACATTCTTGTGTCCTGTGTGATGTCACAAGCAGGATACGCCTTAAGTCTTGGCAAAGAGAGAGACAGTTAGCAGTCAGACCAGGACGTCATGCTGTCAAGTTGAATCATGGTGACAAGTGATGAAAAGGTTTATTTTAGGTCTATATTAACTTTTACCAGAGGACAAATGTCTTGGAATGGTTTGTAGCCATTTTTTATGCTATGTTCTGCTACTGTGGTTTTGTAATTGGATAGCTGTACAGTGGTACCTCGGGTTAAGAACTTAATTCGTTCTGAAGGTCCGTTCTTCACCTGAAACTGTTCTTAACCTGAGGTACCACTTTAGCTAATGGGGCCTCCCGCTGCCGCTGCCCAATTTCTGTTCTCATCCTGAAGCAAAGTTCTTAACCCGAGGTACTATTTCTGGGTTAGCAGAGTCTGTAACCTGAAGCGTCTGTAACCCGAGGTACCACTGTACAGTAGAAGGACAAAATGAAACATAAAAAGCAACACTTGTTTCAGGGTTCAAATTGGGATAGAATAAAAGTAAAGGGACCCCCTGACCATTAGGTCCAGTCGTGACCGACTCTGGGGTTGCGGCGCTCATCTCGCTTTATTGGCCGAGGGAGCCGGCGTACAGCTTCCAGGTCATGTGGCCAGCATGTCAAAGCCGCTTCTGGCGAACCAGAGCAGCACACGGAAACGCCATTTACCTTCCCGCTGCAGCGATCGGCAAGCCCTAGGCTCTGTGGTTTAACCCACAGCGCCACCTGCGTTGTGGTTTAACCCACCTGGGATAGAATAGTCAGGTGCAAAAGAGATAGTTGCGTAGAAAAGGAAATTTCAGCAGCAGCAGCTTTCAATCCCTCTGACGTCCTCTGCACAACTATTAAAGGTTCAGCAGCCCAGTCCTCTTTTGCACCTGACTTTTGCACCTACTCGGGAATAAGTTCTACTGAACCCTGTTGGATTTACTAAAGAACACCGAGAGGGAGAGAGGCGCAAGCACATACATGCCTTGGCAAAGCTCTGTTTTACCTGTTCTACCTGGAATGACAGCTGGAAGTCAAGAGTGACCCTACAGAGCCATCTGCTGAGGGAAACTGATACTGCAACTATAGCTTAAAAATGCAAGGCCAATGTTCACCTCTTCCCTGGAAAAAATATTTTCATTCGTTCGTTTAATTATTTGTTTCTTTGTTCGTTCATTTCTAGTGCTGAAGGGGGAATGGCAGACCCTTCACTGCCTGTGGTGCATGCTGTGGTTTCTTTCTTTTTTTGGTGCCCAGACACTGGTTCTTGTTTTGAAGCAAGCTTGTTTTTCTCCTGCTTTGGAAGGTAAGACCCAAACCAATGGATTCAAGTTACAAGAAATGAGATTCTGCCTAAACATCAGGAAGAGCTGTTCTACAGTGGAACAGACTCCCTCGGAAGGCAGTGGGCTCTCCTTCATTGAAGGTGGGGTGTGGGTTTTTTTTGCCAGAGATTGGATGGCCATCTGTCATGGATGCTGTAGTTGAGATTCCTGCATTGCAGGGGGTTGGACTAGATGACCCTCAGGGTCCCTTCCAACTCTACAACCCTTTGGGTTGTTATAACAGAACCCAAACAGTCTTACTATAAATTGGACTCTGGCAAGTTTGTTGGGGGAAAGTCCGTAACTTATAGGCAGTTGTTGTCTGGGTCTTAATCTGTTCTCAGGCCTACTGAGGCTTTGCATTGAAGACTGCTTTCAGTTTTTGGTTTTAGTCTTGGAGCATGTGTTCTTATTAATTCCTTGCATCTATATGCCACCTTTCTGCCTAGGCACCGAAGGTGCTTTACCATTTTAAAGTACCGGTAGCAATGTGAATGAAATAATATGCAAGAGTGCTCTTCAGAGAATGTTTAAAATAGAAAGAAAAATGGTAAAGGACCCCTGGACGGTTAAGTCCAGTCAAAGGTGACTATTGGGTTGTGGTGCTCATTTCGCTTTCAGGCCAAGGGAGCCAGTGTTTGTCCACAGACAGCTTTCCAGGTCATGTGGCCAGCATGACTAAACCGCTTCTGGCACAACGGGACACTGTGACGGAAGCCAGAGCGCACGGAAACACTGTTTACCTTCCCTTCGCAGCAGAACCTATTTATCTGGCATGCTTTCAAACTGCTAGGTTGGCAGGAGCTAGGACAGAGCAACGGGAGCTCACTCCGTTGTGGGGATTCAAACCGCTGACCTTCTGATCGCCAAGCCCAAGAGGCTCAGTGATTTAGACCACAGCGCCACCCACATATGTATGGATTTCACTCTAAAGTGAGCATAGTAAAGCCCCCAGGGTACACATGCAAATCAGAGGTTGGCTCATTGGGGCAGGGTTTTGGTGGTTACAAAAACCACAATAAGTTTGACTTTATCACGATCAGCGAAAATGTCAAAAATCTGTGAGCAAGCTTTCTGAGCTGTCCAGAATTCTTCAAACTAGATGATAATGAAACAAGTGGGGCCACGGGATAAAAAAGCTGGGAATGAAGTCTGCAGCTTCTTAAAATGATCAAATGCAAGAGGAGTTGTGCACAGGAATAAGGTTAGCCTCTCTGCAAAGCACTAAACAAATTTCAGGTTGCGGCATAGATTGCTGGGTCGAAGGAACAGTAATGGCTACCCCTCTCATTCAAAGAATCTAACAGTTACGGAGTGTGACTTCAAAGACGACCAGACGCATAATGTTTCCTCTAGCTCTATTATTATTATTATTATTAAGAAAAAATTGTTAAGCTCTCCGGACCTTAACCGTAGGGATTTCTCACTAAGAAGATTGGACAAGTTTGCCTTAAAAGCTTCCTAGGATCAGTCCTTCCCTGCAATGTGCTATTGTAGTGGGCTGCTGTATGAGGTCTAGTAGGCTGAGGCAGCAGCCCAGATAAACTTGAATACAGTTGGAGTTATTTCTGAGTGAATGTGCGTAAGTAAGATTGTGTTTATCACACAGGCCCAGCAAGACTGGTCAACTTTGCCTATGAGCTGAGTGCCTTACAACATTCTCCTGGATCCAACACACAGCAATTCTGCAGCAGGAATGTTGATGTAGAAAGGTGTTTTTTTATTTTTACAATATATATGTTAAAAGTTGGAAAACATCTAAAAATAGAAAGTTGGAAAACCACTGTGCTATATTGACCTGTAAACAGATAGCTGTGGGATTCTAGTCTGTTTCTGTACCCGGTTCCCAGTTAAGTTTTAAGTGATCCTGAATTTAAGTATTAACTTTTACTCACACTTGTAATTCTTTTTATTATTTCCTCATATAAAAATGGGATGAAAATAACAGAGACAGCAGTACAGTATTACAGTGCAATCATGTACATGTCTACTCAGAAGTAAGCCTCGTTGAGTTCAATGGTATTCACCCTCAGGTAAGTGTGTATAGGATAATATCAATTGCAAATTTATATGATTGCAGTGTATGCTGAAAATAAACTTGGCTTAACTAAATTAAGACAATTAAGGAAAGTACAGTACATGGCAGTTCTTTACAACAGTCCGTTTATGATCCATAGATCTCTGGCTTTGATTTTAACTGCATCCCCCCCTCCCATTGTGCAGTTAAACCTGTCTGCATATGGAATGTTAACTTTTAGCCTTTTCTCTTCCTAGTGTGTACTTTGTAGAGACACTTGTTCAGCCACAGTTCACATTACTCACTATTTGTTTAAGTAGGTGTGTTGTATTCTTGCATTATAGCATTTCCTGAAGTTGATTAGAACTTCCTTTGCCTCTGGTTGGAGTGGTTCAGATCCACCCTTTCACTGCTCTTTTAACCTCACTGAGTGGGCGGATAGGGCGGATAAAAGGTAAGCACTGCATGCAAGAACAGGAGGCACCCAACTTGCATCTTGAGCTACCCTATGTATGGGTTTAGTGAAAACTAAATGCGGCTGTTTCCAATGGGCCATATTTCCTGGGAACTTGCAGCTTTCATAGACCAACTATGCAGCCGCCCAGGCCGCAGACCTGAGGGGCACAGTACTGACTTTTGAGCGGCACAGTTTTATACAGATTCGTTTTGTTGCTTGATAAGATTTAACTTTTATATTTTGAATAATTTTATCTTTTTCGAAGTAATTAATGCATTAGAACTATTTTTAAATGTATATGTGAATTGTGAATCACAATTCACAAGGTTGTTCAAAACGATCAGTGTGCTGAAACGTTCCTCTTTTGTGTTTGTGAGATAATCAAAAGTTTGCTGCGTTACTTACTCTTGCAATCTAAAATAAATCCAGCAGTTTCAAGTTGGGTGCTTTTCATTTTTTTCTACAAGACACCTGTTTTTGAAAATTGAAGTTAGTAATTTTGAGGGGAATGGTGGTGGGGGAAGTAGTTAGCCTGGATTAGGGCGCAAAATAGTCTGGCAGCGGTATTACTTATGAATACAGGCACTGCCAGAAGATGAGCTTGGGATAACTCCGTTGGTATTAGTTACAGGTAGGTAGCCATGTTGGTCTGCCATAGTCAAAACAAAATAAAAAATAAAAAAATTCCTTCCAGTAGCACCTTAGAGACCAACTAAGTTTGTTCTTGGTATGAGCTTTCGTGTTCATGGTATCTAAAGAAGTGTGCATGCACACGAAAGCTCATACCAAGAACAAACTTAGTTGGTCTCTAAGGTGCTACTGGAAGGAATTTTTTTATTTTTTATTTTGTTTCGTCCGTTGGTATTATAGCACGAGACTCTTAACCACAGGGAGCCTTATTCTTATACTGGCAGGATAGAGTTAAAGAGCAAGTTGGCGAGATTCTCGCCCCCTTGCCAACGCACATGTACGTGCAGAAGGGAGGGGCGGGAGAAAAAAAAGGAACGTCACATAGCGCAGCTTTCTATTGGTTGAACAGAAACGACTCGCACGCTCACTCGTTCGCGTTAAACAGGCGACGCCGCGGCTTCTTTAAGAGACCCTACGCTCTCGCGACGCCTTTAACGCCTTAAGGCGCGAGAGTAAGCGTGCGATTGGTCTTGGTCCGGGGAAGGGCGTGGTCTCTCCGGACGCTTCCATTGGCCGGCGGGGGCGCGCGGGGGCGGGGTGGGGGAGGAGGGGGAGGGCGAGCTGGGCGAGACCATGTTGTGCGTTGCGTATGGGGGGCGCGCCTCCGAAAAAGGGTCGTTGCCGGCAGCAGCAGCGCCGGCCGGCCCAGTGAGCGGGAATGCCGCGCGGGCGCCCGTTGTCGGGTGAGTAGGAGAGCGGGCTCTGGGAAGGGCGCGCGCGGCGGAGAGGAGCGGTCCGCCGGGCCCGGCGCCCTCCCCCCTCCCTCCCCTCAGCTCCCTTCGCGCCCTCCTTCCCTAGGGACCCATAGACCCATCCATGTGGCAGGAATGGGGGGGGCGGAGGAAAGGGCTGGAATGTCTCAAGCGCCTCGTAGGTAGAGGGGCTCAGCTCGCCCCCGCTGCCATAATTGGGGGGGCACCTTTGGGGAGAAGTGGGGGGGGGAGTGTCGGGGGCTCCGTACTGGCTGGCTTCGCGTCGGAGCTGGGAACCATCTCGCAGGGTGTGGAATGAAAATAGGAGGGGGGGGGAAACATGCCCCCTGAGCATGTGCCGAGCGCATGCCTCCTCAGAGCGCGCGCAGCAACGCTCGTGCGGGGGGGGGGAAGAGTATATGATTTAAAAGTGTGTTAACTGGAAAGCATTTGCTTTTAGAAAGAATTGGGCCGTGGGAGCCGGGTTTCTTATGTTTTTGTTTTTCTTCTCGGAAACTGAGCAGAAAGGGCTTAAAATACGCTTGCACGCCAGAGAGGAAGATTTGTATAAAGCTAAACAACAGAAAAGTTAAGGACATCTCTCTTTTTTTTTTTGCCAAATCATTTTTATTAAGTTTTCCCAATCACAAAAAAATAACATCAAAAAAATAATATCACAAAAAAATAACATCAATCAATTAATCAATTAATACATATAGTCTAATTAGTTTCCAAATAAAATACCGAATTTTTGTCCCTTTTTCTTTTTTCATTTTTGACTTCCCATGCTTCAGACAATTAGGATTTTGCTCATTTTGTGAAGTCCATTGCCTTCCGTAGTCCTGATCTCATCCATTTCCTTTCCTGTTGTTTTCCGTCCTTAATTTATTTTCCTTCACGCCACTGCATGTTTTCACAAGTGAGATAAAACAGCTGATAACTATCACGACTGTGTGGGAGTTAAGGGCATCTCTCGATAAAACGTTGAAAAACTTAATAAACTGGAAACAGAAATTAAAGCGCCGACCTGCTCACAGAAATAATAATAATAATAACCACTTATGGGATCATAATCTAAATGTCACTTAAGCTTCACAGGCAGGTACCTCAGCTGAGAAGTTCCTCTGTCCGGTTGCTGCCCACCTGCACCTGCTGAAGCAAATTTTAAATACATGGGCATAAGACATAGATGTGGGACATTTTTGAATGCTCAAAAACCAGTTTTGAAAAGGCTGTTATAATTGTACTGTGTTTCCGTTCTTTGGCAGAAGCTTTTTGGCACCAATATTTCTGGGTCAAGTGTAATGAGGTGCGGTGTCTGTACATTACCGGAAGCAGCCTATTGTTAATTCCCTTTTCTAATCCCACAGAGTACCTGCCGCTCTAGAAGCGATGGCGTATGTGTGCTAGGAAGCAAGATTAAATATTGTGAGAATGCTACAGAGAAATGATAGAAATTTTTGCACCATTGAAATAGGAACGACTAATTTTGGGCCCACATAGTATTTTCTAATAGAAAGAACCATATTCTCCTAATTGCAGCTCCAGTCACACAATCTGGCCTCCTTCAGTCACTGTTTTATACAGGGCTATCAAGAAGTACATGTCATGTACAGAGTTCAGGTGTACAGAAGCACTGAAGACTGAAAAGCCTATCCATTTCCACGCAGCAACATCTGTTTTTATTCAATTTTTATTCTTCCCTCTTGGATTTCAGTCTCATCAGATCCAGCATGCTTCCTCTTCCCCTGTCTTTAATGGCAGTATTTCCAGTGTGCTACCCCCCCTCAATGATTATGAGAGCATACAGTTTTGCTGTAATTTTAAAAGCAGCCTTTTTGTACTGAAAGTTTAGTGCAGATTGTTTGAAATGAATGTAGATTTCCCCTCCTCTCTAAATTTTAGCATAGATCTCATCTATACAAGCCTTGTTCTTTTAGCAATTATTAATATTAGATCCTTCAGTAAGTTGTCTGGAAATTAGATAGGTTTAGAAATAAGAGACCAGTGCTAGGCCCCCCTTTTGTATTGTACTCATTCATTCTTTTGGAAGAGTTACTTTTGTTCATGGTTGCTGAACCATGGGAGAGAGAATTTTATCTCTTCCTAAACTTAGGAGACTGGGCTATGCTGTTGCAGTCATTTCCCCTGTATGGGAAGATGGCATATCTTGCGTTACCATCCTGGTGAGTGGTAAAAGTCTGCACGGTTTGAATCTCTTTAATATGTATGAGATTAACTGATGAGAACTTGCCAAAAACTGAATATGGTTTTCTTTAAAAGAGGTGGAATTTTAGTTGAAAGATGCCACAGAACCAAGACTAACAAATTCATTATAAAATGCCCTTGGGAGCCCTACAAAAAAAAAGTTTCCTGTTTCAAACAAGAGACCCTTGTTTCCCATTCCTGTGCCTCTTAGTTGTCCATTGCATCTTATTTTGCCCTTAGACATTGGTAGTTTAAATGTAATTATCTAACCTTGTCAGCTGCCTGTGGTCTGAAGTGTAAAAAATAAGCAAGGCGGTGCTGTAATGAGTTTACAATCTGATTTTTGCCATTAGTGGCGATGGGGAGGGAAGAGACTCTGAGGGAACGGTGAGTACAATGTACGTGGTTTAGTTTACTATGAGTCAGTAGAGGTTGAAGACTTTGAAATAGAAAACACTACAAAGGTGGCACAATCATATTCCTGCACAGCAGCTGACTGCCAGCTCTTGTCTGCAATGTCTGGTAAAAGATGTTTCGTAGGAAAGCCGTGTAGCCTGTTCTTAGATCGACAAACTGCAATGTTTCTTCTCAAGGTTCATTTTGGAATGACTAATGTCACCACCTCCCTTAGGTCTTTGGACACGTTGCATATAATTCCTGAAACTGCTGTGTTTGCTCATAGATGCACAAACGTTTTTTCATCTGACTGGCTTAGTTTTCAAATTAAGTGTTAATAAAAAGTAGGAGTACCCTTCAGTCTGTATAATAACAAGTGGAAGTGTATCTTTGCTCAGTAATAACACTGAGCTGAAAATACCTGTTCAGCTTTGTTCATTTGGGCTTTCAAGCTTATGGGTGAGCTCTGGGACAGCACAGCTGCCTAGATCTTTATTCTTATTCTTATTTCAATGCAGCAGCCCTTCAGAGCTTTCTCTCCAGCTTCCTGTGAACAGTGCTTTGTGTCCAGAACTTGGTTGAAAAATAGAGACATTCCTGATATTCACACAATTTGCTCCAATGTTGAGCAAAACATATCCTGCCTAATGTGCAAGTTTCAATCTGAAAACTTAGGGGGAAAACAGTTCTACTGTTCTCTAGGTTAAGTTGTCTTGCTTTTTGTGTGGAAGAGCTCCATTAAACTATGAACAGCTTTGTGGGTTGATGGTGGGTTTTCTTAGTACCCCAAAAGTAAAATGCTTGATCAGTGGTTTAAAAGTTCTTTCTCTACAGCTTTCCTCCCAGAGGAGGAGCCTTTGGAGCCAAATAATGTCTCTCTTGTGTCCTCAAGTCTTTCCTGTTTGCTTTAGTGGCTAAAAGACATTCCCTTGTGTGTTGTTTGGGAAAGCCTTAATGTCCGGGGGATCTTTGACAGTGGGCAGGGTAGTATTTCCATAATTCAGAAACATCCCACACCTTCTTGGTTGGGCAGAATGTCCTGGGAATCTAGGCAGATAAGATTATCATAGCTTGGATTGTTCAACAAAGTAAAATAGTAATCTTTCACCAGTCTTCCCTAAGTAAATTTGATATCTCATTTTCCCGCATTTAGAATACTACCCTACATACTTTTTTATTTGCTCCATCCCAACATGACGGGGAGATTAATTTTCCTCACACTCTCACATCACTGTTTAGGAGTTTCTGAATTTTTAAAATCAACAGGAGAATTCATGTGTCATTCAGTTCTCCATATTGCATAACAAGTAGTGTTCTGGCAAGTTGTTACCTGAAAATCTGAAGAAATCGACCTTTTTAGTAGATGCTGGATTTGAGAACTGGCTGTTTCTGCAGTGAAAGTACTAGAAATCAGCAGCATATGTTCTGCATGTATAGGAGATCATGCCTAAGGATGTGAAATTCAACTGTCTTTAATAACTCACAGGTGTACCAGAAGCTGCAATGGCAACGTTTTGTCCACTGAAGCGAAGATGGTACTTGTACACTGCCTCCCGACTTGCTTTGTGAGAGACTTCCTGTAGCCTTTGGAAGAACGCACCAGGAGAGAAGGACTGCTTGTCATCATGAAGTTGAAACAACGGGTAGTGCTTCTGGCAATCCTCCTTGTCATCTTTATTTTTGCCAAGGTTTTCCTCATAGACAACCTGGACAATTCAGCAGCTAACCGTGAGGACCAGCGTGCCTTTCATCGTATGATGGCGAGCCTGCGGGTGGAGCTGGACCCACGACTTGACCACACTCTGCAGTCTCCCTGGGAGATTGCAGCCCAGTGGGTGGTGCCACGGGAAGTGTACCCAGAGGAGACGCCAGAACTGGGGGCAGTGATGCATGCTATGGCTACAAAAAAGATAATCAAAGCAGATGTAGGCTATAAGGGAACCCAGCTGAAGGCGTTGCTCATACTGGAAGGTGGGCAGAAAGTGGTCTTCAAACCCAAGAGGTAAAAAGGTCATACAGTGACTGGATGAAATATATTGAGTGTTCCCCTTGCCCAACTCCATGACTTGCTTTGGGGTTTCCCAAATTGGGAGTACTGGTTATCATTCTCCAATGGATGGGTAAGGACAGATCAGGGAAATGGATAGCTGATTATCGAACTCTTCACCACTGTGCATGTGTATGGGAAAAGTGGGATTTGAGATGACCATGCTAGCGTCACCTTCCCTTTTCCAGCCTCTGATTGGCTATGCCCGATATTGTTCCAGTGTTACGGAGCTAAGTAATAATAATAATAATAATAATAATAATAATAATAATTTACTATTTATACCCCGCCCATCTGGCCGGGTTTCCCCAGCCACTCTAGGCGGCTTCCAGCAAACATTAAAATACATACACATGTCACAGATTAAAAACTTCCCTGAACAGGGCTGTCTTCAGGCATTTTCTAAATGTCAGATAGTTGTTAGTACCTTTGACTTCTGATGGGAGGGCGTTCTACAGGGCGGGCGCCACTACCGAGAAGGCCCTCTGCCTGGTTCCCTGCAAGGAAGTTCTTATCCTATTGCCTGTGAGAACCAGCTCTTGTCTTCCTGGCCTAGAATGTGGACCACACAGCAAGTCCACTGTCAATCAGTAACAGCTCTAGTTAAAAGCTTCCTTGCATGTGTGGCCATGTGATCAGCTGCAAGGAAACATGTCTCAAGGAATGTGCCAACTTGATTCAGAAACTCAGTCTGCTTGGATTTTGCTTCTGTAGCTTAAAGGGGAAATCTAGTATGACCCAGATTGTCTGTCTGCTTACAATTTTTAGATATGCCAGAGACTATGTGGTAGAAGGAGAACCGTATGCTGGGTATGACAGACACAACGCAGAGGTGGCAGCCTTTCACTTGGACAGGTATATAAATGTTGAATTAGAATTCACTCTTCTTGGAAATGGATAATAAACCTATAAGCACCTTCTTTGAGCTCTGAATAGAAATTTTGTTTTTAATTGAAAAATTGTGAGGAAATAATGGTTTCCTATTCTGTACCTAATTCAGTTATATTGTCATATGAGTGCAACAGGCCATCATGGTTTTTTTATGTAATTACATTTCTAATGTGAGGTTCAAGCTGTTTCTCTGAGTAGGGCCAAATTGCTGCAAATGAGGCAGGCCTGTGGAAAGTAAACATTGCTTCCAGGTGACTCAGGCATGGAAACTAAAGGTTGAGATTACTAATGTACAGTAGGTATATTCAAGCAAGCAGGTGGTTTTTTTGTGTGTTTTCCTTTAAAGTAGACTGGTAACTTTTGTAGACTTGTTTGTAAAGCTGCACTGAAGCAATAAAATTCCAGAGCGTGTTCTGAGGGCACATGATACAGCAATTTCTCTGAAGTGAAGCATAGCTGATCAGTGTCTCAATGGAATACCACTTGGGAACCTTAAATACGCCAGCTTGACTTCTATTATGGATGAACGGTGGGATACAAATGTACTAAACAAACCTTCGAGGAGGAAAAGTATTTTTTTCTGAAGAAAGATCCCTCCCCCGGCTCACATTTTTTATCCAGTCCTTCTAAAAATGTCAAATGAATCCAAGCATTATGTACTTGAGGACTTTATTTAAAGCAGTATTTGGGGGGCAGAACACTGTGTACAGCCACTTAAGGCCTGGTCTCAACAGCTAAACAATTTGTTTTGAGGCTCAAACCATTTTTACAGCCTAAGAGCAAATCCACTATTGTTCTGCTCTAACCCTGCTTTTCGTAATGAGCACCACCCACCTGTGAAGTGTGGATGGTGACCCAGTGGCGGAGGAACCCTCCTCCACATGCAGCTGCTGGGTGACCTTGGGCTAGTCACACTTCTTTGAAGTCTCTCAGCCCCACTCACCTCACAGAGTGTTTGTTGTGGGGGAGGAAGGGAAAGGAGAATGTTAGCCGCTTTGAGGCTCCTTCAGGTAGTGATAAAGCGGGATATCAAATCCAAACTCTTCTTCTCTGGCACCTGGGGTAGGATGCCGAGGAGCGGGGTGAACCGCCCGGTGATGCACGCGCGATGTCCATACAGACTGCGCATGTGCGGCATCCTGTACGGATGTGCGCATGCTCAGCGACCGTACGGTTGCAGTGCGAGAGGCATCCTGTACGGACACGCTGTGTGCGTCACCGGGCAGTTCGCCCTGCCCCTCGGCCCACCCCGGGTGTCGCTCTACAGCTGGGGGGAGGCAGGGGCCATCTTGTCACACACACACCCAGAGTGGCACCTGGGGCGACCCGTCCCCCCTTTGTACGCCCCTGTGGTGACCCTGCGTATGCAATTCTGGAAGTTTAAATGCAGCTGAGACATTATCTTCAAATTGTCAGCCTCTTTTGTAAAGTTTTTAATTTGTGGAATTTTCTTCCTTAGAAAGGGAGGCGACTGGATTGTTCCATATTGTCTCACTTCCTTCTTACTTTTCTTCCCCAAACAGAATCTTAGGTTTCCGACGAGCTCCTCTAGTGGTTGGTAGGTTTGTGAATCTCCGCACAGAGATCAAACCTGTTGCCACAGAACAGCTGCTAAGTACCTTCTTGACATTAGGTAGGTGGCAAAGTATATTTCATGAAGACCTCTAAAATAAAATTGAAAAAAAACCCAGCAAGGGGCTTGTGGAAGTTAATTGCTGTTGGGAAAGCAGGCCTAATGTTCTGCAAGCCCCTTAGGCTCAGTCAGATACAGTATTCCTGATTTCTTGTGCTTAGGAGATTGTGAGTGTGCAGCAGGTTTGTGGGTTTCCTTCCCCTCATATATACAAATTCTTCCCCTTCCAGTGTGCATTGATATTAATACTATGATAATGTATTATTACCTCTGGTTGTAAATTCTGGTTTGACACCAACACTATGATTACTAAAAAGAGTAATATTTTTACTCTGCTAAAAAGAGAAGGGAGCAAGGAACATGGCAGCTTACAGCACACTCCTGGTCTCCTAACCACAGGGGATTGGAAACAGCTTTTTCTGGACTTCATTCACAGATGGTTCAGTGTGAAGGATTCTTATCTGAGATAATATTCTGTTGAGAAGCAGTCTTTGCCATTTCACTTCTTTCTCTATTAATTGAGTTAGTAGTGTTCAATGGTAATGTCAATAGATAATTTAGAAGCAGCAATGCATTCTTTAAAAAACCCTCATTTTAAAAGCAATGAAACTGTAATGAAACAGGAGGGGTGTCGCACAATTTGAGATCCCTGGCTTTGTTTATGGAAATATGTCAGAAAAATACATTAATTTACATACTTCAAAGAAAGTATCTGCTTCTTCATTCAGCTGGGCTTTTAGCTAATCATGAGTGGAAAGATGGCTTGCTGTTTGCCTGAAGCCTTTTTTCAGCACATTGGGGTGAGGGAGGAGAAGCTGAGTTTTCTCTTGAGCAAATGAAATGGATTAATTTTAAAACTTAAAAGATTTTAAGGTCTCTCTCCTAGAGAGCTCCTATAAACATTTTAATACTATTATATCAACTTGACATGAGATGGGTTTTTGCTTCTGCTTTCTTCCAAGGAAATAATACTTGCTTCTATGGAAAGTGCTACTATTGCCGGGAAACAGAGCCCGCCTGTGCTGAAGGGGACACCATGGAGGGGTCAGTCACGCTATGGCTGCCAGATGCTTGGCCCCTTCAGAAGCACCGACACCCATGGGGCAGAACGTACAGGGAAGGCAAGCTGGCGAGGTATAGAGCAAATTATTGTTTTTTTTCTTTGCCATGTCTGTTGGTCAGTCCAGGGAATAGGCAGTATTTGTGGATGGAAAGGAAGGGTATCAGCCAGTTTTCCTGAAACTCTTGTTACAGCTGATGCCCTCAAGAATGGTATATTTTGTACAGTATATGGATTATATTGTTATAGCCCATAAAGTTATCTGGTGGAGAAAGGATTCTGAGAATGTTGTGCAGTGGACGAAAGGGTGCTGGAAGTACAGATGTGAAGGATTTTAAGAGATGATGGGAAGTGACAATCCATTTTGTTCTCTTTGTTTTCTTTCCCAAAGAATAGGTAGAGTTTAAGTTCTTATAACTTAAATTAACTGGGTAGCAGTAGTCTGTGTATATGTGCATAATGTACAATCTAACGTTTTGAGACCTGTTCCGTTTGCAACAGTTAGGCTCATTTCTGCAAGTGAAGTAAACTGTGTTTACAAGAGCCCATGTTGCTCCCTACTAGGCAAAGACAAATCAGCCTTGCCACGTTTGTACATTTTCATACATAATTCTGCTCCATCCCATTTCAGCATTAATCTGTGGTAATTCTTAATTTGCATTTGAATATGTGTTTCTTAATGTATTTTCTCTCAAAATAATGCATTTCTAAACCTATTTTACCAAAATACAGTTTGAAATATGTTGGGAAATTCAGGAAGTGTGAAAGATGGTGGTTATCCAACTTCCACTTTAGCCTGAAATATGTAAATCAGGTTAGTGTGCATCAGAATTTGCAAAGCTTGAATTTGTCAAGCATCCCTATTACACATCCCTTTCTCAAACTCCTCTTTTGACTATGATTGGTTTTGTTCATCTTTCGTGATTACATCAGTAATTTGGATTCCTGAGACTCTTGTTTCCATTAAAATTAAATAAATCCACTTCTACCTGCCCCTCGTGCTTGGGTTGAAAACCATATTGACAGCATCTGCTGTTCACTGTAACGTTACAGATTTTAAGTTCTCCTTTGTGATCCCCAGTAATGTTCTCTCACTTCCCTTCCTGTTTCTTCTCAAATATTACTGCACCTTGCAGAAACAACCAAATACTGTATTGGTATGCACTAAGCCTTGGGCAAAATAAGGCAATTTGTCCTCTTTTTGTGGATTTGCCTTAAATTATTAAATGAGAATTGTCAAAGGGGAAGGTGGATGGAATTAAGAGCCTAGGCCAGGGGTCTGCAACCCACGGCTCCGGAGCCGCATGTGGCTCTTTTACACCTTTGCCGCGGCTCCGGGGTGGCGTGTCTTCTCCCGCTCCCCTTTCCCTCCCGTCGTGTCGGTGTGTGTAGTCGGGGGGCGGCGGGAGAGCGAGCTGCAGAGAGAAAGAGAAGTTGGCGAGCTGCGACGGGCGCGTTGACGGCAAACCAGAGCCGAGCGCGGAGCCCGAGAGCGAGAGCAGCGCCTCCTCCTCCTCCTCCTCCTCCTCCCGCTTCCCGGCTGGGCAATTGACAGAGCTCATTATCATGCTGCGCTCACTCGCTGCCTGTCTAGGGCCGGAGGGAGGGAGAGCGAAACGCGCGCGCACACAAAAGCTGGTGTGTGTGTGTGTGTGTGTGTGGAGAGGAGGCAGCGAGCCCCAGACAAAGCCCGTGCAGCACGCACACAAAAGCTGGTGTGTGTGTGTGTGGAGAGGAGGCAGCGAGCCCCAGACAAAGCCCGTGCAGCGCGCACACAAAAGCTGGTGTGTGTGTGTGTGTGTGTGTGTGTGTGTGGAGAGGAGGCATCGAGCCCCAGACAAAGCCCGTGCAGCTGTATTTGAGCTGGGCCAGCGCTGGCAGACGTGCTGCCATCTCGCAGGAGGCTCCTGATGGACGCTTGCCTAAATCGCAGCGGGGCGGCAGGGGGCGAGGCACCGTACGTCATGCGCAATGACGTCACATGGCCCCGCCCCCTCGCCTAGGGCGCGAAAAGCGGCTCCCAGGTGTTTTTTTCCTTCGGAAATGGGTCCAAGTGGCTCTTTTCGTCTTAAAGGTTGCCGACCCCTGGCCTAGGCTAAAAGAGGAGATATAGTAAGAACCTGTGAGGAAAAGGCAAGCTGGTAATTAAAGGCAATTTTCTCACACACCATAATGGGAGAATATTGGCTTGAAAGCTAACTGGACATTCACCAAGTAGGCACTGCGCCAGTTTGACTAGCTCGGCAGTTATATCGGTCTGGACCCTATTTTTTTTTTGGAAGTCTCTCTTTAATGCCTCTGACAAGGCATGGCTATATTTTAAATGAATCATAAAGCTTTCTCCATGTCTGCTTGCAGGTGGGAATATGATGAGAGCTACTGTGATGCTGTAAAGAAGACCTCACCCTACGACTCAGGCCCACGGCTCCTTGATATCATAGACACAGCCATCTTCGATTATTTGATTGGGAATGCTGATCGACACCATTATGAAAGCTTTCAGGATGATGAAGGGGCCAGCATGCTAATTCTACTTGACAATGCCAAAAGGTGGGAAATGTGTCAACATCTGTGAAATTTCTCCAAGCTAAATGACAGCCATAAGGTTAGGAAAGATTTGCATAGATTACCATTGTACTATGGGCTCTCCCAAATGCAGCTTTGTCCAGCCTAGTTCCCTCCAGAGGTTTGGTGCTACATCTCTCACTTTCCCTGACCATTAGCTATGCTGGCTGAGGCTGTTGGGAGTCCAAAATGTCTGGAGGGCAACAGGTTGGGGAAGGCTGCCCTCATGCTTTTAAGGTAGGGAACCAAAAGTGAAATTTTGTAAGCCTGCTATTGCTAATGCATCTGATTCCCTTTAGTTTGTGGGTTAATTGAAATGTCAGGGACTGCGGAAGTCCTTAACTCTGTGGTGTGGAGTAGGGTAGAATTTTCCAGCAACTTCACTGGATTTGTATCCTTTTGTTTTTCAGCTTTGGGAACCCTGTCTTGGATGAGAGAAGCATTTTAGCACCTCTTTATCAATGCTGCATGTAAGTAAAGGGCAAATGAGTTACTGATCTTTTATACTGTATACACCTTGCAATCCCCACCCCAAACATCCTGAGAGTGTGCAAGTCTGACAATCCAGTGCTGCCTCAGTGCATTAAGAGAATGGTTAGGATAATGAATAAAAATGCACATGCTTTGCAGGCTCTTAATACAGCGTCTTGATGATCTGCAACTTTTGTCTGAGACTGAGATGCTGGCTGCACATTAAACTTGTCACATCAAAAGAAGCTATTCCTCTGAACCCCTAGGATCAACTAGCTGCTAACGGAGAGATAAGACAGGATGGAGCAGCTCTATGATCCCCCTCCAGCTTTCTCTTCCTGTCACTGAGGGAGTCTTCAGAATTGTTTGCAGTCAGAGCCTGGCTTACGTGTAGCTGCTTTTCATGTGACAAGAGTCACATGTTGTCAAGCTCTGTGATTCCATCTGAGCCATCTGCATGACATGTAACTTAAGCTTTTGATGAGAGAAGTGAAGAAGTAACTGCAGGGAGGAAAGAAAGGCAAGAAGTGCAGTAATTAGTAGGCTGAGTGGGCTCAAAGCTTAGGAACATTAAACAGACGTGTCTGAGGGGTTTTGGCCGTGGCGGAAATCAATTTCTGAGAAGTGCTTTAGTATGCAGTATCATTATTTTATTTGTATTCTGCCTTTTGAGAGTTAAAACTATAGGCGGCTTGCAACATAAAAAGATTTACATAATTAGAAGCCAAAGTAGCAATAAGCAATAAATAAAACACACCCAAAAAGTACACAACCAAATTGAACAATTTTCACATAAATATTAAGATGTAAAAATAAAGATACAGAAAAATTGTATTCACAATAGCAACAAAACCCTCTAAACAATACCCTAACCCAAGAGTGCACACGATTTATTTTTATTTTTTTAATATATTTTTTGCATAGCCTCCAGTATGAGCTGCAGCAGCCCGCAGTCTTTTGTACTTACAACTTTAACTTACCACCTCCTTCATGCCCTACACCATTCCTCACTAACTGTCCACATGCAGTTATAAAATTCAGAACAAAGCTTTCAAATTGAACAACTTTATACAAAATAAATATTTATGTAGATTATTTGCACAACTCATTTTCTGCGTAGGTCTTCTGTATTTATTGCATTGGTATTTTGCCTTTTCTCCAAGGAGGATTTTATCTTCTTGTTCCTATGAGGTTAGGCGGAAAAATCGTGACTGGCCCAAGATCATCCAGTAAGCTTCATGGCTGAACCCATATTTTCCCATTCCTACTGCCCCCCCAGTACACACTACTTTGTTCAGAGTGTTTTGTGCAAAATATGAGCAGCTTTGCTTATAGTTCTGCGTTATCATCTTGTGATATGCGCGTTTGGACAGGCCCAAGTAGACTGTGTCCCTTATCCTGAAGTCTGCAATCAAAACTTAGGTTTGCCATACATTCTCCCATTTCTTTTGCAGTATTCGAGTCTCCACATGGAACAGACTGAACTACCTGAAGAATGGGGTGCTGAAGTCTGCCTTAAAAACTGCCATGTCGCATGATCCTATCTCACCAGTTCTGTCTGCCCCTCATATGGATGCCCTGGACCAGCGACTCTTGAATATCCTGGCTACAGTAAAGCAATGTACAGACCAGTTTGGACCAGACATTGTACTGGTAGAAGATAGGATGACACTTTCCCATTTGTAGCTTCAACAGGTGTTGGAGCAGATTTTTTCTCTCTCTATTTTTAAGAAAACAATAAGAAAACAGCACAATTGGTCTTGCATGGGCAGGATGGGCTGGGACTGAAATGCCAGACTTCCTGAACTGAAGGAGAAAGCAGCGGCATGATGGTTTTGCTGAAGACAAGGGACATGCCTTCAGGTAGCCCCATATCATGTTTTGGATGTCCATTGCTGGCAGTGGATGTTATACTGAGAGCACTCCTATATTTCTTAAATAAGAAATTGGAAGTAGGCATTAAGACAGACTGATTCCAGAGAAAGAGCCACAGTCCCCTCACCTAACCCAAATACGATTTTAAGATTATAGCCCAATTCATAGTTGTAAAGAATAGGCTGCCTATGCTTCCTTGCAGGCTACCTAAAAAGAGAGCATGAAGACAAGATCAGTTGTTGAAGAGATCTCCTGACCCTCATGCATCTCACACATTTTTGGCTGGAATTTTCTCAAGAGCTCCATGAAGGATTGTGTTATTGTTAGCAGCATTAAGCAAAATCCTTTAATTCTAAAATGCAAAGATGAGAGACTATTTTAGATTGCTAATTTAAATCTATACTCCATCCACAAGGCTGAAAGGATTCAGGACTGCATGATGCTGCAAAGACTCAACCAGCCATGAATATCAAAGATTATTGTGCAAACCATTGTTTTGTTACCACACAAGGATTCTTGCCAGTGTTCTACTGATCCAGAATAAGCATTGTGGTTTTTTAAAGGAGCAGATATAATTGAACCAAATAATTATTCTAAAAAGTAGGAATGATTGAGATTCATTATGTTCTCTCTGTATTGACACCCCTTCATGAGACGAGACCAATGGGGTTTGTTGCTAAAGTTTGCAGTTGATTTAAAAGATGGGTACCACCAGAGTTAGAGAAATGGAATATTTTCTGACTGGTGTGTCACTGCTTCTGTAAGTAGTTGCAGGTTCTGTGCCAGACGGTATACTTAACAGTATCCTGTCATTTTTCAGAGCTGAGCTGAACTTAAAAGCATTTCCAGTAGACCTTTTCCAAGTGGCAGAAAGCTGCTTCTTCTGAACTATCTACTGGCTTTTTGACCATTAGCCTGGAATTGTACAGTGCTTCAGGAAATTTTAGGTGACTTTTTGAATGATAAGCCCGATTTTTCTGGAAATGATACCCATCCACCATATTGGAGAGTAATTTGTAGAAATTTATCCCATATGTCAGCTTTGACATGTAGCATCCTTATGCATTATTCAGCAGACTTTTATCAGAGACTTTATCAGATTAAAGTTCTTGGATTGGATGCCTTGGAAGCCACGTGAAACTAATTTAAAGGCAAGGTCTGACTTTTTCAGTTAGCCTTACGTAGTTTTTTTGCAAAAGCTACAACTTACTGCTTCCAGAGTAACAAATGGCAGGGGGATGCATTTTTTTCCTTCTAAAGCATTTAAAATCATTTGTTCTTAGTCCATGTCAGTAACTGTCTGAAGGCAGTTGCCTAAACTGCAACCTGGCCTAAAAAGCAGTGGCAGTCCCTATCTGTTGCAAGCTATCTACTTCAACAAAGAGAACATTGACAAATACAATGGTTTCTGTCAAGCTGGCTCAGCTAATCATCTTGAGTTTCTACAGGTGATGTCGATTTCTACCATGAGGGTCACTGGCTACAAAAATCTTTTTGAAACATGGAATGAAGGTGGTGTGATCAGGTCAGGTACTAAGGTTAAATTCCCTGGACACTTCCAACATCAGCTGTTGTAATTATGTTGTGTCCAGAAAAAAATGGAGTAGTACAATTAGTGAAGGTAACCTCTTGCAGCTTGGATTTCTCTGTATTTATCTTTACACAAGCAGCAGTAGCATACCAGTATGAAATTAAACAACTTTTCAAGCTGATGAAGACTCATTCCTGTGCAACCAGTAACAGAGACAGAATTAGCTCTGAAGCACCAAAATATTTGAAGGAAGTACTACAGTCATCTTATCTTTGCCTGATTTGGAAAGTGGTGTAGAAGAAACCACACATTTGTATTTTGGAATCTGATGAACTGGAAATGTCACAAGTAAAAAAAAGGAACTAATTTATTAAGAAGTTTACTTATTTATGTAGCAGCTGGAGCAGAGTGCACACACCTCTTGGACCTGCCAGAAGGTTGCCTTTGGGAGTGGCTGCAAATGGAAACTATTGGAAGAAAAGAACTCAATATAATCTTGATTCTGTTATGTGTTTTCCCAGGTTCAAACTGCATAAATAAGTATTATGTGAATAAATTTTTTAATAAAACACTGGGTTGGGGTTTTTTGCTTCTCACACCATGCTAGTTTCAATGGCAACTTAACTTGCTCTTTTTAGGTAGGAGTTGCCAACATAGGATAGTGTGCAGTCTTAATGTGCTCCTACTGATGTTGCCTTTTAGTGGTGCAGGAGGTATGGCAATGTGACTCCTTCACACACTAGTATTGATCCAATTTCTGCCAGGAGTGGCAGAGACACTCTGTAGCTTGAAACAAAATAAAAAAATTCCTTCCAGTATCACCTTAGAGACCAACTAGGTTTGTTCTTGGTATGAGCTTTCGTGTGGTCTCTAAGGTGCTGCTGGAAGGAATTTTTTTTATTTTGTTTCGACTACGGCAGACCAACACGGCTACCTACCTGGAACTGGAACTCTGTAGCTTGAATTAGAAACTGCAGTTTCTGTGGTCAGGATCTACCTTAAAGAGCTAAGAATGCTAAGAGCCGCCTTTGGATGTAGAAAAGACAGTGTGCAACATCAGCCCCTACAGGCCTAGTGTAAGAACTAGAAGTTTTTACTTCTGCCTTTGTATCACCAGAGCATTACTTAGGCTTCCTGTACTTTAGGCTTCAATTACCATCTAAACTACTGCCTCCAGAGACTCCGAGCTGGTGATGGAGTTCCAGTGTTATCAAGTAACACAAGAAGGACACATTCTTCAGTCGCTTTCATGCTACCTTGTACTTTTGGATGGATTCATCAGTTCACGAATTATGTTCTGAGAACTGTCCAACAGTGGCCTGGCTAGAAACTAAATGAAATATGACAACCAGAAAAAGGGGTATATCTCTTGGCCGTGACTCCCTGTGACCATGCAAATGACAGAATATAATTTTGCAGTCTTGCAAAGTCTGCCTTGTGATGCATTCCCCCTGAAGACTTTGGCCTGAACTAGTTCTCCATCTTTAGTTGATGATGAGGGTAGAAAGAGTTGTGCTTATGTTGCATTTTCTGAAAATGAGTAGAATCAAATGACTGCTAATGGGGAGACATGGTAGATATAGGAAGCTGTCTCAAAAAGTAATTATTGACTTGTCAATAGGCCATATCCTGCTGCAGAGCCCAATGCCTGATAGTTTTAAAAAAGTTAAGTGTCAGTATAGACTTCTTCCTTGTTGGCTTTAACTGAGGTTAGTTAAATGCTTATTTTTTCTGAGTCTTTAGGGTACTTTAGGCTTTAGTCCTATATGCATTTACTTGAGAGTAAGTCCAATTAAACTCAGTGGGACTTACTTTTGAGTAGACATGTATGGGATTGCACTGCCAATGCAATTTTGTGTTTATGTGGGCTGACAGGATAATATGGAGGGTCGTCATTGCCTGGAGAGAGTTCATATGCTTCAAATCTTATTAGCTTAGCTTATGGCTTAGCAGGTGTATGGTTCCAGGGGCTTGTATCCATATTTTGCTGAGATGGCCTCCTGCACTATGTGCACAATATTAACAAATAAAAACTCATATTTGTTGTAAGTTGTTTTACTGTCTCTTGGCAAGTGCACAATAGCCATGTGTGGATCTGCCACCACACTTTTATCAACTCTCCCATGCACACAGATCGCCCCTATTTCCATGTATTACTCTCTCCCCTATTGTGCAGCCCCCTTCACACACACACTCCAAGCTGATCTGTTATCGTATCTTTAAGATAGGTAGAATCCGAAGAGCAAGTATGTTAGCGAAAATTAAATTCAGTTGATGGATGTTGTACATATATGGGTGTTTGCTTGTTAATAAAATACCTGTTCTAAATTATTGCATTGAATCTGGGGCTTCATGTTGAAGATAACGCATGATACCAGGAGTTAAATACATGATTGTAGGAAGATACTACGGAATATTTGAGGACTTTGCATCCTTCATCTCTCTCACATAAGGCAGCTGAGGAATGGAAGAGAGAGAAGTTTAAAAACCGCCTCCCCACCTCTTTCAGTGCCTCTCCTTTCTCGCTGTACTCCAACAATGGCAGAGATTTAAGTAGAGCAGGGATGGTGTGACACTGAGTATTTTTGAATTATAAAAACTCAGTTTTAACAAGAAGAAATAACAGAATGAGTACAACACAAAAAGCTGACACTGAAGTCTTTCCGAATGCCATTCTCACTGTCCTGAAATATTGTTTTAAACATCCCCTCCCCTCTGTGTTCCCTTGCTCGCATATGCCTCTGCCATCGTTTGAAAACACCATTTTCCTCTCAGTATCTCTGAATCCCTGCTTTATTCAGACCTCTGCCACTCAAAACAACCACTTTTTCCTTTTCAGTTTTCCTTCCTGTGCAACTTTCCCCTCTTCCATTCCTCAGCTCCCTCGTGAGAAAGATAAAGGATGTGGAGCCCACAAATATTTCATAGTCCTTTTCTAAAACCTCTGCCATTGTTTAAAGCTGCCACTTCCCTCAGTTTCCCCCATCCCTGCTTTATTGAAACTTCTGCCATTGTTTTAATAGCACTTCCCCACCACCTCTCATTTGTTGGAAATATATCTCTTTCAGCCTTTCACTAGTTTCCAGAAGATCTAGTTTGTATTGTTATTACAAGATGCAGCAGTGCATTTTCCTCTCCAAATACCTCATGGCTATTTTCAATACCTGGAATTTAGTTGGCATAACAGGTCTCTGCCTCCTACAGTTTCATAACATAAGGCCACAGTGGTACCATTTGCCTTGAATTGAAGCCTTGAACAAGTCCCAACCCATTCCCAAGGTAACTTTACAGTATATTTGTGAAATACCCTGTTGTTTCCATCAAAATGT
Source organism: Darevskia mixta (assembly GCA_034641385.1). NCBI lineage: Eukaryota > Metazoa > Chordata > Lepidosauria > Squamata > Lacertidae > Darevskia > Darevskia mixta. Next base: position 363,161 of record JAWWNH010000139.1, on the reverse strand, counting down.
TATCAGTCAACCCTATTCAGCACCAGATCAATTAAGCTTTCAGTCAGCCCTTTTATATCCTACTCTGAAGTAGCGAAATTGGCATATCGCCCATGATTCCATTGTGGAAGGGCCATAAATCAGTGGTATTATTATTTTATTAAATTAGATTTGTCATTCACTATCTTGCCCAAAACAACTTACAACCAAGCAAACAGACAATAAACCCCACATAGAGCATCTGTTTTGCATGCAGAATATCCCAGGTTCAATTCCCAGCATCCCTGGATAGGGCTAGGAGATCCTGGCCTGAAACCCCAAAGAGTCGCTGCCACTTAGGGATGGGGGACTTTTTTTCATCCTGGGGGCCATATTTTCTAGTAGACAACTTTCCAGGAGTTACATTCTCTTTCTACAGCAGGCTATATCCCTGTCACACAAAAGTCAAGAGTTTTTTACACACTCCTCTCTTCAGCAAGGACACCTTCCATCTGGCCAAAAAATTAAAAAGTGTGAGCCAGTGATGGTGTGGTTTGGGGAGGGGTCACCTGGGAAGAGATCAGCAGGCCAGACAGAGACTTTGAAGGACCACAGGTTAGTCCATTTAGGCTCTCCACTGGTGCCTGCATGCTGTAGTGAGCTGAGGTCTGAGAGACTGAATTCCAACAAGATTTCATAGAATCATAGAATCATAGAGTTGGAAGAGACCACAAGGGCCATCCAGTCCAACCCCCTGCCAAGCAGGAAACACCATCAAAGCATTCCTGACAGGTGGCTGTCAAGCCTCTGCTTAAAGACCTCCAAAGAAGGAGACTCCACCACACTCCTTGGCAGCAAATTCCACTGTCGAAGAGCTCTTACTGTCAGGAAATTCTTCCTAATGTTTAGGTGGAATCTTCTTTCTTGTAGTTTGAATCGATTGCTCCGTGTCCGCTTCTCTGGAGCAGCAGAAAACAACCTTTCTCCCTCCTCTATATGACATCCTTTTATATATTTGAACATGGCTATCATATCACCCCTTAACCTTCTCCAGGCTAAACATACCCAGCTCCCTAAGCCGTTCCTCATAAGGCATCGTTTCCAGGCCTTTGACCATTTTGGTTGCCCTCCTCTGGACACGTTCCAGCTTGTCAATATCCTTCTTGAACTGTGGTGCCCAGAACTGGACACAGTATTCCAGGTGAGGTCTGACCAGAGCGGAATACAGTGGTACTATTACTTCCCTTGATCTAGATGCTATACTCCTATTGATGCAGCCCAGAATTGCATTGGCTTTTTTAGCTGCTGCATCACACTGTTGACTCATGTCAAGTTTGTGGTCTACCAAGACTCCTAGATCCCAAGTCTTTGTGGGTGGGTAGATGATTGAGTTAGGACGTTAGGTAGAAATCCTGTTCTCAATTAAGGTTCTCCACTTGAAAAAGCACGTTCATAGTCTGTGAAAACTCATAGCTCCATCACTGTCATTGAAGGTATAAGTTGCCTCTGTGTCTAACAACACCCTTTGACGAGCTTCAACCATTCCTGGACAGGGATATAATCAACCTGCCAAGTAGCAGCAGAACCACCCAAACACACTGCCTCGTAAGAGCCAAACCAGGTGGATATTGTGGCCAATGTGATCAAAAGCAGCTGAAAGGACTGCATGAATGAGCAACATTGCCCTTCCCCTAGCCTAGAATAAGTCATATTTTGAGGTGACCAATGTATTTTCTAAACCAAAACCACTCTTGAAATCAGATAGAAATGGGGCCAGAAAATCAGTGTCATCCAAGAGTTCCTGCAGTTGCTTAACCACCAATTGTTGAGCACTATATTCCCCAAGAAGGAGCTACGTATGACCAGCTGACATAGTCCTTGGGGTCAAGGAATGAATATTAATAAGAGAAACCAAGACAAAATCCAGCAAAAGTTAGTTGCAAGAAGACTTGAGACAGCTTGTGGCAAAACTTTTCCTGGACTGTCTGCTGGTAAGAGAAACATATAAACTAATGCTCAGCCATATGAAGGAATAAACCCTCCCTGCAGATAGAAAACTAGATGCAAGGGGGAAGGACTCTGGACAACTTTGCCTCCACTATGTCCATTTTATGTAAGATTTCCCTGCCCCTAATGCGGCAGTATGTGGTACAGTCCAGAAAGACTTTTCAATTTGAGGAGCCCTTGGGAGACTCAGTGGACTAGTTCTGGTTTATGTTTTGCTGGATTGTGCCCAAAATCTTCAGTTCCCAGAAGCACTGGTTTGGATGCATAAACCAAAAGGCTAACACATCATATCAGTCATTAGTTAAACATGGTCATACCTGAAGTGAGCCAGGCAAAATGATTATGTTCAAAACATAGCTTGTCACCTGTGAGTAAGCGTTTCTCAGGCGTACCCACCTCCTCTCCCACACTGATCTTGTGCAGTGAAATCTTCAACATGCCCTCTGGTATCAATGCAGCTGCTTTGAAAGCTGAGCAAAGACCCAAAAAAATTAAATTTCCATTCCACTTGATGAAGAGTGCCATGTAGCTCCAGAGGCTACAGATGTATTGGGCTGGGGTCCTGCTGAGCGGGGTTTGCTGTGGGGTCTTGTTGCGGTTATTGATACTACTTTTTTGTATATTATTTTTAGCTGTTCTTATGATTTATGTGGACATTAGTCAATTTTGTGTACTTTTTGAAGTGTTTTGCTTATTGTTTATGGCGACTTTTGTAATTAGGGATGCAGGTGCTGCTGTGAGTTAAACCACAGAGCCTAGGGCTTGCCAATCAGAAGGTTGGCGGTTTGAATCCGTGACGGGGTGAGCTCCCGTTGCTCGGTCCCTGCTCCTGCCAACCTAGCAGTTCGAAAGCACGTCAAAGTGCAAGTAGATAAATAGGTACCGCTCTGGCGGGAAGGTAAACAGTGTTTCTGTGTGCTGCTCTGGTTCGCCAGAAGCGGCTTAGTCATGCTGCCCACATGACCCGGAAGCTGTACGCCGGCTCCCTTGGCCACTAAAGCGAGATGAGCACCGCAACCCCAGAGTCATCCGCGACTGGACTTAATGGTCAGGGGTCCCTTTACCTTTATACTTTTGTAATTATGTATCTTTTTTCATGTTGAAAGCCACTTTAAACAAGGTTTTAACCAGTGCTTTTCTTCTGGAAAAAACTGTGCTGGTACTCACCCTGAAGTTGTTACAGGAAGTCCCACACTTTTAACCAGTGTTTTTCTTCTATGAAAAAAGGTGCCAGATAACCCCCCACTGGTTTTAACTATGGAAATAGTGGCATACAAATAAAATGGTGGTAACGTTTACACAAATATAAACTCCTTTAAATCTCCTATTACTATCATCCATTAAAATAAAGCAATTACAAAAAACCACTAACCAAAAGGTGGAGCACACACAAACATTTCAAGAAAGGAGAAGAACCTCTCCCTCTATTCTCGAATTGATTTTATGTTAGAAAGTGCATTAAATAAATACTTTAATTTATTTACTTTAATTCTAAAATGTGTTTGGCTTTTTAAAAATATGGCATAATAAGAATACTCCCCCCACCCCAATACTTGAGGGAACAGCTATTAGGCAAAATGAATTTGACTCTTTATCTCGGCTATCCGAGGTGTCATTTACGACATTTTAAAGATCAGTTCTACTCGCGAAGCGGAGGCGCGCGTGCGCGGGATGGGGCGGGGCGGGGCGGGGCTACCGTTGGGCCGCGACGTCGCGCTGCGGGGCCCGGGCGGGAGGCGGAGCCATCGCCGCCCCTGGAGGACCGGAGGTGGGAAGGGTGGGCGAGAAGGAGCCGCTCTGCTCTTCGCCCCCTCAGCTCTGTGGTCAAGATGGCGGCGGCGGGGGTTGAGGGGGCGAGTCCGTGAGGGCCTGTCCGGAGCGCGGTGGCGAGAAGGAAGAGGCGGAGGAGGAGGCAGCCCTGTGGGGAAGCGGGCTCGGGCGGGCGCGGCTGGAGGAGCGGCGCAGGCGGCGGCATGTGACCGAGAGGCGGCGGCCGAGGGCTGTGGCGGGGGCCCGAGACGGGAGGGGGACGGGGATGGGCCAGCAGGTGGGCCGCGTCGGGGAGCCGGGCGCCTCCTCCGCGCTCCAACAGCCGGCGACGACGCAGCAGCAGCAGCAACAGCCGCCGCCTCTTTCCCAGCCCCAGCCGAGGGGTCTCCGGGGCAGCGGAGGCAGCGCAGCCAGGCCCGCCGGCCGGAGGCGAGAGGTGGCCGCCCCGCGAGGTGCCGAGAGCGGCTTCAATATCTTCACCCAACACGGTAAGGTGGGAAGGGAAGGGGGGGTGAGGCTGCCGCAGATGCTGGGAGCGGGTGGGTGTGGCGCTGAGGGCTGGGGTGCGGGGAGCAAAGCCTCCTCCTCCTCCTCTCCGGGGTGGGGGGGGCAGGCAGGCAGGCACACCCGCCCCCGCTCGAGGAAAAAAAAACCAGGAAGAATTGCTCTCTTGCATCAGACAAAGGTCTTCCTGGTCCAGCATGTTGTTCCCAGCAGTGGCCTGTTAGATGCCTGGAGGGGAGGGACTGGCCAAGCATGAAGGCAGTAGCCCTTCCCTGTTGTATGCGCCCCCCCCCCCCGCCCCCCAAAGCACCTTGTCCTTGACAGGTATACTGCTCTGAACCAAGATTGTGGCTCCAGTTTAACTGTTGCAGGGTATATTGGTAGGTAACCGCTGCCCTCTGCGGACCTAGCTCATGCTTGACTTTAGGGTCTCTTGAGCTGGTGAGATATCCTCCCACGGCTGCAAACCGACCTGGCGAAAGCCTATTCCCACAGAAAGTGTATTCGTCTTCTAGGTGTCCTTTTTGTTTTTGCTGCAGCACACAACAAGGCTGCCTCTCTGGAATACATAGCAGTTTTAGTCATTCCCCTGGAATAGCTGTATATGTGTGGTCGGCTTTCATGTTTTCTACGCACTTGAGTGAATTGGTTGTTTAAGGTCATCTAAATGTTCTAGTGCTACAGATGTAGGCCAAAGGCGTGCATCCCTTTAGAATGGCCTGTGTTAGTAACGTTGCTATACTTGGGAGATATGTTTTAGAAATTGCAACAAAATGCTTTGCTTTATCTGCAATTGGGCTGTTTTCCACAGCAGGCTTTAAATCCTCCCGTTTTGATTTTGTGTGTGTATGTGTGCTTCCTGCCAACATCTGTTTGTCTATTGATATATCTTCTGGTTCACCTTCACCCTTGCTCTGTCAATTGTTGCCTTTTCTTTCCCCATCTCCTGATTGTCTTGATAAAGTTAATTTTGGAAAGGATGGACCTCATCCTAAGGTGCCTGTGACAAATTGTGGCAACTGAGATATGCATTGCATTGCCTAGAAGGTGCCAAAGACATTACATTATTTTAGAACCTTATGGTCACTGTTTATCAGGGTTCCTTTCTACATTCTTTGGTGACATTGTGATGGCAGCTCCGCTCTTCTTAGGGTAACAGTCTGCTCTGTGGTGACCTTTACCAGCAGAGATGAGGGCAGAAGAGAACTGTGTGTTTCCTCTCTTGAGGAAAAAGTCAGCATCTGTAGCTGGGAGGCTATGGGTATGCCTGTGAGAGATGTAATGCTATTAAGAAACACATTGCGTACCAAGGTAAAAAAGCAGTATTGACTACTTCTATTGTTATTGTTCTTTCATTATCTCCTGACAAACTTAATGTAGCATGGTAGCAACTTTGCAGTATAATGGGTGGTATTCAACTGAGTTTTACTCAGAGTAGACACATTAAAATTAATGAACATGTCTAAATTGGGTCCATTAATAACAATGGGTTTACTCTGAGTAAAACTTAGTTACATACCACTCATGATAAGCTGTAGTTAGTCTAAAACAGAAAGCTTCTGAACCCCTCCTCAGGATGATTTCCAATTTATCTTGATTTCAGTAATTTGTAATATTACTTGTGATTTTTACCACATTTGACTATAATTTCTTTTAAGTTCAAGCGGTCTTTGTTGCAAATGGATTGATTGAGATCCATATGTATGATGCTTCATGAACTACTTTAACTGGATGGCAAGTACCTGACCAAGGAGAGTTGTATTTGGTTATGTTTATGGTGATGTAGGCAGAATACAGTAGGTTCCCTAGCTTACAACTATAATTTTAGAAGTTTCTATGTTAAAAAATAAATAAATCCATGTGGAATTGACACCTGTGGAACGTCTGTGCTTTACACATTATTCTGGGATATGAGAAACTGCTAAATTTGTGTTGAGTGCTAGCCAGATCTGCTCAGCTCCACAACCATTCTCTTCTGCATGAAATGGGAATAGAATACACCAAATGCTCTGATCGTGTGTGTACATTTCAGGGGAAAGTCAGCATTGGTGGAAAAGTCACTTTAATAAAACTTCCCCAAGGTTCATTGAGGAAACTTTCATAATTTCTTGGGTTCTCTGGAACACACTTTGAAAACTGCTAGGAAAGGAGGATGTAGCTGGTACAGGATTTGCTTCCATACGGCAATTATGCTTTGCGTGGAAGGGGAGATGCTGGCGTAACAACTGCTGTATCATATACCCACTTAATGCAGAGTGGGGGTGGGAAATGTACCACTTGGAAAATCCCCCAAACAGTGCAAAAATAGCAGAAGCACAAACAAGGCGCACCAATTGGGGAAATGTGCCAGCAATGCCGCCTACACAAAGAGGGAGTGAATGAACTCGCAGTGATGAGGACATGTTCCGGAACACATCCCTGTAACGCACACAATGATGCCACAGTGCCCCTGCTCCATGATCCCCAGTGGAACAGACAAAAATATCCCTGCTGCTCCCAGTCCCCAGGCATATGTACCAATAGGGATTTGAATCTTCTTAGGCTGCTCAAGCACTGTTTTTGAGCACTGAACGTAAAGGGAAGGCAGAAGAAGCCATGCAACACAGCATCAACATAGATAGCTTCCTTGGCAGGAGGCTACTAATCATGAGCCCATCAGACCCTCTCACCTGATGTCAGCCAAATTCAGCTCTTCCTAGGATGTGGGGGAAAAGATCCCCATCCAGCATGTGGCAAAAGCATAGCGTTTATTCCACACTATCTAGGGTGTAATGGATTCTGAAAAGATATGTGTAGGGTTGTTAACCAGCAGGGCTTCTGTGTCTTGGGCAGTGGCCTTCAGACAGCAGAGTAGCAGGCATCAGTTCTTTGTTGCCTGTTGCATACCTATCTGTCTGAAAGCTTTCCAAGGTGCTGGTTCCTGCCTAGAGTCAGTAAAGTTGTCCTTGTCCATGGCAGAACAGGCAGGAGGCATTCTGGTCACTGCTGATCATGGGGTGGGCCTTCCTTGTGATCTATGTGGAGCTGGGTGTGGCCTGTGGAGAGTAAAGGGAAGAGAATGAAAGGGTATCTAGTAATACTCAGTACCTGGAATAAATAGAACTTGAACCCAGTGTCCGAAACTCCCATTGTTATAGGCGCATTTTGCGACAGGGAATTTCATTAGTGCAAGCAGTTTCTGAGCTCTGGGAGCAGTACTGCACCTAAGATTTCAGATTTAAACTGCATAGTGGAAGGAAAGAGGGACATATTTCTGCCTCCCCACTTCTAGCTACTGTTTGAAGACTGGAGAAGAGACCAGAGCATGTGAAACATGAACACAATATTTTAGCTGCAATTCATTCACTTTCAGCCTTGTTGGTTTTTTTGTTATAAAAATAAGCGCGCCTAGACATTCCGTTGTTGTGCCCATAACCTAGGTTTAAGGTGCCATTTAGCTCCTAGCTTTCATATCTCAGTTTCTAACACTGCTGAACCTGCATGCACAGGTACAAGAGAGAGTAATAAGTGGTGCTTGGCCAGTGGTCATGCCTTAGCCACACACACCCACTGCCCCACACACATGGGGGAAGGGGAGAATTCATTGGATTCTCATTTGGTGGTTGCAATGGAACTCTGGCTGTTCAGAAACAACTGATATAGCTGCATACTATACACTGGGGTTGTGATTCCTGAATAGTGCCTCCAACACTGGCAGTAGTGCAAGGCACCAGGGCTGTGAACTTGCAAAGCAAAAGTACTCAAAAGTGTTTGGCCAGCTACAGTTGGATTGGAGGGCTTGGCCTTTACCACAGAGATCTTACCTGCATGTGGGGATGATTGTGGGATACTCTTCTCCCTATTGTTTGAGGTAAAGAGTATTAAAACCATAAAGCAGGTGGAGGCGGACAGCTACAGCAGCTATACTTTGCATTGACTGTATCGCCTTTCCTTACTTAGTTACTTGTATGGAGTTCTCAGTCTGTGTACCCCAACTGTCAGATTAGACAAAGTTGGGTGTTTGTGGCTGGAGTTCCAAGGCAAGGTGTCAGGGCTCTTGACAGAGAAGTGTTAGTAATGTACTAGTACTAGTAATGTACTAGTAATGTTAGTCAGGTTTTCAAATGTGTGTTTTGGACATGCTCCACCTGTAAAGTCATGGTTTTTGCTTGTACTCGCAATAAAATGTTGTTCACATGGATTGTTGTACACAAGCTACGTAGGGGTATAGGCTGAGTACTGGAACTTCAACCAAAGTTGTGGGTTCACTTCTGCACTAGCCTCAAGGGTGAGTAATATTGTCTTCATGGTCAAAGAGTCAGTTCTGAAGTTTCATTTTCATTTCACATTTGTACCCTGCTTTTCCTTCCCAAAAGAAGCCCAAAGTAACTGACAATTGCCACAACACAATCAGTGCAAAAATATCAAAATTACCAGTACTGTAGTATGAACACAACAAAACAGATATCTAAGCTGCCTAGTACTGTGCTAGAGTCATAATGATAAATCAGCCAGTAAATTCCAAAGGAGCCTGTCAATGACCTTAGTTTGGGCCAATATCACTGCAGTACTTAACAGCAACAGCTGATGTCTTGTATATATGATGAAACAACTTGCAGAACAGAGGATGTGATGTAGTGGATGCCTTTCAAAGATTCTGAGATGGTACCTACAGGTACTTCACTCTAGTCTTAAATTTAACTCCGGTTTCCAGTAGAGTTGCAGCAAGATCAATAAAAAGTTTTGTGGCACCTTAAAAGATTAGCAATTTTTATTATGGTGCAATGCTTTATCAGATGCATGAACTGGATTATAGTTCATAATAAAGCATTATTCTTCAAGATGTGGCACACAAGGCTTAGTTAATCTTATTTATTATGCATATTTACGGCCTGGCCTTCATCATTGTAGATCTCAGGGTTGGACATAATACAAATTGCATATCCCAAATTACTTAACTCAAACTTAAAATAATCAAAATCACCCATCATCAATAAAAAATAAGAGCAAGTAAAATAAATGTTAAAACTGTAAAGCTCCTGGGAACTCCAGGTTGTTAACACAGAAAACTAGTTAATTGTGAGGAACAGAAGATACCTGGACACTTCTCCTTCATGCAAGTTCATCTTTGGTTATTACACACACTACATTTTTAGATGAACATCTACAAAAGTAAAGCTTAAATTCATAAAGTATGTGTTTAGAAAACATCCATGATACAGACACAAATTTAAGGGAGCTATGCAGTTCTCTTGAGTATATAATTGAATATATACCGTATTTTTCGCTCCATAAGACGCACTTTTTTCCTCCTAAAAAGTAAGGGGAAATGTCTGTGCGTCTTATGGAGCGAATGTGTGGTCCCTTGAGCTGAACTGCCCAGGGGCAAAAGCAGATCATGCTTTTTTTAAAAAGAGAGAGAGAGAGAGAGAGAGAGAGAGAGAGAGAGAGAGAAGGGGTTGTTGAAAGGAAGCCCGCTGAGCAGCTGCTCAGCAAAGGATCGGGGAGAGAGATAAGGGAGAGAGATTCCAGCCCTGCCCCCTTGCAGAGGGAGGCTGTTTCCCCAATGACATGTGACTGGTTGATTAGATTATCTGTCTGGAAACTGTAGAAATGGCTTCCTGAAGCTGGAGAACTGTGAGTTAAACCCCATAAAACAGGGTTTTTTCCCTTTGCAAAGTAAGCTCAACAACTTCGAGCTGATCCTCAAAAAATGGGGCTTTTCTCCTTTGCAAAAAGAAGCCACAGAAATTTGAGCTGATCCTCAAAAAAATTGGGCTTTCCCCCTCTAAAAACTAGGTGCGTCCTATGGTCAGGTGCGCCTTATAGAGCGAAAAATACGGCACTTAATTGCAAACCTGTTTGTGATAGGTCTGAAGGATGGAATCCATTTACGGGATTCAACTGCTGAGTCACGTCAGCGGAAGCCCTGCTTACATGACAGGATTTCCCTGCTCTCCTCCCCCACCATGTCCCTGAAACTGGCCCTGGGGGATCGAAAGATTCACATGGGGGAGGAGAGGAGGGATTGTTTCATATGGCAAACTGATGCTTGCACAGAAGGAAATACTGTAATAGTGCAGTGTTCAATGTATTGCTACCCTGCTGTTCTGTTTGTAATGTATGCAGGAGACAGGGAGGAAGTTGCTTCCATTTCTGGGAACAAGTGGCTTCCTTCCACTCTACTCAGAAGGGTTGTCTTCAGCATGTATATCATGCTGGGGTTCCTCTGTGGTCTCTCTATGTACTGTAATCCACTGCTTGGCTCTGCTGTAGTGTTCCCAGAGTACCGTATTTTTCCATGTATAAGACGCCCCCATGTATAAGACGACCGCTGTTTTTTTGAACCCAAAATTAAGAAAATGAAACCCTAAAACAGAAGTGAAAATCTGGGTGTCTGGCGGCGGCAAGTTGTTGACCTTTATTGAGGCAATCGCCCTCATAGTTTCCAGCATGAGGTGCATGCATTGCACCATGGTGTAGAAGCAAAGGCAGGGACTGGGGGGGCACCACACGCTCCCCCTCAGTGGCAGGAAGCAGGCTCCCAAGCAGGATGCCAAGGAAGAGCCGGGGGAAGGCAACGGCCACTCTGCATCGGGCCATGCTGTCGAGCAAACTGAGCTGGGGGCAGGGTGGGAGTTTGAGAGGGGAAGAGGGAAAAAAGGAAAGAAGGGCAAGGAGAGGTAGCTGAGGCAGCTCTCAGTGGCGGCAGTGGCAGCAGCTCTCGATCCAGTGGTCAAGCCAGTGGAGGCTTCAGGAGGCGAGCCAGTTGCCAGCATGCAGCCTGGGGGGTGGAGAAAGGGGGGGATGGCAGCAGGAGGGACTGCCTCACCCCGTCCAAGCCAAAATCCCGGACATATGCTTAAATATTTTTTAAATTCCCCCAGATGCCCATGTTCCGTGTACAAGACGACTCCCATTTTTTTACTAATTTTTTAAAGCAAAAAAACCTCATCTTATACATGGAAAAATATGGTATTTCATAGGTAGGAATGTAGAGCATTTCATCTTTTCCACTATTGGGGATGTCATGCATCCTCTTCTGTTCACATGCTGGGTTGTTAGCTCTATCCTTTCATCTTGGAGTTTGTTGATATTAGGGGGAGAAAGTAGCTGATAAGATTGCTTCCCAACATCTTTCCTTTAGCTTTATAGGTGGGGCATAGAGCCTACAAATACACAAGCACAGAAACCTTAAATGGAAAGTGTTACAATGTCTCTACTGGGACCAACTAAAAATCTCTATATTATGCTTTTTGTTTAGTATGTCTTTGTATAGCTATTATGCATCATGTAAGCACTTCTGTCACATAGAGCCAGGGACTATTGACTGCATGTTGGGACAAAATAGCTTGCTTCCCATCCCACCTTACCTGTCTGTAGCTGAATTCTTGTGGGCCTGCTCAGCAGCTATTAAAGCAGTTTATATACATTGAGGGGGGAAAGTATTTGATTCCCCCTGCTAAATTTGCCCGTTTGCCCCCTGACGAAGAAATGACCAGTGCATAATTTTAATGATAGGTTTATTGTAGCTGTGAGAGACAGAATAACAACAGGAAACCCCCCAGAAACCCAGAAGACAAAAGTCAGAGATTGGCAAACTGCAGACGGGCCTGTACATGTGCTGTCTTGAGCAAGGGGACCTTGCGGGCTCTGCAAGATCTCAGTCCTTCACGGCTCCCCTGAGATCATTGACAAGTTCCCCCTGTGTAGTTCTGGGCTGCTTCATCACCGTTCTCCTGATCATTGCAACTCCATGAGATGAGATCTTGCATGGAGCCCCAGACCGAGGGAGGTTGACAGTTATTTTGTGTTTCTTCCATTTGCAAATTATTGCACCAACTGTTGTCACCTTCTCACCAAGCTGCTTGGCAATAGTCTTGTAGCCCAGTCCAGCCTTGTGCAGGTCTACAATCTTGTCCCTGATATCCTTGGACATGGTGGCTACTTTGGAATCTGCTGGATTGATTGCTTCTGTTGACAGGTGTCTTTTGTACAGGTACTGTAATGAGCTGGGATTACAGGTAAGACCTCTCCCTTACAGCAGGTGCTTCTAATCTCAGCTCATTACATACAGTGAAGATACCAGGTAGCCTGACATCTGGCTGGTTGATAGAGGATCAAATACTTATTTCACTCATTATAATGCACATCAATCTCCGACTTTTGTCTTCTGGGTTTCTGGGGGTTTTCCTGTTGTTATTCTGTATCTCACAGCTACAATAAACCTACCATTAAAATTATGGACTGGTCATTTCTTCGTCAGGGGGCAAATGGGAAAATTTAGCAGGGGATCAAATACTTTCCCCCCTCACTGTAAGCAGTAGCATAGGGTTCTGTTTACCAAAGTGTTTTCTCCTACTTTGTACTATTTCTCTCATTGATTTGTCTTGTTTGAGATAATGGAAACTAGTTTTACATGAAAGGTGTTGGTTACGATGGCAAGTGTTTTGATGGAACTCCGTTATTTTTCCTGGAAGTTGTATAATAATTTAAAGATGCTGCTTCTAAGCTGTAGGGCTAGATTTACAGCTTCACTTTAGAGAAATTCTGGCTCTTCTGGATTTGGCTGTTGAGCATGGTTATATCTTAACTAAAGCTAATTAATGCCTCAGACGAAAACTTTTGTCAGCTGGGAGAAAATCTATTATGTTGAATGCTGTTCATGCTGTGTTCTTGCATTTAAACAGTTTTAATTGTCCTGGGCACCAATCCAAACCTTGGGTACATTCAGAGAGCCAGAAAATCACTTTCAGTGGCCGGAGAATTTCTCTTCCCCCAGTTACAATCTCGGTCTGCACCCTTTATTTTTCAACTTCTTTCTCTCTTATTGCACCTCCAACTTCTTTTGGTTCTGGTGGCCTGACCCTCACTACCCAAAAATTCCTGTTTTAGATGGCAGCGCAATTAATTCATGCTCCCACCTTTTCTCTCAAAGAGGAACCATCCTTCTGAGGAATAGTTTGTCTTTTTTTTGCTGGAGTAGGAATGTTCTAGAATACATCACTAACAGATAGTACAGACAATTTAAGGACCAAACACTTCTCATTGCTAGGCAGTCCAGTAATCAATTTTCTATAATTGAAAAACAATGTGCATCAGTATTATATAAGCACTGAAGTCTCCTGTCTCCCCCCACCCCAGCGACATTCAACCATAGAAGGAGAATAGCCTAGATGTCAGGTCAGAATTTATTATCAATCTAGAACAGAGCAGGGTGTTTCAACAGAGCAGGCAACTTTCATATTGTCTGCTAATTGCTAATGTATGTTGCACACCACCATTCCCTGTAGCTGAAGAAGGTTCTGAGACCTGATTGCTTACAGATAATGGTAACTTGCTAGGCTAGATCCCAGCATAAGGCCCAGAGCTTCCCAGTTCACTACTTTGTGTATGGTCTTACGTATACCCCCAAAACTATGGAGCACTGATACTCCAGGCTGTATTCTCAAAACTTAAAATAATGATTTCAGTTGCTTTTTAAACAGTAGTGGAGAAATAAGCATTACAGTACTGGACAGTTCTGCTTGTTGACTTTTTGTTAAAACTGTGTTTATCCATCCAACTGTGTGTATCCATTTTCTCAAATGTATTATCCCCAAAACAAGGTTGTGGTGCAAGCAATAGATAAACCTTTTATGTGACTTTTTGCCACTTGTTTAATAAAGATACTTTGCTGTGTGCTTAATACTTGTAATCCATTTTGAATGAAATGCATGGCAATTGCTGTAAGATACTAAATAGGCTATGGCTGAGAAAAAGAAATTCTGATTTTTTCCTTTCTTTTGCAGCCTGACTTGAACTTAAGCTGGGCTTGAAAAGCAGATTCCTATTAACTACAAACCCTGCTTTTGACAGGGATTGGTTGCATGTAGCAGTTCCCAATTGAGGCCACCTTCAGTGGTGGTTCCCTGTTTGTGGAATGCCCTTCCTGGTGAGGTGCCTCCATCTCTCATCATTATTGACTTTCATTTGATGGGTGAAAGATACTTGGCTATGGCTACCTTGAAATGAGTAACTGAAATATGTCATTGCGTTTAAATGTTCTGGAAGTTTTTTGATGGTTTTTAATCATTTTTCAGTGTTTCAAATACATTTTTATTTTAAATGATACGATATCCGATTTGTGGCAGGTGGGAGGTGGGTGGGAATTAGGACATCTGACAGGTGTAATTTGACCTATGGGCCAGAGGTTACCCACACCCAACCAATTCTAACCTCTTCTAAGACTAGCGTCTCCATAATCAGAGAATGTCCATTTTAAGATTAGTGTTGGCAATCAATTACCTCACTTTGCCAGAGCAGTCCAACATGCTAGATGATGAATGGTGCTTTACAGGGGCAGCCAATATGGTGCCATCCAGGTGTTTTTGGACTCCCAACTCACATCCTTCCCAGGCAATATAGCCAATAATCTGGGATAATGGTAATTGGCACCTAGCAATATCTGGAGGGCACCACATATGCCAGCACCCAAGTTGACTACATATAATGTTTTCTCAAGTATATAGGGGACATTTTACTAAGTGCTTCTTCTGACCTTGAAGTCGGAACAGTGATTGTTCAAAACCATGCCTATGTCCTTTGTTTATACAAATTATCCTGTTCAGCTTCTGCATTACTGTGAAATAGCTAATGGTTATTCACTTCATTTCGGTGTCATGTATGCTGTACCTACCTTTAGCCACCCACCCAGTTATTACCTTGATGAATATAACCATACAGATCAAGTTGTAATTAGTTGTGGGTTGTTGTTTTTTGTATGATCTGAAGGCACATGAGGCCACCACCTTGCTAAAGCTAAGCAGGCCTGAGTCTGGTCAGTTCCATAGTGGGAGACCTCCAGTTCCATGATAAAAGATGGAATTTAAATGTAAACAAACAAACAAATAAAATACATCATCATTTAAACTGAGAGTTGAAACTGGGAGTATTTAGATATGTAAGTGTTTACTTCATGTCCTTCAAGAATACCCTTCAAGAATAAATGAGAAGCCAACTACATCACAGATCCCTTGAGGTTTGTTTCTGGCAGTACTAGTAAACCACCACACCAAAGCATTAGCAATCTCTGTTGTGGAAATCTCATAGTTTCTGAAGTTTTAAGTTTATCAGAGCTTCCTCAAAATGTGGTATCTCTAATTTTAAATAATTATAATGGCTTTTTTTATCAGCCCAACTGGCAAAGTTTAATCCAGACTTGTTTTTATAAGGTTTCTTCTGATTCTAAACATGTGGAATCAGAACCCACAGTTTTCTTTCTAAGAATAGAGTTGCTTTTATTGGATTTAATTCAATTGATTTTGGGCACTGCTTGTTTCTTCTTTTCATTATGTTTTATTCTGGTTAATCTCCAGAATACTGCATGCAAATTACCTTGATCCTAAATATGTTTTAACTTCAGTGTTGTAATATAATAGTTTATTGGTGTTTTACTAATACAGCAGTGATATGGTCCACTCCAGTTTCCTTATTGGCTGTTTGGGCACATTTTAAATTGGGTTGCAATTTTTCATCTGACAGCTTTAATTTAAGCCACATCATCATATTAAAATTGTTTGCCAAGTTTGAAACAGAGGGTGGAATTCAACATCACACTGTTGGTAAACATCCCATCATAAGCATTGCAGCTTGTCAGGCTGAACAGGCCCCCTCACTCCAATGCACTGTTCTGGGGGTTCTCTCAACAACACCCCCAAACCAGTTTCAGGGGGAGAGAGGGGAACCTTGTTGTGCTAGCAGAAGCTCTCCCATAGGGCTTGTGCTGACAGGACCCATAGGAAGTAGAACAAAGACTGCATATGAGAATTTGAACATTTGGGACAGGATTCACCTAATGAGCAAAGGAGTAAGGAGAAAAAGTTGCAATCCTGTATTCACCCTTCATGACCTATCTCTGTAATTTCACAAGATGAAGCAAGCTGTTTTCTTGTGCACTGTGGACTCTTCTCCATTGTATTCCAGGCACTCCCTCCATATCAAAGTCTTCAAATAGGTGTTGTCAGAATATTCACTCAGTTTCTCCATTGCTTTGCTAAACACTTTTTATCTGGCCTGTGCCTGTATAATAAAAGTTGCATTTGATATTTGTATTTGTTAAACACTGTAAAACTAAGGAGGCTTCCCCTATAACTCTTGCAGTTCAGAAACCTTTGGGTCTCACTGAAACTGACTGGAATACCATTTCTGTTTTTATACTGCTGCTTGAGAAACCTGTGAGCAGCAGTAACAGCAGGCAGGGTCATTCTGGCGTATGGTTGCTACTGCAGGTAGTTGGACACAATTTCATGAGTCTTTGCTTGGACTGACAAGGCTAAGAGCAGAATCCAAACACCATGGAAGCAGCAAGGTTAAAAGGAGTGGTTCAGCTAGCACTTCATTTGAAGATCTAGTGTGGGCATCCCCAAACTCAGCCCTCCAGATGTTTTGGGACTACAACTCCCATCATCCCTAGCTAACAGGACCAGTCGTCAGGGAACTGCAGTCCCAAAACATCTGGAGGGCTGAGTTTGGGGATGCCTGATCTAGTGCTTCTGCCATCTCTGCACCATCTCTAGTCTGAGGCAGCAGAAAGGCCTATACAGTGGACTCTCGGGTTGTGAACGCAATCCGTGCAGGAGGCACGTTCGCAACCCACAGCGTTCGCAACCTGCGCCGCTGCGTCTGTGCACGCACGTGATGCAATTCGGCGCTTCTGCGCATGTGCAAAGCGCGATTTAGCGCTTCAGCGTGAGCGCCGAAACCCAGAAGTAACCCGTTCCATTACTTCCGGGTTCGGCGCAGTGCGCAACCCTAAATTGTGCAACCTGAAGCGGACGTAACCCAAGGTATGACTGTATTACCAGAAACTAGATCAGCTTAGAATCCAGCAGTTCCTTGGCTGGCCCAACTCCACCTCCTGTCTCCAAAACACTGAAGGGAATCCTCTGGAGCAGTACAGAACATGGCCTAAGACATTAGCAGAATTCAGGAAGCCTTCCACACAGAAGCATAAAGTGCAGGATATCTTTGGATCCATTTAGAATGTAACAAGATTTCTGTGGCTAACCAGCTAGGAAATCAGCTGGGCAGATAGTCTTCTTCCACCCATCCCCTACCTAGGGAACATTATATTTTGACTTAACTAGATTTATTATTGCACAAAAGATGTATTAATTTGCAGATTTGAGAGAGCTGTAGAAGTAATAATGGTTACAACCGTTACATGATTGTAAAACTACTGAAATACAATGTATAGGTAATTCCTCCCTTTTTCCACTAGGGGATGCTGCAGGCCTTAAATAGCATGCCAGTGTGCCATTTATAGAAGCCTCTTCACATGTCCGTAGGAAATTAATGATAGCTGTAGTCAGGACCTCAGAGTGGTACTTGGTCTTCTATACAGGTAGATAAATAAAAATTGGGCGGGGGTTAGAATAGTTTGGCTCGTGTGCCCCTATCCTGGTGTCCAGAGAGAAAACACTGGCAAAATCCAGAGTTGTGATTTTAAAGCTGCTATGGTAACGACCTTTTAACAGTGTTCAATAGAAAATACTTTTGGCATATTTTGAAACAAAGCCCTCTTTATTATACCAAATAGTGCTGTGCTTGGTTAACTTTTTGCTTTAGGCAGATGTGTCTGTACTGTAATGCGGTCTTAGCAATTCTAAACTATCAGACAGCATGTCATAAACCAGTGATGGGGGGTTATTTGAGACCACCACCAAAATGACAGAATATAATTTCAACTACAAATCAAAATGATTGCAGGTGTTTCCTTTGCTCCATTTGCCACAGTGTTTAAAGTTTGGAGTCCCTTTCAGGTTGCATGAAATAACTTAGGGGAATATGTAGCCCCAGGAGATTTTGGGGTTCTAATTACTAAAGGAAGCTGCCTTATAACATGCAGGTTGCTGTGATGTATGTCTATCTTTTTGACAGTCTTTGCCCCTTGGCGTGGCTAATCTGTGGCCCTCTAGATGGTGTTGGAAGCAGTCCCAGCCAGCCTAGCCAGTGATTAGGGATTATGGGCGTTGTAGTCTTAACAGCATCTGGAAGCCCATCTTCTTATAGCACTGGCATAAGAGATATTTAAGGGAGATGTTCAGAGAGCAGAGCTATGGGATACCAGTGGAAGAGATACACACAAATTCAGCAGACTTTTGAGGGGAAATCATTGGGCTCCATAGCTATTACCAAAGTTGTTCTGAAATGAATCAAGCTTCAACAGGAAGAGGCAGAAGCTGCGCACAGTGATGCTAATCGTCTCCATGGCCAGCAACAGCCTTCTTGCCTCCTTTCCGACATCATAATATACTGCCATATCACGAAGTTTATCTGGTATTATATTATGATGTTGGAAAGCAGATATTGGCCAGCCCTACAGTGCAGATCCATACTTGCAGTTTAAAATAATGTGGTACAAGGTTTTCAATAATAAACTAAGTGCATCTGTGGAAGTGACTATTTGCATGTTTTGAACCTGCAACGGACTGGGAAAGGAAGTGGACTCCCCTTCTCCTTATTTAGTGGAGACACAATGAGGCCTCTGCTCTGCCTTATGCAATTTTAGTTGCCTTATGTTTACCTTCCTACTGTGAGATCTAGGGTGCATCCCTGGGAAGCGCTGTGAGGCAGGTTCTTGTCTGCTTTGTATGCATTTGGAGATTAGCATGCCTTATTGTGTTCTCTGCTTCTCTGAAGTCACTATATGATTCACATATCACCAGTCAAAAATACTTGGCCTGCTAAACTGTTTTATAATAAATATTTGCTGATCAGAAGAGAAACAATAATTAGAATTAGGGGAATTTCAGAAACTTTAGAAGACTCCAGAGCACAGCTTAATGCAGCATAATGACAGATCTCTGGAAGACCCACCTTCCCCTCATTTCCAGAGCATTTGCAGTGAACTCTGTTGGAAGTGTAAGTCTTGGGCACTTGGTGCCTGCACTACTGTGATGATGGCCTGCAAGTGTTTGTTTTTTGCTTTCTGACCCTGTATTCCTCGTCTGATTCATAAATACCTGCAGATATTGCATATAGCCAGTAGGTGATGTTCGACTATGTGATTTGCTTGAGAGAGGAGAGAGGCCATACTTTAATAGGAGAGAGTTGCAGGACAGAGCATGCCTGCTCCTAAATTAGTGGCGGTTGTGGTGAGATGCATGTGCCATTCCAGTGGGGCTGGGGATCAAGGGACCCTCACTCCTACCTTTGTTAATGTTAGATAATTTATAGCAATTTTAAAAAGCAGGTGGTCAGTTTCGCAACTGTGTTCCCTATGGAATATTTGACTACTACCAGGTGATTATATTGTCAGTTTGACTGACCAGAATAAGTCCCTGCTACCAGGGCAGAGAAGTGATGTCTTTGGGCAAGAGAGAGATTACTGCGTACTGAGGGATAAGAACACATTCTGTAGTCCACATTCAGCTCTTGTTGGCAAGGGAAAGGCGATCTTCCTTACTAACTGTGTTGAATTTCTTCAAGTTGTAGGGCAGGGGAAAGGAGGACATAAACATTTAAATTGAATTCCTTTAATTGCTTTTTACTAGAAGTGTGCATGCACACGAAAGCTCATACCAAGAACTAACTTAGTTGGTCTCTAAGGTGCTACTGGAAGGAATTTTTTTATTTTATTTTGTTTTGCTTTTTACTAGGAGAAGGGTGTTTCTTAGTGTATTGACAAGTATAGCTCTTAGAAAGACTTTGCTTCCCTGGGAAACCAATGAAGGTATGATGTCATTGACTTTAAGTGGATGTGAGCCTTTATATAGAAACCAAGTAAACCTTGCATTTGCTCTTTATTAATGATAGGTTTTCCCCTTCTTGCTCAACTGAGATATATAGACATCTGAAACTTAAGACTGTCAACTCACAAAGACAGATGTAGTGGAGACAAATGTTAGTGGGGCCTCCTAGGACAAACAGCTGATGCTGTCCTGACCACTCCTTTATGGCATTCCTCCTACCACTGTAGCAACAGGAAGGAATGATGTAATAAGCAGCCATGTTCATCTCTGTGTGGGAGGAAGGCTCTTAAAATAACAGTAAGTGGGCCCTTTCCCCTAACTTGGTATCAACTTTGATTGTTTCTTCCACTTGACTTGTGAAGGAGGGCTGGTTGAGTGCTTAATGCTCCACCTTACTGAGAAGTAGGCCACAATTTCAAGTCTAGGTCTGTGCTACTTGACCTGTAGGAAGGCCAGGAGGAGCCCAAGCGTTTAACAGATGTTGAGAACCATGATCATTTAATTAAATCAAGACTGCTTTAAGTAACTTTCCCATTTTGCAATTTATATATTTCCCAGGCAAGCATGCATATTAATAAGTTGCCATAACAAATAGTATTTGTTGCTTTACAACTAAGCCTTTATACAGTCTAGTTGTATACTTGTTTGTGCAGAACACTTGTCTGTAAACAGACATGATTATGCTGTACAGAAAGACAAGACAGATTCCTGTCTGGCTCTCTGTTCACATGCAAGGATACTAAGCAAGGTCATTTATTTGCAGGCTAAAGCTACAATCATCATGTGGATTCTAGCTTTATTTGAAATAGTACCTTTGTTTCTTCCTGCCGGTTCAATGTTTTGTCTTTCCATTGATTTTTATTTGTTGTTTTGTTTCAGTTGAAATTGATTCCAGTTTGTGTGCAAGCAGCACTTCTAAGTTCCTGTGAACCATCACCACCATTTTGTTTTGGGGAAATCAAATAGTAGTGATGTCTGCGTTGACTTGTATGGGGGAAAGAGAGGATGAACCCCTGGAAAGTTTTGGGTGAGGAAAACACACTCCTGCCAAGAGGGTTCTTGCTAGGGGGTTGACCAGAAAACTTGCATTTATAGAAAGCCCTTCACGCGGGTGGAAATGGGACGCGGGTGGCGCTGTGGTCTAAACCACTGAGCCTAGGGCTTGCCGATCAGAAGGTCGGCGGTTTGAATCCCCACGATGGGGTGAGCTCCCATTGCTCGGTCCCAGCTCCTGCCCACCTAGCAGTTCAAAAGCACACCAGTGCAAGTAGATAAATAGGTACTGCTCCGGCGGGAAGGTAAATGGCGTTTCCTTGGACTGCTCTGGTTCACCAGAAGTGGCTTAGTCATGCTGGCCACATGACCCGGAAGCTGTCTGCAGACAAACTCCAGAAATCAGGGCAACACAATGACCAATAATGAAACAATCACTTCAAAAAATGAACAAAATCATTTTTTGAAGTGATCATTTTTTGAAGTGATTGTTTCATTATTGGTCATTGTGTTGCCCTGATTTCTGGTGTTTACTGTTTTGCGACACAAAGGTTTTTCGATTTATAACTTGCAGACAAACTCCGGCTCCCTCGGCCTACAGAGCGAGACGAGCACCGCAACCCCAGAGTCGTCCGCGACTGGACCTAATGGTCAGGGGTACCTTTACCTTTATCTTGACCATAGACATCGGTATTAGGGCAGGGCGATGTATCAATATATCATCCAAAATCAGTTTGAATTCCACATCATGGTAAAGGTTTCATTATATGAACATGGAAATATATTGCAAATTACGATGTGTGCATGCGCTATGTAAAAAATTGTGATGTGAGAAACACCATGAAGCCAGTCATCACTTCTCTCGTGATTCCTGCCTCCCCTGTTGCTCTGTGGAATATAAAATAATAGTTGTAACAATATGTTAAAGGTAAGAAAAATATATCCGTTTTAGACCCCTAAATAGTAGCGGTTGCCAGGACATTACCCCAATCGCTTCTACGTAGTTCCATCCATATTTCAGACATTGTGATATATTGGCATATCACGATGTTTAGCTGATTGAAAACCAGATATTGCTCAGCCCTAATCAGTTTGTTTTACTGAGTGCTTTCTTTTACATTGTTTGGAGCAGACATTCTATGTTTATAGGGTAGCAATTCACTCTAAACACAACTTCAGCTAATGCTATTCTAGGTTGCATCAACAGAAATGCAGTGTCCCAGGGGAAGTAATACCGGTAGTTCCGCTCTATTGTGCCTTGGTCAGACCACACCTGGAGTAATGTGTCCAGTTCTGGGCCCCACAATTTAAGGATATTGACAGGTTGGAACATGTGCAGAAGAGGGCAACCAAGATGATCAAGGGTCTGGAAACCAAGCCTTACGAAGAACGGTTGAGGAAATTGGGTGTGTTTACCCTGGAAAAGAGGAGAGGGAGATATGATAGGCATTTTCAAATATCTAAAGGGCTGACACACAGAGGATGGAGCAAGCTTGTTTTCTCCTGCTCTGGGGACTAGAACCCAAACCAATGGCTTCAAATTACAAGAAAGGGAGTCCGACTAGAACTTTCTGACTGTCAGACCTGTTTGATAGTGGTACATGCTCCCATGAGAGGTGGTGGATACTCCTTCCTTGGATATTTTAAGCAGAGGTTGGATGGTCATCTGTTATGTATGATCTAGTTGAGATTCTTGCATTGCAGGGGGTTGGAGTAGATGGCCCTCAGGGTCCCTCCAACTTTACAAATCTATTATTTGATTCTTAAATTGTGATTTTTCATAGGAAGCCACTCATGAATGAAATAAATCAATAAATTCTAAGAACTAAGAACCATGCTTCCTAGTCATGAAAGTAGATTAGAATTCCATGCTTCCTAGTCACGAAAGTAGATTAGAATTCTCACCACCCCTAAGCATACTCTGAAATGGGGGGAAATATATGTGTTTCCAGAGTTGGCAGACTTGCCAGTTCCTAGATTGCCTCCCTTCCCCATATGACTAGCTATGAAAAATATGTTTTTCCTGAATCCTTGTGACTTCATTGTGTGCATTGCTGCCCCACCTCTGTTATGAGTCAAAGCAGTTGTGCATGAATGCCATCTTTGTTACCAGAGTAGATTGTCAGAAATGAATAACGGGGGGGGGGGGAGGTTCCAATATTCTCCTGTTTTGCAGTCTGTGAGGTTTTCTGTTACCTTGGACACGTGGCAGCTGCTAGTATCATGCTTGTGAATAGAGTCCCTTGTCCTTGGCTGAGTAGCAACCCTATAGCTAGTACCCAAGCGCAGTGTGTCTCTGTACAGTATTTATCGATCTGAGACACAGCTAGCTTAACCTCATTGCAACTCCCCACCCCAGAAGTGTTAATTGCTGGTTGTGAACATCTGGGGAGTCTAGCTAAGCTCAGGCTATATTCTCAATGCTTTTATTATCATTGTACCTACAGATGCTTTAAAAAAGAATTATTCACATTCAGAATTTCTAAATGTTTCTAAAGCAAAACAAAAAACCCTGAATCCATTCATGCTATTTTCTTTAAGCATATTAATACTTTGTTCAGACAGAAGGGGGGAAAGGTTGAGTTGAACTTGGAAACTAAAAGGTAATTGACTGGGTGTTCTAAGCACAATTCTATCAGTTTTGTGATAGGCCCAGTGATCCTGCCTAGAAATGGAGACTGTGTCTATGTTTCAATATTGGGCTAAAACTGAGCGGCCCACCTGTCGAAGTGCACAACTTTGCAAGTCTCCGCTCGTCCCCTTTTAAATTATTGGGAGCACAGGGAGATTTGCAAATGTGTATGTGGAAGTTGCCTTAAAGTGCTTCTCAAAAGTGTTAATCTTAAAAAACAGAATAATTTAAGCCCTCAGTACTTACGGACAAGATGAAGTACATTGTACACAACAACAGAGCAAGAGTTATGGTATATGCAGAATTTAACCCTATTCTCCTACCCATCAACACCCGTGACACCAGCTGATGAGTGGGTGGGTGTAGTTTAGGGGAAATGACCTCTAAGGCCAAAGTGCACCCCTGGCAGGTCAAGTTTGGCCTGTAGGCCAGAGATTCCCCACCTTTAGTTTAGCGTGATGTGAATAAACCTAGGTCAGTCTCAGGTTTGTATGTTTCTCCCCTAGTGTGACCAGAAGGAAGAGTTTGGAAGCTTCCACTTACCGGTAACCATAGTTTGTTCTGCTGTCTAAAGCGGGCTTATTTCAAACAAAACATACTTAATGCTAGTGCTAACCACAGTTTATGAGTTCAAGTAATGTAGAAACTGCATCGGAGGAGGACAGGGTTGTGTTGATCTCCAGACTCGCTTACACTTTTGCCACAAAACCATGGTTTTATTTTTCCTTGAGAAATTTTTCTGTCTTCTGAATATTGGTATAAAGGTAAAGGTAAAGGGACCCCTGACCATCAGGTCCAGTCGTGTCCGACTCTGGGGTTGCGTGCTCATCTCGCTCTATAGGCCGAGGGAGCCGGCGTTTGTCCGAAGACAGCTTCCGGGTCATGTGGCCAGCATGACAAAGCTGCTTCTGGCGAACCAGAGCAGCGCACGGAAACGCCGTTTACCTTCCCGCTGGAGCGGTCCCTATTTATCTACTTGCACTTTAACGTGCTTTCGAACTGCTAGGTGGGCAGGAGCTGGGACCGAACAACGGGAGCTCACCCCGTTGCAGGGATTCGAACCGCTGACCTTCTGATCAGCAAGCCTGTGGTTTAACCCACAGCGCCAAGAATGGACATAATAGAATAATAGAGTTGGAAGGGATCCCAAGGGTCATCTACTCCAACCCCCTGCAATAACTTAGTTATGCTCAGTTTCACATAAAGGAGTGTGGTTTCCATCTGTGACTCTGGGGAGTTTTCATGTTATGGTAGGGGAGGGTGGGGGAGCTCATGTACACAGCCACTAACTCTTCATGGTTCACCCTGACAGTGGCAGGTGCTTTTACAGCGCACACATTTTTTTCCTCCAGCTCCAAGTTACAGAAGAGTCTTTCTTCCTGCTGCTGTCAGCTGTTCAGTTCTTACCCCTGCTGTCTGAGTGTCTTCAACAGCTTACCACTGTGATTCTGCACATCATCCATTTTGCATGGGCAAGAGTCAATGTCCAGTCTTGTCATCACTTAACAGAATATATATATATTTTTAATACAGAGATGTAATTAAGAAAAAACAAATCTGCTTGGGTGATCTTGGATGGAGGTAGCTGAACCTCAGAAATGCATCCTTTCCAGACCTCTTGGCTAATGAAAGTAACTCTGACTCTTTTGCTGACACTGATATAATTAATGCATTAGCTTTTTCTTTTGAGTCTGAAGAAGAGCAAGTAGAGGAGAAAGTGAGTTTTGTGTGCAGTTAATAATAATAATTTTTTATAATAATAATAATTTTTTATTTGTACCCCGCCCATCTGGCCGGGTCTCCCCAGCCACTCTGGAAAATAATTCCCTTTTGCAATGAATGATTTATTCCTTTGCCTATTCTGCTAGTTGAATGAGACACTTCCATACACCACCAGATTTAAGGGGTACTTAACCACCCCCTGTTGACTGCCAATCCCATTATCAATAAAATGAGATTCTTTGCATCCATTGTGAAAGCCAAGCGGATGGGATAGCTGGGGCCAGGAGTCTGTCCTTTGCAAAAGACAAAAAATATCACCTGGTTGCTTGCTTGGACTCATCGCCATCAGTAAATAAACTTTTTTGCAACAGAATTGATCTAGGAATATAACTTGAGACTAAATCTTGGCTCTTCAAGGGTAGTTGTCAAGCATGCTGACGTAGTTGCCTACGTGTTGGAAAAAGTGTGTGTGTGTGTTAATATGCATTGCTCAACTATGCTGTGGAAAACATTCCTTCCCATCAAGCAATCTTAACTGTCATCCAAGAATGAATAAGCTTTCATTGTTACAGCCTGTCGGTTCCAGAAACGTTTCAATTTGCGGTTTGTTCCCTGCCTTCTAACTGTTGGAAAGCATCACATTTCTTAAAGCTTCCAGTTGCTCTTAAGAGGAATGCTTTGCTCACTTGCGTCGCCTCCCACGCCAACAGTCCTGCTTTCTCCTGTTGGCCCTTATCCTCTTTAGTAGGAGTCACATGTGTAGCACGCCATGTCCCAGGGAAAAGCATTCTGATTTGTGCTAGGCAGTCGTGTGTTGGCTTTCGGTAAGAATCAACATGATCCTGGGGACAGTTCTTCTTCACTCAAGCAGTTTTGGCAAAGAGAATGCTGAGCAACTGTGTTCCTTTTCTGAGGAGGCTTCTAAACCGACTTTATCTGATTTGAGAGGTATGTTTGGAAAGCAGTAACTGCATATGACTGTACTTCACCTCCGTAAGAACCGGGGACTTAAGTTGCTCTGGTTCTTAAAATTAACCCTGTGTGGGGTTTGATTTTTAGATTCCCGTGTTTGGGCGTTCTAACAGGCTGCTTTTGCTTGATGTTTGTGTTAGGGTGAGAAGTAATCTCCAGCCAATTGGAGACTCATATTGGAGGATGCAAAAGGAGTGAGGGGAATGAAGAGCATGGGGAAAACACAACCTGTTCACAATAAAAAAGGATGTAACTTGGTGATGCAACTGATGACGGAATTGCATTTCCCCCCACTGTGATATGCTGTTGTAAGCAGACAGCTGGTTTTTATCTCTTTCTAATCTTTTGTGGGAGTTGGATTTCTTCATTGCTTTACTGTAGCTGATGAAGGCAATGTGTGCATGCCAACATTATCACTGATGCAGGGGAGCGGTTTAGCTCCTCATTTGTGGATAGCATGAACATTCCTGAAAGTAATACCTAAAAATCAGCTTTAAGAATGCTGCTCTTATGAATGCATTCAAATGGTAGCATTAAGCGCTTCTATTCCCTCAAATTCTTGATCATGACGCTGCATAGGATTAGAAATGGCTTTATGTGAGCAGTGTTGCTTCAGCCTCTGAAACAAGCAGCAGCAGGTGGCATGCTGCTGCTCCAGCTTCCTTTTGGGCTTCATACCTTGCTTTCATGTGTTCTTCTATGGCAGAGCTGAACGTGACTAGGCTATAAGAGGCTTGCCGGTGCTGATTTGCTCCAGTCCAGAGCTAGTTCTTGATATTGGGAACTTTGAATGGGGATTGGCTCTGTGCCTCTTTTGCATCAGTGCTGATGCTTCTTTCCTTCATCCATCACATCTCTTCACTGCTGCTACCACCATCAGAGGAATTGAGGCGTAGCACCTTGGGTGTAGCAGCTGTTTGCTGAGCAATCTTTCCATTAGGTTATTCTTCAACAAATGTCGTGTTCAACTAGCAAATGAGCTGCCTGACCTTGGCTGAGTGTGTCTGCCTTCATGTTCTGCTCTTACTTTAGGGCGGTGGTTTTCAACCAGTGTGCCGTGACACCCTGGGGTGCCTTGAATGATGGTCAGGGGTGCCACGGGCAACACTGGCCTCTGTCCCTCTTTCCTTCCCTCCCGCCTCTGATGCCCTCTCGCATCTCTCCCTCCCAAGGTTTGCACAGCTGTTTGTTGCAGCAGCCCTGGCCACAAGCTGTGCAGGCAAATGGTGCCTCTGGGGCTGGTCAGAGGGTGCTGGTTGCCAGGAGTTGTGGCAGTCTTGGAGTAAGCAAGCAAGTAGGCGAGGGAACCCAGCTAACCAGTCTGGCAGCCCTTGCTGTTGGAAATGGACAGTGTGTGGGCAGTGTGGCAGTGTGGGGAAGCGCCTCTCTTTGAGGTGGGCAGCTCAGAGACCAGGGGTGGCAGCAGTGGCTACCCAGAGGACTCCCAAGGAGAGGGGAGAGGAGGCCGAGGGAACACTCCGCATGGGAGGGTGTTCGAAAAAGAGTGAGAGGCTGCCAGCTCTGCAGGCAAGGGGTGACATAACTGGGCTCCTGAGGGGTGCCGCAGAAAGGATGCAGTTCGTCAAGGGAGCCGTGGACTCAAAAGGGTTGAAAACCTCTTCTTTAGAGTGTTTTCTCTTACATGGCAGTTGAATGTTTTTGCTGTGGTGCCTGATTTAGCCATACAGTCGTACCTTGTTTTTTTTGAACAGCTTAGTTCTTGAACGTTTTGGCTCCTGAACGCCACAAACCCGGAAGTGAGTGTTCCGGTTTGCAAATTATTTTTGGAAGCCGAACATCCGATGGGGCTTCCGATTGGCTGCAGGAGGAGCTTCCTACAGCCAATCAGAAGCTGCACTTTGGTTTCTGAACGTTTTGGAAGTCGAATGGACTTCTGGAATGGATTCCATTTGACTTCCGAGGTACAATGTATATCAAATGGGGCTGCTTGTTTACTTATTTTTATTAATTATTTTTAGCCCCACCAATGTACATGGGGCTTTAGCGTACTGTACAGTATGACAGATCCCTACTTATTTTTTATTTTGTTTTGACTATGGAAAACCAACACGGCTACCTACCTGTAACCCCTACTTAAAGGGTTTGCAATATTTCATTTCGTTCAAATTGACAAAGATCAACTGTTGCTATGGTTCATAGCTGTGCTTCCCTTTGAACTTGAAATTTGATTTGATGGTTCAAGAAGTTCAGGCCTTAAAGGAAAGAGAAAGCTGAAGCTTGCTTTGCCCAGCAAGAAATTTGGGGAGCTTGGCATATCAGTAATGAAACAGTTCCGAGGTTGTGTTTATGGTCTCATCAACCAATGCATTGACTTAGATTATTGCCTTTTAAAGTATACAATCACGGAGAAAAATTCTTGAAATACAAATAGTTTCCCCCACCCCCAATTTCTTCTTGACCTGTTTGAATTAATTCCCTTTCCATATGCTCTAATTGCTTGCTGTTGGCATCCGTTTGTCTCGAAAGACAATGGAGTGCACCTCTGGGGGTAAAGCCAAGCTGCTGGAGAATCACAGCACTTGCTGGGGCTACAAAGACTAGTAACTCGTAACTGTTGCATACTGTGTTGTTTTTGCTGCATTAGCAGCAGCAAAGTGACCTCTCTGGGGTGCAAGCCTGGGCAGTATCTATGGAGGTCCTGGGCTGCCTTGCTGATGTGGTCCAAATAAAAGCAGAGCAATACATTTAGTG
Source organism: Darevskia mixta (assembly GCA_034641385.1). Lineage (NCBI taxonomy): Eukaryota > Metazoa > Chordata > Lepidosauria > Squamata > Lacertidae > Darevskia > Darevskia mixta. Next base: position 334,178 of record JAWWNH010000139.1, on the reverse strand, counting down.
CCAGCTTGGCTGCATGCTGTAAATGACACTTTTGTTACTGTCTTACCTGGACTTGTGTCATGTGACCTCAGGAGAAGTAATAGGTAAGAATGTGGCTACTTTGCCAATTGCCTGAAGCTTTGCTTGGTTAGCTTTGTTATTTGGCAAAGGCAGCTTATCTAGCTGGCAAAGAAGGCAAGTGCCCCAGGCAGGGGATTTTGAGTGCTACTAAGAGCAGCAGAACAGGAGAAATGTGATCCATGGGCCCCAACTCTTATCTATTTCCCTGGGGCTTGTGCACGATAATTTCCTACCAAGTCCTGCTTCATATTAGTGAGCAGAGGAGGTGTCCTTTACATTATTTTGCTTCAAGCACCAAAATATCTTGCATTGCTATTGTTGCTGAGTTACACTTAAAAATATTTGTTTCCATTTGCTGCTCAGGACCAAATTCAGTGTATCCTTGTATTTTAAATATGAATACTAAACAAACATATTCTCTCTTTCTCCTCAGAGGCTCTGCACCGCCCCTATGGTTGTGACACAGAACCCCAGGCACTGAATGAAGCCATCAGGTGGAGCTCCAAGGAGAACCTCTTAGGAACCACTGAGAGCGACCCCAATCTTTTTGTTGCACTTTATGATTTTGTAGCAAGTGGTGACAACACACTGAGCATCACCAAAGGTAAGCCAAACCATCTTCTGGGGAGGGGATGCATGCAAAGATGTGTGGTCTTGTTCTGACTCTGCGGCAGCAGTACAGTGCTGCTGCTATGGAGACTGAGATGATGCTGTTGCTGTCCAATAAGAGGGAAGATTCTGCAGCACTAGGAACAATATACAAGGTGGCTTCACTACACTTCTTCTTGCACACATGCACTGCACACTTAACAAACCACAAGCAAACATGCTCCTTTCTCTCACACCTCTCCCTCTCTGCCCAAGTGCATTTCTTCCTGTCTCTCGTAGATCACACATACAGAAACAAACCCTCCCACCCCACAGACCACACATGCATCTGTCTCTCCCTCTCTGCCCAGTGCATTTCTGTCAATTACACACACACAAAGCATACTTGAACAACCCCACACACATTCAGAAAAGCCCCTCCATGGGAAAAGTAGGTGCCTGCTTCCAGTTCCATGTGGCCAGCAGACATCAAAGGCGAGTGGGGAAGCCACCCTGCCTCTCCCATCCACCCTAAACATCCTTGCAAACTAACCAGAGTACAAAAGCACCAGCTCAAGCAACTGCTCTGCACTGCTGTCTCATTTCCAGAGGGAGGGGAGGAAGCAAGCATAACTGGAAAGCAGTGGTGCCAAACAGAACTAAGGGAGTGACACTGCCACCTGGTTTTCCCAGTCAAGGCTCCTGTGCCTTTGATAGCTGCATGCAGAAATTCAGAATTCCATATCAGGAAAATAGCTAGGGAGAAAAGCTGGCACTCCTATTTTTGTATTTATTTGTATTTGTAATTTTTAACTTCCATACTTTGTAATGCTTTATTTGATGCTTAGAAGTGGGGGTTTTGGGGGGGGTTATGGAAATGTAAAGTGGTATAGAAATGATGTAAAAGAAGAAATTACTTGAGGATTGCTGTGCCTGCAGGAACCACAGATGACCTTCGCATGTGCTAGGTTGGTGATCCCCAAATTTCTGCCTTGTGGACATACCTCTTCAAATATCTGCTAAAGTTTATCCCGAATACTGTTCCCACAACCAGTTATATAAAGGACAAATATGTATGAGGTCTTCAATCATGTTTAAACCACAAGGACAGATACGTTTCTTAGTTAGGGTAAAAAAAAACTCCGACAGAAAGGATTAAGCTGCCCAGTCCCCTGAGAAGACAGGAAATTGTTAATAATATTTTCGCTCCTCCCACAGCCTTGCTGGACAGGCTCCAGTTTATTTGCTGTCTCTAGCCTGAGCAGGTGGCCTTTCTTGAGTACTTTGTTCTGTCATTCCTCATTTTTTGGCAAGGCAGATGAAATATTATCAATCACACTTGACCCACTTGGAATTTTCTCCTCTTGTGCTTCAGGTGAGAAGCTACGCGTACTGGGCTACAACCAGAACGGTGAATGGAGTGAAGTACGCTCCAAGAATGGTCAAGGGTGGGTTCCAAGTAACTACATCACCCCAGTGAACAGCCTGGAGAAGCATTCCTGGTATCATGGGCCAGTGTCACGCAGTGCAGCTGAGTATCTGCTGAGCAGCCTCATTAATGGCAGCTTCCTAGTTCGGGAAAGTGAGAGCAGCCCGGGGCAACTGTCCATCTCACTCAGGTACGAGGGCCGTGTTTACCACTACAGGATCAATACCACCGCAGATGGCAAGGTAAATCCTCAAGGGAAACCCATTCTTTTTTTAAATAAGGTTCTGCCTTCATTGCTGTTTGAAGTAAAGACACCTAGAAACAGCCGGTTGCCATTGCTTTAAGCGAAAGATTCGCATAGATACATCGCACCTTACCCAGCAAGCGCCGTGTTGATGGGCCTCTGCTTGCCCCCTTGCTCCATGCTAGGAACAGCAGACGCCATGCATGGTTTCCGGGAATGTCTGTGTTAAGCCACAGCTCAGCGTTAGGTGTGAACTGAATCAGTATGTGATCATGCCCTGGAGCACAGAAGGGGTAGGAAACCATCAGCCCATAGGCCTGAATAGGCTCACCACACGTCCCCATTTGGCCTGTAAGGCTGTTTCATCTAGTCCAACTCACCTGCTCTACACCCAGCATTATAGATGATGTCGTCATGCATGGCTTGGGTAAAAGGGGCTTTATCAGCAGTTCTTGCATTCATCCATGCGCAGCACTTTCCATACTTTAGCACATCCTTTCTGCCTAGGCATTTCAAACCATGTGGGCAAAAGCTGGTCACCTGATGTCATTGTGGTGTCAGGTGATTGAGAGGACCTGTCATACTTGTCCCATGTAGGGGTGTGTGTGGAGATAAGGATCTGGCCACTGGACAGGTCCAGTGCTCCACAAGGGACATGGGTGGCGCTGTGATCTAAACCACTGAGCCTCTTGGGCTTGCCGATCGGAAGTTCGGCAGTTCGAATCTGCATGACGGTGGTGAGCTCCCGTTGGTCTGTCCCAGCTTCTGCCAGCCTAGCAGTTTGAAAGCACACCAGTGCAAGTAGATAAATAGGTACCGCTGCAGCGGGAAGGTAAATGGCTAAATGACTAAACTGCTTCTGGCACTTGTCACAGTGTCCTCTTGCGCCAGAAGCAGTTTAGTCATGCTGGCCACATGATCCGGAATGCTGTCTGTGGACAAACGCCTTACCAGTTCCCCACTCCTGCTCTAGAGGATGCTCAAGCAATGTGTAGATGGGGGGGTAGCCAACGTTGTGTCTGTGGACAAACGCCAACTCCCTTGGCCTGAAAGTGAGATGAGCGCTGCAACCCCAAATTCGCCTTTGACTGGACTTAACCATCCAGGAGTCCTTTACCTTTACCTTTTTTACCTCCAAGTGTCATTGGACCACATCTCCCATTAACCCCAGCCAACATTGCCAATGGTCAGGAATAGTGATGTGAGGTGAGAATATTCTCTGCTAGAAAATTCTCCAGAGAATATTCTCCACAAACTGTAAAGTCTAATGTAAGAACCAGTTTTACAACCCACATTTAAAAAATCTAGTAAATAATAAGTCAAGCTGTGATATTGCCAGTGTAAGTAATGAATAATGATTTTTTTGATCCAGTTATATTACTGGGCATTGTGTTATTCACCATTGCCAGTTCTGAAATGTGAGCTACGGAAAACTTTTTTTTTTAAGTTTTAAAAATGCTATTCATTTAATTTGATGAACATTTGAATTTGTATGTATTTCAACTATATGTAATAGTCTTTTTTCTATTTTGGTGTGATCTTATTCTTAGCAATTCTATACCCCTGGCCATACAGTGATTTTTTTAATTTTTTATTTACAGAAAGTAGCTTTAATGCTTTACCTAGGCCTATACAATTATGTGTAACAGCATGTGAGGTGGCCTTGATTTAAACAGTTGATGTTTCTTTATTTTTATTTAGTGCCAGTAATTGGTTTTTGCAATGCCATTCAATGGTAAAGGTAAAGGGACCCCTGACCGTTAGGTCCAGTCGCGGCCGACTCTGAGGTTGCGGCACTCATCTCGCTTTACTAGCCGAGGGAGCCGGTGTACAGCTTCTGGGTCATGTGGCCAGCATGACTAAGCCGCTTCTGGCGAACCAGAGCAGCGCATGGAAACGCCGTTTACCTTCCCGCCGGAGCGGTACCTATTTATCTACCTGCACTCGAACTGCTAGGTTGGCAGGAGCTGGGACCGAGCAACAGGAGCTCACCCCGTTGCGGGGATTCAAACCACTGACCTTTTGATCAGCAAGCCCTAGGCTCTGTGGTTTAACCCACAGCGCCACACACGTCCCATTCAATGGTACAAGGTGCCATTTACCAGAGATTGACATACTGAAATATATTAATATATAAGTATAATATATTTAATGTTAATGACTTCTGATTTATATGTATGCATATAGTTTTGTTTATCAAGCTGTGTTTTAGTCACCGAAACAGTTATTAAGTGTTAGAGCTATTAGAAGCACAAGATAGCCTATTCCTGAATTTACTTGTATCAAACCTTAACATGCCAAATGTGTTTTTTTACTTGTCCTATAACATGTACATGTTCTAATGGAAGAATAAAATATGATTTAACTACTGAGTTTCCTTATACCAAACCTTAACATGACAATTACTCGTCCCATCACCTTAGAATGCATTAAAATGAATATTCTCCCATTTTAAATGAAAATTCTCTAATATTCTCATTAATCAAGAATATTCTCCAAAAGATTATTCTTGAGAATTTAACATCACTAGTCAGGAATGATGGGGTTTTTAGTCCAGCAATATCTGTGTCAGAGGTTAGCCACCCCTGCTAAAAGGTAACTAAAGAATTACAGGGCACTTGGATATTAAGCTGAATGTTGATCTCCTTGTTAACAAATGTCATATGTGGCCTGCACTACTATGCTGGGATAAGCACAGTGGAACTTGATTATATCCCACTTCATCCCAGGAAATAATATAGCCTTGATAATAGTAGAATGACTCTAATTTATTTCTATAATGGTGTCTCAAAAAGCCATAGCGAAGCTCACTGGGTGGTGGCCTTGGGCCTAACCTACCTCACAGGGTTGTTGTGAGGATGAAATAGGGAGGAGAACAATGTACACCACCTTGAGCTCCTTGGAAGAAAAAGGTGTATATAAATGCAATAAATTTTTTAAAATAGATTTTTTTAAAAGCATAATTTTATTAATCTAGATTTCCAAGAGACCCTACAAAAGAGAACCATAAAACAGATTAAAAACATCAGAAACAAAAGCAGTTATTGTAGCAACAGTAAAAATACAAAAAGCAATAGATATAAAATCAGATAAAATCCTGGGCAATTTTTTAAAAAAAATGTCTAAAACATGGCTCTCCGGGGAACCCAGTCCAATGGTGGCATATAAATAACAGTAATTATTATTAAGAAAGTCTAATAGAGCTTAGGAAATGGAAGGATTTTTGAGTCTTTCTCATGTTAAGTTTGCTGCTTGATTTTATAAATATTTGCATCATTCTTTCACTTGGTGTGGAAGACAGTGAAATCTGAAGCAAGTGAGAACAAAGACATCAGAGGCTATGTGATTCTGAAGACTTTCCCACCGTATTACTGGAGCAATATATTTGGCAGATTCCTACATTGCATATTTGGACCAAATACTCAAAAGATGCTCTTTATGCTGCAACTTTTAAAAGTACTTTTCCAGGGTCAAATCCTCAGCGTATTGATTTTTTAGTAATCCAGCTAGACACAGTAGCAGACACCATTGCTTACAGAACTGCCTTTGAATCTTGTATCTGAGAGATTTGCAGTGGAGTGATTTGACTATAACAATCTTACATTAAAACGTTGTTTTAAAGGACATTTCTCTGGTCGTTCTTAAAGGAGAAAATATTTCATAAGAGGATTTTTGTGTTTTCTTACCTTCCCATTTTTCTATTTCATGCTTCTGGGGAAATCCGAGTTTTCTTCCCCAGTCCCTTTCTGGACATTCATATCTTCCTTCTTGTCCAGTTCATACCAGGTCTTCATTCCCTCTTTAACAGGTGTATGTGACAGCCGAAAGCCGTTTCAATACTCTGGCGGAGCTAGTTCACCATCACTCGACAGTAGCTGATGGCCTGGTGACAACCTTGCACTACCCAGCACCAAAGTGCAATAAGCCCACAGTCTATGGAGTCTCTCCCATCCATGATAAGTGGGAGATGGAACGGACTGATATCACTATGAAGCACAAACTTGGTGGAGGACAGTATGGAGAAGTGTATGTTGGGGTATGGAAGAAATACAATCTCACAGTTGCTGTGAAAACACTCAAGGTATGTTACTAAGGAATTGTATTTATATTTTAACGCTCGTTTGATCGGTTTTTATACTTGTAAGTCATTTATAAGCCAATTTTGGCATCAAGCAGCTGTTGGCATCTGTCTGTCTCAAGACACAATGGAGTGCCCCTCCAGGGGTGAAATCAAACCGTGTTGTTTTTTCTGCATTAGCAGCACCGAAGTGACCTCCCCAAGGCACAAGACTGGGCAGTGTGCCTGGGCAGTGTGCCCAGACGACAAGACCCCCCTCTCAGCCTCACTGATGTGGTCCAAAGGAAATCAGAGCAATACCTTTGGCACCAGCTTGGTTGCAGGAGGTGCCAGAAGGAGACATACAAGGCGCCATCCAACCGCTTAGAGATACCTTGCAAGACAGCGGATGTTTAGGCTCAGAGTTTTCCTTCTCCTAGATGGGCTACCTTCCCAGGTTGACGAGCACCATCGGCCCATCACCTCTCTCTACAGCGTATGCAGAAGCCACCCTTTTGACTGCTGGACCCACTCTTGATCTCATTCACTCAATCTGGCAGAGCCTGTTTTTGCATACAGGTGAAGTCCCTAACCCACCGAGGGTTTGGGACACATGGGCTACCCTCATCTGGTTTAGCTGACTAGTCAAAGCTGCTCTTGGGGTGTGGCCCGTTGTTGCATGCTGAAAGCTTCTTGGAGCCACAGATGAGCTGAATGCAGGGTAGGAACCAAAGGTGCACAAACTACCCCAGAAGGAGCATGACGTGTCCCCCACCAGAGGTACTATCCATCTCCTAACACCACATACCCCCTGCATTATCCAGTATATTAAATAAATAGAGAGATGGTGTTATTTGAAGGTCTGCCTGCACCCACATGAGCTCACCCATGGAGGCCCCGGGACTCACAGTTGGTGGGTACAAGAGACAGGGCCTTCTCAGTGGTGGTGCTATCATGAAACTCCCTTCCATGGGAATATACTTGCCTTCCTTGTTAAACAAACTGTAAGATATTAGCTGTTTACACCTGCTTTTAGCGGATTAATTTCAGGCTGGTCTAGGCTTTCAGGTATAATTTAATCAGATTAATTTTTTTGGTTAGGGTTTGCTTTCTGTTTTACTGCTGGTTTTTAGATTGAATTGTTGTATTTTTGAGTCTGTGTGTTCTTTTCAATTTGTTTTGTGATTTTTTTTGTACAAATACCTGCTTTACTAATCCTAACTCAAAGCTTTGTGTGACAAGTTAGCAAACATTTTCAGTAACTTGAATCATTCCTTCCTTTTAAGTTGCATTCCCTTTTAATTGTGGTTTACACTTCAACCGTTGTGTTCTTTTTTTTTTTTTTTTTGCAAATGCCATTGAAGTCTATTCCATAATTTCTATTTAAATTAATTGCAGTTGTTTTCATTTTCAGGAAGATACAATGGAAGTGGAGGAATTCTTGAAAGAAGCTTCTGTTATGAAGGAAATCAAGCATCCAAATTTGGTGCAGTTATTAGGTAAATGCACTAATATGACCATGCAGTAATGCGGTTTGCTTTCCGTTTTAATTAATTCACAGTAATACTGTTGTACTAAACAAACCTGCCCTTCAAGAACAGTTGGAGTTTGCCATCCAAATTCTGTTTACTTTGGCAAGTTTGAACAAAGCTGTAAGTGTGTAAAACCTACATTTTGTAAGATTGTACCTGTCCTACCCATTGGGCATAACTATCCTGTCTCTGGACTGCTGTACGCTGGAAATAATATTGCCATTCTGGCTATGCACCTAAAGCAAAACACACATGGGTCCAAACATTGTAGTTGTATTTTATGTGAGCTAATAGCCTCACAGAGATGTGTGGGGTAGGGGGAGAATGGAGCAACTTGGTCCCCCCCCTGTGCCTTATTTTCCTGTGCCTTATTTTCTTTTCTGGAATGAGTGAAATGCTTTGTAGTGCAAAGCTCTACACATTTTGAGTGAGTGATATGGCAATTTTTATATGTTAGGCAATTTTCAGAATTACTGTTAGGCTGTTTCAGAGGAAGATGTTCTGATCCATTAAGTTCTACACTTCCAGTTTTGTATGTTGATATTTCTCACAGTTCTTGTGATTTACATTGCCATAGTAAAATGCAAAAATGCAAAAATGTTGGGAATGCAAAGAACTTCAACGATCAGTACTGCACCCCTTATGAAACAGATGCTTGTATGGTAGGGCTTGTATGTCACATTCCACTTCTGGGCCAAGGAATTTTGTCTCCACTGAGACACAATGATCCATTCTAGAGCTGAGTTTTTAAATGGTTTGTATAATTGTGCAAAGTACTTTATAGTCTTGTTTACCATAGAATGACTGGAGATATCACTATTGTTCCCACTTTATATAAGGAGAGCTGGGGCTAGGTTATAGTGATGTATTCATGGTCTCAGACAACCAGTGATCATCCGTCCCAAGACCTTGCAGTTGTGTATAGTTTCTTGCAGGGTGAAGTGTCAAACTAAATGGATACCAGGTGGTGGCAATATGGGCAACTGAAGTTCTTCGAACAATGAAAATGGTCAGATCCGTATTTCACCTAGCCCAGTATTGTCTCTTCTGACTTCAGTGAATCTCTAGGATCTTGGGCAGAGGTTTTCCCCAGTGCTCCATGTAGTGTGAGATGCTGGGGGTTGATCTTGGGACGTGTGCTCTGTCACTGGCCTATGTCTTTATTGAATCCCTTTCCTCTCCAGCTCAGTTTCAGAGTTTTCACTGTTAGGGTGAATGCGATTGCTGGTTCTGCATACTAGCTTACTGCAAAGGAATGAGTTCACTACAGGTGAAACTCGAAAAATTAGAATATCATAGAAAAGTCCATTTATGTAAGCAACTGTTTTCATTAGCTACTGGAGTTTAATATATGAGATAGACTCATGACATGCAAAGCAAGATATGTCAAGCCTTTGTTATAATTGTGATGATTATGGCGTGCAGCTGATGAAAACCCCAAAGTTGAAATTGTTAAGTTGGGGTTCTCATCAGCTGTACGCCATAATAATCACAATTATAACAAATAAAGGCTTGGCATATCTCGCTTGGCATGTCATGAGTCTATCTCAAATATTAGTTTCACCTTTTAAGTTGAATTACTGAAAGAAATGACCCTTTCCACGATACTCTTAATTTTTCGAGTTTCACCTGTATGTCCCCAGTTCAAATGGTGTTTATCTTCATCTAGGTCCTTAGCTGCTGTGATAAAGTTTAGTTAGGTTTTGAGTTGGATATCATTTTTATTCCATTAGCAATAGAGAAGTTGCATTTTAATGTGTCTGTGAGATTTAGTGGATCATGCTAGATGTGGCCTTGTTGCAACCAGATGTGGCGACTTCTTTGTGGATGAAAATGGCAGGACATTCCTGCAGAGAGGGAGGGAGGGAGGAAGGGAGGGAGGAAGGGAGGGAGGGAGGGAGGGAGGGAGGGAGGGAGGGAGGAAGGAAGGAAGGAAGGAAGGAAGGAAGGAAGGAAGGAAGGAAGCCTCCCTCCATGTTTGTCTACTCTGTCAAGCTTAGTGCCACTTTAACCATGTTTCTTTTTATTTCCTTGGCTGATCTAATGTTCTGTTTATCCAAATCCTATTGTGTCGAAATCCTACACTGTGGAAATAGGAAAATCATTGCTTACCTTGGAAGCTTGAACATAACCCCCCCTCCCACACACACACCTTATCTTAATACTACCTGCTGTTCCAGCATTTTGGGGACTTCAGTCGCATTAGAAGATTGTACCTACAATAAGAGATAAACCTTACCAGACTCTACCATCCTCCTGCCAGGTGTGTGTACTCTGGAACCCCCGTTTTATATAGTGACAGAATACATGCCATATGGGAACTTGCTGGATTACTTGCGGGAGTGCAATCGCGAGGAGGTGACTGCTGTTGTCCTGCTGTATATGGCTACCCAGATATCCTCTGCCATGGAATACCTGGAGAAGAGAAACTTCATCCACAGGTTAGCAGAATGTCTTGACTTCTGTAAAAGGAGGGTGAGAATGGGGGTCTGGGTGACCTTTCATGAGGAACTCTGATAAGATCTGGTTATATGCTTTTGAGGAGAACTCTTGCAAGTTCTGCTCATGAGGCAATTGTCTCCTTAACAGAATAGCTTTGCGCCAGCTATTCTCTCTAGACAAAGCTTAATATATTTCAGGTTTTCTAAACAAATCCTGAGCTCCTAGCTTTCATGTGAGGGGAAACATAGCAAGTTTCCTCTGAGAAAAAAGTTTAAAATGTTAAATATCTCAATTAAATATTTGAAGGCTCAGACAAGTTAGGAGAACAGTTCGGGCAGCAGTGGTGAATAATTTGTTACCTACGCAGCTCAGTGTCTCTCCTGTGATCATACCACCTCCCCCCCCCCCAAAAAAAAAGAATTATCCACGTCCCATTTTCTCTACTCCTGTATCTTTTGTCACAAGTCCTTGCATGGAAATGTAAATCCTGGTATGGCAGGACTCTAGAGCAAAATCAAGGAAATTTACTGTACTTAACTTAGGTAGCATGTAGAACTCATATTTTCTTGGTGTGTTTCAGTGCAGGATGACCCTGCCAGCATGTTTTGCCTCCCCTATGAATTGATTTGCATATGCTTTTGTCCAATAGCTGTATCTCAACTGTTCTTGCTTTGGTGTTTTAAGAGTTTCAAGAGTCCCTCGGAGAATAGCGACTACAGCTTGTATTCTGAAAGGGCCTTTGTTTTGGGGTACATTCTTCTATTGCAGTAGACTGTCATCTGTCACCCAAATTGCTGCCTTGTTTGGCATGTTCAAGAGGCATGAATTTGGAAACTAAGCCTCTTTTTAGACCAGAATCAAATAGTGTTTAAGTACCTTTATATTTCCCTGTTCTCTTATTTGAATTTCAAAGGTTCACATAAGATGATTGCTCAGTATGATAGCATAGTAAGATTTACTGCGCTCAGCGGAGACTCTGTCACTGGCTATTTAGTAGCAACCAGAAGCTGATGAATTTTGGCATATTTACTGTAACCCATTTTCACGCTTGCAGTGTACTTAATTAAAAGTGTTTCATGTCAGAGGAAGGAGTGCCATTTATCTTGGCAGAAGCTTTGGTGCAAACATGAAGCCTTGTTGCAAAGAGTACAACTTGGTTACAGTGCTTCAGACCTTTGCTCTAAAGAAGCGAAATAATGAGGCATAAATACAGACTTTGCACAGCTCACATTCTTTACCACCTGTCCCCAGCTGTGGATTCTGCACTCAAAATAAACTGTGCAAATTTATAGCATGCAATTTGCACAGCATCCTTGTCTTCATTTTGATTGCTTGAGAGACCACAGTGGATATGTTAGCGACGCATCCCTGGGTGTTATAAAATATGGAGGCAAACAGCGAATAAGCATGCCAGGCACCAAAGCTGTACCTTTCAAACGATGAAGCATTGATCCAGCCCGACGTGTTAGTAAACAGACCTCTAGAACCACAAAGGCTAAATATGTGCCTGTGCACGCAGTGGCAACCAGTTTTGAGCTGTAAAATCATATTCACTTATCTGAGATAGAAGGTTTAGGGTGAGTCTTGATGGCACCAGAGGTTGTAATTCTGCAGTGTCTTTGTTTACACAGGGATCTAGCAGCTCGCAATTGTCTGGTTGGAGAAAACCACGTGGTGAAAGTGGCTGACTTTGGATTAAGCAGATTGATGACTGGAGACACTTACACAGCTCATGCTGGAGCAAAGTTTCCTATCAAATGGACAGCCCCCGAGAGTCTGGCCTACAACACATTCTCAATCAAATCAGATGTTTGGGGTAAGAAGGGAGAACATTGATCTTATGCAAGAAGTACCTGTGTACATTTAAATGTGGGCTGATCTGGTATTCTTAGAATGAGCTCTAATCTAATACAGCTAGAAATGTATTTTGCCCAAAACTGGCTACCTCATAATCAGGAAATAAAAAAATGAAAGGCACAAATACAGGATGGGTGACACCTGGCTTGAGAGCAGTACATGTGAAAAGGATCTAGGAGTCTTGGTAGACCACAAACTTGACATGAGTCAACAGTGTGATGCAGCAGCTAAAAAAGCCAATGCAATTCTGGGCTGCATCAATAGGAGTATAGCATCTAGATCAAGGGAAGTAATAGTACCACTGTATTCCGCTCTGGTCAGACCTCACCTGGAACACTGTGTCCAGTTCTGGGCACCACAGTTCAAGAAGGATACTGACAAGCTGGAACGTGTCCAGAAGAGGGCAACCAAAATGGTCAAAGGCCTGGAAACGATGCCTTATGAGGAACGGCTTAGGGAGCTGCGTATGTTTAGCCTGGAGAAGAGAAGGTTAAGGGGTGATATGATAGCCATGTTCAAATATATAAAAGGATGTCATATAGCGGAAGGAGAAAATTTGTTTTCTGCTGCTCCTGAGAAGAGGACACGAAGCAATGGATTCAAACTACAAGAAAGAAGATTCCACCTAAACATTAGAAAGAACTTCCTGACAGTAAGAGCTGTTCGACAGTGGAATTTGCTGCCAAGGAGTGTGGTGGAGTCTCCTTCTTTGGAGGTCTTTAAGCAGAGGCTTGACAGCCACCTGTCAGGAATGCTTGGATGGTGTTTCCTGCTTGGCAGGGGGTTGGACTGGATGGCCCTTGTGGTCTCTTCCAACTCTATGATTCTATGATTCTAGGTTGTAGAGAACTGTTGACACCACCTAAATGTAAGACCTTTTCACTTATAGAGCACAAGTCAGTGGGGTAGCAGGGGCTGTCGACTTCATGATGGGAGCTTCCATGAAAGACTGGCATAAACAGAGTGATGGGGAAAACGCTGCTGGAGAAGACAGTGGAATCAAGGAGGAGAGTGAAAGTGACTCAGACCGATTAAATCCAAAGCGGTTCAAAAACTAGTGGGGTTTTTTGGGGGGGTGGTTAATATAAAGATTCTTGGTTCAAGCAAGGATGCTTTTTTTCTTACAGACGGTCTCTTCGAAGGTTGAGGGGAAACTCGTTTTAACAAAACATTGTCCAACAATCCTGAAACCTGCAGTATTTCATCTCTAAAGATGTCTAATTTTTACATATTTCCAAAACAAAGCTGTACAGTCAAAACAGCAGCACCTGCCCAGTCGGAAAAAGGGAGGGTTTTTTGCCAAGATCTCTATGAGTTTAAATATTACCATGATGCTTGCATTTCCACCTCTCTGTAACTTGGCTATGTGTTTATCAGTTCATAAAATAAAACAGTGAAATATCCTTACCATGTAAAATTATTTGCTTCTATAGAGACTTAACCTTTCTTGGCTTCAAAAGGCTTTGTAGGTAATAAAGCAACAATTAATGTGGAAAAAAACACCAAAGAACATTGTAACATTGAAGTACCTCTTATCTCTTAAAAATCATAAACATAATTTTTCTTATGGGTGGGAAAGCTTTCTACCACATTTTGATTAAAATCTGTCTGCCAGTTGCTAGTTAAAATTACTTTGTGACTGTCCCTGCAATATAACCTGAATTTGAGGCTTAAGAACCTACTCTGATTAAATTTAGATTGCCACATCAAAGAACAACAGCCCCAAATCCTACAAACTTTCCTCAGCATGCAATTTCCCTCTACTTCAGGGGTCAGCAACCTTTTTTCAGCCGTGGGCCGGTCCACCGTCCCTCAGACCATGTGGTGAGCCGGACTATATTTTGAAAAAAAAATAATGAACGAATTCCTATGTCCCACAAATAACCCACAGATGCATTTAAATAAAAGCACACATTCTACTCATGTAAAAACACGCTGATTCCCGGACCGTACGCGGGCTGGATTGAGAAGGCAATTGGGCCACATACGGCCCACGGGCCTTTGGTTGCCTACCCCTGCTCTACTTTATAAGTAGTAGTTCTAAAGAAGGTGCCTTCTGCCACAGTTTAGGAAATACCGGTTAATGGTCGTGAACTGTCCTTCCTTGGAGGTATTTAAGCAGAGGTTGGATGGTCATCTGTCATGGATGCTTTAACTGAGATTCCTGCATTGCAGGGGGTTGGACTAGATGACCCTTGGGATCCCTTCCAACTCTACAATTCTATGATTCTATGAAATGAAAGCAATAGCAGGTTAAAAATGACTTTGTTTAACTTGCAGCCTTTGGAGTCTTGTTGTGGGAGATTGCCACCTATGGAATGTCACCTTACCCTGGCATTGACCTCTCTCAGGTTTATGATCTACTGGAGAAAGGCTACCGGATGGAACAACCTGAAGGTTGCCCCCCAAAAGTCTACGAACTCATGAGAGCATGTGAGTATAGCGTTCTCGTCTTTACTTTTAGTGACAAAACGTAGATTGGAGACATCGTGAGAACATGCAGGAGGACTGGCAGTCCTGCTGGCTTGCCATAACAAACATTGCATATAGAGCTGGGAGTAAGTCTGTTAGCATGCAACCAATTTCTTGTCCACAAAGCAAGAGAATTGTCACCAGCTGACATCTTATGTGAAAAATCAACAGAAGCAAAAGACAGGTCCATTGACACAAACCTCCGCTTAGCGGTTTGTGGAGACCCCATGTCACTTAATTCAGCAACATCAGTGTTGTATGAAATAGAATCTAGGGGATTTCCATTAATTTATTTGCCTAATGGTGACACGGGAAAACTCGGGGGGGGGGGGAATTCTGACAAAAACCGTGGGGTTTGGATCCAAAGTTGCTTGTGTAAAAGGCCATAAAAGTGGAGAGCCCTCCTTCTCCTCACTGCAACTTCCTGAGCCCTCCAAAAAGTGCCTCTGGAGGATTCGCAGCAAGGACTGTAGTAGGGTGGGAGGAATTGCCAAAAAACCACCAGGCATTCCTCAATATTCTTTTCAACTTTCATAAATTAAACACAAACAACAAATGAAATTTATTTGTAACCAACCATGTAGACCTCAGCATATTTTTCAACTTGCAGAGTATCAAGACTCTGGCGACTGCTCTAAATTCCGAGGCACCAGTAACTTGCCTTTTAGGTGTACAGTACTGTGTCCAGGGACGCGGGTGGTGCTGTGGGTTAAACCACAGAGCCTAGGACTTGCCGATCAGAAGGTCGGCGGTTTGAATCCCCGTGATGGGGTGAGCTCCCGTTGCTCGGTCCCAGCTCCTGCCAACCTAGCAGTTCGAAAGCACATCAAAGTGCAAGTAGATAAATAGGAACCACTCCAGCGGGAAGGTAAACGGCGTTTCTGTGTGCTGCTCTGCTTCGCCAGAAGTGGCTTAGTCATGCTGGCCACATGACCCAGAAGCTGTACGCCGGCTCCCTCGGCCAGTAAAGCGAGATGAGCGCCGCAACCCCAGAGTTGTCTGCGACTGGACCTAACGGTCAGGGGTCCTTTTACCTTACTGTGTCCAGTAGGGTGCAGTATTATGTGTGGTATTACTTTACCAAGCAGGAGACAACATTTCAGAAGCAAATGGAAAGGCTGTTTGATGCCGATATGATTAAGATGTTACGTCAAGCAAGTAATAGGGAGGTTGGAGCCTGTTTTGATCAAATAATCTTCCATTGCCCAGAAATGTTGAATTCAGGGTGGTTCATCACATTTTAACAAATACAATCCAATTTTCATAATACAAGTTAGAGATGTTCCTAAGGACCAATAATGGATTAGGATCCAGGGGTTTAGGGCTTGCAGAAGTCACCAAACATAGGATCGTAAAATCCCTGTATTACAGTGGTACCCCAGGTTGCGCGCACTAATTTCGTTCCGGGGCGCCGTTCGCACCCCGAACAGTGCACAACCTGGGCGGCGCTTTTGCGCATGTGTGAAAGCGCGATATCGCGCTTCTGCACATGCATGAACTGCGCAGAATGCTTCTGCGCATGCGCGCACCGTGCGGACATGCAAAGAAGCGTCCGCGCTTCGTGTTGCACTACCGGGTTTGCAGAGTACGCAACCTGAACGTACTCAACATGGAGCGTTCACAACCAGAAGTATGACTGTATAGAACATGGCTTCATTTACATGTCATGCTAAACCATAATTTATTGCAACAAAGTAAACCTTGGGATTATGTGCTCCTCCCATATGGCCAGGAGGAGGAGTTTAGAAGCTTTTCCTTCTGCGTTTGCTTGCCATATTGCCAAGACATAGAACTTTTTTCTGCTTCTATCATGCTTTAGGCTGGAAATGGAATCCCTTAGACAGGCCTTCATTTGCTGAGACTCATCAAGCCTTTGAAACGATGTTCCATGATTCTAGCATCAATGAAGGTGAGAATCCTTTCTCCTTATCTTTCAACTTTCTATAAATGTTTACTTCTAAAACACGCGATGTTTTCCCTCACCTTTCTAGCAGTTGAGAACTTTTGGGGGCGTTTCTTCAAATTGACCTCTGGATTTTTACTGGAAAATAGATTCTTAAATTGTGGTTTGGTGTTGTGAGGATGAGCAGCTGTAAGCCTCAGGGTCACACCTCTGTGTGTGTGTGTGTGTGTGAGGGGAGAAGCTTTAAAACATCTCACATTGTGAACAAAACATCTCATTTTCCTGTTAACAGCTGGATATAGGAAACTGTGGTTTATTTAAACTACTTAGTTCAGAAACCAGAATATTAACTTACAGTCCTGATGCTGGTTTGATAGAACTAACTGTGATTCAAATAAGCCAATTTCCTGTAATGTGGAGACAGCCTGTTTATTCACAGCCAGAAATGGAAAAAAATTAAACTTCCTCCTTCATACATAAAGAAGAGGAAAGCACACACACAGCAACTTATTCTTTTAACACAAAATCATGGTTTATGGTTAAATTGCTGGGCCAAAGTAGAAAATACTGGGGTTGGAAGTTGGCGAAAGGAAGAGTTGTGCCACAACTAAGCCCTTTTCTTTTTCTTGTGTATCATGACTTTCTGTAAAATTCGATTTCCTGGTGGCTTCAACCTAGCTTTTCTATCTAAAATCATTTTTCTAGTATCCATGTTTGCAGAGATGTGTTTAAACATGTAGCCAGCAGCTGCGAACAGCTCTACTTTAAGAGCCCAAATGGATGTGACATGTGATAAGATCTCCTAATGTATTTAGTTTTGCTTCAGACGAGTCATAAGCAGGGGGCTAAAATTGAATATGCAGGATTCATTTTAAATATTTTCCTGCTCAAATTGCTATTACACATGGATGGAGGAAAAGAAAGGTACGTGATAAGTGCAGGGAACTCTGCAGGAGGAAATGCAGTTTCCACTGGTGCTGCACCCCTGTTTTGTGGTTCTGCAAACCACTCCATCCCCCTAGCCCCAAGCCTCATGTGCACAGTGCACACACAGGGGAAGGGGGGGAATCCCCTTACATTAGTGCTGATCCTTGTGCTAGCGCAAAAATTTAGTTGAATACTGCCATTCATTGAGTAGCTCCTCAGATTTCCCCTGCAAAGCAAAAGAGCAAAAGAGTCCCAGCAGGCCTGGGCCACCACTCTGGGTGAGCTGACCATGGTTTTGTACTGCTTCTTCCCACACTTCTGAGTCCTGTGCAAACCTAGGCAGGAAGGAGCACGTATCTCTGGGATGATGCAGGTTTTCTTTTCTGTGACAGAATGTGCAGAGGGAGTATTCATATCTCTTCTTACCTTCCCTGTGTTGCACAGGACGACCCAGAGTAGTCCACACTTTTTTCCACTGCTGCTTCCAGCCTCTGTTCATTCTCTCCTCTGATTTCTGTGTACCAGGCAAGATAGAAAACTTGAGTAATAGGCACTGTTTGCTTCTTGGTGAAAGCTTACCTCTTGTTTCCTACAACAGTCTATGTTGCTGTTGTGGCATTTTGAGACCCTTAGAACTGATCCCTCTCTATACTTGAATTCAATCTCTTCATAGAATCTCTCAGTGATGTTTCTTTTTCCCTTGTCCAGTGCCTCTCGTTAGCACCCAGATCTGCTTTCCTCTTCCTTTGCTGCTCTCTGTTCCAACTATTCCCCTGACGTTTCTTACAGAAGTGGCAGAAGAGCTTGGAAGGACAGCATCTTCTTCATCCATAGTTCCATACTTGCCTCGTTTGCCCATGCTTCCTTCCAAGACCAGGACCTTGAAAAAGCAGGCTGAAAACAAAGAGAACATTGAAGGAGTTCAGGAGGTTGTAGAGCATTCTGCTTCCAGCTCTGCACCAGGTATGCTTGGTAAGCAAAAAAGCTTTGAGTGCTGTGACTTCATAAGTGATTTCTCTAATATTCAGACTTGGGCTCCTGTAGGGCGGTGTCTCGAAGAAAGGCTGGAGGCACTTTGCTCTTCTTCTCAGAATCAGTTCTTTCTTCCGCCTTTGTGGTAGAAGGAAACAGATTTGTAGCTTTCTACAGGAGTGGCTGGTTTGAGCCAGCTTCATAGCTGTGTCTTCCACACACCCCACACCCCCAAATAATCTATACCAGAGTGAGCAAAATGGGTGAACGTTCAGTCGACACTCCATGGCTGCAGTCCCTTAAATTTGTCAGAAAACATATGTGGGATTAGCACGGGCAAAATAGGATGCAGGCCATTGCAAGCTAAGTTTGCAGCTTGAATTGCAAGTGTAATGCAGGAAGAAGTTCTTGCTTTTCCTACAACAAAATTGAAAAGGCTGTAACACTCGGTTTTGAAAACTTCCTCCAAATGAGGGCAACTAGGAATAAGTCGCTTTGTAGGTATAGCTGTAATTCATTATAAGGGTTTTAGCAGCATAAATGTGTAAAGTTGTCTTCTTTATAGAGCCTACCACAAAATAGGTGAAATGAATGTTTCTCAGTGCACACAGTTAGGAAGTGCTGACCTAAGAAATGGATCCTAAGAAAGAACTATGCGAAAAGGGACTGATTCTGCTCCATAGATGTCTTGGATTGTCTGAGAACAAAGCAAATTTAATATCTTCCTAGTCTCACTGAAGCTCTTAAGTCAGAAGTAGAGAATCTCTAACACTCCATATGCTGTTGAACTCTCACCAGCCTCAACCAGCATGCTAATGGTCAGATTATGGAAGTTATAATCTGGAAACACCTGGAGAAACACCCTTGCAGTCTCAGATGCAGTTTGATGGGGTGAGGCTGCCCTGCATTCAGCTGATGGGCCACTGATACAGCTCCCCATAATGCTAAGGAGATATTACAGGTATCTTACAGACACCTGTAAGCATTTCTCTCCTGAAGGACAAATAGCTTGCAGACACGATTTTAATTGGGAAAGTAGCGGGGGGGGGGCACCTAAAAATCCTCCTCTTGCACTGTGTTTTGTTTCAGGGGGTTGTAGCTGTTAATATAGATGCTTTTAATTCTAGGAAAGCTCAATCATGTCTACTTGGCGGCTAGTAAGCAACTATTTGCAATAAGCGCCCACATGGTAGATATAGTACATTGCATAACTTTGTATAGTCAGAATCCCAAGCTTCATAAATACCTGGCAGCATGGTGGAAAGTGTATGCTCTCTCTCCTTTTCCTTAGGTTTTATCAGAAGCACACAGCAGACCAGCGGATCCCCAGCACTACCTCGCAAGCAGAGAGACAAGTCGCCCAGTGGCCTGTTGGAAGACACCAGAGAGACAACCTTCACCCGAGACAGGAAGGGGGGCTTCTTTAGCTCTTTCATGAAGAAGAAAAATGCCCCCACGCCTCCCAAGCGCAGCAGCTCTTTCCGCGAGATGGAGAACCAGCCTCACAAGAAGTATGAGCTGACGGGTAACCTTTCAGCGGTTGGTCCTCTGCAGCACATTGACGGGTTTTCTTTTACCCCCTCCCAGCAGGATGGAAACCTTTGCTCATCTAAGTGCTACGTTGGGGGCTTCACGCAGCGGAACTTCTATGGGGATGACGGCGGCAGCGGCAGCATGAGCAGCGGTGGGGGCACAAGCACCGGCAGCGGGTGGTCAGGCATCACAGGCTTCTTCACGCCACGGCTGATTAAAAAGACCCTGGGTTTAAGAGCCGGGAGGCCCACCGGTGGGGAGGAAGCGTCAAAACCTTTCCCCCGGTCCAACTCGACATCTTCCATGTCCTCGGGTCTCCCTGAGCAGGAGAGAATGGCCATGACTCTTCCCCGAAATTGCCACAGGTCCAAAGTCCAGCTGGAAAGGACAGTCTCCACCTCCTCTCAGCCCGAGGAGAACACTAGCAAGTCCAGTGACCTACTCCCTAAAAGGTGTGAAGAGGTTCCCACTCTGACCAGAGACAGACCAAAAGCCAAGCTTCTGCCCAGAGGTGCCACGGCTGTTACCCTCAGGACCCCTTCTGCAGATGCGGCTGTTTCTGAAAAGGACACTCAGGGGCCAACAGCCACAGCGAGCCTGAAGAGCAAAGAGAAAAACAGCGGGACGCGGCAAGGGTCCCTAGAAGGCGAGGAGAAGTCAGGCTGGCCTTCTCCACCCAAGGCTGCGGTAGTCCTTCCTGTCACCCACAACCACAAAGTGCCCGTTCTCATCTCACCCACTCTGAAGCATACGCCAGCGGACGTGCAGTTGATTGGCACAGACTCTCAGGGGAATCGGTTCAAGCTCTTATCTGAGCACCAGGTCACTGCTTCCAGCGACAGG
Source organism: Darevskia mixta (assembly GCA_034641385.1). Classification (NCBI taxonomy): domain Eukaryota; kingdom Metazoa; phylum Chordata; class Lepidosauria; order Squamata; family Lacertidae; genus Darevskia; species Darevskia mixta. Next base: position 313,319 of record JAWWNH010000139.1, on the reverse strand, counting down.
CCCAGACGGATAAAACCAAAGTGCGCTCCCCCGCCTCCGCCAGTCACGAGGCTCCTAAACCAGCCACCCACTTGCTCAGATGTGACAGAGGAGTTGAATAACGGGGTGTTGGTACAGCCTGGGCAGGAAGCCAGCGAGGGCAGCAAAAAGGTGGCGGCGGTGGTGGCACCTGCCGGTGGGAAAGCCGGAAGGCCTGTAATGCCCCCACCTCAAGTGCCTCTGTCATTGTCTTCCACCTCACCTGCCAAAATGGCCAATGGTACAGCGGGAGCCAAAGTAGCACTGAGAAAGACCAAACAGACAGCTGAGAGAATCTCCGCTGACAAAATCAGCAAAGAGGCTCTGCTGGAGTGCGCAGACCTCCTCTCGAGTGCCATTGCCGAGCCCACCACAAACAGCCACTTGGTGGACACAGGGCACCAGCTGTTGGATTACTGCTCAGGCTACGTGGACTGCATCCCGCAAACACGCAACAAGTTTGCCTTCCGGGAAGCTGTGAGCAAACTGGAACTCAGCCTGCAGGAGCTGCAGGTGTCCTCAGCAGCTGCTAGCGTGCCCGGAGCAAACCCTGTACTTAATAACTTATTGTCTTGTGTTCAAGAAATCAGTGATGTTGTCCAGAGGTAGCTACTGTTTAATCACCCAGTTAGGAATAAAGAAGTCTACACCGAGTGGAGGGAGAAGGGTCAGGATGACTACCTTCTGGTGTTTTCCCCCCCTACCTTGATACTTTTGAAAGGAAAGACTGATACTTGAGTGAGTTTTATGTGAAGTACCTCAAATCACTGAGCTCTCATGTTTACAGGTTCATCTCAGTACATGGGGCAGATGGGGAGGGGGAAGCCAAGCTTCATTTGGGGGGGGGGGGTCAGACGGTTTGCAGCTGAGTGAGGAGGGCAGAATGTCAAGACCTTGCCCTAGCCAGAAAATGCTTCTGCAAAAGGGGAGCTTATTCTCCGATTCCCCTTCCAGAAAGCAGGAGAGTCAAGAACAGGGCCTTGATTTTGGGAAGAGCCTGCTGATCTCCACAATGTTGTTCAGATGACCAGAATTATTGGAGAAGGGGTGGGGTGGGATCCTTTTCTGCACTACTGCATGTTTTGACCTTCTGGGATGGTGAGAGAAAGGTTCAGAGGGTCCCTTGGAACGGAAGTGGACTGATCTTCCCAAGAGGGAGAGGATTTATTTTGGGGGAAGGTCTGTGGAGCTGCTGGAAGTGGTGCATTAGCTCACCTGGCACAACTTCCAAAGTGCATTTTGCTGCTGTAGTAAAGAGTTGCAAAAAAAACTATCCGATGTAAGAAACACATCCCTTTTTTTGTCATCCTTCTCACATATTTTACTATCCACACATCCAGTCCTTCCCAGCTTCTTCCATGATGGTTGAGCTGACTTGCCACTGGATCAATCTCTCTCTCACTCTCACTTACTCACTCTCACTTGCACGCACACTCAAACTGGCTGTCATCACCCTTGGTAGTGTAGCATGGGTATCTAACCTGGCACTCACTTGAGTAGTTTGGGCTGTAGCACAAATTTGCCAGCATGTGTCCAAAAGCTGTAATGTCTGTTTTTAAATGTTGGTACAACATTGGCCCCCTCTCCTTTGATAAACCTTGAGGGGCCACCCTGGATTAAAGACACTGCAGAATGCTGCTGTTGCTCTCTACATTCCTTTTTTTATATATTAAAAAATATGCTTACCCTAATCCAGCTACTTTTTTGAGGGAACCAGAAACCTGAGGTCATAATGTCTCCTGTTAGAATTACAAATGGGCTCTTTTGGCAATACCTAGTCGGAATAATTACTTTACCATCCATATTTAAATATAGGACCTTTGCCCTATTCAGGATTCCAAGATACTGTTTGGTTTTCCTAGAAATGCCCTGAATGTGTAACGCAATGAGGCGGAAGGATCCAAGAGGGTAAAATTGAGTTTAGTGTCTTGGAGGAGGGGAAGAAGGGGCCCTAAAGTAAGAATGGTCCTCATCACACTCTTAAGTGTGAAAGATCTTAGCAAATTTGGGGTTCAATTGAGATCAGGGTGAGGATGGTGGAGGAGTTGGCATGCCGTTGTCCTTCCTTAGATAGCATCACAAGCTTGCGATGCCCTTTTCCAGCTATCCCTTTTTTTGAGCAGGAAGCATTGGACATCCATATGGATTGGACACTACTGGTATGGTTGGGTTGGGGGAAGGTCCATGCCATCATGCAGACAGTCGATGCCACATAATGTAAACCAGGCCTTGGTTTCTGTCTTCAGCTGTTCTTTCCTGTCCTAGAAAATTCCCAGATTGTCTTGATATGCAGGTGTTATCCACCTGCTGGACTTAGCCGTTGTAGTACGGTTAAGGTCTGCAGTATGCTGCTATTCCTGTGACATCTCTCTGATAAACGCAAGAACATGAAACCTGTTACCTGATATAACACATAGAAATGCTTCTCTCTCACAGCTATAGTTCTGTCATTGCTGAAGTTGCTGAACTGAGGCTTTGAGAGAAGTTGAATTGCCCTGGCAAGGTGTATATCTCTTAGGCATGGGAAGAATTCCGGCTCTCAGTAATCCAGCAAATGAGTACAGCACTTCCTTGTGCCCCCAGAAGGTATTTTGGCAAAGGAGGGAAGGCATGTAGTTCTTGCTGGGGACTTGTATGCCTCTTCTGCCCTACAAGAAAATTCAGCACAGGATCTTCCCATCATTTGTTAGCAGCATTGGTCTTAAATAAAATAAAAATCAGGGTCTGGTTTGTTTTGCACCTTAATCTTTTAAAAATGCGGCAGTTTTCCTTTTACAAGCTTGAGAGTTGGAATTGTATTGCTATGCTGTTTGTTTTATATTGAACCTCCAGTGATGGCGGAAGGGTGCAAATTTGCCGCTCGTTGGGGCTTTCTCTCCAAAACTCTGATTTTGACTCCTTTTCCATTGGCTGCACTAACTCAACCACCACCACCACCACCACAGCATAAAAAGGAACTACTCCCATGGTTTAGTCTAGAACTAGATTGGCAATGAACTCTGACAAATGGCCCTTGCTGCTCCGATGAGTGCATGGCAATGGAAAGGTGAAGGGAACCAGTTTGCTTCATAGTCTGGATTGAATAAATCAAAAGTGGGCAAATAGAGGTGAAGAGCCTGGCCAGACATTACATTCATCAAATGCAAAGTTGCCGTGAATAAACCAGGTTCTGATTTGCTGAGAATATTGAAGGATTCTGCAGATGCAGACAGAGAAAGACTTTGGCAAGCACACAGGAAAGCAGAAGAATGTAGGCAGGCTTCTCCTCCTTGATTCTCTGCTGATCTCTTTCCTTAATGGCATCCCTCCGCTCCCCACCCGGCAGTTGGGAAGGAGAAGCTAGCACTAAGCAGAGATAAGTGACCAAAGGAGAAAGGAGACCAGTGGTTCATTGCATCATAAGATTTGGAGGAAGCCTTGTATACCACCTGGTCCAACCCTGCTCAATGCAGGAAGCCCAGGGCTAGAGCATGCCAATTTAATGACTGTCCAGCCTCTGCTTAGAAACCTCCAGGGCCTGAGAGTCTACCATCCCCTTAGGTAACTGGTCCCATTGTCCTATTAAAGGAGCTTCTTTTGACGTTCAACCTAAGCCTCCCCTCCTGTAACTAAGCCTTGCCCTCTTGGCTAACAGATAGCAAGTCTTTGCCCTCTTCTGTGTGACAGCCTTTTAGGCAGGGCTTCGTTTTTTTCCAGCCGGAGCTCACCGGCTCCTCTCAAGTGGGCACCATTGCAACAAAGGAGAAGTTCATGGTGAGCTCTGGCACCTCTTTTTCTAGAAAAATAGCATAGCCTTTGGGTATTTGCAGAGTGATACAATATTCCACCTTAGCCTTCTCTTTGTCAGGCTAAACGCACCCTGTTTGCTTAACCTTTCCTCTTCGGACATCTTTTCCATACCCCAGCCATCTTCACTGCCATACTCTGAACCCATTCCAGTTTGTCTCTATTTTGCCAAAACTAGCCGGCGATCCAGTGCCCGGGGACCTACTGTTAATGCCTGCTCTGGCCGCCTTTTTGTAGCATTCCTCAGAGGTCCAGTGGCCTTTTTCCCCTTTGGCATAGACACAGCTGTCAGTACCCATCACCTGCTCCAAGCTCCTTTCCATTTATTGCTGCTGCCCATGGTGTCTACTCGGCCCCAGATATCACCTGGTTCCATCCTGCCATAATGACCCCCCCCCCAGTGCTGCATCAGAACCAGGGACATGGGGAAGCCAGAAAGTTGAGCAGAGTGGTGAAACCTTTTAATTCTAAGCCGCTGGACTCTGCAAGCCTGTGTATCCATCCCTAGTGGCGCAGCATTTTGTAGAAGAAAGCCCTGAAGGGACCCTAGCAAGGGCTCCTCCAACCTAGACATCCTCGGCTCTCAAAACCAATCAATCTCCATTGAATTTCTTAGAGAAAACACTACCTAGCCTGTCTGTCTTGAGGAGTTTCAGGATTCTTAGCAGCCAGGGCTTGGCTTAAATGTGACTTTTTTTTAGTTGATGCATAGCCTGATTTTCAGATACCTCTGTGTTGAAGTAGGGACAACCTAGCAAAATTTTATTCCGGGTGTTGTTCAACCTTTGCATAGACAATTTTTGAAGGTGGTGGACCCAAAATGTTCTGCTTCAAACAAAACCACAGTCAGTGTGTGTTAAGTTTAGAGAGTCAGATAACAGAAAGTAGGAGCACTGTTGCAACTCCCCCAGCTTCTTGTTGGGAGGGTTGTCTATAGGCCCAGACCGAACTCTTGAGTAGAGATTGCAGCCATCATCTCAGCATTTCCTTTAATGTATTTTATATCTTGGTCGCGTGTAAATATATGTTAAAGGCACAATGTTGTTATGTTCCCTATCTCAGGTACCTTCTGAAGTGGGGAAACTTTGAAAGAAATGCATGTTGGATTGCACTAACCCCATGAGCAGCAATACAGGAACAGGGAAGCTCTGAGGCTTTAGCATAAGCTTAGAAATGGCCATATTTAAGCTTTCTTGAGAGGTTCTCTGGCTGCTATCCACAGCCAGATTGATGCATGTTGATCATGTTGAGGATGATCCGAGTTGCAGCACAAAACATCTGGAGGCTGGGGGAGGCTGTTCTACAGCAAAGCAAGAGGGGGCCAGAATCCTTTCTAACAGCTGCCGTTCCTTGACAGTCATAACAGTCTAGCAGTGCACCATTTTGATCTTCTCACTCTACCGAGAAGTTGTGCTCTTGGGAAAGCCATGGCTGAAACATAGGGAAATGGACTATGTTTCAACTACAGTACAAGCTTCCAGAACTTATTATGATTTATTGGGCATGCTTTTAGCTTGCCATTCATCTAAGTAGATCAGTGTTCCCCAACCTTGGGCCTCCAGCTGTTTTCGGACTACAATTCCCATCATCCCTGACCACTGGTCTTGCTAGCGAGGGATGATGGGAGTTGTAGTCCAAAAACATCTGGAGGCCCAAGGTTGGGGAACACTGAAGTAGATCACAGAGTGTGCAATACACAAACTACATACAATTATGTTCTATGATGTTACATAAAATCAGGGGTGGTGGTGGTGGTTATACAGTATAGGCATCAGGTTACCAGTAAGAGCAGCAAAGATTCAAAAGTGCACTGATCAGCAGGTGTCTCACAATTGAACTTGGAATCTGATCTAGATGGCTGAGGGATTCCCTGGAGCAGGTTTGGGGGGACACAGTGGGAGGACAGAAAGGAGAAATCCCATTGCATGAGAAGAATCCTGTTACACTTGTAGATGGCTGCAGTTGGATGTCACCCACAGTTCATGTGCAAACAATAGCACAGGGACTCCAACCTTGTCTTAACTTTATTTGGGGGTTGGCTTGTTTTAAAATCAACCTTGATGCCTGATTCTTCATTCTGATTGTTTTCTTTCCTCCCCTGTCAGTTTTGTTGCTGCTGCAGGAGTTGGGAGGAAAAGAGCTCTTGGAGAGCTCAGAGTGGCTCCTGTCCATTTTGAGTGAAAACGCCACACACCTTCAGCTTTCCAGAGCTAAACTTGTCCTGAAATGGCCCTGGGGTTAGCTGCTACAGTTATTTTCCTTCCAGACACAAACATTTTTGGTGGGTGCGGGTGGGGGCTGACCAGTGGTGTCGAATCCCTCTGAATAATCCACATCAGAGCAATTCGGTGTAGAAAAAGATTAGGGTTAAATGTTAACCTCCGTACATTTTTTTACTCTCAAGCCTTTTTCAAAAACTAGTTGCATCTTCTCTCCCCACCTCTTTGAACTTTGCTTGGGTTGGTTCTTGGTTATCTTCCAGTTGCGGTTTTGGTAGTTGGGTTGCATTATAATTTAATGACTCCAATACTGTGAGGACAGTTGGGAAGGAAAGATGGCGCATGCAGCATGAATGACCCTGCTAAAAGCACATGAAGAAGTATGAGGCCCTTGTTGGAGAAAGGAAATAGTGACCTGTTCTTTGCTCCTTCTGCCTTTGGGGGTGCGGGGGGAGAGAAAATCACAGCATAGCATTTCTAGGGACCCCTCTTTTGAGACAACTGCTCCTGGTAACACTACAAGATGTGGGTGTCTTGTATACACGGACTGCTTCCCTATTGACTTCAGAGTTTGCAATTGTAGGGCAGCGATGGTAATCGCAGCATTCACAGATTTCTCTTTTGTTTCGTTTTTAATCATAACTTCTTACAACGATCCTGGTGGCCAGTTTCCCTTGGAATTGTAAGGAGTGAATCGGTATCCAAATTCAAGTAGTTTCTTGCACAATTTGTATCCAGTTGAAAATAGACTTTGCTGCACTTTTGATGACCGTAATTGAAGAGGGAGGCTGCTGCACCCATGTGGCTTTTTTAAAAAATAATAATAATTGTGGCACTGAGCTTTGGTCCATAAATCAAACTCCCTGTACCCACAAAACACAATGCAAGATTGTAACATGAAGACAAACAAACCCATGGCTGGTGTCTAAGCAGGCATCTAAGCACAGGAGGCCCCAGCCAAGCAGGGAAGTTTCTTGAGCCTGTGGACTTGTAGAATAGGGAAGACCATATTCCTCCCTGCCAACTAAGGACTGGAGCTTGCAGGAGTACTTTGCCTGATGTTGCTGGTTTTATAGCAAGATTGTAGATACTGTACATGTTCTCTAAGAAGGTTTCCATGTGCACCGGCATGTTATGACATATGCGCTCTTCCTGTGGACTGTTTCATAAGTGTTGAGTTCAGAGATTTCTAAAACCTCCTGTCTGTAGTAGGTTGTCAAGCACTAAGCTTGCAAAGCATTCCAAACAGGTAATTTCCTGGCAAGCAGGCGGGGTTTGCGCGGTCTCCAAGGTTGGCTGAACAGTGGCATCAGTGGCGGTTAAAACCTTGCTCCCCTTTTCACAATTCTTACTGCGTGTTTGCCAAAAACAAAAAAGGCCTTAATTATATACCCTTAGCCCCCTCACCCAGTGTGAAAAAGCAAGTTGCTGCTGCAGTAACGTGGACCATTTCACACAAATAATAGATGGTAATTCTGCTCCAATTCTATACCACTTCAGGATTCATGTTGGGGGGGGGGGTCACAGATTAATAACTTTCTAAACAGACAAAACTAGTATTTTGGAGAAATTGGTTCATGCTGTCCCTTCTGTCATGAAATTTTTCTTTCCCTTTTATATGGAAGAGTGTGCGGAGCTCCCCCTCCCCGTGATCCCAGTGGTACAGTCCTGGAGATGCTTTTCCCACTTGGTTTTGCAGAGTACAATGGTACCTCTAGCTACGAACTTAATTTGTTCCGGAGGTCCGTTCTTAACCTGAAACTGTTCTTAACTAGAGGCGTGCTTTTGCTAATGGGGTCTTTTGCTGCCGTTGCGCCGCCGGCACACAATTTCCGTTGTCATCCTGGGGCAAATTTCTCAACTCTAGGTAACTCTTCCAGGTTAGCGGAGTTTGTAACCTGAAGCGTTTGTAACTCGAGGTACCACTGTAGTATAAAGTGGCCCTTAGCAGTAGTTGGACTGACCAAATAGACTCCTAATGGCTCCACCTGGGAGCACAGAGGCCCAGAGCAGCTAGCAGCTGCCCCTACCTGCGAGGCGCAGCGATGGTTTTTAAAAGCTTGGCTTCGGAAATGTCCACGGCGACTTAAGTATCGCGCATGCTCAGAAACTACCACTTTCTGCCACCCATTCACAATTCAGTTCTGTACACAACGGACTCTGCACAGCTAGTTTTTAAGTAATACTCGTGGGATGAAACGGTGGCCTTTTCCATATTCCAGAAGGAATGCCTAATTTCTCTGCAGTTGCCTAAGGAAAACGGACCCGTGTGTGTGTTGTGCAAGAGTCAGGCTTCCAGGGTGGGAGGGAAGGGATGGGGGGGAAGACGGTTAAGGATTCTACTCAACTCGAGCACTCTGTTAGTTGGATTAATAGTTGAAGTCACTGAGGAGGAGAGAAATGGGTGAAATTGAAAATATGCTGATCACACGCAAATCCACACTACTAGTGTTGTTAATTGTTGTTTTTGTTTTTTTTATTGTTGTAATATATTTGGTTGTTTTTTTTCTAATTTAAATTTTCACTATTGCCTGACTGTGAACTGCAAACAGTGTTAACTTGATGTAAATAGGGGCCTTTGGAGGAGGTGCCTCTGCCTGTCGTTCCACAAAGATTTTTGCCAATTTGCATTTTGTTTTGAATAAAAGTTGCAATATTTTATTGGCAAATAAAGGTTGACACATGATTATTATTTTTAAAGCGTGTGACTTTTAAGAGAATAAAGATGGATAACGTGATGAAGACCCTCCGCCCCATTCACAGACACATAAGTTTGGAAGGGGTTTTTTTTCATGACAACAACATTGCTCAAATCTGCTTGTAGAGGTCACAGTAGATGTCAAATTGAAAAATAGGTTGACAGTGTATAAGCAAGTTATCCTATATTAAAGACTGAGGAAACAGTGTTGTTCTTGGCTAAGCTGCTCCTAGTGCAATTCCCATCATCCCTGACCACTGGTCCTGTTAGCTAGGGATCAGGGGAGTTGTAGGCCAAAACATCTGGAGGGCTGCAGGTTGAGGATGCCTGTCCTAGTGTCTTGACAGCATCAGGGTGGGCAGTGTAGCACAGCTGCAGAGGAGGTGGTAGGACTCACAACTCTCATCATGGAGATGGATGAGACAAGAAAGCAGGTTGAGGGGACCCCCCCAACCCGATCCTCACTATCAGACTGACCCAATGCCAGCAGAGGCCCCACACATCCTGCTGGAACCCCTGTCTGCATTATTCTGATGCAGCCAGCCCATTACACTTACGTTAGTGTGGTAAGAATCAGGGAATTCCTTTAAAATAGTACAGAGATGGTACTTGTCTCCATAGGTCTTGAGAATGGTGTGCAGCTCAGTAAACCTGCAATGTCTGAGTGGCTGTGCAGAGAGGTATATTCTTCCACATGTGATAGAGGTGCCTGGCCAAACAGAATTTGAAGACCACTGACCAAAAAGAAACCAGCACAGCGGCAGGTGTGACTGATGTTCTCTTTTGTTTGTCACAGAAAATTCTCTGCGCAAAGAATCGCTAATGTTTTGAGTAGTGACAGCACATCATAGGTTCTACAAATAACATGCCAAGTCCACAATCAACCATTGGTATTTTCAGATATGGAATCTATATCCTTTTTAAAAAAAGAAAAAGTAACTAAGGACATACATTAGAGACACAGAAATGATCTGTGTTCTTTTATAATATGACATTGCTTTATTTCATATGTTGTAACCCCCCAAAAGAACTAAGACTGGTAAAGGACAACTTAAGTTGCTGAATAGAGGTAGGGATTGAATGGCCACTGGGCTTATATTCACACTGTATGGTGACCACAAATATTGTTCTCTGTCTATATTTTAGTGTTATCTAGAAAAACAATACTGTACAAGCAAGTTCTTAAAACAGCAGTATGGGGCCCTGATCCAGTTCAGGCCCGCCAGAGGAGTAAGCACTTTTCTTCCCCCTCCGCAGCACTGCTGTTTGCACTGATTTAAAAATCAAAACAAAAAACAAGTGGGGAGTTCGAAACACGAGATTTAAAAACGTGTTGCCATATCTAGCTAGTCCTCAAGCTGTCAAAATAAACGTGGGATGTCAATATCTTTTATGGGCCACCTGAGTCTGCAAATGATGTCACCTGCTGTTGATTAGGGCTGCTCTTCCTTAAAGACTTTTTGTTCGTTCATCCTCTCCAAAATCCTGTGCTTTATTTTTTTCCAGAGGGGAGCTTTTCTCAAAAAGCAATGCTGGTATTTATCTTATCCACCATGCTTGTATCTTGCTGTTCCTTAAGGGAGTTCAAGACGGCATAAATAGCATCCCATGTTATCCTTGCAAAGTGTGGTAAGTAAACCTGAGGCCTCCCTGTGAGTTTCCTGACTGGAAATCCCAGTTTCCATGACCCAGGTCTGGCCAAATCATCACGCTGGAAGACCTCTGCCCAGCATTGACACATGGGACATTGGAACACAAACTCTGCATCAGTCTCAAACATTTCCGATTTGCCAAGTCACCCTTCTTTGAACAGTATGGAAGTTGTGTGCTTATTTTTCATTTGAGGTTTTCAACCATGAAACTGTGCCAAAGGTCCATAAGTCCAGTGGCTGAGCAGCTAGCCACACTTCTGTGTGTAGTATTACAAATCCTCTTGATGAGGATGACGACGTTGGAAGGTATCTTTGACCCTATAGACCAGAGTGTGGTTATTCTGCATGTTGTGTCATATTCTTCTCTTGCCTTGGTTGCACGTGCTTTTTTATCTTTTGGCAAGCAAACCTAGACAGCAAACATAGCCTTACTGTTTTCTGTGTGCAGAAGTCCTCAAGTGTAATAAGCAAATAGCACTGCTGTAGTTTACCTGGAGGACATTCTTTCCACAGCTGGGGGAGGCAGGACAGCGGGAGGCAGGCGGAAACAACGATCCGCCCGCCCACCCTTTCCTGTCCCCCAAGTTCCAGAAAGGGGCCAAGAAGGCCAACTCAGCATGACTACAACCAGGGGGGGGGTGTCTTAGGGCCCAGCGGCTCCTCTCCTTTGCCCTTCTCTGGTCCCACATAACAACAGAGAGGTGAGTGATAGAGACGGTATCCAAAGGTTATGCCATACAATTTGACCTCAGGATTGGTTTGTCCCAACTCCTCCTTCCAGAAATCCAGCAAAACATCAGGCTTACTGATGGACCACTCAACACTTGTTGGACATCAGAGCCATAGGTTCTGCTCCTCTTCTGGGAGATCTGGAATATCTTCAATCGTGTCCTTGGTGCCAAACAGAACGGAGACACTTGCACAATTCTAGACTTCAAATAGCTAAACAAATGGGTAAAAAAAAAACACTTCGAAATTGAAACAATATGGTCACCCATAGAGGCACTAAAAGAGGGTGATTGGATGGTATGTGTAGACCTCTCAGGGACTTGTCTCCATATTGCCATCAGAATAATTACCTAAGGTTTGTCTACTACAGAACCTCCCCCTCTGGGATGTGGTGTTGGACATGGAAAGGTTCATATAATGACAAGAGCATGAAGAAGACCTGCTCTGCAGGTATCATGAGGATCTGATGTTTCTGGCTCATCTGCAAAGCCTTTTGGTGAGCACCTACAAACCAGTGTCATGCGCAAGACTTTGTTGGGATTTTCCATTCCACCTTTAGTTGCAGACATGGGATTACTATGTGTCGCATGTCTGGAAGGAGACGATCCAGCTGGGGGCTAGCCAGCTGACTTTTCGACCCAAGAAGCCAACAGACTTCACTCCAGGTTGCTGCAGAAACTTTCAGAACTAGATCACCCAGAAAGAACGGATACTGTTCTCTATACCTCCTACGTTGAAGGAGGTGCTACACTGCTAACTGCACCCCCATCATTTTTCAGGAGCCACGGAGGCTGGTTCTTATGACAAATGCCAAATGGTTTGGGTGGTTCCTGCTGTTTTATTTTTAGCAAGTGCTTCAGATGCAAGTTTTCAAGAATGAGGAAGCTGCACACCACAGCAGACTATGGCACAGAGCAGAACAGTTTGCAAAACAACAACAACAAACTAATAAAAGGTTAGCACCAAATTATTGAGGGTCTTGGGGGCACTAAAATAGCTCAAGAGGAGTTAGATTCAGTGCACAAGCCATGGGTTAGCCTCTCCTGCTGCCCACCCTAAACCAGAGGAATAGTTTGGATTAATTTACAAATTTGTATTGTGAGGAAATGAAATTGTACCAGCCTCACCCACCAGGCATGCTTAAGCTGCCTCTGGGACTGGTTGATATCCATGCATGAGTTAACGTTTGCCCAGGGCTTATGTGTGGAGGCTTGAAATGTTAGCTCATTACTAAATTCCTGTATCATTCTGGCCTGTGTTCCTACCTGCTAAGCAAGCACTGCATCTCTTTCTGGTGGGCTAAGCAGTAGGATACATCTGGCCAAGGTGAGGCTGCACTCTCTAAAGTATGTCCAAAGTGGGCCAGAACGAGCTTGACCACTCTGTGCTTTGTATTGTAGCAGAAAGGGATAACGGTGCCAAGTTTTAATTCATAAAGATGCAGGTTTGCAAAACCAGTGAACGTTGGTTCATGCAAACAGTGTTTGCTTTTTGTCTTGCACTGACTAAGCTTTATTGCTCAACTTCAGCGCTGAGCTGGAAGTGCATCGCAATTTTTTTTTAAATTATATTTATTGGGTTTTCAACAAAGAAAAACAGAAAAAAGAAAACTTTACATAATACATAATACAATACAAAACACAAAAACAAAATTGCATCGCAATTTTGGCACCTGTCGCTGCCTCCCATCCCACACCCATCCAACACAAACACAGACTTTGAGTTGAGTACACCCTGATGGTGTCCTGGATTTAAGTCCCTTAGCAGATTAAAAATCAAAAATTGCAAATGTGCATTCTTCATAGTGTACATATATACAGGGAAGCACGTTAGCCAAAATTTTGCAGCGGATTACTTGCTGCAGTATCCCCACGTCCTTTAAAAGCCGATTATTAAGTACTGTGAAGGTAAGTACTACCTCTCCAAGTTCAGGGCAAGTCCCCTCATTCATACATAACTTGTTCTGGAAGAAGAAGGCATTTCTTGCATTGTAAGCAAATATTCCAGCTCCTTGTTAAGTCACACCCCTAAAGGGGCAGAAGAGGAAGTCATGTCTCCTTTCAGACAACCGCCAAAAGAAATCTCAGTCTTCAAGACAAAAAGGAAGCAGCCTTTAACTCTACTTGCTGCTGTAGTTTCTCTGCCCCAGGACCTGCCTAAATGCCCATTCAGTGCTGTGGATGAGGACGGGTGATCTGGAAGCACCATTTCTTCCAAAGCAGCACATGAAAATGCCCTTCTTAACAGTGCCATGTTGATTCCAGCTACATTAAAAAAAAAAGGTAAAGGGACCCCTGACCATTAGGTCCAGTCGTGACCGACTCTGGGGTTGCGGCGCTCATCTCGCTTTATTGGCCGAGGAAGCCGGCATACAGCTTCCAGGTCATGTGTGTCTACTTATTGGCAATGTCTTCATTTGCTGATGCATGTTCCTCCACAGACTTCAGAATTATTGCTTTTTCCCAGTCCAACAGCCCCCACATTGTAGGGGTTTTAATGCCCAGTGTCAGTGAAGTAAACATCTCTCGATCCCTGTGCAAGAAGAAGTAGAGCAGGTTGCATTGCAGCCCTTGGTGCAGCCAAACTACAACAACATCAGGGAAGGAAGTAGTTTATACGCTGAGAGACTGACTTGCAACCCTGGGCTGAGAAAAGTTTCTCCTCCTTGGGGACGAACACCATCATCCTTGCAACCTCGTCCAGCGCCTCTTCCGTGAACTGAAGGCCCCGGGCAAGGAAAGCATCTCGAGCACACAGCTTCACGTGGCGGTACTCCAAGGGCAGGAACGGTACCAGGAAGTCTATGAGATTCTCTTCCAGAAGGCGGTTGTGGGCATAACCCTCATCTGGAGGAAAAGAAGTGGAAGGTGCGCATAAGACAATTTTCCTCCAAGGTATTGTTGTCTCCAGGTTGCCACAGAATAATAATAATTATAATTATAATTATAATTATAATTTATTATTTATACCCCGCCCATCTGGCTGGGTTTCCCCAGCCATTCTGGGCGGCTTCCAACAGAACATAAAAATACAATAATCTATTAAACATTAAAAGCCTCCCTAAACAGGGCTGCCTTCAGATGTCTTCTAAAGGTCTGGTAGTTGTTGTTCTCTTTGACATCTGAAGGGAGGGCGTTCCACAGGGCGGGCGCCACTACCGAGAAGGCCCTCTGCCTGGTTCCCTGTAACTTGGCTTCTCGTAGTGAGGGAACCGCCAGAAGGCCCTCGGCACTGGACCTCAGTGTCCGGGCAGAACGATGGGGGTGGAGACGCTCCTTCAGGTATACTGGACCGAAGCCATTTAGGGCTTTAAAGGTCAGCACCAACACTTTGAATTGTGCTTGGAAACATACTGGGAGCCAATTTCGCTCTCTCAGGACCGGTGTTATGTGGTCCCGCCGGCCACTCCCAGTCACCAGTCTAGCTGCCGCATTCTGGATTAATTGTAGTTTCCGGGTCACCTTCAAAGGTAGCCCCACGTAGAGCGCATTGCAGTAGTCCATGCGGGAGATAACTAGAGCATGCACCACTCTGGTGAGACAGTCTGTGGGCAGGTAGGGTCTCAGCCTGCGTACCAGATGGAGCTGGTAGACTGCTGCCGTGGATACAGAATTAACCTGCGCCTCCATGGACAGCTGTGAGTCCAGAATGACTCCCAGGCTGCGCACCTGGTCCTTCAGGGGCACAGTTACCCCATGCAGGACCAGGGAGTCCTCCACACCTGCCCGCCTCCTGTCCCCCAAAAACAGTACTTCTGTATTGTCAGGATTCAACCTCAATCTGTTCCTAGCCAGAAGCTGGCTAGGAAAGACCGCTGCTTTCCTTGCCGAGTTGGGCATGGGTTGTTTGTACAGAAACGTCAGCATATGTGGCCTTTAGTGGAGTAACGAAACAAATAGAATGCTATCCCAGAGATCTTAACAGTCTAAATTTTGGCAGCAGGAGGAGACGAGTGGGGAAGGGGAAGAGCAGGAGAGACAGTGGGAAGGAAGCATGGATGTTAGCAAATGCAGTTAACATTTCCAGTGAATTTATAGCTGCTCCAGCAAGTGCTGCTTTATCTAAAGAAGCTCCTGACATTGTGCATCAGTAAAGGTAAAAAAAAGGTAAAGGACCCCTGGATGGTTAAGTCCAGTCAAAGGTGACTAGGGGATTGCGGCATTCATCTTGCTTTCAGGCCAAGGGAGCAGGGCCGTCTTTAGCATATGCGGTGCTGGGGTACAAAGATCTGCCCAGCGCCCCCAAATTTAGGGCGGCCTGGAGGGAGGGAAGCCTGCACCGTGGTGGGCGGCGAGTTCCCCGGGCAGGAAAGGAGTGCGTGAGCGGCCTGTGCAGCTCCCCTTGGTGGCAGGGGAGGGGTTACAGTGCAGCCCTTTGCTGGCCTGAAGGGTCCGTCTATTGGGCGGGCGAGCGAAGGAGCCGCCCCTTACCAGCAGGCGGGCTTTGCAGGGCAGGGAGGGGAGAGGCTGAGATGGGACTCGCCTCGCTGCCTCCTCCGCCTCCCGCTCCTCTAGGCGCAGTTTCTCCCAAGGTATCTGCAGCGCCAGCGGCTGCTGCTTCACCACCGAGCCCTACTCGGACCCCCACACTCCTTCCTTGTCCTCCTCCCTCGGCCAGGGCTTTGGGCAGTGGCGGCGGCTGTTGCTCGGTCTCCGAGATGGTGGTGGTGGCGGCGGCGCTGGAGATTGAGCTGAAGAGCGGGCGCCTGCCCCCCTGAATTTGGCACCCGGGTGCCCCGCACCCCTTACACCCCAGGTAAAGATGGCCCTGCAAGGGAGCCGCCGTTTGTCCGCAGACAGCTTTCCGGGTCATGTGACGGAACACCGTGATGGACACCATGACGGAAGTCAGAGTGCATGGAAACACCTGTCAGAGTGGTACCTATTTATCTACTCGCATTGGCGTGCTTTTGAACTGCTAGGTTGGCAGGAGCTGGGACAGAGCAACGGGGGCTCACCCCGTCGCGGGGATTATGTGTCAGTAGACACTGGCTGACCACAGCATGTGTCCTTGACACATCTCCTTGCATTTTCGGATGCGCACTTAAACCAGGGATGGGGAAGTGCAGCTCCCATCAGCCCCATTTCGACGAATTCTGCAACCTTGGAGCTTCCCCATTCTTGATGTAAGTCATCATCACATGTGAAGCATGTGTTTTTACAACAAATGCTTTGATACAGGTTCACAATGCAATGTCTACAGGGAAATGTTGATTCTTTGGTGACGCGTGAAGCAGTCCCTTAGAACACTATGGGGAAAGAGAGCTTCGCAAATCCTGCCTACTGTGTCAGGATCAAGGGGCGTCTCACCTGTGGACTCCAGCAGCTCCGTCCGTAGGTACTGTTCTAAGGAATCCATGGTTATTTCCTCTCTGGCTCGACCAGCGCGCCAGAAGTCAAGAGCCACCTCATTAATGATGTTGCTGCCAGTGTTACTGAATGGGAAGAGAGAGAATTATTTCTTTGTTGGACCGACAGGATGCAGAGGCAACAGCTAGGGAAAATAACTTTGCCACACAACCTGTTCTGCGTCCAACCATCGTGACAAAGGTCCCAAACCAGGGATCAGCAACTTTGGGAAAGTCCTAGTTAACCTCCATGCACAGATGCAAGAATAGAAGGTGCTATAGCAGATTGCATGGAGGGGCTACATCTCTTAAAAAAACCACCAGCAGCTTTCTGTGTAATAATTTATGTTAGAAATGGTTCGTCTCCTGGCTTACACTTGGGGGAGGAGGCATGCCCTGTTCTATGGCTTCAGTAGACCCCTGAGGGTCATGGAAAGTCTAGCATGGAGCACATAGGGGGCAGAGGTGGAGCTAGGCTGCCTTGCGAGCCTTGGCAAGGAGAGTGCATGGGCAGGCAGGCTCCTAGCCCCTCTGAGCCAGAGCGGAGAGGCGCGATTTCCCCCTGCCAGGCCTGTGCCCTTGGTGGTGGCCAACATGACCAACCCCTGTGCAGAGGACAAGAGAACCAGCCTACACAATGGTACAGCTAGCTCAGCCTGTGTTCAGAGCACTTAACATAGCCTGCAGGTGAGAAAATGAAGTGAGATTTGAACCAGCAATACCTTGTTTGCACCTTCAGCCATTGCAATACATCCCCTTTTGTATTGGGGATGTAGCCAGGAGGACAGAGGACATGGCAGTGATATGGTTCCACTGCCCCAGCTGGAATCTGGGGGGTTGACTTAGTCCTGGGCAGCTGCATGTCAGCAAATCCCCAGCTGTGTTTACAGGAGATGCTGAACCGCAGACAACTGTTGGCCCTACTCAAATCTACCCCCCAAAAGTCAGCAAAAAAATTGGCACAAATCCCAACAGTTTCAAAGTACCAGACATCAAGAGACAACAAGCTATCAAAACAGGTATTTCCACATTCTTTTTCATAGATAAGGATGAGTACCAAGAGCAATGCAGATTTCAGCGAGAGTAGGTAAAGTTCTCAATGAGATTCAAAGGCCTCGTCTTGGATATGGATTCAGAAAAGCAGTTTCTTTTGAGACTGATACAACTCTTCCCCCACCCACCCCAAACAGAGAAATGTGTATCTTTTCCCTTGCATATTTTGGGATGGAACCCACTGGATATTTTACAGCAGAAATTGCTTATTGCGTCAAACTGCTGAGCTGGCCAGCCCTGGAGGTTTTCCTGAGGATCTGCAGCATGTCACCTACGGCAGGGAGAGGAACTGCTTGTGACAAGATGGATGCGTCCCAAGGTTTTCACCTGCATAAGCTTAGAAACTTCTCTTCAAACCAGGGTGGATAAAAATCAATGATTTTTTTTTTTTAAATCGGATTTTTTTGATTTAGATTGGATTTTTAAAATAAAATGCTTTTGGAGGAAAAATCTTTCTAAATATAGTCTTCTATTTAAGTTACATTGTAGTCCAAAGGCTATTCATCAGGAAATAAGGATTTGTTTTAAGTTTATCAAGTGTGCTAAAACTCAGTCTAAGTTTTTTTTAAAAAATGTTTAACCACATCAGTTAACAAACATGGATACATATGCTATCATGTTATTGTTTTAGTTAAATAAATTGTTTAAATGGTTATTAAGGAAATGATTATTTTTCTCCTTCCAATAAAGTATAGCAGAAAAGTTGTCCAAATATAAACAGTTAACTTATTAAACCTCACCATAATTTCATAATTATCTGTCTATGTATTTCTAGTAGTATAACCAAATCAGGTATACTGGACCAAATGGCTTCGGTCCAGTATACCTGAAGGAGCGTCTCCACCCCCATCGGTCAGCCCGGACACTGAGGTCCAGTGCCGAGGGCCTTCTGGTGGTTCCCTCGCTGCGTGAAGCCAAGTCAGATGTCAAAGAGAACAACAATTACCAGACCTTTAGAAGACATCTGAAGGCAGCCCTGTTTAGGGAGGCTTTTAATGTTTTATAGATTATTGTATTTTAATGCTCTGTTGAAAGCCGCCCAGAGTGGCTGGGGAAACCCAGCCAGATGGGCGGGGTATAAATAATAAATTATTATTATTATTATTATTATTATAAATCAGTAATTTTTGATATAACTGTAAAAACTACTCTGAAAATTTATTATTCCAAAAATGAAACCTTCATATGGTTGTAAATATTAAGATTATACCAGCAAGAATGAGTCTTTCTGTAAAAAAAGTATTTAAATCAAGTCTTACTGACTAGTGATTTAAATCAAGCCTTACTGACTAGTGATTTAAATCGTGATTTAAATCAATTTGATTTAAATCAAATCCCCCCTGCTTCAAACTCACATATACCTTTCAAGAGCCTCTGGAGAAAGAGACCCCTCTTTGGTACATCAACTACAAAAAAAGGGGGGAGGTAATCACCTAAGAAATAAGAAGATGGATCTCCGGTAATCCACTGTATCAATGCTGTCGTAGTGATCCATGTAGGGTTTTAAGCCGTCTAGGAGGTCACCGTGAAGCTTCTCTGCCTCATCAAAGATGAACAGTGACTGCTCACACTGTTGGACCGTCTCACTGATCTGTTTTGCGAGCTGAACCTGAGTGGCCAAAGGAGACGGGCGTGAGTCTCGCAGCAGGAAATGAATTTAATAGGATTTATTTCCCACCTTTTAGGGCAGGGTGAGGAGGGCCTTTGGTCCTCTGGATTTTGCTACACTCCAGTTCCTATCAGCCCCAGTCAATGGTCGGGGAAGGAAGTGGTGGTTGTCCAGAAAAATCTAAAGGACTCCCCCTTTTTTAAGGAATAAACCTTGCATGGCCAGTTATTGCAGTACAATAAAAACTTAAAGCCAATAAATTGAGCAACTAAAAAGAAAGACAGCCATGTCATGAAGCCAGCATAAAATCATAAATAAAAAGCTGAGTGGCGCAAAATGGTTTTATTTACAAGCCACATCACCTTGGGTGATTGTCTTGCAAATGCAGACAAAAAGTGATTTGGGAGTGGAGTGAGGCTGCATTGTAAGGTTAGAATTCTGCCACAGTTCTATGACTGCAATTTACAAAAAGTTAAGAACTGAGGAGCAAAGGGGGGCACTCATTCAACACTGAAACATCAAAACAATCAGTACACTGGTTAATTGGTCAAAGGCCTGGAAACGATGCCTTATGAGGAACGGCTTAGGGAGCTGGGTATGTTTAGCCTGGAGAAGAGAAGGTTAAGGGGTGATACGATAGCCATGTTCAAATATATAAAAGGATGTCATATAGAGGAGGGAGAAAGGTTGTTTTCTGCTGCTCCTGAGAAGAGGACATGGAGCAATGGATTCAAACTACAAGAAAGAAGATTCCACCTAAACATTAGGAAGAACTTCCTGACAGTAAGAGCTGTTCAACAGTGGAATTTGCTGCCAAGGAGTGTGGTGGAGTCTCCTTCTTTGGAGCTCTTTAAGCAGAGGCTTGACAGCCACCTGTCAGGAATGCTTGGATGGTGTTTCCTGCTTGGCAGGGGGTTGGACTGGATGGCCCTTGTGGTCTCTTCCAACTCTATGATTCTATGATTCTAATTATCTTCTGAGGAAAAATTTCCCCTCACCTTGTAAATATCCACATACTTGGAGTGAGGGAAGTGAAATGGTGAGATGAAGACTTTGACGCAGTCGCTTTTCAAGCCATCCTGGTAAAGGTGTTCTGCCATTATCCGGGCCACGAAGTTCTTGCCTGTGCCAGACCAGCCGTGGAAGGAAAGGGCCAAGGCCTTCTCTGGCTGAGGGGTTTCCAGGAAGCCTTGAACAGCTTTCAGGACAACATCTTTTGCTAAGTGTTGTCCATGGAGTCGCCTGCCCAGCTCCAGCTCCAACCCTGGTGGCGAATAAAAGAGCGGGAAATCCTTTGCATATCATTTTGTGGTTGAGAGAAAAGGCACAATGGAGGGAGGGCAGTATTGCTAGAAATCCATCCCTTAAGAATCCTTTTGGTGTGAAATTCATAGTGAACTGGAAACTATATTAACAATAAAGTTCACAAAATCCCCTGGGGGTACCTTTTGGGGATAACTACTCCAGATGTACCGAGTGAATTTTAAAATTTCTTTTGGGGATAACTACTCCAGATGTACCGAGTGAATTTTAAAATTTCTTTTTGTACTCCACGGCCGCGGCGAGAGTTCTGGTAGCTTCGTATTGGAAAAGTGAAAAGCTACCAAGCAAAAAAGAATGGCTTTTTAAAGTCATAGATTATATCAAATTAGCTATATTATCGGAAAAGGTTAAAGAAAATCCCAGAAGTAGGGTCGCTCAAGAGGGGGGCAAATTTTTGGGTTACCATATCTAAAAAAGAGGTGTGGCCTGAACAGGCTACATGCTCTGCAATAGCTCTTGCAGAAAATTGTCAGCTAGTGAAAAACTAATTTTTAAGCAAAATAAATACCAATCGAATGGATCTTTAACATTTGGTTTCAGAGCTTAAAAAACAAAAAAAAGGAAAACAATAACAACAACAACAACAACAGGAATATGGTAATTGGAATTGGAATATTATATTACATATGAGTTATCATGTGAAGCAATGGAGTGCTAGTTGAGGAAAGTCAATTTAGATACAAAATCTACACAAAATTAAGTATGGAAAAAATATGTATCAGTTGGTTTGTTTATAGACTATTATTTAGTTGCTGGAGATAAAGAATCCAATGTATTATGAATAAATCTGTGTAGACATGCATAATAATTTTTTATTTATGTGTTTATGTATATATTTATGTATTTTTGTGTTAGTTTTTGTCCTTTTTTTTCCTTTGTGATCTTTTTTCTTTCTCTTTGTAAAATGAAAAATGAATAAACAGAAATGGGGGGGGATTCATCCCTTAAGGCAGGCATCCCCAAACTTCAGCCCTCCAGATGTTTTGGACTACAATTCCCATCATCCCTGACCACTGGTCCTGTTAGCTAGGGATCATGGGAGTTGTAGGCCAAAACATCTGGAGGGCCGCAGTTTGGGGATGCCTGCCTTAAGAGGAGGTCTCTGGGCGCATGTGTGTGACGATTCCATAGAACTGTAGAGAAGTCACAAACAGCAGCTCTGATGGGCACCAGGTGCCAGTGTCCCAAAGGCTGTATGTGAAATACGCAGGGTGCCAGGTGAAACACAGTCCTCACCTGTGATGTTGTTGGTCACTCTGCAGTCTCCCGTTGCACAGCACTTGCCAAGGCTGCAGTACCAGCTGGAGACGATCTCCCTCACCATGGGCAAGCTCCACCCTAGGAGAAAGTCAAGCCAGTTTTGGGAAAGAAAGCCGGGAGCTACCCCAGTGCCTGCAACTCAAGCAGGTCACGTCTCACCACCACCACCACCACCACTCCCGCCCTGCATTCATCCTCACAACTATTTTGCGAAGTTGGCCGTTCTTGATGGAAGAAGTGTGTCCGAAATGGGCTTGCCCAAAGCCACTAGTGCACTCTCCCCACCCACTTCCATTGATGTTACCAGAAATGGCGAGGGTTTGTAGGGCAGGAAGACTATATACTAAAACTTGCCTTTTCATATGCTCTTTTAAATTTCTGCTAGCCACTTTTTGGAGGCAGGAGTGATATTATCCAAAGCCAAATTAGATCATTGTTTGCTTACAGTAATAACTGCTCCCCTTATAAAATGTGCAGTGCAATGTACAATATATGTAAAACAACATCAGGATGAACACATGAAAATGATTAAAACTGACCCTAATCCCGCTCATAATGCACAGCTCTGAAACACAATACTCACAGGGAGCCTGACATGCAGTGCAACGCTAGAACTAAGTCCCGCTAGGTTAAAACGGGAATCACTACAGAGAAATAAGTTGCAGGTAGATAGCTGTGTTGGTCTGTCATAGTCAAAACAAAATAATTTTTTTTCCTTCCAGTAGCACCTTGGAGACCAACTAAGTTTGTTCTTGGTATGAGCTTTCGTGTGCATGGAAGGAATTTTTTTACAGAGAAATAAGTATAGGATTGCAGTCTTAATATGTGGCCCAAAACTAAGAATTGAGAGACTGCTCAGACCATCCACTACATGCACACATATTTGTTCTTGCTCAGTGAACTAAATTCTATGAAGCAGTAGCTGCCTCTTTAATCTGTGCAAAAGCAAATGTCGGGAAGAACATTTGTGTGACATCTCTTTACCTTGGTGTTCCACGATGACCGTGCCTCCTCCTCCTTCCTCTTCTTCCTCCTCCTCCTCCTCCATCATCACGGTCCTCATTCTCTCATTCTTCTCTGCCCCTTCTTCTTCACAGTCCTCCTGCCACAACCGGCAGGCCAGGAGCTGCAAGTACCTCCTGGATAGGGCCCTCATGGTCCCCAGGTGATCCCTCAGCCGCTCGTAGTGTTCACTGCCCTGCAAGGCTGAGCTCGGAGCTGCGTCTCTGCGCTCCCAAGGCTTGCTTTGCCTCGCCTGCCTCTGCGCTCCCGCCAGCAAAAAGCAGAGGCAGAAACACAGCCAAGGGCTGCAATGCAAAGCCCTGCGCGCCATGGCGCTGGGAAGGAGGGTGGCAGGGGCACATTAGCCACCAAGCCGGTCCCCTCCGCCTTGTTCTGGCAGCTGCTGTGACCAAACCTTGCCCTGCAGCTACTTAACTTCCTAATCTGCTTGCCGGGAACAGTGACTTCACTTCCTATCTGCTTCCCATTGGGGTTTCCTTGGGTACAGCCTGTTTACTCGTGACGACACACCGACACTGAGGAAGGACAACCAAAGGCTGAGAGGCGGCGCTTGCCTATGCAAACACAGTTGAAACAGTTACAGGTAGATAGCAGTGTTGGTCTGTCATAGTCAAAACAAAATAAAAAAATTCCTTCCAGTAGCACCTTAGAGACCAACTAAGTTTGTTCTTGGTATGAGCTTTCGTGTGCATGCACACTGTATCTGAAGAAGTGCATGCACACGTGTATCTGAAGAAGTGTGCATGCACACGAAAGCTCATACCAAGAACAAACTTAGTTGGTCTCTAAGGTGCTACTGGAAGGAATTTTTTTTTATTTTGTTTTGACAGTTGAAACATGCTTTCTAGCTAGACCACTGGGAGAGAGACACAGCAAAGCTTAAGTCAGAGAGGAAATGCTCCTGTAATTCGTTTCCCACAGGGTAACTATAAGAGACATGTGACATTTATTGTATTTCTTTTTTTCTTTTTTTTAATTTTAATTTTATTTTATTTTATTTTATTTTGCATACATAAAGAAAAATAAACACGCATACAAACTAATACACAAACCTACAGACTGAGAATAAAATACGTCATTCTTATAATTTTCACAGTATACCGGTAATCTTCACACATAAAGTTTCATAGACAAATTAAGATTATTATTAGTAATATATATCCTAATATTATCAAAATTTCATTAACCGTTCCTTTTGGAGAAAGAAACTAAGTTACAAGCATTATATATATGTAGCTGACTTCCCTATTACCACTCTCCACTAGCAATGTACATAATTATGACTAAAGAAAGATAAGTTATAGACATTGACACTTCTTCTAAGAGCCCTATATATTCTCATTTTACAAGAGTTAGTCCAACCAATGTTCCATGTAGGTGTAACACCTTCATTTTAGACGGCATTCATTTTAGATAACATTCCTCCATTCTTCATTGAATTTGTTTTTGTTTTTGCCGAAATAAAATAAATTAAGATAATTCCAGGTCACGTTTTAATCAGACTTGTCCTCAGCTCCCAGTTCAGCCGTTTCTGTCCCTGAGTGTTTTTTACCTCCAAATTCATTCCGATACGTTAGGTTTATTGTATTTCTTCGGAGAATCAGTGTGGTAGGATGGATTGAAGCCATCGTCGTTGCCCAAGGTATGCACACTCCTTTCTTTTGCCTAGCATCTCTATTCAAAACCCTGAACAAAAATCAATGGGCACAGACAAAGCGAAAGCCAAGAGGACTGAGGTGCATGAAAACTCCTGCCAAAATCAGTTTTAGGCTACCATAATATTTCTTGTTGGTTCTGCTGCAACAGGCTAACACAGGGGCAGCCATGGTGTTTTGTACTGCGATGGGTTAGCAAGGGAACAGGGAGGCTCCCCACCCCCAAACCCCAGGTGCAAGGTTTTCCCCTCTAGATTCTTGGGTGCTGGGGTTTTAATCAGAGCTTTTGATAATCATGGTGAGCAAATAGGCTAAGCTTGTTTTTCTGTCAGGCAGAGGGAGAGATGGTGGCTCTGCCACTAACACATAGATGAAAACCACTATCAGGGCAAGAACTTATTCAGATGTGAATGCTGTAAACCAGGCATAGGCAAACTCGGCCCTCCAGATGTTTTGGGACTGCAACTCCCATCATCCCTGACCACTGGTCTTGTTAGCTAGGGATGATGGGAGTTGTAGTCCCAAAACATCTGGAGGGCCAAGTTTGCCTATGCCTGCTGTAAACTCTGCAGCCCCTCCACTGAATACTGCAGGTGCTAATATGCGTAAAATAATGCATATTTCCTAAAGCTTTTCCCAAAGGAAACACAACCCTGGGCGAGTGCCTGGGACCCCTTGGAATCTTCCTACTGCTTGGCAGAAATTTGGGGTGGTGCACCACCTTTGTAACAGTACCATAACTCCCACCATTTCCCTGACCACAGGGTGTGCTGGAGGTCACCTCTGGCAGATTGAATCTTCAGGTTGTGTTTCTACAGATCAGTTATATTTATTGTGAGATAACGGTAATTAAGTGCTGTGTGCAGAATAAGGTTGGAAATAAAAGGGGGGTAGGGTGGGGTAGCTAATATTCTTCTACTTAGTGTGTGTGTGTGTGTGTGTGTGTGTGCGTGTGTGCGTGTGTGTGTGGGGGGGTTGTGTCAGCATCACTTGGGTAGGTTCTCTTTCTATCCGCTTGTTATATTTCCTTGGTAGTGAGAGAAGTGGGGGGTGGGGGTGCCCAGGGCATGGTTGGTTGTTTTTGGTTGGCTGCAGAGAGATTTGTTTGTGTATATGGGGGATGTTGGGTCAAGTTAGCCATATTGATTCACATGCTGTCGCTGGATTCTTGTTGTCTTGTTGGGCTGTGTATGTGCTAAAGGGAAGCCACACTGGGGTGATGGCGTCCTCTTCTATCTGTCCCTGTGTCAGCTTCAGTTTATTGGTTAGCTTTTTTAGTAAGGCCGTTTCCCATACAATTTGATACCTGTGGTCCATGTTTACTCCTGACAGGTCACTCCAATGTCTGGCTATGATGCTTCTGGCTGCTGAGAGTAGGTGCGTTATGAGCTCTTTATAGTGTGAGTGGCCATTATTATATTGAAAGATGTTCAGTAGGATCAGTTCTGGGGTGACTTCTAATACCTGTTTAGTTATTTCGCATATTTATTGTATGACTGTTGTCCAGAAGGGTTGGATTTTGGGGCATTCCCACCACATGTGAAGGTGCAGCCTCTCCAGCATTTTGGTGAGGTTCCTGGGCGTATCAGCACTAGTTTCTGTGGTGTTAGGTACCATCTGTGAGTGAGTTTCAGAGTAAGTTCTTTTCTTCTGACTGAGATAATGTAAATGGCGGCACTGGAGCGAGTCCTTTGTTTGCAGACATGCTGAAATATTGATTTTGGCTGGCTTGCTCACTGACTCACAGATTGATGGCTGCTGCATATATCTGGAAGGGATATATAACCCACATGGATAGAATGTATGACTGCGATGGACGTGATTCAATTTCAGCATCGGTTTAAGAAAGTATGCTAGCATGGGGGGAAAGGATACAAGTTTCAGGAGGCACACACTGTGTTCCTACATTTCTGCTTGTGCTGTAAGCTGCTCCATCCGTGGCAGTTAACCACAAGGAAGAAGTTGGACTCCTGCAGTAGAGAGTCACTTGCCATCAAAACGTACTCCATTTCAGACCACCTTTTCCTTGTAAAATGAGTAAAAAGAGGCATGAATACTGTCATAAGATACATTTGTTTTGAAATGGTCATTAGATTTGGGGAAACAGCAAGAGGAGGGAGCACTGGATAAGTAGGTCGGACTGTTTTGTTTCTATTTTAGTACTCTGTGTTTTGCTTTTAAAATACAACCGAGTAGGACCTATAGAGCCTCGTTTCCCAAGACCGCACCTTTGCTTCTGCCAGGGATGGGGAAGCTGTGGCTCCCCGGGAGTTTTGGGGGCTGCCTCTCCCCTCATCCCTCACCGCGGGAAAGGCTGGCCAGAGTCTGGCAACCCAACCCTGGTTCTGCATTCCTGACCTAGGCAGGCCACGTCTGTTGGTTTGATGCCTTCAGACATGCTACGGACCTGGTAATAATCCCAATTCTCCGCTCTAGGGTCAGACCGCCTGCTGCATGGCGACCCCGCTGTCCTGACAGGGTATGGGGCACGTGTGAATGGCCTCTCGGGCAGTTCCCATTCTCCTTTCCCCTCCCCACAGAGGCGCCTCCCCCCCCCCCCGGCAGCGTCTCGGGGGAAGAACCGGAAGAGAGGCAGCGGCTCCCTTTAGATCTCTTCGTGTGGTTCCCATCGGCGTCTGTTGCCATGGGAACCGCGCAGGCCTCTCGCAGGCGTCCCTCGGAGCGCCTGACGGCAGAGGCCGCTTCCGCCCAGAACTTCCGCCAGAAAGCGGTCCCTGCTTTCATCCCCGCTTTCCGCCCTCTTCTATCTCACACGCCCGATTTTAGAAAGGTTTGTGTTGTTTTTTTAAAGCACCGAATAAGACAACGGTGACGGGGAAGGGTCCTTTCCGTAAGAAGCAACAGAGCATGCGCGCGAGAAAAGGCTGGTCCGCCGCGCTTGCACCCACAGAAAAATAGGGTAGAGGTGCGCATCTCATTCTCTGGATTAGAGCCTCTCGAGTCCCAATATTTGAGGTGGCCACCCCCCCCCCCACACTTGATGGGCATTCAAATACTGTGCGTGCACCACATCATGTGATCAGTTTTGCAGGGTGGGGCTTACCTCCCCAATATTTTATTCAAGGTGGCACCCCGGTGGGCATAGAATGCTAAGTGTCTGGGGAGGGGAGCAAAGAAAGAGAAAATTGAAGGGGAGACGAAATGATAATGGATGATGCCCTGCTGGACTAGCACACTGAACAGACACACTCCACGCTGCAGCATTTTCTTGCAAATCCCACGTCTGAATGCACACCACAGGTGTGCATAGATGATCATGTTGTAAGAATATTCAAGGTCTTATATATATATATAATAATTGTTAATAAGTGTGCCAAGCAAGGCAGGGCCACATGTCTGAAGCAGCGCAGGAGGACAGGCCTGTCTCCATTTTGACTCCCAAACTGACAAACTTTCTCTGCAAGGAAGGAGGGGGGATTCTCTCAGGAAAATAAAGATAATCCTGGCTTCCTGATACCTGAGTGCCAGACAAAAGGGTGTGATTAACTTGGCTGGGAAACAGGGAAATGTAAATATCTCTTTTGTTTTACTTGATGGGTTTTTGGGTGGAGGGCAAGAGGAGGCATGGGGAGGGTCAAATATGCTCATATTACCGCTACCAGACCTCCCCTTTCATGATGTAACTGATGTATCTGGGAGGTGGTCCTGGGTTACACCCCTTTTTGTGATGTATGTATGATGTATAGGGGGGTGGTCTTGAGCAGGAGGGGGGGATTTCAAAAGTCTATATAGGAGCTGGCACACCATTGTTCTGGGTTCCTCCTCCCTCCCCCATTTTGGGAGTGAGGGCCTCTGTTGCAACAGATATAATAAAACTTTGCTTCTCAATTTTTCTCTGGTTGGCCTCTGTAAATTTACTCCTACCGATTGAGAACCTGGGAAGGCTCTTGTGTACCCCATAAGGGAATAAGAGCAGATTTCTGTTTATTTCCATCATGATCATGATGATTTAAATTTGTAGCTCACCCTTCATCCCAAAACCCCAGGGCAGTTCACAGCAGAAAAATACAAAATGAGAATACAAAATACACCATAAAACAAAAACAGAATGAAGAATATCATACTTTCAACCAGTTCATTGTCTAGGTGCAGTACAACAAGGCTGGAATGAATGCAGGCAGACTAGTTTCATGGATAGCAAAATATATTTCAATTTCTGTAGTACAGTATTGATCACATAATCCTTTGCAAGTAACAGAATAGGTCACAACAGACAGTTCGATACATTTTGGAATCAGTTAACAATTCTACATCCCACCATCAACAACCTTCCCTGACCCACAATGTTCTCCATATTACCAAAGATGCAAGTGAGGTTTGGTAATACCATTGCAGTGTCATGTACAGTTTAAGGGCCTCTTCTTACAACCGTCTGTGCAGGAAAACTTTTCCATTGCTCACTCTGAGAAAGAGGAAAACTACAGCCTTGCAATCCAGCACCTTTCAGACTAACAGGATGCCTTGTCACAGAGGTACAAAGGTTACAATCAGATATGTAGATCATTCGCAGGAGATTTACAACCATGTTGTGCCCATCGAATTTACATTCACAGATTCAGTCCCAAAGCATGAGGTTGATTACAATTAGTATATTGATCTTCCCACACGTCCCCCTTAGAAAAAAAGTACACATATTTCCCAAAGACAACAGGATTTATTTAATAAAATTCTCAAATTATATTCTGAAGACGGAGGTTTGGGTGGTTCTCTTTAAACAAGCAGCAGAAAAGGACACAATGTGATGACAATTCTTTGGGTGGATCCAGGCCATCTTATAATGACAATTACATTGCCATCATAGACAATTAAAAAAAAAAAGCAAAAAGCTTTGTGGAGTGGTTGAGTCACTCATGTTAACACTGATTTAGCAATTCTACAATCTGCACATATAGTTTGTAATGTTCTAGGAACAGAAGTCTCACTCACACTACAAGAGAGTAGCCTCTAAAAACAGTGTGTTTGTTAACGGTATTTATCAGACTCCTTCGGAGCTTACACAGGGTGTTGATCCAAATTCAGATGCTCATATTTCCTCATTTCTCCAAAAATGGATACTGTTTCAGTGAATTTTTAAGTTCTGAACTAGATTAAATACTGAACTTGACGTTTGGCATCTTGAAACTACTGTTCATAATATTCAATCCAGGTGGCACTTTCCCCGATATCCACAAAAATTATCAATGACACACCCACCTTAGTCAAATAAACCTGGAACACATGGCTTAGCTAAATAGCGATACACTTGGGTCATATCAAAGTACTGATTAAAATTAGCACACTTATCACGTAAGCTGTTTTCTGCAGTATAAATCAGAATTAAGTTTCTTTTTATTTTTTGCTGCAGTTAGATGACAAGATAAAAGCTGCCAGCACCTAGAATTTACTAGGGCACCATATTAAGGACAATACAAAGGACAGCAGCTCAAGGACACAAAAAACTTGCATCTCTCCTATGTGCCTACGCTAGTATATAGCCTCCCAGCCCCCCACTCCTTTGCACTCTTAGAACATGTCAGAAATGCACTTTAGGCGGCTGAGAGAAAAGCTCCAGATTATAGAGAGCAGTCAGCAATGTAGGGGTATTGTTTTTCACAATGACACAGTCCCTCCTTCTGTAGCTCTAAGCACACCACCCACCCAAGGCTGTCTCACATAGTAAACCAGCGTTTTAAGTGGAGCAGTATGATCATTTCAAGCCAACACACTCTCTAGATTCTTCAACACAAACTGCATTCGCCCTCCAATCATCTACAGGAATCATCAGTGAGGAATGCAAGAACTTAAAACTGGACATGTAGCAAAGGGCAGCATGTCACTGCTTATAAAAATTTAATCCACATAGCATTTTAGGGATCCCCCTGATCAAAACTGGGAACCTATTGTTAAAGCTCCTCAGCCCTATGCCACAATTCCAATCCACATTGGGGCTCCGCAGATTCTATTTTTTTTCAAAAGAACTAATTGCATAAACAGCTTCAGGTCCGCTTGGGTCCTTAGCTAGAGAGTAGGAACCCCTGAAGACACTGGTTCTGGTTAATGGGAATGATGCAGCCCTTAGTAGCAGACAGCACCCACTTTTGGTATAGAAAACAGTCCCATGTGTGCACCGAGGCTTCCGGACCATGGGCCACTGTGGCATTGCGGTGCTGCCAACAAGAAAGCAGCAAGTAGCCATCCTTGGAAAAGAGAATGCAAGTTACTCACAGTGCAACGTGTTTGCAATTTAAGTTGCACCTTAATTATGGTACTTAATTGTGGTACTTAGTTTAATGCTGCATGTTTTACTGGATCAGAAGCCAAAGGGCAAAGTGAGCCTGGTAAGGAAAAGACCAACCCTTGCAGCTCATGCTATTAAGAGGCTAAGTATCCAAAGGAAGATCCTACACCTAAATGGTACACTTCACCCAGTGAAAATTTATTCAAAAGGGGGGGAGGAAATAAAGTTTGAAAAAAAGGGGGAAAGTTACGACGTACCTTTCATGACACATAAGAATCAGTAACATTATCCTTCAAAGCAGAAGTTAACAGATTCCATATTTCCTAGGCCAATTTACATTTCAACAACTATTTGTTTTGGCAAATTAAAGGTTGTGGGTGAATCAAAACTCCTATGCTTACATTGTGGCTACTTCCATGGAAAAGGGTGTAAAACATCTTACTGCTTCTCCAAAGTCACATACAAGTGGCAAGTGAACTTGGTCCTCCAACAAGAAGGGTGTCCAGTAGCACACATCTCCAGACTCAAGTCCTCCTCGCTTGGGCTGTGGTTTGGGAAAGGTAAGAAACCCCAAGTCTCTCTCCCACTCTCCTTACCTTTTCCACACCCCAATGCAAATAGCCCTGCATCTCCCTCAAAACCTCTGCCTATACTTGGGAGTGGGGAGGAAAGGAGGTTGGCTGGTAACAGTGAATAAAAAGCAAAGTCAGTGTTTGTGGGCCACTGGCTCCATCACATATTGTGCTGTAGCAACAAGCAAAAGAATGCATACAAATACTGAGCAAGTGTCCCGTTTCAAAAGGCAATTCGGAAGGACGGTTATGGTCAGACAGGCAAGCCTAACCCCAATCACAATACTGCCAATTTCAGACAGTTAAGAGAGAAAAGTAGTAACACATAAAGTACTGTTTGCAAAAGGCAAAAAACTTCACCGGAAATTCCTTCACCAACCTTTCAGTAGGTTTCATGACCAGCATGGAAATGGCTCAGGTTGGAGCTGCCAAAGGAAAGAGAACCATCTGCCAAGCCACCTGCAGTCCTAGCTGCCTTGAGTGACAAAATGCCATCATTTGCCATAACTAAAGAGAGTTTCCCTTTAAAAAGTCTGCAGTCATTTTAACATGCTCGCCCAACTTCTTGTCATTGTTTAAAAGACAAGCATCTTCTGGCCTTGATGCGGAGGGATATCCCAAAGGGTGTCAGAACTTAAGATGGCAAGTCCAGGAACGCGGTTTCACATAGTCAAGGAAAGTGGGCTATAAAACACAAGAGGAACAGTAATGTTAGGCAGGAAATGCTGGGCACTTTCACTTCTGTAGAGTTCTCTGCTAACCATGTGAACAAATGCCAGTGATGAAACCAAAGTGTTTTACAGAGGACCTAAGGACTTGCTGTCTCTCAAGCCTGAGAGGCCACCCAACTTGCAGTAGCCAATCTAGGCAATTAGAAGTGGGGTGGGGTGGGAAAAGGCTTGCCTTTTGCAATAAGGCCCCCCCAAATTGGCTTCTCTTGGGGGCAGCTTCAGGTCTTCCAGGTCAAGCAGCATTGCTAAGGTGTCTGCAATCCTGAAACTACACTCCTACTTGGCTCCAGCTATTATGGGGCCTCAACAGTCCAAGAACCAGCCCCAGGGGCTTATGCATATGCATGTGGGCTGATTTGGAACTACATCTTAAATAAGGCAAGGTAGTGGGCACTGCATATTAAATGTGGCAAAGATGTAGTGAATTCTCTCTGTTTGAACCCCGGAGATCCAAAGCTGGCAGTTGAATCACAGAACACAGCAAGTAGAACGAAGAAACCACTATGCTCCGCTAAGGCCTTACACTCTTTTCCATTACCTTCCTCTCCCTCCCTTCTTTACTGCCCCCTTCCATCCTGTAAGAACCTTTGGCTTTCATCTCTCCAGAAGGGCAGAAACTAGCTCAGAGCTTTACAGTATTCGTATAAAAAGACATGGAGATGGAGGACGTTTCAACGGTTTTTTGCTGACCCTGCTTGTTATTCTTGTTAGAAACCTCTATGGTAGCTATTCTGGGCAGAATGAAACCGTCTAAAAACCTGGAAGAGATTTTCGAATTTCAGGTTCACATCTTAGGCCTTGAATGAATAGTCCAGAATAGCAGCTCAGCTCTGTTCCTTTTACTTCCAATGACAAGTGGAATACTCACATTTTTCAAAGGGCACTGCTTATGGGCATACCATTCCAGGCTGTAGAGGGTAAGTATGACACCCTGGCCAAGGAAGAGCGTAATCCACATGAACACATTCCAAATGGGGCCTTTCCGACGGTCATTGAGAATGAAGTGGAAAAGCACTGATGGAAGAAAATTAAAATGTACCCAATAGGCATGTTAATGATCATCTCATGACACTTTGAGAAAGTCACAAATTACAGTTTGTAGCATTAGCAGTACTTACTCCTCAGCCAAGCCAAGAAAGCCCTCCCTCCTACCCTGGCCAGGGTGGATAAAAATCAATGATTTTTTAAAAAAAATTAAAAAAAATTGGATTTTTTTGATTTAAATCAGATTTTTTTGATTTAAATTGGATTTTTAAAATAAAATGCTTTTGGGGGGGGGAATCTTTCTAAATATAGTCTTCTATTTAAGTTACATTGTAGTCCAAAGGCTATTCATCAGGAAATAAGGGTTTGTTTTAAGTTTATCAAGTATGCTAAAACTCAGTCTGTTTTTTTTATATGTTTAACCACATCAGTTAACAAACATGGATACATATGCTATCATGTTATTGTTTTAGTTAAATAGTTTAAATGGTTATTAAGGAAATGATTATTTTTCTCCTTCCAATAAAGTACAGCAGAAAAGTTGTCCAAATATAAACAGTTAACTTATTAAACCTCACCATAATTTCATAATTATCTATTTCTAGTAGTATAACCAAATCAGTAATTTTTGATATAACTGTAAAAACTACTCTGAAAATTTATTATTCCAAAAATGAAACCATATAGTTGTAAATATTAAGATTATACCAGCAAGAATGAGTCTCTCTGTAAAAAAAAAATTAAATCAAGTCTTACAGACTAGTGATTTAAATCAAGCCTTACTGACTAGTGATTTAAATCGTGATTTAAATCGTGATTTAAATCAATTTGATTTAAATCAAATCCACCCTGACCCTGGCCATGATCAGTCTCTGAAAATGGATATTTAACTGGGGTCGGGAGAGGCTTCCGGGTTTGAGGGTGCAAATGCTAGGGCAGCCTGGAACACAAGCCTCTTGCATCTTAGAACATTAAGTACAGATGGCTGCTAAAAGCCAAACCTCAGTATTTTCAGAAACTGCTGCTGCTGCTGCTGGAAGGCATATTTGGTACTTACTTCCAAAACACATGAAGAGGCAGAACAGGACCGGATAGAAGTAACCAAAGCAGACGGCCAAGACGTATTCGTGCACAATAGCAGAAAGAGTGAAGACTGACAGCATAGCAACTGCTTTGAATTTTTTCCCAAATAACTGGTGGTGAGAGAGACACAGACAAACAAGGGGAAGGGTGACTCTCTGATAGTTGAATGTATCATAGGATATCCAATTTTCAAAAACAGTGGTGAACAGCTTGCGATAACCACCCTTAAATTGCCCATTCAAATTTATTGCACGGGGAGGGTTGTCTCCAATGGTGGCCTTGCTCTATCAAAAGGACTTCTACTTGCACAAGGCAAGGCAGTTAATTTTTGCTGATCCCTCCTACTCAATGCAGCCCCACAAACACTTAGCGCGAGAGCTGGAACAGTGTGGGATATGGCATAGAGGGGTGCAATTGATGGTAGACTGGTAAAAAGAAAGTGACTTCCCAAATACTGGATACAAACCAGAGTGCATAAGTACAAGCTTCTCTCTTTCCACCTTCCTTACCAGGAAAGAGGCTATTGTCAGATCTCTGCATGAGTAAAGTGACTAGGTATTTTATATGTTGTGTAATTCACCTTTACATTAGAACTTTAATAAAATCATTTTGTGGGGGAAATGTAAAGATCTTTGCCATTCCTTTAAAAAAATGGCTTACTATTAGTTGAAGCAAGGGGGTGCGTTAAAAGATGGTTGCTTACCCAAAGGAAATCTTTGTATGCATAGTTATACAGCCATTCATGCACCACCACATTCCAGGTTCGGTAATACTTTGCATAAGATGTAGAATTCCACCAGTCCTGCAGGAGAGGGTCAGGGAAGTAAAACGAGCAGAGACCTTAGAGTCAGTGTTTAAAACTGCAGGATCAAAGTGTCAGCAACACTTTATTGTGGACGTTTAAAGGCGCCAGTATATGCCAACACCAAAAGAAGGCTGCAGGTGAGTTCTGCTAAATAATTTATAGAACGGACAAACTTTTCTTCCATGACGCCATACCCAAAACTATTTACATTTGTTTAAAAGTCACAGCAAGGTTAAAATCCTATCCAACAAGCCCAGTAACACAACACATAGCAACAAATGCTTGTGAATCAGGAACGTCAACAGAAAAAAAGGCACAGGCTCCCTTTTCCACCAGAGGTAAAGGAATGTATTCACAGGTTGTTGAGAAAACCGATGGTATCTGATCGGCATCTCTGGGGAGGAGAAACCTCATCAATAGCAAAATCACACACACACACACACACACACACACACACACACACACACGACATTTCTATCAAATGGAGGGTTCCACGAACCAAGGTACGCTCTAAAACTGAAAGAAAATACTTCTGTGTGTGTTGTGTTTCATGTGTGAGTGAGAGTGAGAGTGAGATTGAGATACCCTGAGCCTTGCACATCAATTACCTTGTAGAACATTCTGTCAGCAAAGCGCAGCATCTCAGCAAAAGCATTCAGCCAGCAGTGAAGGAATGCAAAAAAGACCAAGAACAGCATCAATACACCTGGGGAACAGCGAGGAAAATATGTATTTTAGATTAATATCATTCATAATTACATTATTACTATTTATTATAGTTGTTGCTTTTTACACCAAAGTATCTCAAAAGCAACTTACATAAGAAAAATAGGACCAAAAACATTAAAATCAAATATAAAAGCAGTAACAAAACATGACCTAAAGTGCCCATGCAACAATCTATATATTAAAAAAACCCACAAATCCTACCCACCCCAATGAAAAGTGTGAGCCCAAGAAAGGGCATGTAAATAACTGATTACCCTCTCATTAGGAACCAAAAGTCTGGTTTTTGCCTGGCACCTAAAAAAAAAATGGAGCCAGGCACTCTTCCCTGGGGACCGCATTCTACAAGCAGGGTCAAAGGTAAAGGGACCCCTGATCATTAGGTCCAGTCGTGTCAGACTCTGGGGTTGCGGCGCTCATCTCGCATTATTGCCCGAGGGAGCCGGCGTACAGCTTCCGGGTCATGTGGCCAGCAGGACGAAGCCGCTTCTGGCGAACCAGAGCAGCGCACGGAAACGCCGTTTACCTTCCCGCTGGAGTGGTACCTATTTATCTACTTGCACTTTTTATGTGCTTTTGAACTGCTAGGTTGGCAGGAGCTGGGACTGAGCAACGGGAGCTCACCCTGTCGCGGGGATTCGAACCGCCGACTTTCTGATCAGCAAGCCCCACTAAAAGGGTCCGTTTCCATGTTCCACCCTCCACTCCTCCCTAAGATATTTATGCAGTGACCAGGCTGGTATCACTTTGTGGTATTGGGGTCCTGAGCCACATGAGGATTTATAAGTCAAAATCAGCACTTTGAACTGAGTCCAGAAACTAACAACTGCTTGCATCCCCAACACAAGACTAAAAAGCAGAAATGGATGAAGCAGGATCACACCTTCTCCTGTCTACCTATACTGATATTATGAAGGAACATACTGCAAAAGCTGTTCAGAGAGAAGAGCAGTAGCTCAGTGGTAGTGAGTGCATGCAAAAGGTAGAGCCAGGAAATGTTCCTTGTCTGGAAACCCTGGAGATCCACTGCCGGTCAGTGTGGACAACCCTGAGCTACCGTGTTTCTCCAAAAATAAGACACCGTCTTATATTTATTTTTCCTCAAAAAACCCCACCATGGCTTATTTTCAGGGGGTGTCTTATTTTTATTAAGTACTGTATGGTTGCTGGTTGCTGCTGGGGGAGAGAGACCCACAGTGATGAGTTACAGGTAGATAGCCGTGTTGGTCTGCCATAGTCAAAGCAAAATAAAAAATAAAAAAATCCTTCCAGTAGCACCTTAGAGACCAACTAAGTTTTTCCTTGGTATGAGCTTTCGTGTGCATGCACAGAGGTTTTTCCTTGGTATGTGTGCATGCACATAAGTTTTTCCTTGGTATGAGCTTTCGTGTGCATGCACAGAGGTTTTTCCTTGGTATGTGTGCATGCACAGAGGTTTTTCCTTGGTATGAGCTTTCGTGTGCATGCACAGAGGTTTTTCCTTGGTATGTGTGCATGCACAGAGGTTTTTCCTTGGTATGAGCTTTCGTGTGCATGCACAGAGGTTTTTCCTTGGTATGTGTGCATGCACAGAGGTTTTTCCTTGGTATGAGCTTTCGTGTGCATGCACAGAGGTTTTTCCTTGGTATGTGTGCATGCACAGAGGTTTTTCCTTGGTATGTGTGCATGCACAGAGGTTTCGTGCATGCACACGAAAGCTCATACCAAGGAAAAATTTAGTTGGTCCCTAAGGTGCTACTGGAAGGAATTTTTTTATTTTTTATTTTGTTTTGACCACAGTGATGAGTAAAACAGCAGACTTTTACTTTTGTGCATGCAATTACAGCTTGCATAAACCACACTTAAATATTACTTTTGCACCAAGCAAAATGCATAAGGCACTGAGCTGTGAAGTGTCTGCAGCTGGGGGGTGGAGAGTTGAAAGACAGAAGCTGGGAAATCGCAACTTGGATAACAATAGGAGGCACAAGAAAGTACCATTAAGCATTTGAAACAAAAGCAAGCAAGCAAACAAAAGACCTCCAGTATTAAATCCCTGGCTGGGGGGCAGCAAATACTGTAGTCCCTTACCGTAGGATTAGAGGATTTTCTAAATGGTTCTAAACAAAAGCAAGGAAGCAACTGATCGGGCTGAGCAGGAGCTGCAGCGCCCGGCTCTTTAAGTTTAAGCAAAGCCCCGATCGGGCTGAGAGAGAGAGAGAAAGAATCACCAGAGTGTCCTGCAGAATTACCTAATGCACCCCCCATCTCTTTCCAATTTCCTTCCGTTTCACCCCTCTGCGCAACTGGGGCGACGGAAGGGGAGCGACGTTCCCCTCGCCGGATGGGACAGGGGTGTGCTGGGGCTTTGCAAGCCCTCTTTCCAACACGCTACCTGGCTGCTGCTGCTGCTGCTCCTCCCCCCTCCCCCCTGAAAGACCTCCTGCTTTCCCTGCTGGAAGAAGAGCTGCTGTGCGCTGCGCTCTTCAAAGCAAGCCCGATCGGGCTGAGCAGGAGTTGCGCGCTCCGGAAATGCGCCCACCTTACCACGTCTTACTTTCGGGGTACGGCTTATATTTTCTAACCTCTAGAAAACCCTGCTACGTCTTATTTTCTAGGTATGTCTTATTTTTGGAGAAACACGGTAGATGGGCTTAAGCTATTGCCCCAGTAACAGGTTTTCAGGAAGTCTACAAGTCAAGGAACCACAAAGCTAAGATCATATATCCAACTGGCCAT
The DNA here is from genome assembly GCA_034641385.1 of Darevskia mixta. NCBI lineage: Eukaryota > Metazoa > Chordata > Lepidosauria > Squamata > Lacertidae > Darevskia > Darevskia mixta. The sequence continues at coordinate 275,090 of JAWWNH010000139.1, read as the reverse complement.
ATTTTGCCAGTTGTTGCCAATATCACCACTGTATCTGTTTATTTATTTGTCATTTTGAAAAATTCCAGAATTAAAAGGGGTGCAGAAGTACTCACCTGGAAGAATAGAGTTGAAGATGCAAAGGACCAGCCCTCGTACACTTAAATGCTCCTGACTATAGTTCCGAAATGTAGGTATACAGAGTCTCACAAATATATAGTAAGTATAGAAGAGTGACCCAAGGACCTAAACAGGAGTAAAAACAAAAGCCCTTGATTATAAAAGTAGCACAGGAGGAAGCTGTAAGAGAGAAAGCTGATCCCAGTTGCTAATATGCACAGATCTAAGCTGAATAAACACCATACATTTAAAGCACATGACATTCCCCCCAAAATCCTGGGACGTACACTTTACCCCCCCAGCTCTAATTCCCAGTACCCTTAATAAACTGCAGTTCCCAAGATTCTTTGTGGGGGGTGCCATGTGCTTTAAATGTCTGCTGTGTACGCAGCCGTAGGCAACAGCTAACCAAAGGTCTCAGTGCCGCTATGATAGTATGTGCTTCTTTCAGATAAACGGCATTCCACGTGGGAGGCCTGGGTAGGTGCGCTGCTGGCATGTGTACATGTATATGTGGAGGGGCCCAGGTGGAACACCTGCTTTACCGACAGCAGCTGCCGTGGTAGTGGTTTCATTGTCCAGCAAGGAGCAGGTCCCACGAGTAGAGACTGATTAACAGAATATCTTTTTATGCCAGATTGTCCTTTGAACTTTTAGGATCTGTGACACTGCATGGCTAGCCTAGCCCAGGGGAGGACAACATCTCCATTTGAGAAATATGACTGTTCTTGAAATTAGCTGATCTGCTCCACTCGGCAAAATAAAAATACCATTTACAGGTTTCAGAATTTCCTAAACTTTGGAAAATGTTTACGGATGACAAGAGGACTAGCACACGGACATTGGTTAAAAGTCAGTTTGGAAGGCTTGTCATTTTGTACTATTGTATTCTGTTTTATTTATTTTATATTGGGTAGGTGTGTTTGTCATTAGTTTAGGGGTAATTATTCATTCAGCGATCAAAATCTAAGGGAATAGGATGCAATTCCAGGTGACCAGGCATGGAAGCTTCAGAAAGCATTGTGTCTATTTTTTTAATGCCAAAATAAAAATTACTAATAAAGGCTTGTGAAGTCCAGTAGGCTAGTACATATTTTTGTGAACCAGTAACTCTTATCAGTTTTCAAGGCTGTATAATTATCTGCAGAAACATAGGAATCCCAAAAGGAAGAGAAATATCTAACCTGTGCAAACTTGGTAGCTACATAGCTCCATCTTATTGTAGGAGTTCTGAAAAGAAAAGGAAAACACAGTCATTACACCCAAGACAAGACAAGAGCTTGCTTGGCATCAACTGAAACCTAATTTGTGAGAATTTTACAAACAACTGCTAGACAGCAAGCCACTTTGAGTTACTTTCCATGATAAAAGCAACTAATAAGTGCAATAAAAAATAATAGCACAGCTGATGTAGTCTGCAGTAAACACAATCTAATTTCTATTCCAGAACAGCAAATATTTAATGTAAGAAAGTCTGTTTGCTAGTTATGACTTTGCTCAAATGGCATGTTTTACTAAGTGTGCAGCTGCACTATTATTATTTTTAATCAGTTTGTTATTTTGCATAAAGAAGGAAAGGAGTAGTTGAGGGAAATAGGATATACAGATTGGGGAATGTGGAATACCATGAAAAATAGAAAGATAACACTGTATAACACAGCAACTTCTACAAAGGAACTCTAGAACCTTATATATAAAAACCTATCAAAATCCATGAAGAGTAGAATATCTTAAAGCCAAAATGGTCAGACTCAGCACCTGTTATTGGAACCAGAAGCAAAACGCTCTGGTGTGCTCAAAAGAGATATGCACTGAGCCAAGGCATTTTGGATCCTACTAGGCCTGCTCTGGGAAAATTCAGAGAAACAAATGGTTTTCTTCAACTACTGGGTTGTCTCTTCAGAAATTCATGACCATGAGTTAAGTTAGAGACCCAGTGGTGGGTAGGGCCAGAGATAAAAGTGAGTGGAGCAACAGATAGAGAGGCTGAGGCCAGTGGTGTAGCGTGGGTTGCCTGGGGCCGTGCGGAGGGGCTGGGTGGGAGGGAGGGCAACGGATGGAGTATGCATGCACATTCAACTTCCTAATACTGTCTGCATCACCCAGGAGAAATAAGAAGATTTGTTCGGGGTCTGGAGAGGTCACTCCTGGTTTGAAGGGAGCTGTTTTCAATGGATCCCAGCGACAAAAGTGTGCAGTGGTACTGAGGCTGCCCCGGGCGTTGAACTTTTGCATCCATAACAATTTTGCGCCCAGGGCAACCATGCCTGTGATCCCACCAGGCTACGCTACTGCAGAGACCGCACCTGTCCCTGGGCCTGAGGATCCCAACCCGTGTCTTGTGCCCTCCGTTATGAAGCATGCATCCAGTCCAACCTTGCAATCACAATGGCTATAAGAATTGCCAAGTCACAATGGAGCAACTACATTGACATTACCGGGGATAGGCATCTCTGTAAATAAGGGTGGGAGCAAACAGGAAATACAGGTACTGGGAAACTTTAGGAACTTGGACGGTGTCTGAAAAAGCAGAAGGGAGAGAGCCGTTTAGTACCAGATATTGCCACACACAAAAAAATAAACCCATCGGGTTCCACCCTATTTTCTATGGGTCTCAAACTGTTTATTAATGTTTAGCAATAATACATTTCTACAATTTTTCAGTCCAATGAGATATGCCATTCTTTTCCTACATTTTTTTACAATGAGCAAGAGAATTCTGTGACAAGTCCCTTACCTCTAGTCCACCCCAGGTTTAACGCCCTCCCTCCCAAAATAAACCCCCTATTGTCAGAGCACTTTTCCCTGTGCCACTAAACCCAGGATTCTCTTATATCCTTTGCAAGTAGTGTACTCCCATTCCAATAAGCATTAGAAGACCGACAAGTTGTGTGGTATTGGTAATTTTGCAAAGCAAGAGGAGGCCCATACACACATTCTTCTGAACTAGAACAGGTCTTTGAATTGTCTCCGTATCACAGAACTCAACCCTCAGAACAGGAAGAGGGGAGGGAGCCTTCATCCCCACAGCTGTAAAATTATTGTAGGAAATAGTCACTCACTTGTCTTCTGTGGCGTAAAGGAAAGTATTCGAGGAGCATTCTCCCTAATGAAAGAGTAGCCTTTCATCAGCAGACGCACCTAAAGGAGTGGAATAACACATAAAATGTACTTGACATCTTGCAATTAAGGGAGAGATGGTCCAGAAGGATACCATGGTCAATAGTATCAAAAGCTGCTGAGAGATCGAGTATGATAACCAAGAGTCACAGTTCCCCTGCACACCTTTTGATAAAGGTGATCCAACATGTGGAAAGGATCTAGGGGTGTTGATACAAGCTTAACATGAGTCAACAGTGTGCTGCAGCAGCAAAAAAGAGCTAATGCTATTCTAGGCTGCATCAACAAAAGTATAACGTCCCGATCAAGGGAAGTAATAGTACCACTCTATTCTGCCTTGGTCAGACCACACCAGGATAACTAAGGTGATCAAAGGTCTAGAAGCCAAGCTGTATGAGGAACGGTTGAAGGAGCTGGGTATGTTTAGCCTGGAAAAGAGGAGAGTGAGATGAGATAGGATAGCCATCTTCAAATATCTCAAGGGCTTTCCCATGGAAGATGGAACTAGCTTGTTTTTTCCTGCTCTGGAAGGCAGGACTCAAACCAATGGGTTCAAGTTATAAGAAAGGAGTTTCGGACTAAACATCAGAAAAAACTTTCTGACAATAAGAGCTACTTGATAGTGGAATGGTCTCGCTTAGGAGGTTGTACAATCTCTTTCCATGAAGGTTTTAAAGCAGACACTGGGTGGCCATCTGTCATGGATGCTTCAGCTGAGATTCCTGCATTGCAGGGGGTTGGACTAGGTGACCCTTGGGGTCCCTTCCAACTCTACAATTCTATGATTCTCTGATCAGGGAGACCAAAGCAGATTCAGTCTCAACCCAGGTCAGCACCCAGAATGCAAGAGGTCGAGATAATCAGTATCCTCCAAGAATGCTTCCAGTTGTACTGGCATTACTCTCTCCATCACCGTACTTCCAGAACCTTAAGAATTATGGTGAGTTTCTTTTTGCATCTGACCATTTCTAACACCCTTATGCTTAATCTATTGGAAAAAATGAAAACTTGTCACCGTTAATATTACCACAAGTCAGGCAGAAGCAAAAGTGGAATGTGTACACAAAATTACAGGTTAGCTAAGGACACACATCCTGTTATAAAGCCACATTTTGCTAATTTAAGCTTTGTGAAATGACCTTTAGCTACATCCACAAGAAACTAGCTCTCCAGCTGAAACTCACCTGCTCAAGTATCACTATGAAGGCAGAGGCTGGTGGTAAATTGTAGGCAACGGCTATGTAAGCTGGCCCCACTCCAAGCCCAAATATCTGGAAGATCATGAAGAGACCCCCAAAGAAAGCGGAGCGGATTGTCTTGTGGGAGGAACCATGGTAGCCCTGGGCCCACAGCAGGAAGAGCCCATAGGGCACAGTCAGGGTGGACAGGAACATGTAAAGCCAAGTGGAAGCAACGATAGAACATTTGCCAAAAGCGTAGACCAGGAGATCAAACTCCAGCACCAACCTTCAAAAGAGATTCAAACAACACAGAAAGTTAAAATCATATACTTGGGTTAAAATATATATTCCATCAGGTGAAATCAGTAACAGTTAAGGAATTCTATCATGAAAGTTGAGGTAATTTTAATCTGTTTTAGTATTCTAAGTTTTGTATGTTTTAGAGTATGGTTGTGATTTTTTTCATGATTTTCTTGTTTTATCTTTTTGTATACTGCTTTTAGGTTCCTTTTAGAATCAGGCAGTGTATAAATCTTATGAAACAAATACTGAACTTAAGTATACACCCTAAGGTTTTATATTGCACCAAATACTGTAAAGCAAGAAAGCAAACACAGAGATACAGACAGATACAACCCCTACAGAGATCCAGCACCCCTTGGATAAGCACCCGCATGTGGGAAAATTTGTATTTATTGTGGCATAGCCTGCAGCCTTTCAGTTAGTACTGGAGGAGCTCCACACCTTCCAAGACTTTGGGTTTTAAGTGCTGCTCGATTTTGACCAATGACTCGGAAACTACAACTAATCCAGAATGCAGCAGCTAGACTGGTGACTGGGAGCGGCCGCTGGGACCATATAACACCGGTCCTAAATGGGCTTCACTGGCTCCCAGTACGTTTCCGAGAACAATTCAAAGTGTTGGTGCTGACCTTTAAAGCCCTAAATGGCCTCAACCCAGAATACCTGAAGGAGCATCTCTACCCCCATTGATCAGCCTGGACATTGAGGTCCACCTCTGAGGGTCTTCTGGCAGTTGCCTCACTGCAGGAAGTGAAGTTACAGGGAACCAGGCAGAGGGCCTTCTCGGCAGTGGCACCCTCCCTGGGGAACACCCTCCCATCCGATGTCAAGGAGATAAAGAACTATACAACTTTTAGAAGACATCTGAAGGCTGCCCTGTATCAGGAAGGTTTTAATGTTTGATGTTTTCCTATGTGCTGTAATCCACCCAGAGTGGCTGGGGAAACTCAGGCAGATGGGTGAGGTATTATCATCATCTGAACGCCTGGTGGGTTTCTTCAAATAAAACACTGAGGCATATATTCAATGCAACTCTAAATAAGCAGCACATCACCGCAAGGATTCCCGCTTGTGCAACAGGACTCTCTCCGCCCCCTCCACCTGCCTGTACCCAAACAAAGCAATACATTTTCATTGGTTCAAATATTAAATGTCTCAAGTCCAACACTAAAAAAACAAACTCCAGCGGATCCCTTCAATATTTTCCTACCTTCCTTCATCAATAAAGTCTACTATGAGGGTGCTGAGGATGAACAAGATGAGGAGAGCAATGAACATGTGATATATGGTCCGGATGTGTTCCACTTCAAATAGCTCACTGAGGGGAAAAAGTATACGAAATACATTAGAACATTTCACATTGACAACAAACTCCCCTCAATCCAGATGCAAGTCCAGGACTTCCAGTGGTTAAATTTAGGAGCTGAAAGTTTTTCCACCTTCAAATGTAATGTGGGAGCACTCTCAGTGTACAATTTCTCTGAATATTTTCTACAAAATTCATCTGTCAACATACATAGGACCATCACCACTTTTGGGGGGGGTACTGTGGGAAGAAGTGCTGTTGTATAGGAGAGAGATTCTAGAATTGTTTTCCACCAGCAGGCTGAATGTTTCCGTCCCCCAACCCCCATGCGCCATTCTGACAGGTGGGGAGGGAAGCATTCAACTGCGAATCATCTGCCATAACCATGACATTTGGGCAAGTCTTTTCTTTTGCCCCTACAGTTTGAAATAAAAACCGGGACAAAGCATTGCAGGGACCAATGGTCAACTGTGCCTGCAAACCCAGTTTCCTGTGCCTGTGTGGTTTGAAATCAAACCATTGTAAGCAAAGGCACAGGACTTTGTAGGCACTGCCAATCAGCTGATTGGTGGTGCCAGCAAACCTGCTACCAGTAGGGAACTACATCTTTACCTGTCCCACAGGTGGTCCTGGTTTGGGGAAGGTGGCCTTGCGGGTCAAATTAGGATGCCAGACCAGGCCAGAAGCTCCACAGAGCTGCTTTAGACCTCGTTCCACACAGACATTCTCCCATTTTGCACCAACTGAAGCCTTTTGTAATCCCCACTCCATGCTATGTAAATATTTGGGTCTGGGTCTCAGAGGCTTAGAGTGCTTTTTATTCATTTATTATTAAATTGATCTCCCATCCTGCCCCCAAAGGAGACCTGGAGAACACAGGACTGTATCATATCCAAGTCTGAACCTACATTGGCCAAGGTACCATTCTGTTATGGGTTCTCCTAGGCAGTATATAAAAGTGAGAAACCTATATTATTGGTTGATGGTTCCACATTACATCCACCAAAGTAACAACAATCGTGACAAGCCTTGTCTTGAGGAACACTTTGCAGGAGAGACAGAAAATCTAAGTGGCACACAGGTACACACCCCTCATTTGTGGAGTACATCTCACTGGAAAATTCTCCTGCCCGCTGCTCAGATGAATGGAAGCTGCACAAGAGCAGTTCTTCCTCAGCCTCCAATGTAGGGCTTGCACAGGAGAACTTCCTAGTGGATTATGCCCCATGGGTCACAAGAAGCTGTCTCCCACTGTTTGCCCTTGTCTCACATCCCAGAGGACAGGGAGTTTTGGTTCAGCAGTTGCTCATACAATTATTCTCTATATTTAACAAAAGGGAATTTGGAAAATGAAGTAATTACACAGGACGTCAAGAAGAACTTAACAATTTCCCAAATGGGAGCTGCATGTTTACAGCTTGCAAAGCATTTTTTTTTAAGTCCCCAATACTGTTTTTGTATTTTATGTGGGACACTATGCCTGTGGGGAAATGACACAAGTTAACACTAAACCCACTGCATTTTATACAAAGATTCACAACCTTCACCTAAAGTAGGAGTAGCAAACATGGTGCCCTCCACACTACAACTCCCATCATCCCTGACCACTGGTCCTGCTAGCTAGGGATCATGGGAGTTTTAGGCCAAAAACATCTGGAGGGCCGAGGTTGAGGAAGCCTGATCTAGAGGGCACCATATTGGCTGCCCCTGACTTAAATAATGGTGGTTTGGAGTTTTACTGACATATTGGGGGTGAGGGAAATAAAATTTAAACTGCAAAATACATTCTGGATTAACATGGCAAAGTCTGGTTTTGCAGCAAGAATTTGTTTGTGTTTTCCATATTTTATTAACAAAAATACACTAAAAAGAGAAAGAAAGAAAGAAAGAAAGAAAGAAAGAAAGAAAGAAAGAAAGAAAGAAAGAAAGAAGCCCAAATGAAGGGCCTGCAGAAACAACAGTTTTGGATCAGGAAAGTCCAAACAATTGCCACTACAGTCATACCTTGGTTCTCAAACAGAATGCGTTCTGGGAGTTGGTTCGACTCCCGGAACCGGTTGAAAACCAAGGCGCAGCTTCCGATTGAATGCAGGAGTGTCCTGCACCCAATCGGAAGCCATGCCAGACTTTCAGCTTCCAAAAAAAAGTCCGAAAACCGGAATACTCACTTCCGGGTTTCGATTGTTTGGGAGCCAATTTGTTTGGGAGCAGGGTGGATAAAAATCAATGATTTTTTTAAAAAAATCAAAAAAATCGGATTTTTTTGATTTAAATCGGATTTTTTTGATTTAAATTGGATTTTTAAAATAAAATGCTTTTGGAGGAAAAATCTTTCTAAATATAGTCTTCAATTTAAGTTACATTGTAGTCCAAAGGCTATTCATCAGGAAATAAGGATTTGTTTTAAGTTTATCAAGTGTGCTAAAACTCAGTCTAAGTTTTTTTTTTTAATGTTTAACCACATCAGTTAACAAACATGGATACATATGCTATCATGTTATTGTTTTAGTTAAATAAATTGTTTAAATGGTTATTAAGGAAATGATTATTTTTCTCCTTCCAATAAAGTACAGCAGAAAAGTTGTCCAAATATAAACAGTTAACTTATTAAACCTCACCATAATTTCATAATTATCTGTCTATGTATTTCTAGTGGTATAACCAAATCAGTAATTTTGGATATAACTGTAAAAACCACTCTGAAAATTTATTATTCCAAAAATGAAACCTTCATATGGTTGTAAATATTAAGATTATACCAGCAAGAAGGAGTCTTTCTGTAAAAAAATATTTAAATCAAGTCTTACTGACTAGTGATTTAAATCAAGCCTTACTGACTAGTGATTTAAATTGTGATTTAAATCGTGATTTAAATCAATTTGATTTAAATCAAATCCACCCTGTTTGGGAGCCAAGGCATTTGAGATCCAAGGTACGACTGTACTGGAAATTTTGTTCCCAAATCAACAAAATATCTTGGTAGGCATTTTCTGGAACAAAACAACAACCTGATAGGACCTTCAACTGAGCCAAAAAGAACAACCAATAACATTCTTATCTACCAGAGTTGGAACAAGGCACATCTTAATGCTCGTCTAGACCTTGAGCGTGTGTGTTGCAGTGTCCCTGAAATGTGATGGATTTCAAGAACGGAGGGGAAACTGGCATTCTGCTCCCAAGAAAAACAGACAAAACTGAAGTGCTTTTCAGCAACAATTCTAGCAGACTGGTTTGCTTAGAGCTGGAGTTCCAAGTATGGATAATTCTAACTAGAAGAAGGGTAGATCAGGTCCCCAAAGCAATTGTATCTGCTCTTCCCCCCAGACTCCTCAAGCAGTAGTACCAAAGTTAAATGTTACATATTTGCATTTGCATATAAAGCTCTTGCTACACCTTGGAAGAGGAACTCTGGAACAGATGGCGTCCAGAAGGTCCTGGGTCTAGCATCCAGTTTAAAAGGATCAGGTAAAATGTCAGGGCCACTGCAATAAGCATTGGAAAGCCACTGCCAGTCAGAGTAGATAATTATGGGCTAGATAGACAGATCAGCCTGGTTTTATTAGGGCACCTGTTTGCTAATAGTGAAGCCCTTACTACTAGATACGAACTTTATTGGAGAACCAGACCACCCATGAGGTTGTATTGCTTAGCAATAGACACTTCTGATCTGTAGATCAGTTTCTACAGAACAGAACAACCATATCCAAGTTAGAATCAGGGATGTGCAATAGCCAATTGACTGGAGCACTTAAAAAGATTAGGAATACCTGCTTTCAGTCTACACAGTATAAAAATGAATGGGATCCACTGGGAGGAAGAAGCGGGTTACGGAGATAAGCCACCCACTGGATCAAGGCAACTTTAACTTTAGCAAGGGCACTAGTGAAGTTTACAATCTCATTAACATACTCACTCCAAGACAGACTTTCTAGCAACAAAAACTTTTCCATGTTCTGGAGGTGCTCTTGATCCTCTGTGAAAAGAACAAATATTCAGCAGGGTAGTTGTAGTTTTTTTTTTAAAAGAAAGAGAAATCAACAAATCGACTCTGCTTCAGACTCAGCCAAGAACCAACATACTTGCTTTTGAAGCCACCGTCTTTCTCTGAGCACACAGTTGAGAAGGCAGAGGGCGAAGACTCAAGTTGAACGGACTTTGCAATCAAGCCATTTACGAATTCTGTAAAGTGGCTTTCGATCCGCTGCATGAAAGCTGGCTTCATTTGCTGATAAAATTTGGAGGAAGCAAGGAATAGAAAAGAGAACACCTTAAGTATGATTGTTAAGTATTGCCTGGAAATTGCCTGATAAAATGGCATGTTACTCTTTACCTTCAAATGCAAGGCTTACTTCCTAACACCATGCTAACAACAAATCATGAACGTGTCTCATTTCCTGACAACTGACTACATATTCTTGGACCCCAGTCAAAGTGACGGCCAATGTGGCCTTTGGTCAGCACTGATAGGACTTCCTATTCTAGCAACATCCGGTTCCCCATTCCTGGTTTAAACCACCTATCAACAGCTCCCCAAGAATGAGGTAGCAAAGTAGCCAACTGCAGAGCCTTTCTAAGGAAATAATAGTTAGCCTAGCTGCCTCCCATCTTGCTTACAAGTAAACTCACTTGACATATCTGACAGAAATCTAACCAGAAAACTGACTTGTTCTACAGGGGCTTTTTGATTTGTTTTTGTTTTACTAGTCAAATACCAACAGTATGCAAAACACACTCTTTTAGTCTATTAAATTTAAGGAAACCTGAGAAGTCCAGGAATAGGGTGTAAAAGAAGGCACCATGTTCACCCACAAAATGCTCAGTTCTGGTTAACTCCCCACCAACACACAAAGATTCTTTAAAAATGAACAGCTAACAGTTCATTCTTGGTAGTGGCGCCCGCCCTGTGGAACGCCCTCCCATCAGAGGTTAAAGGGATCAACAACTACATGACATTTAGAAAATACCTGAAGGCAGCCCTGTTTAGGGAAGTTTTTAATCTGTGATGTGTTAATAATGTATTTTAATGTTTGCTGGAAGCTGGCCATAGTGGCTGGGGAGACCCAGCCAGATGGGCGGGGTACAAATAATAAATTTATTATTATTAATTATTATAATGAAGTTGCTTCAGAGGTGGAACCCTGCCTAGCAAAACCCAACAAAAAGGTCTCTCCCAACTCTTTCCAGTGGAGGGAAGAATAAAGAAATTAAACAGGGAAACACATTTCACTTAGGATTTCCCATGCATTTTTAGAAGTTTAGCACTAAGATTGCTTTGATGTGGCATTTTATTTGGGCGGCAGGGGCAAGGGCAGCAACAGCAGAGAGGAATACTCTTGTACTTCCAGAGTTATTAAAAAACAGAAGCTGGGATGGCTAACATTTAGCAAGACGAGCAAACAAGTGCGATAGGAAGTTTCTGGGCTGCCTTGCTTAGTTCAGCACAGGGTGTTGACAAAGCACAGGGTGTTTTGTTTGTTTGTTTACAAATTAAAGGGCTGATTGATCTGCCATTGCTGCTCCACACAGTCAACAAAAAATGATGCCAAGAGAGAGTGAAAAATAAACAAAGAGAAAGAACCAAGAGAAGGGAAAGCAAGCTACAGGGTTTCTGCTGCCAAGGGGAAACAGCACCTGAGCAACAACAGAGTTCTTGCTTTCAATGTAGCCCTTGGAATTTGCCTGGGGAAAGAGGTCATCTGCTGTTATCCATTCACCGATTGCAGACACAGCCCAAAACATAAAGGACTATGTGCACTTAGCAGCTCCTTTTCCCTGAGGCAGCTGACATGCTGGCAAGAGCTGTTGGGCTTCACTGCTGCCCCACCTGAAACTAGGAAGATGTATCCTGCTCTCCTCTATCTGCTCACTACCAGGAAAAAGTGGGTAGGTGGATAAACTGATTCCCAGGGTAGCTTCTCCACCATCTTCCCACGAATTAATCCCTGATAAGTTCAAAGACTCCAAAGGGTAGCCAGCAATAGTTTCAGAGCCACATGCAAATCCTCCCTACAGTAGCATGCAGGAACAGCCTAATCCCACGGCCTTCCAGTCCCAGTTTAATAAAACATTGATATGCAGCTCTTGTGGCTCCAGCTGCACTATATATGAGCAGCAATGCTTTGGCTAGTGATGGATAGCCAGTCTGTGAGACTTTCTTCTTCTTAAAATAAAAGACTTTCATTTCACATACGACAGCAAATATCTGAGAACTTATCTGTTTTCTCATGCACTCGCATTTTGATATGCTTTCTTAGCAAAGAGCTGGAATACTGTATATGAGAAACGTGGAAGTGGGTGAATGGTTTAAGTTTCAATCTGGCCAGGAGGTGCAGATCAGGTTGTTATTGTTGGCATCGGTCTGTCTCATGAGACAATGGAGTGTGCCTCCGGGGATCAAACCAAATCAGGTTATTCATACTGGAATTCACAAAGAAGGAATTCCTTAAGCAACCCACTTGCTAACAGACTAGAGGAGGAAAGCAGCTTAGCCACCTCCTGTGCCCTACAACAGCAGCTGAAGGTTTCCAAGGCATCAGAGAAAAGCATGAGCATTTGAAGGGTTGGAGGATAATAAAGGTACAAAGGACTGTAATGGTTCAAATAAAATAAAATAAAAAAATCAGAAGCCCTAGATTTTATATCCTCAGGAACAATGATTAGATAGTTCTCCAGTTTAAAAGAAATCTTTCAGCAGTCCCAGACTCAGTGACACCCAATTGCAGGATTTAGGTTTTCTAACAGGCCCATACTATGCATAGTTCCATCTCAGATGGGAATTTCCTGCTACCTAGGGATTCCTCCTTGTCCACTCATATTAACTACAATTCAGATAGGTTTACCTCAGCCTCCACCAAAAGTTGCATCTTCCGAGTGACCAAATGGTCAACGTCAACACGACCTAAGGGGGAAAACCAAATCGTTACTGTATTGTAAACAATAAAGAAAATAAATATTGGGTGGGTATAAGTTGTCCACAAGTATGAAAGGCAAAACAGGAAAGGTATGCAAACTGGAAATTTAAAGCATTTTAATATCAGTGCTGCAAATAAGCCCACAGAAGTTACTAGCCCTCAAAACTTTCACTTATTCCCCTGCCCAGATGTACTTCTATTAGTCATCCGCTACTGACCAAAAGGAAAAACAACCTATTCCAATTTCCAAGGCTTCCCTTCCTGGAGTGCATTAAAACCGTAGTTAATTGGGGCCGATCATTTAAACTTATCTACCCAAATACTAAAAAAACCAGGAGGTTCTAGGGAGAAGGATTCTAGCCTGGCCACCTGCTGGACATCTGTATGATTCAACCATCCATGCACCGCTTGCCCCCTGCACCCTCAAGTAGTGCAGCCCAGGCACAAGTTCACTAGCCAAGTGAGAGCAAGACGGCAGAGACGGTGCACACAAGGTATGGTATGGTATCTTTATTACGGCCATTGGCCCATCACATAAAAACAGTGTGCAAAGAAACAACAATTTAAACAATTCCAGCCCAGTGGGAGTTTCAATAACATCTATCGACTCCTAGCTAATCAGGTAGTTGTTACAGTTCTAATTGTCAACCAATCCAAATTTTAAAGTTTAGGGCTTGAATGGATTTTCTAAGTCAGACAGGGATCCATTTTTCTTTTTTAGCGATAGAACACTGATCAAATATCTAGCCACTGCGAGTGTTCTGTTTGCATCTTCATCATTCAGGAGGAATCTCAATTTGGCTCCATTAGATACCTCGGCGGATCTCACTATATAAGGGGCGAGAAACTTACTCCTGGAGAAGGAATGGAGTGGACAGCAGAAAAGTATATGTTGTAACGATTCTGGTAATCCACAACCGCAGTCACATAGAATTGATATCTGACCACTTGAAAGTCTATTGCCTGTCACATTGGATGGGAAGGCATTGAATCTAGCCTTGACAAAGGCGTATCTGTGTGCTGATACAGTTAAAGACGTTAGGTACAGAGGGAGTTTTGAGGGGGGTAGTAAGCCAAGGTTTGAAGGGGAGCAGGTGCCGTTGCCTGTCGCTATTTGGGATTGTAAATCCAATTCCCCTAATTTATGAGTTATTATTCTTTTAGCAGAGGCTAGATCCAACTTTAGTAGTTCTGAAGGAGAAATTCCCAGAGACATAATTTTCAGTTGTAATGTTTTTGCCCATGGGCTGCAAAAATCATCCCTCCACATGCATTGAGTCAGAAACAGATTTGGTAAGTTATGCCAGAGTGATAACCACTGGCAAAGAATCTGTTTCCAGAGGGTATTTTCCAAGGATAACATATTCAGTTCCATACGGATGGCTGTGTTACTTACACACCTGGGAAATTTCAGTAACCTTCTTAGGAACTGGTTTTGGAGGACCTCTAGGTGGGTTAGGTTGACAAAGGTCCCCCAGATTGAGATCGCATAAGCTAGTATCGCAATTACCTTAGCTTTAAAAACTTTTAACACTGATGGAACGTGGAGGGCCCCATGACGGTGCACACAAGAAATTCAACTGTGACAAAACGGGTGTACAATGCACAGAAATAAGTTTTTCTTTCTGAAAACAGAAACAAAATTGTTTCTGCAGAATTGCTATTAGATTGTTCTTCTTGAAATTCCTCTCATTAAACAAGCATTCAGCAAGGTATGCCTACTCTTTCCTCATAAATTGGCCTGGGGAAGGAAAATCTTTAAATTCAACACCAAAAAAATAAAGAGAGCATTACCTGACGCAGAATAAAGGAGAGTTGTGTAAATACATGATTTTATTTTCAAATTGACAAACCACAATTAGGGCCATTGCTCAGCCTCCCAAAGATCCTGTACCATTTCATTGTACGGTGTTTTAAAAACAGCACGATGAACTGAAGAAGCTCCCGCAAAACCTGATTATATCCGGGATTCAGGTCTTCAGATCTACTTTCGCTGAGGGACGGCGGAGGGCCTATCTGCGATTACCATCACGCATGACCATGTTTTCTTGCCTGACTGTGACCGTTCCCTCGCAAAAGAATTTGCGGGTTCAGTAGAGTACCATTTGCAACACTTTTGCGTAATTTGATTACGGTAGGACATTATCA
The DNA here is from genome assembly GCA_034641385.1 of Darevskia mixta. Taxonomy (NCBI): domain Eukaryota; kingdom Metazoa; phylum Chordata; class Lepidosauria; order Squamata; family Lacertidae; genus Darevskia; species Darevskia mixta. The sequence continues at coordinate 260,022 of JAWWNH010000139.1, read as the reverse complement.
TTAGCCTCAGTAAAACAAAAGAACAAGTTTATTTTTCATCAAGTACAAGCGTATAGTTTCAAAATACACAACTTTCTGACTAAACTACAGACTGACTGACTCTCTACTGACTCACTTCTTATCCACCCCTGCTCCCAACTGAACTACTAATCTCAACTCCCTCCTCAACTCAACTCTCTCTATGCTACACTTTATTTTCCAGTAACTCCTCCCCACTGGGTTCCCATTGGTCAGTTACTTTCATTTATTTTAACGCTTCCTTTAACCTCCCTGGGTGATGTCACTATCACAGATGGGCAAACGCCACAACAGGGTCTGAGCTTTCAAACAGGACTGAGCTTACAAAGTTGAGTGCTGTGAGGACAGAAAACAGGAACAGCTGGAAAACACAATTTGCCAGCTACGCAAATTCATCATAACTCAATTCATCATTTGAGTTCTAAGCTATAGTTAGAATCCAGTGGTCATCGACATGACAAACCTAAGTGCACGGAGTCAGCAGAGGCCTTCCCTGGCACCCACAATATCACACCCACAACCCACACACCGAAACTTGGCTTGATAGCAGCATTTTTTGTTTCTATCACACAAACGATAAGATAGTTTACAAGATGTGCTTTGCCTTAGGGTGTGTGTAGCACCACACCAATTAATCCACTTTACAGATGTGCCAACAGGTCCAGAAAGTTTGGAAAGCCAAAATACATGTAAACAGGGTGGATTTGATTTAAATCAAATTGATTTAAATCACGATTTAAATCACTAGTCAGTAAGGCTTGATTTAAATCACTAGTCAGTAAGACTTGATTTAAATAATTTTTTTGCAGAAAGACTCATTCTTGCTGGTATAATCTTAATATTTACAACCATATGAAGGTTTCATTTTTGGAATAATAAATTTTCAGAGTGGTTTTTACAGTTATATCAAAAATTACTGATTTGGTTATTGTCAGGGACTAGCCCGAGCCAGGAGGGGTGGCGGAAGGGACAGAGGCATCAGGAGGTCACCCATGGACGCCAGAGGAGTTATTGCGAGCATGGGAGCAGGAAGAGGCAGCGCCTAGGCTGTCGCCAGAGACAGGGAAGGAAGTGTGGAGAAGTGGGAGTGAAGAGGTGTCGCTGCCTGTGCTGACGGAGGAAGAGCGGGTGGCCTGGGAGCCTATGGGAGGGGAGGAGAACATGGAGACGGAGGGAGAGCAAGGGGTCGAGGATGTTGCGGGAGCCTCTGCAACAACCTCCAGGGAGGATGAAAGTGAAAGGGATGAGGGCAATGCAGGGGCCAGCAGGGTCAAGAAGCGGAAAAGGAGGAGTGAGAGGAGGCGTTGGAATTTCAAGAGGCTTTTATGCTGGGGGGAAAAGCGGAAGCCCTTACTTGGAGAATCTGATTCATCGGAGGAGGATGATGAACTGTAAAGCTTGTCGGTGAAATAAACTTGTACATAAGTTAAACGGACTGCTGAGTCGCTTACTCTTGAGGAGGACACATATCCACCTCACAGTTATACTACTAGAAATACATAGACAGATAATTATGAAATTATGGTGAGGTTTAATAAGTTAACTGTTTATATTTGGACAACTTTTCTGCTGTACTTTATTGGAAGGAGAAAAATAATCATTTCCTTAATAACCATTTAAACAATTTAGTTAACTAAAACAATAACATGATAGCATATGTATCCATGTTTGTTAACTGATGTGGTTAAACATTTTTTTAAAAAAAACTTAGACTGAGTTTTAGCACACTTGATAAACTTAAAACAAATCCTTATTTCCTGATGAATAGCCTTTGGACTACAATGTAACTTAAATAGAAGACTATATTTAGTAAGATTTTTCCTCCAAAAGCATTTTATTTTAAAAATCCAATTTAAATCAAAAAAATCAGATTTAAAATTTAAAAAATCCAATTAAAAAAAAATTTTTTTTTAAAAAAAATCATTGATTTTATCCACCCTGCATGGAAAGGTAAAAGTAAAGGGACCCCTGACCATTAGGTCCAGTCGTGACCGACTCTGGGGTTGCAGCGCTCATCTAGCTTTATTGGCCGAGGGAGCCGGCGTACAGCTTCCAGGTCATGTGGCCAGCATGACTAAGCCACTTCTGGCGAACCAGAGCAGTGTATGGAAACGCCGTTTTCCTTCCCGCCGGAGCGGTTCCTATTTATCTACTTCCACTTTGATGTGCTTTCGAACTGCTAGGTTGGCAGGAGCAGGGACCGAACAACGGGAGCTCACCCCGTCGCGTGATTCGAACCGCCGACCTTCTGATCAGCAAGCCCTAGGCTCTGTGGTTTGGAAACAAAGTTTTACTCATAGTAGACCCATTGGACATGGTGAACGCTGGAAACAATCCATTATTTAAGAACTGAGGAAGAATTAGTATTTACTGTACTTCAGAACTTTTGTTCATTTGCAGATTCAAAATAAATCCACTGATAAAATATTATAGTTAATAAGATAAGATTTCTGCAGTTACTGATGAAGAAATCTCACCATTGCAGCTACACCAGGGATCGGCAACCTAAGGTCTGCAGGCCAGATAAGGCACGAGGGACTCGTTTATCCGGCCCGCGGCAACCCCCGCTCTTACCGGCGTGGCGCGGGGACCCACTTCCAGGTCGGAGGAGCTCCGGAAATAGCTTGTGCACATGCGCATGGGCGTCTGACCTGGATGTGCACCAGAAATAGGCTTGGAGCGCCCGTACACGTGCGCAAACGCTATTTCCGGTGCACATCTGGGTCGGAGGAGGCCCGTGCACATGTGCACAAGCTATTTCCAGTGCTCCTCCGACCTGGAAGTGCACCGGAAATAGTGTGCGCGCACGCATATGGGCACGTGCTCCCCCTCCCTCCGGCCCGTCACACAATCGTCGCTGGAGACCCCAGCCCGAGGCAAGGAAAGGTTGCCAACGCCTGATCTACACCAGCAACCCAGAGAGTACATATAGAATGGGCTTGTGTGCCAGGTCAGCATTAATATGTGCTACATGTTGTGTATATATAATTCAAACTCTGTAATGCAAGACTGCACAGTCAACTTATTGCCAAACTTGGATGGAACCACAGGACAGAAAGTTGAATTGACTAATATTTTTCCAGATTTGTCAGAAATGAGTCACTAAAGCAGCATGACAAACTGCAGAACCTGTGGTCTGTTTCATTATTGCATCATCACTAAGAAGAAACTCTTGACCTTTCTATCAGTTTAGTGGGCACATGTTGAATGAAATTCCAGCCAAACTAGTGAAGGGAACATTCATATTAATAAAGGATAAATAAAGATCCCTTTTATTAATGAATTTCCCTCTAGCTTGGTTTTGAGGTGCTCCTAAGTATGAAAGAAGGTTCAGGGAATGGCTGTGGTTGTGCTGAAACTGCTGGTTTGCTAAATGAAGAACTTGCTATGTGAACTATTTAGCTTGCTATATGAGACAAAATGGTTCAAATGTAGAAACTAGGATGATTGGAATCAATATACTTGGACAAACTCAAAATTAAATTGATAAAAAGCAACCAGAACATTCCATCAGTATTTCTTGTTAGTTATGAAGTTTAAATAATCATAGCAATGTTATTATTCCAGATCACATGACAACTCTTTTCTTTACTTGAGTAAAAAAAGGGGTTAGCCTTTGACGTGAATATACCCATTTAAGTGTTCACACTAGCAACAACCACTCCCAGGGCAGGAAAGCAATTGATCACACACCCCATGTTGTTGTTGTTGTTGTTGCAATCTGCTTAACTGCACCCCCACCCCCAACTTCCTTAAATTCCTCCCCACAAGAGACTGGAGCTGTTGTAGCTGATGCTTTCCCAGGCACAATACTCTCCCTGCAGAAATTCAGCAGGTCAAGCTTTGCCTAGTATGAAAATACCTTTCTGGAGGAAGCTTACGTTTTGTGTGTTTGACATCTTATTACTTGTGTTTAGCCCCTAACCTATTTTTTCAGGTCTCCACCCCACCCAGAATGGGACATAAGTTGGAATATGACATAAAGCACATGCAAATTGGTGTCCTCTTTTGCGAATGGGGTGGTGGGTCCAACCCATATACAGTCTACTGAGCCCAGACACCTGACAGAGGGACCAGGAAAGTGGGGCACAGCTCAGGTCAGTGGAAGAGCACATGTGTTGCATGCAGAAACCCCCAGGTTCAAGCTCTGGCATCTCCAGTTGGAAATGATGGGAGGAATTCAACATAGTGCTAAGTTGGGTATGTCTGTGGGGTATGAGATTCACTCATGCAACGACACTTTCCCCCTGCATGACCCCTAAACCTGTTCTGAGGAGACTCCCCCAACCCTCCAGAGCAGATTAATGCGTTACGGGGCAGGGAAAGGCTGGTTGGGCGAGTGGACCTCATTCTGCGCACACAAAGACTTGGTGGAATCCCACCTGATCACAATAAGGTGGACTGAAGATCAACTGCCTGTCAGAGTAAGCAGTACTGGGTCAGAGGAACTGCTGGTCCAACTCAGTAGAAGGCAGTTTCACACCCAGCTTGAATTTGAGTAAACATGCTTAGCAATGAACGCCAGTATTCACACCCAGGGGCAAATGTCTGGTACCTCTTTAAATAAAAAAACACAATGCAGATGAGTGAGCTATGGATTTGTATCTTGGTCAGGTAAAACTAGGGCACAAGGAGAATACCCTACAGTGGTTTCACAGAGCTGAAGCATAGCTAAAAAAGAAGCTAGTCAGCTAAGGGAACAAATACAGTGCTAAGGTCAGATTATTAGCACAAGGCAAACACAGTCAGAACTGGCTGAGTACCAAGTTGAAAAGTTACCTGCAACACACAACATTATCTGAAGGAACATCACATAATTCTCTTCTTTGCCAAAGTGTTTATAGCGTAGCCCAAGCATTAAGGAAACTCTGGCTTTAATGAGTTATGTAAAAAGAGTTACCAATACTTTCTCTTGATAGTTGATTAGCTGTTTGTGGGAATTTTAACAGTATTTCACTGACGCTCATTTTTAATTGAGGAGTGTATGAAAGCTACTTTGGGAGCCCCCACTGCCTGAAAAGCAGGCTACAAATAACATAACAATAAATTCTGACATATGTAAATAGTAATGACAAGCCACTGAGCGGATGGGAAAGGCAGGAGTCCAGAGAGAAACGAGAAAGAAAAGTAACTTTCCAAAGAAAAAAACAAATGAGCCTGTGTTTAATATTAACCAGCTATGTCCTCTTCCTCCCCAACTTCAATTTTCCCCTGCACAAAGAAATAATCATTCATTCATCTGACATATCATTTGTGTTTGCAACACTAAGGAATGACCGAGAGTAACCTCCACCTTGGGAAATTACCCACTGTCTTGCAAGCCCAGGACTACAAGACAAAGATCCCACATGCTTTCTTCAAGACAGATTAGTCACAGCTGAAATCCAACACTATTTGAGAGAAGGACAAAGGCATTTTCAATGCCCTTCCAGGAACACATACCCTTGCATATTATCTTTAGTGGTACACCAGCCCAATCCCCTATCAAACTCCAGTGGCGGAACATTCCATTTCCATGAAGGCTTCTTTCCACCCCAAACCCAAGAAATGACATAAAACAAGATGTGAACCAAGGTAGATTCTTCACATCAGGCTTGGATTTTTTAACTCATTAGACCTTTTATCCGAACCCAAAAAGGTGCTAAATTAAGAACAGTGCCCCTTAATAATAAGTTAGGCCCACTTAGGAATAAGTGGTTTTTAAAAAAAAATAAAATAAAATAAAATAAAATAAATAATCCATCCATCCAGGAAAAATGCCTCTTTTGGCTCACTTCAGACATCACGCCAACCCATGGCTAAGGAAATATAAAGATTGGTTTGGCATTTTTTCAGACTGACAAACGACAATTAGGGCCATCGCTCAGCCTCCCAAAGGCCCTGCACCCTGGAGACAGGGTCTGAGCTTTCAAAAAGGACTGAGCTTACAAAGTTGAGTGCCGTGAAGATAGAAAACAGGAGCAGCTTGAAAACACAATTTGCTAGCTACGCAAATTCATCATAATTCAATTCATCATTTGAGTTCTAAGCTATGGTTAGAATCCAGTGGTCATCGATATGACAACCCTAAGTGCACGGAGTCAGCAGAGGCCTTCCCTTGCACCCACAATATCACACCCACAACCCACACACCGAAACCTGGCTTGAAAGTAGCATTTTTTTCCTATCACGAACGATCAAATAGTTTACAAGATGTGCTTTGTTGTAGGGTGTGTGTAACACCCACAACAATTTATACACTTTACAGGTGTGCCAACAGGTCCAAAAAGATTGGAAAGACAAAATACATGCACTGGGTTGTAGTCATCAAAGTTTTACTCAAAGTAGACCCACTGAATATGACAGTGATGGCTAACCTTGACACTCCAGATGTTTTGGGACTACAACTCCCATCATCCCTGACCACTGATCCTGTTAGCTAGGGATGATGGGAGTTGTAGTTCCAAAACATCTGGGGTGTCAAGGTTAGCAATCACTGGAATATGATGAACACTGGAAACAATCCATTATTTAAGAACTGAGGAAGAACTCGTACCGGTATTTACTTCAGAACTTTTGTTCATTTGCAGATTCAAAATAAATCCACTGATAAATTCTTATAATTAATCAGATAAGATTTCTGCAGTTATTGATGAAATCTCACCATTGCTTGACTGTGGGAAAGACCAGCCTGCTTCATGCCTCTTTGACAAGTCTTCTTTCTCTTCTGCAGTCTCATAAGTTGATCGGCGATTCCGTACGGAGATATTTTCTTCACCCACCATGGTGACAGGCTAACACACTGCAGAGGAGAAAACTTACTCTTATGAAGTACCTTGGCTTTTTATGACCATGCACGATGTTCTTTATTATATGATGTATATGATTATAATCATTCTAAGAAGCACAGTGCTCTCTCACTCTTTCTTTTACAAAACAAGTCCCTAGGCCTCCCACAGAGAACATTTCTAAATACACCACTTCAGATGGATGAAAGTTGTGAAAGCTGCAGAGGATGGAGTTTACTGAAAGCCTATTTAAGAGTCGTGTTTTATGCTTATGATAGATGTCAAACTCCATTCAGCTAGACTCTTCGCACTTATCTGCAACTATTCAAAATAGTTTACCAAGAGTCAATTAATCATTTACCGGTAACTTGAGGTCAAAACAAGAGGCTATATCTAACAAGTCACACTGGCCTTAGACACACTGAAATCAAGGGTTATGACTGAATTTTAAGTCTGTTGATTTTAATTCGTCTTCTCAGAGTATGCCTTGGTCAGGTTTATCTGCATTTTATTTTTTTTAAAGACTCCCTTAAACAATATTTTAAGAAAAATAAAAGCTGCCAATGTGGAACGTTCCTCAGCCCAGTTTAATCAAAACCACTTCTCTTGCATGTCAGACTATAGCACCAAGTGGCCCCAGTTACTATTAATGTAGCCATACATTAAGAAGATAAATTTAACAATGGTCCATCTGACTCACTACAATACCTCTATTAACTGCCAACTACAGACATTCACCTTATACAGAAAATCCAAGGGCAATAACTGAGCTTAAAGGAGTTTTTGCAAGCCTCACAGCTTTCTGTTCAAACAACAAGTTGTTAGAGATACAAAGGTGTCACACTAGGCTACCAGCAACTAGGGGAGGGGGGATTTATATTTGGAAAACAGCATGTGGGAACCCTCCATCCCCTGGTGGTGGTGCTTCAATCAGAAGCTGAAACCATAGCCCCATTTCAAAATGCAGGATATAGCTCATGGCAGGCCCAAGGTCTATACCAGGGATTTCCTGACCCATATAGCTCAGTTCCATGGTCACTACAACACCACACCAGCTCAGCATTAGTTGATTTAATTAAAGTTTCCCATTTGTAATTCAGATGTTTCCTACATAGAAGGAAGAAAACTTTGAACTCCCCTGTCTTGAATTCAAATTTCATTTAAAGCAGCTTTGTTTTTAAACAAGGGAATTTGACTATAATTTAATTTTTAAGAGCAAGAAAAGCCTGTTTTTAAGGCATTTCAAAGATTTGAGATAGCTCCAATTTGATGCAGATGCTAGATTAGACCATTTGGATTTTTCAGTCAATCAGCACCAGAGAAGTTGAAAGAACTCCAGGAAACCTGCGTATTAGAGAAACAAGGGAGGGGTAAGTATAACAGAATGCACTGGTAGTCATAGGGTGCCATGTGACCAAACCACAAAAAGATGTGACAGTGTATAATTTAGGAACAAGAAACTAGATGAATTTCCAAATGACTAAAACAGGTCTAAAAAGGACAATTGCTGGCCATCACCTCAGAAAAAGAGAGGAACTTTTAAAGGAGCGGGGGGGGGGGATGGGTCTCAAAATCTACCACCTCCAGGGATTTACAATCACAAAAAGGGTTTGAACTTCAGGAAAGCAAAATTAATCTATATCTTAGGACAGCAGTCCTTAAGAAAATGGGCAAGAGCCAGTTACTCTGCAATTTGTAGAATCGGCTACCCTATAAATTCTTCTGTGGAAAGGGAATAAGCATTTTGCGTCAGATTTTTGAAGAACCCCTTTCAGAGGTTCAGTTCCCACTCATGAGCTTCCCTAGTTATCCACTGTATGAAAACTCTTTACAGTGGTACCTTGGCTCTCAAACACCTTGGTGCCGAAACAACTTGGAACCCAAACACTGCAAACCTGGAAGTACGTGTTCTGGTTTGCAAACTTTTTTCGGAAGCCGAACATACTCCGCTTTGAGTGTTACACTTCCATTTTGAGTGCCACACTTCCGTTTCGAGTGTTACGCTGAGGTCTGTCTGTTTTTGCTATTTACTGTATTTTGCAGTTTTTGCGGCTTTTTTGTATTGTTTTTGTGACTATGTGGAACCCAGTTCAGCTACTGATTGATTGTGTGACTGCAGTACATGGTTTATTGCTTTCATTTTATGGATCAATGGTCTTGTTAGACAGTAAAATTCATGTTAAGTTGCTGTTTGGGGGGTTGTTTTTAAAAGTCTGGAACAGATTAATCCATTTTGCAATACTTTATGCGAAAGCGCGCCTTGGTTTTTTAACGCTTTGGTTTTGGAATGGATTAAGTTTGAGAACCAAGGTACCAATGTACTTCAGCCAAGATCTATTATAACTTCTCCAGACATCTCTTTTATCAATGTCTCTCCAGCCCATCAGCTTTGAATTGCATTTCTGACCCAATTGCAAAACATTCCTTATTACTCTTGCCTTCCCCAGTGTCTCCCATCTCCTATCCTTCTGGGGCCCTCCCAGGGTCAGAGATATCTAATGGTTTGGAATCCAGGACCTCTAACCCACCCCAGGGTCCTCCTGATCCATTTCCTGAGAAAGAAAGGGAACAGCTTCAGTATTCCCTGCCCCCACTCATGACCCTTAAAAGGTAATAGATTTACAGTGCATAAGCTGTCTTGGAATAGACACATGAAGTGTTATCCTCAGTTTGGCACGCAGAGAAAGTGTGGTAAGCAGTGGGCTAAAATGGCAACAAAATGCAAAAAAACTACAGGCTGCCAGCAACTGAATTACCGGTAAAGCTTGGATCAAATCAGCACAGACTGCATTTTCTGCATCGCTTTGTCATTTGACCCCACTGCTTATCTTCAGTCTGGCAAATGATAGGAGCAGTTCACACCTCTGATAAAAAGTGGCCTCTGGTGTCCGGTCCGGCAAGCCTCTCCCACCATAAATATGTTACTTTTTAAGGTGCCACCAACTGGCTGCTGTTTTTCCTCTTTTCATCGTTGCCTTAAGTTTTATCCCTCCCCTCCGAAATCTTTCCCACCCTGGGTACACAATCATTAATTTTCGAAGAACCGTAACCTCTTGGGAGGAATCAACCTTAAAAAAATAACACCCCCCCCTAAACTCTTGTTCTATAAAGCTCAAACTACGTAAATAATTCTCAGACGCGGGTGGAAAAAAGGAAGCCCTTTGCCCCGGTTTCTCCCTAGCCGTTTCTGCCTTCCATGCCTCACTCCGAGTAAATCCGCATCCTCCATTGAGCTTCCTGTTCGAAAGGACCACATGCGCTCGCTATGGGCCGTGCACGAAAAACGATGGTGTGGGGATCAGAAAACCTTGAGAACTATCGCGGAAACCTGGCGAACTCGCCAGACCCCTAATCCTCGTTTGCACACTTATTTGGCCAATTAACCCCCCTGGATCCAACGTGGCTGACTTGTGAGTAAAGGGGGGGGGGGAGTCTGGCGGCAAATGCGCTTCTGGATTCCCGGTGGCGCGGCTGGCTTCAGCCTTTACGCACGAGAAGGAGAGGAGGAAGCGGCGGCCAAGGGGCTCCCTTCGCTCCTTCTCCCCTCCCCGCACGCCATCGCTTCAGGAGGGGTACTTGCGCCCCCTCTCCCGGCCCTTCGCCGCAGTCCCAGTTCCGCCATCACCGGGATCCCCACCGTCCCCGACGCGCCTACCTGCGTCTCCGTGTCTCGCCTCCAGCTCCGGCTTTTGCAGCTCCCCCCGCGGCGGGGAAGGGCATGAGCGGCCGCTATATGGCTGGGTTCCTCCTCCGCCTTCGTCACGGCGGGCCGGCGAAAGGGGCGGTGAAGGGAACAGGAAACGTCGCTGCGCATTGGCAAGAGGCTCCGGCTACTGGCCGGAGAAGGGAGCCCTTCTGAAGCGGCGTCCACACACGTGCCGTCGGGGGAGGAGGCGCTTCCAAGGGCAGGTCGCCGTGCCGCCTTCTAGCCGGAGCCTGCTTAAAACACCGCCGCCGCCACCTGGATGCAAAAAAGAAACCCCTCCCTGTATAAGGTTGGGGGAGAAGAGAGCGGGTGGTGACAAACTCGCATTCTTTTTGTGCCGCCCTCATTTGGGTTGGTTCTCTCTCTCTGTTCATTTATTATTTTTCCTTATGCTGTATTCAACATTAAAGTCTCACACACCGAATGTAACCGATCCGTAGAAAAGCCTCGGCGACCAGAAAATAGAGACAATGCGCGTACTTTTGTAACCCAATAAATCTTGGGGGTTTTGTTGATGGAGGTGAGCGCTGATGGGGGGGAAGCATCTTCATCACCACTGCCTATACCCTGAATTTGTGGGAGGAAAATAATAAAAAATAAATACTGCTACTAATAATAATAATTTTATATGTCACCCAACTGACTGGGCTGCCCCAGTCAGTTAAACATCAAACAAAGTAAAACATCAAACATTATGAATCCCTGTGGCCAGGTGGGGGTGGAGGAGGGTAAATAACAAAAGAATGGCTGGGTGCCTGGATTCAGATTGTGGGCCTAACTCACTCTCCAGCAGGGGAGATCAAGCAGCAGTGTAGCCTGGGAATGTAGGCCTTGCATTTATCCAAGCAGCAGCAAAGAGAACACAGGCAGAATACTTTTGGGTAGAAAATACAGAAAGATGATTTCAAACATGCTCTCTAAGCTTGGACATGTCTTCCTTTGTTAGTTACATGGAGACAGAGAGGAAGAAGCAGCTCCACTTCCTTATGAAGAAAAGGGGGCGTGACCCATTAAGACAAGGAAAAGAACTCTGTGGTCTTAGCCCAGGGGTCAGCAATGGGGCCGATCCACCATTCCTCAGACCATGTGGTGGGCCGGACTATATTTTTTTTGGTGGGGGGGGAGAACAAATTCCTATGACCCACAAATAACCCAGAGATGCATGTTAAATAAAAGCACACATTCTACTCATGTAAAAACACCAGGCAGGCAGGCCCCACAAATAACCCAGAGATGCATTATAAATAAAAGGACACATTCTACTCATGTAGAAATACGCTGATTCCCGGACCATTCATGGGCCGGATTGAGAAGGCGATTGGTCCGCATCTGACCCCTGGGCCTTAGGTTGCCTACCCCTGTCTTAGCCCCTTCATATACTAACCAGCTGTCATGCAGTTATGCTTGACTGCAATTTCCCACATAATTCTGCCACCCAGCTCATTCCACTGTATTCTTTCTATGAAGCTCGTTCTAACAAATCTTGTTAGAGGGAGGGAGGAGAATATGTAGAGAAAGTGAATACAGAGAGCCTTTTTCTTTCACTTGGGGTCATCCAGTGATGCTGAATGTTGGCAGATTTAGGACAGACAAAAGGAAGTACTTCTGCACACAGCCATCGTTGCACTGCATAACATTTCCCAGAGTAATGGCCAGCAACCTAGGTAGGTGGCTTTAAAAAAGGATTGGGTAAATTCATGGACGATATGGCTATATCCACAGCTCCTAGCCACAGTAGCTCTGTTCTCCCTCCACTGTGACAGACAGTATATCTCTGAATGCTAGTTGCTGGAAATCACAGGTGAGGAGGGCACTGGTGCACTCAGGTTCTGCTTGCTGGTTTCGCACAGACATCTAATTGACCACTGTGAGAACAGAGCGCTGGATTAGATGAGTTCTTGGTCTAATCCAAAAGACTCCTCTTATGTCTCAGGGCGGTGGGGGGGGTTGAGGGAGCCATGCCCCAGGCATGCCTCCCTCACTGGAGCCTGAATAGATCAAACGCTGCCAGCCACTCTACTCAAGCCTGACCCAGGGATGGAGAGAGGAGAGTCCTGGCAATTCTGCTGCTCACACTCCTCAGCTGCGGTGTGCCAGACTCCACTGCTGCTTAGGGAACTACCGGTATTTCAGAAAACAATGAGTTAGATAAGAGTCTGGTTTTGACAGTGCCAAGAAAGTTATTTACATAACAGTTATCTACCTAGCTTCTCCAAAAGGTATTCCAAGTGGAAGCTATTCCCTCATCAGCATTCATTATGCTTCATTTCTCTCTCTGTCACCCACTATGGGGAACCACTGCTCATTTCAAACGGAAACAGGCATGCTTTGCTGTTGATGCATGAGGAGGACTGCAGAGGTTGTTATTGTCCCTACACTGCATTTTTAGTACGCAAAATTTGTTTCAGTAACCTCATCTTAAATCCTAGTTATTTGTTTCCATATTGCCACGGGTGGCGCAGCCTGTTTCACTGCCTGAGGCAAAATGGGAAGGTGCCAGCCGGCTGCTGCCTGCCTTACCCGGGGCATGTGACGGAGCCCGAAAAGTGGCAACGATGGCAGGTGGTTCTGGCAGGATCCCGCAAAACACATGAGATCTAGTGAGATTTTGGCAAGATCTTGCCAGAAGCCAACACTACTGGTGTTTCTCCACCAGAGGTGACAGGGTAGATGGGATATGTGCATGGCTTTTTGGGCCCTGCATATTGCTATCACACACACACACACACACACACACACAAACTACCACGTTGCACAACAGCATGTATGAGAAAGGAAAGATGGGGACACTCTCATACAACTTTTCAGGGTTGCCTTGTTTCCCCTTCCTCAATAAACAGCAAAATAGCTGAATGTGTATCTAATAGCAAAATCAAGATCAGCTCCAAAGCTGGAAAGAGCTCCTGTAACTTTATTAAGAAATGTAGAATGGGGGCTTCTGCAAGTGCTGTTTTTCCATTTCAAGATGCAACACTTATACGGTAGCTCAGTGGTAGGGCCTCCTAGAAAGGGCATTCCAGTAGAAAGTGTACCAGGTTCTCCACCTTCAGGTATCCAGCTGAACAACATCCAACCACCTCATACTTGGCACCATAATGTTCCCTTAACCTCCATCAACTGTAAAGTGTTCATTCTGCATTTGGGTAAAAGCCACTGCAGCTCGTATCAGAGAATAGAAGAGAACTAATGCGCAGGAGGACCCAGGTGGCGCTGTGGGTTAAACCACAGAGCCTAGGGCTTGCTGATCAGAAGGTCAGCGGTTCGAATCCCTGTGACGGGGTGAGCTCCCGTTGCTCTCGGTCCCAGCTCCTGCCCACCTAGCAGTTCGAAAGCACATCAAAGTGCAAGTAGATAAATAGGAACTGCTCTGGCGGGAAAGTAAATGGTGTTTCCGTGCGCTGCTCTTGTTTGGCAGAAGTGGCTTTGTCATGCTGGCCACATGACCTGGAAGCTGTACGCCAGCTCTCAGCCAATAAAGCGAGATGAGCGCACAACCCCAGAGTCGGACATGACTGGACGTAATGGTCAGGGGTCCCTTTACCTTTTAATGCCCAGGAAGAATGGCAAAACTTTTTTTACATCCTTTTGAAGCAACACCTGGCCACAACATCAGTCATTCTCACAGGCACCATCACAGCCCCTTGTAATCAAGTGGGATAATGAAAGACCCGGCTTAGAAATAAATGGGCCCCTGGAAGCTGTCCACATTCTCCCCCATGTCCTCAGATGCCCATGAAATTAGGGGTGAAACCAAATGGAAAACTTTCTTGAGCCAAAAGATAATGGCCACCTTTTGCATCAAAATTCCTATTAAAAAGTAGGCTTTCTCTAAACACCTGCTTATGCGTAGATCTAGGTAGCCCCAAAAGCCCTAGATAAGAAGTTATGGTATGTCGATTCCAATACTACCAACACAAGTGCCCCATATTACATCTGAGAGAATAGTTTAGTTTTATAAAGCTCTAACAGGACAACATAAACTTCCCACCCAATTCTTCTGAAAAACAGCGTTAGCGGTTACACTGGCTGTGGCGGATGTGGCTTTCAGATGTGCAGACCAAGAACCAGAGCTTTTAAACATCACACCCAATAATTTATACATATCAGCTTGCTCAAGCAGCTGGCTACCTGATTGCCCCCAATATTGGCTGACTAGTTTCAAAGATATCGGTGTTATCAACGACTCTTGCAAATGGAGCCTGTAATTATTTTAATTATCATTGTCCGAACTTTTTGACATTTCCTTTCCTTCTGGCTTCTCTGTTTACAATTCACCACAACTTGTGTCTCTCTGTGTATAATTTCTCAGTCCTTAGCCTTCCCCATACAGATCATTCTTCTGTGCGTTTGTTAATCCTTTCCCACAAAAGCTGGTATATGAACATTTTGTTCCTGACCGAATGTTTTCCTGAGCGTTTGGAATAGTCATGGACACCAGCGTAATGTTCATGGCCACAAGTACAAGATGTTATTTATGCTGCCCTTCAGTTAAAAACTCCAAGGGCAGCTCACAACTTCATTCAATACAATGCACACACGGTTTGAAAACTGAAGAGACACAGAACAAAAGAATAATAAAGTCAGTGGGATCCCTGTTAAAGACAGCTTTAGTGATATGTTAAAAGGCCTGGCAGCTACACGGATGTTACTAGCCCAGAGATGGGAAGAAGACAAAGTCCCTACCAGGGAGGAATGGCAAACTAATCTGTTGGATCATGCCGAAATGGCAAAACTGATCAGAAAGCTCAGGAACCAAACTTCAATAAAGAATGGGGGAAAATTATAATTTATCTAGGAGACAACTGTAAGCAGATGAAAACATTAACAGGATTGCAATAACACTTGTAATGTAGCAAATATTATGGACAAAATGGAGAGACATAAAATATGGATTATGAAATAATATGCAGTTGAAAAGGTTGACAATAGGACCCATGGAGGGGAAGGTGGGAAGTCCAGAGATTCAGAGAAATCTCTAAATATGGATACGTATTTCATATTGTTATAATTTTATACAGTATTTGTAAAACCAAATAAAAATTATTTCAAAGAAAGAAAGAAAAAGGCCTGGCAAATAAATAATTTGCCTAGCACCAGGAGGAAATCAGAGGAGATTCCAGTGGATCCCACCTCTGTCTATGAATTGCAGCGGATCCAAACGACGTACACACTCTATTATATAGATTTTTAACCAACAAAGGTTATCTTTTGGTTCTTGCATGGGCATAGCCGGGCGGGGGGCAGGGGGCAGATGCCCCCCTAAATCAATCAAAATCAATACAAATCTGAGGTTCCCCCAACAAAAGCCTGCCCCTCCCAACAAAAATCCTGGCTACGCCCATGGGTTCTTGTGTGAGGTAAAAATCAGATCCTTGGAGACTCAACAAGAAGTTGAACAAATAAGAAAGATTTATTTAACAGAGCACAGTGGATAAAACAAGGGATGTTTTAGGAGATAATGTTCTTTCAGGAAACAAACAAACAAACAAATTCCTTCCAGTAGCACCTTAGAGACCTTAGGATTTTAAAAAAAATTTTTTTTACTACAGCAGACCAACACGGCTACCTACCTGTTTCAGGAAACAGTTAACCTATTCATAATTATACTAAATTGAATGGATATGAAAGGCCTCTTATCAAGCAAAGCTTCTTTTAAACTGCATAATAATAATAATAATAATAATAATAATAATAATAGCAACAAAACTTTATTGTCACTACACCACCTGTTCAGTTGCTTGTGTTCCGTTATTACGTTTCAGGTAGATGCTACAGGCTTCTAGACTAGATGGTAAAATGCTCAGCTTATTTCCAGTTTTTTTATTATTATTATTATTATTATTATTATTATTATTATTATTATTATTATTATTATTAGAATTTATATACAGCCCTATACCCTCAAGTCTCAGGGTGGTTATTACACTTCAGTTCACTCAGTTGTTGCATATGTGTTACAGCTTAATACTTTGGTTTCTTAGACAGGCCTTTGACATTCACACTTCCTGAGGTACTCCACATACAATGGAACCTCGGTTTGCGGACGTAATCCGTGACAGAGGCACGTCCGCAACCTGAAGTGTTCGCATCCTGAAGCGCAAAGTCTGCGCAGGCGCTGGTGCAATTTGGTGCTTCTGTGCAGGCGCAAGCGGCGAAACCCGGAAGTAACCCGTTCCAGTACTTCTGGGTTTTCCGCGGTCCGCAACCCGAGAACATGTAACCCGAAACGGCCATAACGTGAGGTATGACTGTAGTACTGCTGACCCAGGGGATCCCCACACCATCCCTTAACTTGTCTGGGAGTCTTCTCTTTCTAGAAGATCTCTCCCCTCCTAACTCGAACTCAGCCCCTCCAGTTCACTCCTGTCTGAATACTCTCCCTAGACACTCAGTCTTCATACCATAGCTAAGCTCAGAGTCTCCTTTCTCTTGCTGTAGATATTTCCCTCAGGGTGGATGTGAAACATACACTCCCTAATTTTACCTCACGATTTCTCTTAAACCACCTCCCTATCGCTATCCCTATCTATCTCGCATGAGCACAGCCGTGTGTGTGTGTGTGTGTGTGTGTGTGTGTGTGTGTGTCATAGACGGACAGCTGCCCCCCCCATTAACTCAATACAAACTGAGGTTCTGTCTCCCCCAACATACATTCTGGCTTTGCCTATGCTAGCTGGACATTCCCTCAGAAACGGTTCCTTTTATTTTCCCTCCAAAAGTTCTGCTCCCCCTCCCCCCCAGCTGGCTGCCTTGGTAGCCAATCAGAAAGAGGCAACAGACGTCTGGTGGGATGTCTGAGGCACTGCATCACCAGACAACCTTCTCTGGCTCTGTCACATCAGGCAAACCTCCTGGCAGGGTGGTGGTGGTGGGGAGGATTGTATGAAGGCCGGGGGCCACGACTGAGAAAGCCCTGCTCCAGCAGTCACTACCTGCTGCGAGGGAGGGGGCCTTTCAAGAAGGCCTCTGAAGATGACTATAAGGTTTGAGCAGACTCATGTGAGAAAGACCCTGTTCCTTATAAATTACTTTGTGTTTTATTACGTTTCAAAAAAACCGTGTTTCTGGTGGTGTTAGCCGCCCTGAGCAACATTTGGTAGAAAGGTGGGCTTTGTGGGCAAGAAATAATAGAAATAAGATTGATAAAGCTGTCTTTCTGTCAGGGCACTAAGAGAATTTTTTAAAAAGAAACATTTAAAAGATAATAAGAGAAACATAGCTGAAATATTGCCTGGGAGACAACAGGATCCTGAAGACACGAGTTCAGCGAAACCATTCCAGCTTGAAAACACTTTGAACGAAGTTGGATGAACCCACTTGGAAGTTCTCCAACCAGCAATATATTTCGAGCAGTTTTCTTGGCAAGGTTGGGCTTCATCTAATTTGCAGCCGTGTGTGTGGAGAGGCTAAGCCGTCCTGCCGATGTCAGTGGCTCTGCTGCTGCTTATCTGAATAGGGAAGGGGTGAGGTCGAGGCTGTGCAGCTGCACCAGTGGAACTACCACCAGCAATTCTGCACTCCTGTGCAGCCTCCAACCCCTCTGTCACCCGGCCGTCCAGGCAAACAGCAGAATTGCTTTGGGATGCAACAGGCATGTGTTCAAAGGCTAACTAGGTTCTTGTCTTTGACAAGCTCGTCTGGCAAGGTGTAGCCAGGCTCATCCAGAGCTTATGCCACAAGATGGGGCGATGATGTTTGACGTATTCATCTTCCTCTGCAGAGTTTTAGGATCAGCACTGGGCATAGTAGAATCGTAGAACTGTAGAGTTGGAAGGGACCACAAGGGTCATCTAGTCCAACCCCCTGCAGTGCAGGAATCTCTTTGCCGAATGTGGGTCTCGAACCCATGACCCTCACATTAAGAGTCCCATGCTCTACTGACTGAGCTGGGCTGGGCAGTGGCTTTGGTATCTTTGACAAAGACTTTGGGGCAGATTTATGGAAGGTAGGCCTATGAACAACTTTCAACCATGAGAGGAAATGGAACCTCCATGTTCAGAGGCAATGTACCCCTGAGTGCCGGATGTCTAGGACCTTCATTCTGCTTATATCCTGCTGCTTGTGAATTTACTGAGCTAATCCACTAGATTTCACTTTCTTGGGTTCCATGATCACTGCAGATGGTGACAGCAGTCACGAAATTAGAAGACGTCTGCTTCTTGGGAGAAAAGCAATGACAAACCTAGACAGCATCTTAAAAAGCAAAGACATCACCTTGCCAACAAAGGTCCGTATAGTTAAAGCTATGGTTTTCCCAGTAGTAATGTACGGAAGTGAGAGCTGGACCATAAAGAAGGCTGATCGCCGAAGAATTGATGCTTTTGAATTATGGTGCTGGAGGAGACTCTTGAGAGTCCCATGGACTGCAAGAAGATCAAACCTATCCATTCTTAAAGAAATCAACCCTGAGTGCTCATTAGAAGGACAGATCCTGAAGTTGAGGCTCCAGTACTTTGGCCACCTCATGAGAAGAGAAGACTCCCTAGAAAAGACCCTGATGTTGGGAAGGATTGAGGGCACAAGGAGAAGGGGACGACAGAAGATGAGATGGTTGGACAGTGTTCTCGAAGCTACTAACATGAGTTTGGCCAAACTGCGAGAGGCAGTGAAGGATAGCGTGCTCTGGTCCATGGGGTCACGAAGAGTCGGACACGACTGAACGACTGAACAACAACAACAACAACAACAATCCACTAGTGCTTATGTTTCAGTCAAATATCGCCACCTAATGGCACTTTGCAGAATACTATATACTGTACTTGGGAGATGATACAATCCAAGGCATGTGGCCAATGGGCAACCAGTGCAGGTGTTTTAACAGGGGTGTCCTAGGCTGTTGGCTACCTAGCCGCTGCATTCTTTGCTCTTCTTCAGGCTTTGTTGAGCTAAATGTAGTGGTAGTAGGTTCAGTTTTTGCTCAAATAGCGGAAAATAATGTAACAGCAGTGCAAGGAGATTGGGGCAAGAATGCCCTAGTTCAGATGTTTTCATCTATGGCAACAGATGGCAAGCCAATATATCAGGGTTTCCCCCCACTAAACACCCTCTTTATTTCTGCTACTCTGTGTGGAGGCCAAATGCTTTAGGAAGACATGAACACTCTATTTGTAAAGGTGGTATGAGATCATTTGGCCTGGGGTGGAGGCAAGCTTTGTTTTTTTTAAATAATGTTTTATTAAATTTCCATTTTATAACATTTAAATACATCCTTGTTTTTCACAGTAGTTTTTGCTCTTACGAGTTGCCTCATGGTTACCATATTTCCTTTCTATGTCATAGCATTTACCTGCTTATCTTTCTTCAATTCAATTGTCAAATTGTCAAATTTTTAAATATATATAAGAAGGTACAAGTCATAGTCATTACAAGTCTTTTTAATGAGTCCTGCTAGTGTTGTTTACTGTTTGCAATTGTTCTTCAAATATTCTATAAATTTACCCCAGTCCTTTTGGAAAGCTTGATCACGCTGGTTTCGGATTTTCCCGGTCAGCTTCGCCAATTCTGCATATTCCGTCATCTTTGTCTGTTACTCTTCAATCGTTGGTAGTTCCTGTTGTTTCCATTTTGGGGCTGAAAGAGTCCTTGCTGCCATAGTTGCAAACATAAACAGTTTTTGATCTCTCTTTGGGATTTCTTACCCTACTGTACCCAATAGAAACATTTCTAGTTTTTTTAAACAAATGTACACTTGTACAATTTCTTTAACTCATTTTATATATCATTTCCCAGTAAACTTTTACTTTACTGCAAGTCCACCACATATGATAGAAATTGGGGTGGAGGCAAACTTTGTGAAAGAGCTCCACTGCCCCCTTCTTGAGATATGTAGGGTTGCCATCTACTTGTTCTTTTCTTTCCCTTTTCTTTACTGCAATGATTCCTCTTGCTACCAACCTATCATGCAATTGCAGAGCAATGTGGAAAGCTTCTTCTGCTGAATTCATACATGCCATGTTACAGTTAAAGGAACAGGAACCAAAACAAGGGGGTGGGGTTGTCAACCTGTGGGTCTACCAAAGACTCTGTGCTGGCAAGGTACAAAACAAGCCTGGAAAATTGTGTTTTGGTTTAAAGAGACACAAGATGTGCTGGCATACACTGTATATGCAAAATGGCTTGTGCTTGGCCTGTAATGATGGGCACCAATCTGAACTTATTCTATGGCTGTAGACTGTGGCATCATTAAAGTTGGCATAAATTTCAGTATTGTTGTGGCTTTAAAATTCAGGTCTTTTCTACTATTATGGCTATTTTGCAAGATGGTCCTCATCCGGATGCCACCCATTGTTGACATATATGACATTCCTGACTTCTTAAGATCTAAAGCACAGAGCTTTTGTGTTACCAGCAAACTTTAATTATCACCTCCTGTAAAAAGAATGGCTTCCACGTATGCAATAGCATATTCCACGGAAGGTAAATGCAGGATTCAGGAGACATACAAGATAACCAGTTAAGTCATCTCCCACATATAGTGTGTGTGGAGCCTGTATTTACTATTTAAAACACTTCATTCAGTAGATTCCAGGGTGGTTTACAATAAGCATATAACTGCCCTCTTTGGCTGCCCTATATGACAATGTGCTTGGCATATCCTGGTTCCAAAACGGGGTTGCCATATTCTAGTTCCACGAAAAATCTCATGAGGCTGGCACTTCCCTTGGCACAAGCCCTATTAAACGCCGTGGGACAGTTTCCTGCGTCAGCTTGCCTTGAATCATATTCGACTGAAACATAAGCACTGCTGGATTAGCTCAACACAAAGCTCTAACAACTAGCCCAGGTGTGCTGAACCTTTCTCCCTCCAGATGTCGCTGAACCACAGCTCCCAACCTCCCATCAGCTCTAACAAGCATAGCTAATGTCCAAGGATGATGGGAGTTGTCCTTTGGCAACATCTGGAGGACCAAAGGTTTCTCCTGCGTGATATAGTCCACCATTCTGTTTCCAAAGGGGGCAGCGACGTATCCTGTTCCCACCTCCTCCTCCGGCTTCGCCTCCTCTTTCGCCTATCTGCCCTGACGAAGGCAGAGGAGGAGCCAAGCCATATAGCGCTCCCCTCCGCGTGCGGAGCTGCAAAAGACCGAAGGGGGGGAGAGAGACGGAGACGCAGGTAGGCGCTCCGGGGACGGTGGTGATGGGACTCGGACTGGGGCGAAGGGCGAAGGGCGGTGAAGGGCTGGGAGAGGGGGCGCAGGTACCCCTCCTGAATCTCCCCGGTCGCCGTCGAGAGGGAGCGAGGGAGTGTGCGAGGAGATGAGAAGGAGGGTACCATAGTTTTCTAACTTGGATGGTTATTTGGACGATTTCTGGTTTAATTACAGCTTGGGCAAAGGGCTGTGTAGTTGGGCAAAAGGCTTGTTAATGTCTTTGCTTAATAAGCAAGGATAATCAGAACTGGCGGCGAAAAAGTGCTGTGTATGTGTGTGATTTTTCCCTCTAAACTGACATATCACCTTAAACCCAAGGGCTGCAAGTGGTGAATTCTTATCGTTATGGAAGAGTTCCTTTGGCGGCATTAAAGGAACAAAGATGGGGTCAGAGAACATTTCCTGCAACTTTAACTTCCATTAATACTCAGCCAAAACAAGTCTTTTGAAAGATACAAGGGATTTGGAGGTAAATTTGGAAGAGGTATTTCTGCAATATATTCGGACCAAAATGCCAAATTGATTGTTAATAACAACTTATCAGAAAGCTTTAATATCCAGAAAGGTACAAGACAGGGCTGCCCGCTGTCTCCGTTACTATTTATTACAGTACTTGAGGTATTAACAACAAACTTAAGAGAAGCGGAAACAGTAAAAGGAATAAAGGTTCGATCAAAAGAGTATAAATTGAAGGCTTTTGCCGACGATTTAGTCCTAACATTAGAAGAGCCACAAGTAAGTGTATTAGAAGCGGTGAGAAAAATTGAAGAGTTTGGAAAATTAGCGGGATTGAAGCTGAATAAGAAGAAAACCAAAATGTTGGTTAAGAACATGAAGAAGGAAGAAGTTACTGATTTACAACAAAATTCCGGCATCACTGTAACAAAAAAGATTAAATATTTAGGGATCTGGCTTACCCCAAAAAACATTAACTTATTCACTGATAATTATACACCAATGTGGACAGAAGTAAAGAAAGATCTGGAAAAATGGAGTAAACTAAGCATGTCGTTAATGGGCAGAATTGCTGCCATTAAGATGAGCGCCCTACCCAAGTTGCTATTCCTTTTTCAAATGATTCCTATCATAAAAGGTACTAGACAATTTAAGGGGTGGCAAAGGACTTTCTCTAAATTTGTCTGGCAAGGGAAAACACCAAGGATAAAGCATAAATTAATGATTGATAGAAAAGAAAGAGGTGGATTTTCCATGCCTGATATCAAATTTTATTACGAGGCGTCGTGCTTGTGTTGGCTGAGAGATTGGTTAAGACTGGATAAAGATGATTTGTTAGAACTTGAAGGTTTTAACAATCGTTTTGGGTGGCACTCCTATATTTGGTATGAGAAAGTAAAAGTGCATAAAGACTTTTAAAGTCATATAATAAGGAAACCCATCTTTGAAGTGTGGGAGAGATATAAAAACGTATTGGAAACAAAGACACCCAAGTGGCTCTCACCTGTTGAGGCCATAACGGTGAAAAAAATTGATGAAGAAAGGAGATGGGCTACATATGAACAACTATTGAATGAAACAGGGGAAGGAGTAGCACTCAAACCATATGACCAAATTAAAAACCACCTCTCGTGCTGGTTACAATACCACCAGGTCAACGATTTGTTAAAATGGGACTTGAAAAATAATGGTTTTGAAAGTAAAAAATCTAAATTTCAGATTGAATTGGTGGAGGGAGGAGAAAAGAAAATGCTGTCAAGAATGTATAATTATCTAATAGATTGGTACACCATGGATGAAGAGGTAAAAGAAGTAATGACCAAATGGGCAATGGATCTTGGATATAACATTGAATTAGATGAGTGGATAAAATTATGGAATCAAAATTTAAAATTTACGGCTTGTACCATCCTAAAGGAAAATGTAATGAAGATGATGTACCGATGGTACATGACACCAACTAAAATAGCAAAAATGTATAAAACAAAAGATAAGTTGTGCTGGAGATGCAAAGAGAAGGATGGGGAATTCTTTCATATGTGGTGGACATGTGACAGGATTAAAGGGTTTTGGGAAGCAATTTACAATGAATTAAAAAAGATGCTAAGATATACATTCCCTAAAAAACCAGAGGCGTTCCTGATAGGTCTGATGGGAAAAGAAATTAAAGGTGCAGATCAGAGATTGTTCATGTACGTGTCCACCGCAGCTAGATTACTAATCGCCCAAAAGTGGAAGGTACAAGAAGTACCAACAGTAAAAGATTGGCAGCAAAAAATGATGGAGTATGCCGAATTGGCAAAGATGACGGGTAAAGTTAGAAACCAAGACGACCAGAAGTTCATTGCAGAATGGAGTAAATTTATAGATTATCTAAAAGAAAACTGTACAAGCTTAAAAACACTGACAGGACTCTTGTAATCCCTACATGATAGGCAAAAATAACTCCTGATCGGAGGATAAGATGTAAAAAACGGGAGAAGATCAGGAGCAGAGAAAAAATAAAAGCGCAAAAAACTGGCCACGGTATGAAAACCGTTGAAAGGAGGGAGGGAGGTCATATCTCGGCAGAGAGACAATGATGTATATGTAACATAATGTGAAAAACAATTGTAACAAGAAAATCAATAAAAAGCATTTTTTTTAAAAAAAAGAAAGATACAAGTTTAAGGAAGCCTTTTTAACCACACATCCAGAGATGTTGTTAGACTACAAGTCCCATCATTCCTACCTAGGGAAACCAGTGGTCAGAGATGATGGGAGTTGTAGTCCAGCAACATCTGGGGACCCAACCAAGATTGAGAGAGGCTGGCTCAGAGAATGAAGGGAACAGTTTGTGATTTTGAACAAACCCCATCCTTTGCAGTCTGAAGTGGAGTATTTAGAAATGTTTTCTGGCAGCCAGGAGGCCTTTCTTTTTGTAAAAGAAAGAGTGAGAGAGCACTGATGTTGATAAGTGCATGGTCATAAAAAGCCAAGGTACTTCATAAGAGTAAGTTTTCTCCTCTACAGTGTGTTAGCCTGACACCATGGCGGGTGAAGAAAATATCTCTGTAAGGAATCGCCGATCAACTTATGAGACTGCAGAAGAGAAAGAAGACTTGTCAAAGAGGCTTGATCCAGACTGGTCCTTCTCACAGTCAAGCAGTGGTGAGATTTCTTCATCAGTAACTGTAGAGATCTTATCTGATTAAGCATAATATTTTATCAGTGGGATGATTTTAAATCTGCATGTGAACAAAAGATCTGAGGTAAACAGGGTGGATAAAAATCAATGATTTTTTAAAAAAAATCGGATTTTTTTATTTAAATCGGATTTTTTTTATTTAAATCGGATTTTTTATGATTTAAATTGGATTTTTAAAATAAAATGCTTTTGGAGGAAAAATCTTTCTAAATATAGTCTTCTATTTAAGTTACATTGTAGTCCAAAGGTTATTCATCAGGAAATAAGGATTTGTTTTAAGTTTATCAAGTGTGCTAAAACTCAGTCTAAGTTTTTTTAAAAAAAAATGTTTAACCACATCAGTTAACAAACATGGATACATATGCTATCATGTTATTGTTTTAGTTAAATAAATTGTTTAAATGGTTATTAAGGAAATGATTATTTTTCTCCTTCCAATAAAGTACAGCAGAAAAGTTGTCCAAATATAAACAGTTAACTTATTAAACCTCACCATAATTTCATAATTATCTGTCTATGTATTTCTAGTAGTATAACTAAATCAGTAATTTTTGATATAACTGTAAAAACTATAGTACTCTGAAAATTTATTATTCCAAAAATGAAACCTTCATATGGTTGTAAATATTAAGATTATACCAGCAAGAATGAGTCTTTCTGTAAAAAAATATTTAAATCAAGTCTTACTGACTAGTGATTTAAATCGAGCCTTACTGACTAGTGATTTAAATCGTGATTTAAATCAATTTGATTTAAATCAAATCCACCCTGGAGGTAAATATGAATCCTTCCTCAGTTGTGCATTGATCTACACAGATAAAACATACTCTCACACAGGCGTCTTCCCAAAACCCACCCCAATCCCAAACCCCAAAAAGTTCCATGGCAATCGGCAAATGGTAACGGGGGCACACGACCGTGAAATCCGGAAGCCCCTAGTCATGAACCAGCACATGGGTGGTGGATACAGATTCAGTTGCTCCGACTCAAGGAATGAGGCAGTTGAGCAGCTCAGCAGCTTTATCCATGAGTGAGCAGTCCTATTTAGGATCCACTCTGCTTGCCCTGAAAAGGGGGAGGGTCTAGAAAAGGTACCCTAAACATAGTCTGCCTCCCTTTTTCCCTGACTGGATTACCATGCCCAGTGGGGTCACCACCCAGCGGCCATAAAATATGGAATATACGGACTTTGTTGGATAACACAGATAATGATCATCCCTAACGCAGAACTGTCATCATTGCAAGAGAGTTGCAACATTTTAACATTGAAATTGCAGTGCTTCAAGAAACTCAAATGGAATGGCACTTGAAAGATGAAGAGGTAAAGTCGGTTATGATACATTGGGCCAAAGATTTTGGGTATAATATACAGTTAAAGGACTGGGAGAAATTGTGGAAAGAAGGAATAAAATTTACTGCATCTAATGCTTTGAAAGAAAATATAATGAAAAGGGTGTATAGATGGTATATCACACCAGTGAAATTAGCCAAAATGTATAAAACAAGTAATAAATGTTGGAAATGTAAGGAAAAAGAAGAAATGTTTTATCACATGTGGTGGGAATGTAAGAAAGTGAAAAGCTTTTGGAAAATGATATATAATGAGATGAAAAAGATGTTAAGATATACATTTATTTAAAAAAACAGAAGCTTTTTTACTTGGCATTGTAGGTACATATTATTTACATATTACATATTACATATGTAGGTACATATTAGTAGACAAGATAAAAAACTGTTTTTAAATGCGACGATGGCAGCAAGAGTATTATTGGCACAGAAATGGAAACAAGAAGAATTACCGGCGATAGAAGAGTGGCAGACGAAGTTAATGGATTACGCAGAATTGGACAAGATGACAGGGAGAATTCGAAACCGGCGGGACCAGAGCTTCTTGAAAGATTGGAATCAATTTGAGAATTATTTGAAAAACAATTGTAAACGACAAATTACGCTAGTAGGTTTGCAAGAAGTTTTGTAAGGAGGATTATATGAAATATTACAGAGAAAATTTAGGAGAATGACAAATGGTTATAGTTTATTAAAAGTAATAGTGAAGTTATGGAAATACAAGATTAAGTTATGAAGATTGGAAATCTCTAGATGTGGTTGATGGAAGTCCAAAAATGTTGTATAAGATATGAATGAATGTTAAATGATGTTTGGAAAATATATGTAAAAACTTAATGAAATATATATTAAAAACAAACAAACTCAAAGAGCAGGAGAGGAACAACTGAAGGAAGAAAAAGGAGGCTACACATTCTTCTGCAAAGGTCTACCTAAGCAAGAATGTTGAATACCTGGAGTAGGCTTTGCTATCAAAATCGATCTTATGAAGCTTTTGTCAGAAGCTCCTACTGGCATTAATGAGTGACTTTCCTTTGAATAAAACTCATCAAAAACCAACAGGCTACTATTCTAAGCACTTATGCACCAACACTGGATGCCAATGAAGACATTAAAGAAAAATTTTACTCTCAGCTGGATACCATCTTATCAGAGGCGCCTAAGAAGGATAAAATCATCCTCCTGGGTGATTTTAATGCAAGAGTTGGGTGAGATTTTGATCTGTGGGTATCTAAGAACTAGTCCCAAGGGTAATTAAAACTGAGATCACACCGAGAACATTATCAGACCATAATTCAATATTTATGAAATTCAAATGAAAAGAACAGTCTTCAGATGGTTGATGAATGAAAGTTTATTTGATGACCAAACAATAGTGGAAAGAGCAAAAGAGGTAATAACAGAGTACTTTAATTGGAATTTACATAAAGGAACCAGACTTGACATGGTATGGGATGCTAGTAAAGCCATAATGAGAGGCTTTTTGATACAGAAAAATAGCTTCCAAGAGAGAGAGAGAGAGAGAGAGAGAGAGAGAGAATGAGAATCTTGAGTCACCTCATGGAGAATGAGAAAAAGCTAACATTGAAGCCTAAAGATGAACAAATAAAACAAAATATTAAAATGTTGCAAACTCAGTTCTCCATGTTGGTTAAGTTAGGTTGGCAACAATGTACAGGATGAGTAACAAAACATGTTGGAAATGTAAAGAGAAGGATGGAGGTTTTTCATCATATGTGGTGGACATGTGAAAAGATAAAATCATTTTGGGAATTGATTTATAATGAAATGAAAAAGATTTTTAAACATACCTTTCCTAAAAAGCCAGAAGCTTTTTTGCTGGGCTTGATGGGAGAGGAAATTGCAAAGGTAGACCAAAGACTATTTATGTATGCAACAACAGTGGTGAGAACATCAATAGCCGAAAAGTGTAAATCACAAGAATTACCAACGATGGAGCAGTGGCAGATGAAGATGATGGACTATGCGGAATTTGCAAAACTGACCTGCAGGATCTGAAACCAGGACGAAGCAAAATTCCAAAGAAATTGGAGTAAATTTATTGAGTATATGAATAAAAACTGTAGAGATTTGAAGACACTAGCAGGATTGAAATAAATCCTATGACGTGAACTGCATAAATAAGATGAAACTGTGAGAGGCAGAATGGAAGAAGGAAAACCTGATGGCGGGATGGAGGGAAGTCATAAGCTCGGCAGAGCGGTGGGAAAATAGATTTGTTGATGAATGTTGGAATTTACTGTTTTTTGTTTAAAGTGAAAATTTAATAAAAATTATGTAAAAAACAAACAAACAAACAAAATCGATCTTGTGAAACTTTTGTCAGAAGTCCCTACTGGCATTAATGAGCGACTTTCAACACTTCGAATAAAACTCGCCAAAAACCAACAGGCTACTATTCTAAGCACTTATGCACCAACACTGGATGCCAATGAAGACATTAAAGAAAATTTTTACTCCCAGCTGGATACCATCTTATCAGAGACGCCTAAGAAGGCTAAAATCATCTTCCTGGGTGATTTTAATGCAAGAGTTGGGTGAGATTTCAACCCGTGGCCTGGAACTATTGGGAAAGAAGGAATTGGCAACAGCAACCAGAACGGAATCTTACTTTTGACTCTTAAGATTATGTTCATGGAAGACAATCTTACTCATCTATGAGTGATTGCCAAAGAAGAAGAAGGGGGGGGCGATCAGGTGGGATGGATTAAAGTCTAACAATTTAACAACCAGAAAGCTGTTTTCTGTAGAAATAGATTCAGTAACCTTTAGTTGTGAATGCCATCGACCCAAAGCAAAGTGGGAAAGTGCTAGAATAGAATGCAGAGGTCCCATCTTTACTACCTGGAGGTGAAGTCACCTCTTCATGCCTCTCAAAAGTAGGTGATGATACTAAAAGACATAAGATGCATCAATGTATTCCATGCCTACAGCAAGGAGAAATTGAACTTGCATCAGTGTTCCAGGTGAGTATCCCTGCTGCAGCCCTCTTGAGCTTGGAGATAAAGAGAGATATGTAGAAATGATCTTTCATAGGCGTATGGTGCTTGGAGTGTCTTGTATGTACAGTGGAACATAAATAAGCAGCCTCTTTCCTCCTGCCTCTTGGAACTATGCCCATCAGAACCTACTGAAGAGGGAGACATCACTTGGGCACATTTCTGGCACTTCTACCCTGTTACAAGTGTGTGTTAACAGTGGCTACCCATCCTGTTTGCACATGTCTGCAGAGCTTGTTGCAATAATTAATAATTGTTGTAATAATTAAGACCTACCTTTGGCAATGTATGTGATGTAGGAATAAATGATTTCCCATGATGTGTGTGACAGTGCCAATGATACGTTTTGTGGAGGACTTGGTGTTAATTGCTGAGGCTGCTGGATTTCTGACTGTTGTGAAAGACAACCTCCAATACCCAGAGGCTGAGGAAGATGAGGAAAGAACAGCAAAGAAAACTAAAATTGAGATTTACCCTCTTACCTATATAAAACTGCACAAAAAACAAGTGCTAAACTTGGTGCTATTTTACCTATCACTCTGTTTAAGGAAAAGTATAATTCAAATGCTTTTCACCAACTAAAGTTTTTAATTTTAGGAGGGGAAAAACACCTTTTCCCTTACCATGTATGTGGGGATGGTGAACCTCCAGCCTGTGGAACAATCTTTGCCCATTCGGGGTCCAATGTGGCTTGCAAGGCCATTTCATGATTCAGGAAGGGCTTTGCATGAAAACTCCCTGCTTTGTTTTAGCAAGGGATTCCAATGCAAAACCCTTCCTGATTTAGGAGATGGTTGGCATTGGAATCTTGCTGAAAGGAAGGGCATTCAAACAACTCATTGCTACCCTTTGAACCTCCAAAATCCAGAAGGTTTCGAACGAAACGAGAGAGCTTTCAAACAGCCCAGTATGAACCTGTATGAACCTTCGGTTTGGAAAGCTCATCACTGTGGTTTGTGGTTCTGAAATCACTCTTTGAAAGCAAAGCATCCCCTGATATCATAGTAATGACAGGTGGTGAGCATTAGGTGTAATGAGCAGTAACCAAGCCCATCTTTTCATCTTAAGCGATCTGTATTTATTGAATCTTGTGATGCCATAACCAAGGATTTCACAACCGGTAAGAACAGTATGCTGCAGGCATTGTGTTTTTGATTTTTCAAAAGGGCATGCTATCAGAGGACACAGACTGATAAAGGAAAAGCAATTTATATGCGTTGTATGTGCAATATAACATTTTGCCACCAGCTGGAGACGTGGAGTCCTGTTTTTCTCTACCTGTTTTAAATTTACAATGCTTTAAACTGAAACACTTCTTTGATGTGATCCAGCCAGAGTTTAGTGATCTAGTGTATTTTTATTGTTTACTTGATATTTAGTGTTTGATGGCTGGGGTCCCACACTTGGAGGAGAAAACAGTTTATTGAGCTCTTAGGAGGGGTGCAAGAAGCTCAGACCACACCAATACATGTGAAAGGAAACAGTTATAGCTTCACAGAACACGGAAAAATTAAAACCCTCCAGTCATAGCATTCTATAGTATACATGACCTTTATGTCGTATGGGGCATGCACATTGTGATCAACAATGGATTCTTCAGCATGCTCTTGCATGATTACCGGGAACTTGAACTCCTTATTTTGTCATACATTGCTTAAGCAAGCGTTGCCCAAGTTATCATCCTAGTTTCTACACTGCACTTTGATACTCCTTATTTTGTCATACATTGCTTAAGCAAGTATTGCCCAAGTTATCATCCTAGTTTCTACACTTGCCTAATATAGCAAGCTCAATAGTTCACATAGCAAGTTCTTCACTTAGCAAGCTGGCGGTTTAAGTAGAACCTCAGGCATTCCTGGCACTTTCCCACATGCTTACTTAGAGCTCAGCAAAAGGGGATTTCATTAATAAAAAGGATTTTTATTTTTCATTTATTAATATGAATGTTCCCTTCACTAGTTTGGCTGGAATTCTGTTCAAGATGTGTCCAAATACAATTGCTCACTAAATTGATAGAAAGGTCAAATGTTTCTTCTTAGTAATGACTTAGTAACAAAATAGATCACAGATTATGCAATTTGTTTAGTGCTTTATTTCTGATGGATCTGGAAGCATATTACTTACCTAATAGAACATTCTGTCCTGTGCTTCTTGCCCTTCCCTAAGTTAGGCAATGAGTTCACTGTGTAGTCTTGCATTACAGAGTTTCTGTTACATGTTTAAATTATACATACATGACATATAGCACATAGTAATGCTAACCTGGCACACAAGCCCATTTTATATGTACTCTCTGGGTTGCTGGTGTAGATGCATTAGAGAACCACATTCCTAGCACACAAACACACATGCTGCTGGCCAGTTCAGTTTCTGGAGAAATTTCCTCTTCTTGCATTTATTTGGTTTGAATAAAATAAACTGTCCAAGTTTTGAGTGCAACAATAATTAGAAACCAGAGTTTGAAGCTCATTGACTAATCTTAATTAAATGGGATGCCAAGTTATCTCCTGAACTCCTGGTCCCAAACTATTAATAATGGCACATGGAAGTAAGGGCTTTCGAACAGAAGTCCAGGTGTGGGTAGGAGGGCCCTTGTACACAGCAGGGCTGGCTTTCCTCAACTAATTGAAGTAATATTCTAAAGAAGGAGGCCCCCAAAACACCACTGGGTGGAAGTTCAGTGTAGGGCTAAGTGGACTGTTGTGCCGATTCCATGCAAACAAAGGAATAGTTGCTATTTTCATGGGTCAAGAATAGCACTGATGCAGCTTTACTTGCTGGTATGAATTAGTGATGCTAGCAGCAGGCAAGGCCAAAAAGTGATGTGAGCAGAACTTTGGGCCCATTTCATCAAGACTGCAGATGAGAGAAGACTTGTCAAAGAGGCATGAAGCAGACTGGTCTGTCCCACAATCAAGCAATGATGGAATTTATTTATCAGTAACTGTAGAGATCTTATCTTATTAACTATAATATTTTATCAGTGGATTTATTTTGAATCTGCAAATGAACAAAAGTTCTGAAGTAAATACGAATTCTTCCTCGGTTCTTACATAATGGATTGTTTCCAGGGTTCACCATGTCCAATGGGTCTACTATGAGTAAAACTTTGTTGACTACAACCCCGTGCATGTATTTTGGCTTTCCGATCTTTTTGGACCGTTGACACACCTGTAAAGTGTATAAATTGTAAAACAAAGCACATCTTGTAAACTATTTTATCGTTTGTGATAGCAAAAATGCTCCTATCAAGCCGCGTTTAGGTGTGTGTTTGTGGGTGTGATGTTGTGGGTGCCAGGAAAGGCCTCTGCTGACTTGTGCACTTAGAGTTGTCGATGATGACTGGATTATTCTAACCATAGCTTAGAACCTAATCTTAGCTAAGAACTCAAATGATGAACTGAGTTATGATGAATTTGCGTAGGTGGCAAATTGTGTTTTCAAGCTGTTCCTGTTTTCTGTCCTCACAGCACTCAACTTTGTAAGCTCAGTCCTGTTTGAAAACTCAGACCCTGTCTCCAGGGTGCAGGACCTTTGGGAGGCTGAGCGATGGCCCTAATTGTGGTTTGTCAATTTGAAAATAAAATCATGTATTTACACAACTCTCCTTCTTTGTTCTGGGTCAGGTAATGCTCTCTTTATTTTTTTGGGTATTGAATTCAGAAAAACTCATTTCTATGCATTGTACACCCGTTTTGTCACAGTTGAATTTTTGCTCTCACTTGGCTAGTGAACTTGTGCCTGGGCTGCACTACTTGAGGGTGCAGGGGGCAAGCGGTGCATGGATGGTTGAATCATACAGATGTCCAGCAGGTGGCCAGGCTAGAATCCTTCTCCCTAGAACCTCCTGGTTTTTTTAGTATTTGGGTAGATAAGTTTAAATGATCGGCCCCAATTAACTACGGTTTTAATGCACTCCAGGAAGGGAAGCCTTGGAAATTGGAATTGGTTGTTTTTCCTTTTGGTCAGTAGTGCATGATTAATGGAAGTACATCTGGGCAGGGGAATAAGTGAAAGTTTTGAGGGCTAGTAACTTCTGTGGGCTTATTTGCAGCACTGATATTAAAATGCTTTAAATTTCCCGTTTGCATACTTTTCCTGTTTTGCCTTTCATACTTGCGGACAACTTATACCCAGTATTTATTGTACTTATCATTGAAAATACAGCAACGATTTGTTTTTTTCTCTTAGGTCATGTTGACATTGACGATCTGGTCACTCGAAAGATGCAGCTTTTGGTGGAGGTGGAGGTAAACCTATCTGAATTGTAGTTAATATGAGTGGACAAGGAGGAATCCCTAGGTAGCAGGAAACTCCCATCTGTGATGCAACTATGCATAGTATGGGCCTGTTAGAAAACCTAAATCCTGTAATTGGGTGTCACTGAGTCTGGGACTGCTGAAAGATTTCCTCAAATGCAAAAATTATAAACAATGCTCACTTTCCCGTGAGCTCTTTTAAACTGGAGAACTATTATTTTCTTAGAAAGGCTCTGCAGTTGGCTACTTTGCTACCTCATTCTTGGGGAGCTGTTGATAGGTGGTTTAAACCAGGAATTGGGAACCGGATGTTGCTAGAATAGGAAATCCTATCAGTACTGACCAAAGGCCACATTGGCCGTCACTTTGACTGGGGTCCAAGAATATGTAGTCAGTTGTCAGGAAATGAGACACGTTCATGATTTGTTGTTAGCATGGTGTTAGGAAGTCAGCCTTGCATTTGAAGGTAAAGAGTAACATGCCATTTTATCAGGCAATTTCCAGGCAATATTTAACCATCATACCTTAGGTGTTCTATTTTCTATTCCTTGCTTCCTCCAAATTTTATCAGCAAATGAAGCCAGCTTTCATGCAGCGGATCGAAAGCCACTTTACAGAATTCGTAAATGGCTTGATTGCAAAGTCCGTTCAACTTGAGTCTTCGCCCTCTGCCTTCTCAACTGTGTGCTCAGAGAAAGACGGTGGCTTCAAAAGCAAGTATGTTGGTTCTTGGCTGAGTCTGAAGCAGAGTCGATTTGTTGATTTCTCTTTCTTTTAAAAAAAAAACTACAACTACCCTGCTGAATATTTGTTCTTTTCACAGAGGATCAAGAGCACCTCCAGAACATGGAAAAGTTTTTGTTGCTAGGAAGTCTGCCTTGGAGTGAGTATGTTAATGAGATTGTAAATTTCACTGGTGCCCTTGCTAAAGTTAAAGTTGCCTTGATCCATTGGGTGGCTTAACTGCACATCTCGCTTCTCCCTCCCAGTAGATCCTATTCATTTTTATACTGTGTAGACTGAAAGTAGGTATTCCTAATCTTTATAAGTGTTCTAGCCAATTGGCTATTGCACATCCCAAATTCTAACTTGGATGTGGCTCTATTCGGTATTCACAGAGGCTGTTCTGTTTTGTAGAAACTGGTCTACAGAACAGATCAGGCATCCCCAAACATGGCCCTCCAGCTGTTTGGGGACTACAACTCCCATCATCCCTAGCTAACAGGACTAGTGGTCAGGGGTGATGGGAATTGTAGTCCCAAAATAGCTGGAGGGCCAAGTTTGGGGATGCCTGGAATAGAATGTCTATTGCTGAGTAATCCAGACTCCTCATGGGTGGTCTGGTTCTCCAATAAAGTTTGTCCCTAACTTCATTTATATACTGCCTAGGACAGGCTTCCTCAACCTCGGCCCTCCAGATGTTTTGAGACTACAATTCCCATCATCCCTGACCACTGGTCCTGCTAGCTAGAGAGCATGGGAATTGTAGGCCAAAAACATCTGGAGGGCCGAGGTTGAGGAAGCCTGTCCTAGGAGAACCCATAACTGGATGGTACCTTGGTCCATGTAGGTTCAGACTTGGATATGAAACAGTCCTGTGTTCTCCAGGGCTCCTTTGTAGGCAGGGTGGGATAACAATTTAAGAATAAATGAATAAAAAGCACTGTAAACCTCTGAGACCCAGACCCAAATATTTACATAGCATGGAGTGGGGATTACAAAAGGCTTCAGTTGGTGCAAAATAGGAGAATGTCTGTGTGGAACGAGGTCTAAAGCAGCTCTGTGGAGCTTCTGGTCTGGTCTGGCATCCTAATTTGACCCGCAAGGCCACCTCCCCCAAAGCAGGTCCACCTGTGGGACAGGTAAAGATGTAGTTCCCTACTGAAAGCAGGTTTGTTGACACCACCAATCAGCTGATTGGCAGTGCCTACAAAGTCCTGTGCCTTTGCTTGCATGGTTTGATTTCAAACCACGCAGGCACAGGAAACTGGGTTTGCAGACACAGTTGACCATTAGTGCCTGCAATGCTTTGTCCCGGTTTTGATTTCAAACTGTACGGGCAAAGGAAAAGACTTGCCCTGATGTCATGGTTATGGCAGATGATTTGCAGTTGAATGCTTCCCTCCCCACCTGTCAGAATGGCTCATGGGGGGAGGGGGACAGAAACATTCAGCCTGCTGGTTGGAAACAGTTTGAGAATCTCTTTCTCCTGTACAGTGGCACTTCTTCCCACACTACCCCCTCTAAAAAGTGGTGAAGGTCTTATATTTGTTGACAGATGAATTTTGTAGAAAATATGCAGAGAAATTGCACTGAAAAAGAGTGATCCCATGTTACATTTGAAGGAGAAAAAGCAAATGGCCCAGGGAAGCCACGGCCATATCCTCCTGTGGAAATCTTCTTATCATATTCCTGTTGCTTTCGACTCCTAAGTTTAATCACTGGATGTCCTGGAGTTTGTACTTCTAATGTACTTCTTATACTTATTTTCCTCAGTGAGCTATTTGAAGTGGAAGACATCCGGACCATACATCACGTGTTCATTGCTTTCTTCATCTTGATCATTCTATGCACCCTCATAGTAGACTTTATTGATGAAGGAAGGTAGGAAAATATTTAAGGGATGAGCTGGAGGTTTGCTTTTAGTTGAAATAGAACACTCGTAGCAAGTATTGTATCAAAGTGCTTGTATTGGGGGAAAGACATAGACCAAGTGAGGGATCATGTCTTCTTGCAGTGAAAAGCTCAAAATTGTGGAAGTATAAGCTTTTGAAATACACAAAAGTATTTCAAGCGTAGAGTCCCAAAGCTGTCTGTGTGTTGCATGTATGCACCTGTGTCTGACTTTAGAGTTAACTTTAATCCTTGATTCTGTTTTTATTGGTGCTTCTTTATTGTTCTGTGCATGTTCATATTCTACTGATTTTTGGGTTTTCTTTGTTTAAATACTACCATAACAAGGCAGCAAACTACAGTAATACCAGAATTCTGTGAAAGAGAAGCTAAAGGGTAGAAGAGGATGTATTTGTGCTTTAATAAAATTGGCATCGCTTTATCTGAACCATCAAGAGTCTGTGCATGGAAGGAACCTGTGGCTGTGAGCACCCTAGACAATGAGAACATGCCCCCAACCATGGTTTGCTCATGCTTGTGTTTGTGGTTCTTCTGCATCTAAAGCTGTAGTGCTTTGCATGCTTGTCAGCAAACTCACTGGAACCAAGTGGGGCTTACTTCTGAGTGAGAACACTTAGAGTTTGGCTCTTAGACGCGTATCCAGTGCAGTGCTACTGGTAAGGAATCATCCCATCAGCACAAGGATTCTCCCTTCTAATCTCCTGCATGCCCCCTAAATCTGTTCTGGGGTTTCCCCCAACCATCTAGAGCATATTTGGGGAGGATGTGGGGCATAGGCAGGGAGATTGGGCAGAGAGAGTCCTATTGCACAAGCAGGAATCCTTGCACTAATGGGCTGCTTATTTAGCGTTGCATTGAATACAACCCCCAGTGTTTTATTTGAAGAAACCATCAGGCATTCAGACTGGTCAGAATTGAGCAGCACTTAAAATCCAAGTTCTGCATGCAAAGGCTTGGATTTATACACTGCCTGATTCTAAAAGGAACCTCAAAGGGGTATACGAAAGATAAAACAAGAAAATCATGGGGGGGAAATCCACAACCATACTCTAAAACATACAAAACTAAGAATACTAAAACAGATTAAAATTACCTCAACTTTCATGATAGAATTCCTTAACTGTTACTGATTTCACTTGATGGAATATATATTTTAACCCAAGTATATGATTTTAACTTTGTGTTGTTTGAATCTCTTTTGTAGGTTGGTGCTGGAGTTTGATCTCCTGGTCTACGCTTTTGGCAAATGTTCTATCGTTGCTTCCACTTGGCTTTACATGTTCCTGTTCACCCTGACTGTGCCCTATGGGCTCTTCCTGCTGTGGGCCCAGGGCTACCATGGTTCCTCCCACAAGACAATCCGCTCCGCTTTCTTTGGGGGTCTCTTCATGATCTTCCAGATATTTGGGCTTGGAGTGGGGCCAGCTTACATTGTCATTGCCTACAATTTACCACCAGCTTCTGCTGCCATAGTGATATTTGAGCAGGTGAGTTTAAACTGGAGAGCTAGTTTCTTGTGGATGTAGGTAAAGGTCATTTCACAAAGCTTGAATTAGCAAAATGCTGCTTTATGCCAGGATTTGAGTCCTTAGCTAACCTGTAATTTTGTGTACACATTGCACTTTTGCTTCTGCCTGAGTTGTGGTAATACTAACAGTGACAAGTTTTCATTTTTCCCAATAGATTGAGCCTCAGGGTGTTAGAAATGGTCAGATGCAAAAAGAAACTCACCATAATGCTTAAGGTCTAGTAGGTACTTCTGTTTTCAGATGCACTGGTGGTTTAAACCACTAATAACTTGTTGCAAACATCCTCTTTTTGAGCACAGTGGTGGAGAGAGTAATGCCAGTACAACTGGAAGCATTCTTGGAGGATACTGATTATCTCGACCTCTTGCATTCTGGGTGCTCACCTGGTTTGAGACTGAATCTGCTTTGGTCTCACCTTCATCCAAAGAGGGGCAGAGGAGCTTTTGATGCTATTTACCATGGTATCCTTCTGGACTATCTCTCCCTTAATTGTAAGATGTCAAATACATTTTATCTGTTATTCTACTCCTTTAGGTGCGTCTGCTGATGAAAATCTACTCTTTTATCAGGGAGAATACTCCTCGAATACTTTCCTTTACACCACAGAAGACAAGTGAGTGACTGTTTTCTACAATAATCAAAGAGTTGATTTCTATGATATGGAGGCAATTCAAAGACCTGTTCTAGTTCAGAAGAATGTGTGTATGGGCCTCCTCATGCTTTGCAAAATTACCAATACCAAGCAACTTGTCAGTCTTCTAATGCTTATTGGAATGGGAGTACACTTCTTGCAAAGGATATAAGAGAATCCTGCGTTTAGTGGAACAGGGGAAAGTGCTCTGACAATAGGGGGTTTATTGGGGGGGCATTAAACCTGGGGTGGACTAGAGGTAAGGGACTTGTTTTGCTCATTGTAAAAAAAAAAGTAGGAAAAGAATGGCATATAAGCCATCTCATTGGACTGAAAAATTGTAGAAACGTATTATTGCTAAACTCAAACATTAATAAACAGCTTGAGACCCATAGAAAATAGGGTGGAACCCGATGGGTTTATTTTTTAGTGTGTGGCATTATCTGGTACTAAACGGCTCTCTCCCTTCTGCTTTTTCAGACACCGTCCAAGTTCCTAAAGTTTCCCAGTACCTGTATTTCCTGTTTGCTCCCACTCTTATTTACAGAGATGACTATCCCCGGTAATGTCAATGTAGTTGCTCCATTGTGACTTGGCAATTCTTATAGCCATTGTGATTGCAAGGTTGGACTGGATGCATGCTTCATAACGGAGGGCACAAGACACGGGTTGGGATCCTCAGGTCCAGGGACAGGTGTGGTCCTCTGCAGTAGCGCAGCCTGGTGGGATCACAGGCATGGTTGCCCTGGGCGCAAAATTGTTATGGATGCAAAAGTTCAACACCCGGGGCAGCCTCAGTACCACTGCACACTTCTGTCGCTGGGATCCATTGAAAACAGCTCCCTTCAAACCAGGATTGACCTCTCCAGACCCCGGACAAATCTTCTTATTTCTCCTGGGTGATGTGGACAGTATTAGGCAGTTGAATGTGCATGCATACTCCATCCTTTGCCCTCCCTCCCACCCAGCACCTCCGCACGGCCCCGTGCAACCCACGCTACACCACTGGCCTCAGCCTCTCTATCTGTTGCTCCACTCACTTTTGTCTCTGGCCCTACCCACCACTGGGTCTCTAACTTAACTCATGGTCATGAATTTCTGAAGAGACAACCCAATAATTGAAGACAACCATTTGTTTCTCTGAATTTTCCCGGAGCAGGCCTAGTGGGATCCAAAATGGCTTGGCTCAGTGCATATCTCTTTTGAGCACCCCAGAGCTTTTTGCTTCTGGTTCCAATAACAGGTGCTGAGTCTGACCATTTTGGCTTTAAGATATTCTACTCTTCATGGATTTTGATAGGATTTTTATATATAAGGTTCTAGATTTCCTTTGTAGAGGTTGCTGTGTTATGCAGTGTTATCTTTCTATTTTTCATGGTATTCCACATTCTCCAATCTGTATATCCTATTGCCCTCAACTACTCCTTTCCATCTTTATGCAAAATAACAAACTGATTAAAAATAATAATAGTGCAGCTGCACATTTAGTAAAACATGCCATTTGAGCAAAGTCATAACTAGCAAACAGACATTCTTACATTAAATATTTGCTGTTCTGGAATAGAAATTGGATTGTGTTTACTGCAGACTACATCAGCTGTGCTATTATTATTTTTATTGCACTTATTAGTTGCTTTTATCATGGAAAGTAACTCAAAGTGTCTTGCTGTCTAGCAGTTGTTTGTAAAATTCTCACAAATTAGGTTTCAGTTGATGCCAAGCAAGCTCTTGTCTTGACTTAGGTGTAATGACTGTGATTTCCTTTTCTTTTCAGAACTCCTACAATAAGATGGAGCTATGTAGCTACCAAGTTTGCACAGGTTAGATATTTCTCTTCCTTGTGGGATTCCTATGTTTCTGCAGATAATTATACAGCCTTGAAAACTGATAAGAGTTACTGGTTCATAAAAATATGTACTAGCCTACTGGACTTCAAAAGCCTTTATTAGTAACTAGTAAATTAAGCCCGTAAAGATTACGGGCGCTAGATAAATAGGGTGCGGGGCGGAGAAGGGCTGCCCTGCTCCCTCCCTCGTGTCCTTCGGTTCCCCCTCCCCTCCGACCCTTCCCCCTTCATATCCTTCTCAGTCCCTCTCTCCCCCGCCGCATCACTCTTGGGGGGGCGAGGTGCCCCCCAACTCCTCCGGCGAGAGGGGCGCCCCCCGCCTCCCCGTGCACTGACCGAGGGCAACAGCAGCAAACGGCAGCCAGCAGCAAAGAGCTTGGGAGGCTCGCGAAGCACATGCGCTTCGCTGGCGCTGCTGTTTCCGTTTCGGGATGACCACCCCGCGCCCGAGAAGGCGGGCTGTGGGCACCGCGGGGCCGCCCGGCCGAGGGGCAGCAAGCAGGGCGAGGAAGCAACCCACCGTGCTCCGATCCTTTGCAGCGACTCCCTCTTCCGAGGGAAGCTTCGCAGCCCCTTCGGCCAGGTCGCGGCGGCGGTGGAGCTCACTCCCGTGCGGAAGAGCCGCCCTGGGGACTGGCGCCTTAAAAAAGCAAAGCGCGCGCCGCGGAAAGCGCACGCCTTGCGGAGCGAGAGGCGAGGCGGCGCTCGCTGCCGCACCGCGCCGCCTGCCTGCCTGCCGGCCTTGCTGCCCCTCCCGACCCCACGACCCCCAGCCCCACCTCCTCCTTGCGCGCTGGCCGGGGAGGCGGAGCGGGAGAGACGCCCACGGTCAGTTGCGCACGGGAGAGCGGCGGAGCGCAGTGCTGGAGGCGGCGGCCCCGCGCCCTCCCAGCGAGGGAGACATCCGTGCGTGGCGGCCTGTGCTGCGCGCTTGAGACGGCGGAGGCGGGTGGCGCGACCGGCCGGCCGGCGAGGAGGGCCAGAGCGCGCGTCTGCGTGCGTTTTTGTTTGTGGTGAGGCGGGAAGAGGGAGGAGGTCGGAGCCGGAGCCGGAGCTAGCGCTTGCCGCCGCGCAGGCACAGAGTTTGGAGCGGCCGGTGAAGAGCTGCTGCTGCTGCCGCCACAGTAAAGCGTGCGAGCTGGGCACGGACAGCAGGTTGCAGCCGGGAGCCGGTCCGGGAGCGGCTGGGAGGCGGCGGCGGCGAGGCCATAGTGAGGTGGTCCCCCCTCACACACACTCCCCCCCCAGCCCGGCCCCGGGGTGTTATTGTGAGGGGGAGACAATGATCAAACTCTCCTTCCGAGGCTGGGCGCTAGACGCCGCCAAACCGTTGCCCATCTACCGACCCGGCGGGCGAGGGTGGATCTTGGCAAGCGCGGCTTTTCTCTTTTGGCGGCTGTCGCTGAAGCAGCAGCAGCTGCGGCCGGCTTCCCCCGCGCTTTGGCCAGCAGTAAAGGCGGCGGTGGGAGTGGGCCTCGGCAGCCTCGCCATGTCCGTGCGAGGCAGCGGCGCTGGCGCAACTGAGAACGCGCGTGCGCCGCCGCTACCTCTCGGACACGCCCCCCTCTCCCGTCGTCCAATCCGTGTGTCACAGGAACGCACGCGCAGTGCCGAATTCCTGTGACACACGGAAAGTGGTACGTACGGACAGAGCAAGATTATTATATAGGATTTTTATTTTGGCATTAAAAAATAGACACAATGCTTTCTGAATCTTCCATGCCTGGTCACCTGGAATTGCATCCTATTCCCTTAGATTTCGGTCACTGAATGAATAATTACCCCAAAACTAATGACAAACACACCTACCCAGTATAAAAAAAAATAAAACAAAATGCAATAGTACAAAATGACAAGCCTTCCTAAACCGACTTTTAACCAATGTCTGTGTGCTAATCCTCTTATCATCCATAAACGTTTCCCAAAGTTTAGGACATTCTGAACACCTGTATATTGTATTTTTATTTTGCCGAGTAGCAGTGCACCTACCTAGGCCTCCCACGTAGAATGCCATTTATCTGAAAGAAGCAAGGACTATCATAGCGGCACTGAAACCTTTGATCAGCTGTTGCCTACAGTTGCGTACACAGCAGACATTTAAAGCACATGGCTCCCCCCACAAAGAATCTTGGGAACTGCAGTTTATTAAGGGTGCTGGGAATTAGAGCTCGGGGGGGGGGGGGTAAAGTGTATGTCCCAGGATTTTTTGGGGAATGTCATGTGCTTTAAATGTATGGAGTTTACTCAGCTTAGATCTGTGTATATTGGTAACTGGGATCAGCTTTCTCTCTTACAGCTTCCTCCTGTGCTACTTTTATAATCAGCGGCTTTTGTTTTTACTCCTGTTTAGGTCCTTGGGTCACTCTTCTATATGCACTATGTAACTGACAAATACCTTTTACCTGCATTTCGGAACTATAGTCAAGAGCACTTCAATGTACGAGAGCTGGTCGTTTGCATCTTCAACACCATACTTCCAAGTGAGTGCTTCTGTGTGTCATACCGGGCCCCTTTTAATTCTGGAATTTTTCTAAGTAACAAACAAATAAATAATCAGATACAGTGGTGATATTGGTAACAGCTGGCAAAGTATGGCCAGTTGGATATATGATCTTAGCTTTGTGGTTCCTTGACTTGTAGGGTTTCTGAAAACCTGTTACTGGGGCAATAGCTTAAGCCCATCTAGCTCAGGGTTGTCCACACTGACCGGCAGTGGATCTCCAGGCTTTTGGACTCAGTTCAAAGTGCTGGTTTGGACGTATAAATCCTCATGTGGCTCAGGACCCCAATACCACAAGGGCTTCCTCTCTCCTTGTGAACCAGCCTGGTCACTGCATAAATATCTTAGGGAGGAGTGAAGGGTGGTACATGGAAATGGACCCTTTTAGTGGTGGCTCCCTGCTTGTAGAATGTGGTCCCCAGGGAAGTGTGCCTGGCTGCATCATTGTCTGTTTAGGTGCGAGTCAAAGAACAGACAATGGTTCCTAGTGGGAGGGTAATCCGTTATTTACATGGTCATTGTCAAGGGAGGGGCCAAATCACTCCACAGGTTCGTCCAAGATAGGGCATTAAATAAGAAACACAACCAAGGATTCCAGCAAGACAATACCCTTTTATTAACTTTACTGCAGTCAAGCACAGTCCCCTAAATTGGTGAGTACTGTACTGATCACAGGTTTCAAGACACTTTTATATTCTTTCACATACAACTTACATCATGCTAAATATATAACCAGTTTTACGTTGTCCATTATGCATTAGCCATGACATGACATCCTCATGCTCTGGTCAATACCCCCTTACTCTGGTCAATACCCCCTTAAATCACTAGTACAACAAACTAACCTCAGATCAGAAAAGCCAAGTCAAACAATAAACAGATGACACAAAAGTTAATCTTTAACTAAAGCAGCAGATTCTTTATCCTTGGTTCTAGTCTATATAGTCTGATATTGGTAAAGGACTTTATGCACCTTCTATTTATATATATAAAGGTTCAAGCTAACTAATACTTTACCAAATATGACTAAAGCAACAAAAATACATATTTTTTACATTGCATTATCTAAAACATTAACAATCTTTTAAATAATATTTTATTAAATTTCTGAACATTTTACACATAACATTCCAATACATTTTAAAAAAGAGATTTCTTTTCTGTTCTTGACTTCTCAACGCATTTTCTGTTATGTTTTCCTTACCCCACCCCCTTTGCCGCAGCCTATTGTCACTCATTTGGTAAACTCCCTTTTTTATCTTTTAAATTCCTCATGGAGTCCCCCTTCCCAAGAGAGATGGGATAGCCTGTGTAACGGTTTTGCAATGTGTGTTACAAGAATATTTGTTTTACCTCAAACCATCATGGGTTAAATCAGTCTCAAGCCTGGAATGACTGAACATTCCATGAGGGGGGGCGGCTGACTGTTGGAGGAGAGTGAGCAGCCGTTTGTTCAGTTGAGAAGGGGCTTGGAAAAGGGAGTGTGGGGTGGTGTAGGAGAAGAAGCTGTGAGAGTAGGAATAGGTTAGGGAGATGTATTGTTATTGGTTATACGTATAAAAACAAAGATATTTACTCTGAAACTTAAGTCTGTACACGCTTAGCCTGACTGCAACCATTATGATTTCAAACAATAAAGAAATTGCATCTTTAAAGTGCCAAACATGAAAGTCGTCTGAATTACTATCCAGCCAAAGTACATGAAAGGCCCAGGTGGGGAATAACCTTTTAAAAGACTATACTTTCCCTCAAACAGGAACGGAAAGGTAGTGAGTACGAAGGTCGCTGAGGGGGCTAAAAAGGGAGAAACGACCCAGGTTGTCACTAAGTTACCTCAGGGAAGAGGCAGGCTTGTCAGTAGGGGTTCTATAGAGGTTAGACCCCTGTTACTGGACACAAGGGGGAGTTTCTCATATAGCTCAGGATTAATAGCGTACCTAGTCACGTTTGAGGCTGGAAAGGACCTCTCTTTTATTTGGTAAAAAACCTTCAAAGGCTAGAGGGTTTACCGAAAAGGCTAAAGGGATAAGTGGGAGGTTAGGTTTACCTCA
This sequence comes from Darevskia mixta, assembly GCA_034641385.1. Lineage (NCBI taxonomy): Eukaryota > Metazoa > Chordata > Lepidosauria > Squamata > Lacertidae > Darevskia > Darevskia mixta. The sequence goes on along the minus strand of JAWWNH010000139.1, from coordinate 215,419 downwards.
TCAATCCCTGTTAGTTCTTTTAATAAATAGAGAGGGCGTAGTGAGAAGACGTAAACAAGGGTCTTTTCGTTACATTTTGGTGGCAGCGTCGTGATCGAATTCATAACCCACACGCCTATTTAGTTGTGAATCGGTCGACTGTATTTATTTTGTTTTGGCAGAAAGATGGCACATTTAAGGAAAGCCAGGGAAGCGAAAGGAGATGAGAGAACTGAAGAGAGAGAGGCAGGAGAGAATCCTAGTGCTGAATTAGAGATTTTGAAAATTAAATTAGAAATGTCCAGAGTTGAAGCAGAGAGGGAGCGAATTGCTTCTGAGGAAAGAATGCTATTAGCTAAAGTAGAGCAGGAGAGAATGGTTCTGGAAAAAGCTACTGAAGAGAGAATTCATTCGGAGAAATTGAAATTAGAAATGGAAAGAATGGCCGGGGAAAAGGAAGTACAGCTAGGCAGACTGAGGATTGAGGAAATGCAAGTGAGATCAGGATTGCCTCAGAGTCAAACCAATAGTGATAGTACCTCAGTTAATCTCAAGCATTTTCCTAAATTTGTGAAGGGAGACGATGTAGAAGCATTTTTGTTTAGTTTCGAAAGAAGCTGTAAGGAATGTAAAATTGATGAAAACAACTGGATGATGTATCTGAGGCCACAAATATGTGGGATACTGAGTGAGATCTACTCAGATCTGAGAGATGAAGAGCTATCTAGCTATGAAATATTTAAACAGAAGGTTAAAGTGAGGTGTGGTTTAACTTCGGAGCAGAGTAGGAGAGCGTTCCGTGAGGTTAAACGCAATCATAAGGAAACCTTCTCACAATTGGCCAGCCGGTTAGATAGATTACTGGATAGATGGATCCAGGGAAGTGGAGTGCAAAAGTTTGATGAACTCAAGCAGTTAATTTGCTTAGAGCAATTCTTTAAGCATGTTCCCTCCAATTTGCGCTGGTTTTTGAGAGACAAAAGATTACGCTCTGTATCACAAGCGGCAGAAGTTTTGGATGAACTGGAGATTGATTTTAATGAAGTACCATTTATTAAATCTCCAAAGAAATGCAAACCTTGGAAATCTGGTGAGAAGGAAGATAAGCCAGAAAGTTTTCCTGTCAGGGAAACAGGCTATGACAGGACAGGGACAAGAAATATCACTTGCTACAATTGCAACCAAGAAGGACATATTAGGTCCAGATGTCCACTACTGGCCAAAGTGCAATTTACATCAACTGCAGCTAAGCCCATTAAGCTGCTGAAGCAAACAGAGCCTGGTGATTTTACACAAACACCAGAATCAAACGAAGCAAATAGCCCCTCAGAATCTGCTTCCAAGATAATGCAGGTCTGGAGGGCGGAACAAAATAATACTCAAGATTATATGGAGGTTATTCAGCTAAATGGGAGAGAGGTGCTTGGTTTAAGAGATACGGGTGCAGGGGTCACTCTGGTTAAATCTCAGTTTGTAACACCAAAGCAGTACCTCCCAGAGCAAGCTTATAGTCTAAAAGGAATATGGGGGCCCGAGTTCGAGGTACCCATTGCAGAAATTTTCGTACAGTATAAGAATTATCAGGGAAAGTGGAGAGTAGGTGTATGGGATAGCTTGGATATTCCTATCCTTATAGGTAATGACCTGGCTAAGCCTGGACAACAAGTTAATGTCATTACCTGTGCACAAGCTCAGGATCTTGGTAGTCAACCACCTGTCAGTATCGAAACACCTTTAGATGCTGCAGAAAGTGCAATGCTGTATGGTATGCCCAATGCTCAGGAACACAGTAGGCAGTTCTTAGAGGAGCAAAAGGAAGATGTGACAGTAAGAGAGCTTTGGGAAAAAGCCTTAAGTTCAGACACAGAGGTATCTTTAGAGTACCCATGTGTATTTAAAATTATCGATGAGAGACTTCATAGAATAGCCAAAAAAAGAAAAGGCCCAGAAAAAGTGTTGAGAGCCCATGTGAAGCACAGGAAAGGTGTAGCAAGGTGGAGAGCTGTAAATTTTATTGAGAGGCATGCCTATATCAGAGACATTGTAAAGAAAAAAATTCATGATCCTAGTCAAAGAGCTCTTCTTGCCAAACGTGTTTGCCGTGAACCGCACAGACTGAAGAGACAAACAGAATTCTTCATTGTAGCCGAGAGCAGTTATATCGGACAGTTTGTTTACGGTGGCAAGAAAGATCAGCGCAACATTGGTAGTGTCCTATCCAGGGGTACTATTTCAGAAAGCACTATGGACTATTGTATTGAAAAGAAGCTAGGGCTATGGAGTAAACTGACACATGCTTCTGGGAATTATGCTATAGTTATTCCCCAAAAGTCTGAAAACAAAAAGGCTACAGTGAAGCTGACTTCTAAGTTCAAAGATGAGATCTTCTATGCAAACAAAGCAGTTATTGATATTGTTGCTGGTGTTTGTCGTAGTGACAAACCTATCTTGAAAGCTGAGCATGGTTACACAGTATTAACGTGGCTGACATGCCAAGATCATAAAAAAGGAGTCTTTAAATTGCTTAAAGTGAGAGCGGAAAAAGCAAGACAGACCAAAGAGAGACTCAAAACAAGACAGATTGCTAAAGGCAATAAGCAATCGAAGTTTTTTAACCTACTTTCATTAAATAAACTCTCTTGCCTAGAAAGATTCAGCAAGCAGACTAAAAGAGAGGTTATCCACAAAATTCTGAAAGAAGTTCTCACTGAAGTTAAAAGTCTGAGAACCAGTTATGATGCAGCTTTAGATGACAGGAAAAGGGCTATACAAGGCCTTCAGAGGGAACACTTATTCGAAATCTTCGTGGAGAAAGAGGCGGATCCAAGAGAGCTTTTGACCATGAGAGGCAAGGACTCTACACAGTTTGAACTCAACGATATATACAGACGCCTCGAATGCAGGGAGCAAAGTGGGACGATGTCATCTGGTCGAGGAAAGCAGCTGGCATCTCATCAAGTACGTTGGAAGGAAAAAGAAAAGAAGAAGGAAGTGGAGGCCCAGAGTAGAGCACCTCTTGCCGTAGTTAAAGACAATGAGAACTCATAACAAACTAATGAGGTGGGCTCTGTTGGCTGCAGCACTTCAACTTCAACTTAATCTTAAGAAGAAAGATGTCCCTGAACGTCGTGCAGATGCCTTATCCCAGGAAACAGGGAGTAAAGAATGTAATGAGACATTAAATAAGTGGTGGGGCAATGTATGTATATGAAGATATTGTCCAGTTGTTTGTTTTGTTATATATGATATGTTTAGGGGGAAAGGGAAGATAGCAACTGTTATGCCAAATTAGAAATGTGTATAAGTACCAAATTAATATGTTCTGGTGAAACTGAGAGGCAGGAAAAAGTGGAAGGAATATGTATTTATGAATATCAAATGTTTATTCGGATTATATTGGTATATTTATAGATATAAGGTAAATAGGTATAAACGGTTATAGTTATGTTTGTAAAGGAATGATCCGTGACCTATTGCACCGGCATTACTAAACATAAGTAAGTAAGTGCCTATGCAATTTTTCAGGGGTAGGGAGATTTGTAACGGTTTTGCAATGTGTGTTACAAGAATATTTGTTTTACCTCAAACCATCATGGGTTAAATCAGTCTCAAGCCTGGAATGACTGAACATTCCATGAGGGGGGGCGGCTGACTGTTGGAGGAGAGTGAGCAGCCGTTTGTTCAGTTGAGAAGGGGCTTGGAAAAGGGAGTGTGGGGTGGTGTAGGAGAAGAAGCTGTGAGAGTAGGAATAGGTTAGGGAGATGTATTGTTATTGGTTATACGTATAAAAACAAAGATATTTACTCTGAAACTTAAGTCTGTACACGCTTAGCCTGACTGCAACCATTATGATTTCAAACAATAAAGAAATTGCATCTTTAAAGTGCCAAACATGAAAGTCGTCTGAATTACTATCCAGCCAAAGTACATGAAAGGCCCAGGTGGGGAATAACCTTTTAAAAGACTATACTTTCCCTCAAACAGGAACGGAAAGGTAGTGAGTACGAAGGTCGCTGAGGGGGCTAAAAAGGGAGAAACGACCCAGGTTGTCACTAAGTTACCTCAGGGAAGAGGCAGCCTGCTTGCTCAGTTCGTGGCCTGAAAACAGAAGTGCAACATTATACGTCTATTTATATATATAAAGGTTCCAGCTAATTAATACTTTAGCAAATATGACCAAAGCAAATAAAATACATATTTATACATTTACGCATTAACAATCTTTAATGATCTTTATTGCTAGGTCCATTTCTTATCCTTGCTAGCTTATTTGCTGCCATTTGCCCCTCACAGAGCTTTTGCAGTATACGTGGCATCAGATCAACAACCCTTTGTCCAACACTGCATTAGCAAATGGTCAAGAGCAAACATCCTCAGATGTTGTCCTAAGCAAGGTCAATCGGTACTTTCATTGCTTCTATTTCAAGGGTTTGCTGTTCTAGAGCGTTTATGGAAACTTGGGGAGCAATACAGAGGGGGGAGGGCAAGCCATTTCCCCCTCCACATGAATGAAATAAATTAGCCTGAAATACATGTTTTCTTCATTGCTCCCCAGGTATATTGGTGACATTATTCTTATATTTTTTACTCCTTCACTGGTGGCAGAATGCTTTTGCTGAGATGCTGCGCTTTGCTGACAGAATGTTCTACAAGGTAATTGATGTGCAAGACTCATGGGTATCTCTCACTCACACATGAATCACAACACACAACACACACAGAAGTATTTGCTATCAGTTTTAGAGTGTACCTTGGTTCGTGGAACCCTCCATTTGATAGAAATTTCAAGTAAGTGTTTCTGTCTGTCTGTCTGTGTGTCTGTCTGTGTGTCTGTCTCTGTGTTATTTTGCCATTGATGATGTTTCTCCTCTCTAGAGAGGCCGATCAGATACCATCGGTTTTCTCAACAACCTGTTAATACATTCCTTTACCTCTGGTGAAAAAGGGAGCCTGTGCCTTTTTTCTGTTGACTTTTCTGATTCACAAGCATTTGTTGCTATGTGTTCTATTTCTGTTGCTGGGCTTTTGGGATAGGATTTTAACCTTGCTGTGACTTTTAAACAAATGTAAATAGTTTTGTGTATGGTGTCATGGAAGAAAAGTATGTCCGTTCTATAAATTATTTAGCAGAACTCACCTGCAGCCATCTTTTGCTATGGCATATACTGGCGCCTTTAAACGTCCACAATAAAGTGTTGCTGTATTCCTTTTGGCACCTGCTAAAAACATTTAGCCTATCCTGACATGTAGAAATTGAAATGTGTCTTAATATGTTTTAGCTTATCTGCTGATTTTATTTATTTATTTAAACTTTTATTGGCAATTTTAATGCCTTATGTATAATGCTCAGAGGTTCTATTTGTAGTCAAGCAGTATATACATGTTGTTAAATAAATGAATAATTCCAAGGGATCATACAAATGTGTGTTCTGATCCTGCTGCTTCTTCCACTTGGGGCCACTAATGATTAGTTTGAGCAGTTTAGAGGACGGTGATGGAAAGGGCATCTGAATTTCAGCTACCTTCTATATTTCCCTTTTCTGAATGTGCTTGGCAGGTTTTCCCCCCTACATTGAATTACTGCTCATGTGGAGAAAATGTCACATTTGAATTAGCTCTGATCATTTTGGAGAGCTAGTATAGCTACAAATAATCTGCTCTTTTTACTTCCCTGACCATCTCTTGCAGGACTGGTGGAATTCTGCATCTTATGCAAGGTATTTCCGAACCATGAATGTGGTGGTGCATGACTGGCTGTATAACTATGCATACAAAGATTTCCTTTGGGTAAGCAACCATCTTTTAATGCACCCCCTTGTTTCAACTCTAATAGAAAGCCATTTTTTTAAAGGAATGGCAGAGATCTTTACATTTCCCCCACAAAATGATTTTATTAAAGTTCTAATGTAAAGGTGAATTACACAACATGTAAAATACCTTCTCACTTTACTCATGCAGAGATCTGACAATAGCCTCTTTCCTGGTGAGGAAGGTGGAAAGAGAGGAGCTTGTACTTATGCACTCTGGTTTATATCCAGTATTTGGGAAGTCACTTTCTTTTTACCAGTCTACCATCAACTGCACCCCTCTATGCCATATTCCACACTGTTCCAGCTCTCGTGTTAAGTGTTTGTGGGGCTGCATTGAGTAGGAGGGATCAGCAAAAATGAGCTGCCTTGCCTTGTGCAAATAGAAGTCCTTTTGATAGAGCAAGGCCACCATTGGAGACAACCCTCCCTGTGCAATAAATTTGAATGGGCAATTTAAGAGTGGTTATCGCAAGCTGTTCACCATTGTTTTTGAAAATTGGATATCCTCTGATACATTCACCTATCAGAGAGTCACCCTTCCCCTTGTTTGTTTATTTGTCTGTCTGTCTGTCTCTCTCTCTCTCACCACCAGTTATTTGGGGGAAAATTCAAAGTAGTCGCTATGCTGTCAGTCTTCACTCTTTCCGCTGTTGTGCACGAATACATCGTGACGATGAGCTTTGGTTTCTTCTATCCAGTAATGTTCTTCTTCTTCACGTGTTTTGGAAGTAAGTACCAAATATAACAGGAGACGCGGGTGGCACTGTGGTCTAAACCACAGAGCCTAGGGCTTGCTGATCAGAAGGTCGGCGGTTCGAATCCCCGCAACGGGGTGAGCTCCCGTTGCTTGGTCCCAGCTCCTGCCAACCTAGCAGTTCAAAAGCACGTCAAAATGCAAGTAGATAAATAGGTACTGCTCTGGCGAGAAGGTAAACGGCGTTTCCGTGCGCTGCTCTGGTTCACCAGAAGTGACTTAGTCATGCTGGCCACATGACCTGGAAGCTGTACGCTGGCTCCCTCGGCCAGTAAAGCGAGATGAGCAGCGCAACCCCAGAGTCATCCGCGACTGAACCTAATGGTCAGGGGTCCCTTACCAAATATACCTTCCGGCAGCAGCAGTTTCTGAACATTCTGAGGATTAACTTTTAGCTGCCATCTGTACTTAATGTTCTCAGATGCAAGGGGCTTGTGTGGCAGCCTGCCTTACCACTCACTCCCTCTAACCTAGAAGCCTTTCCTGACCTTAGTTAAATCTCCATATTCTGAGACTGATCATGGCCAGAGTAGGAGGGTAGACTTCCTTGGCTTGGCTGAGGAATAAGTTCTGATAATGCTCCAAACTTTAATATGTGGCTTTCTCAAAGACTTGTGAGATTATATTTACTTTGGAGGTCTTCAGCTTGCAACCTGAAAGGAGTTGCCCTTTCCCCCTGCTTGACACTGGCAGTAGCCTACCAACCATCTGTCATGGTGGACAAGTATTTCTCCTATCATATAGCCAACTTTGTTTCATATGAGTGGGTGGCCACTGATTTTTCTGTGTGATTTAAAGGGAAAGCCTGGCCTCTTTTCCAATGTAACTCCAAAAAACTGTTGAGAGCCATCCATTTCTACGGGAAGAAGTACAATGTGTCATACTGACAAGGACACTTTGCTAACTGGGGATCAAGGAAATAATGCTGCTGGTGTCCTTAACATGAATTTTGAGTGCAATTTAATTTTCTTCCATCAGTGCTTTTCAACTTCATTCTCAGTGACCGTCGGAAAGGCCCCATTTGGAACGTGATCCTGTGGATTACACTTGTGCTTGGTGTAACTCTCATGTTTATCCTCTACAGCCTGGAATGGAATGCCCATAAGCACTGCCCTTTGAAAAATGTGAGTATTCCACTTGTCATTGGAAGTAAGAGGAACAGAGCTGAGCTGCTGTTCTGGACTATTCATTCTGCCCAGAATAGCTACCGTAGAGGTTTCTTTCTAACAGGAATAACAAGCAGCAGAGTCAGCAAAAAACCTTTGAAACTTCCTCCATGTCTTTTTATATGAATACTATAAAGCTCTGAGCTAGTTTCTGCCCTCCTGGAGAGATGAAAGCCAAAGGTTCTTACAGGATGGAAGGGGGCAGTAAAGAAGGGAGGGAGAGGAAGGTAATGGAAAAGAGTGAAAGGCCTTAGCGGAGCATAGTGGTTTCTTCGTTCTACTTGCTGTGTTCTGTGATTCAACTGCCAGCTTTGTATCTCCGGGGTTCAAACAGAGAGAATTCACTACATCTTTGCCACATTTAATATGCAGTGCCCACTACCTTGCCTTATTTAAGATGTAGTTCCAAATCAGCCCACATGCATATGCATAAGCCCCTGGGGCTGGTTCTTGGACTGTTGAGGCCCCATAATAGCTGGAGCCAAGTAGGAGTGTAGTTTCAGGATTGCAGACACCTTAGCCGTTCTGCTTGACCTGGAAGACCTGAAGTTGCCCCCAAGAGAAGCCAATTTGGGGGGCCTTATTGCGAAAGGCAAGCCTTTTCCCACCCCACCCCACTTCTAATTGCCTAGATTGGCTACTGCAAGTTGGGTGGCCTCTCAGGCTTGAGAGACAGCAAGTCCTTGGGTCCTCTGTAAAACACTTTGGTTTCATCACTGGCATTACAGAGAACTCTACAAAAGTGAAAGTGCCCAGCATTTCCTGCCTAACATTACTGTTCCTCTTGTGTTTTATAGCCCACTTTCCTTGACTATGTGAAACCGCGTTCCTGGACTTGCCATCTTAAGGTCTGACACCCTCCACATCAATCACCCTTCAGTGATTTGAATAGCAAATGCAGTTTGTGTTAAAGAACCAAGAGAGTGTATTGGCTTGAAATGATCATACAGTGGAACCTTGGTTTCCGAGTGTCTTGGAAGCCAAATGTTTCGGTTTTCGAATGCTGAAAACCGAGAAGTGATTGCTTCCATTTTCGAACATGTCTCGGAAGTTGAACAGCTTCCGAGGCACGTTTCTCAACTTTCTCAGTTGTGTTTGCCTACTACCCATTGTGCCTCGATTGTCGAACGTTTTAGAACGTTTTAGTGTTCCAGGTGGGTGTGTCATTGATAATTTTTGTGGATATTGGGGAAAGTGCCACCTGGATTGAATATTATGAACAGTAGTTTCAAGATGCCAAACATCAAGTACAGTATTTAATCTAGTTCAAAACTTAAAAATTCACTGAAACAGTATCCACTTTTGGAGAAATGAGGAATTATGAGCATCTGAATTTGGATCAACACCCTGTGTAAGCTCTGAAGGAGTCTGATAAGTACCGTTAACAAACACACTGTTTTTAGAGGCTACTCACTTGTAGTGTGAGTGAGACTTCTGTTCCTAGAACATTACAAACTATATGTGCAGATTGTAGAATTGCTAAATCAGTGTTAACATGATTGACTCAACCTCTCCAAAAAGCTTTTTGCTTTTAAAATGTCTATGATGGCACTGTAATTGTCATTATAAGATTCCCTGGACCACCCAAATAATTTTCATCACATTGTGTCCTTTTCTGCTGCTTGTTTAAAGAGAACCACCCACACCTCCGTCTTCAGAATATAATTTGAGAATTTTATCAAAGAAATCCTGTTGTCTTTGGGAAATACGTGTAATTTTTTTCTAATGGGGACATGTGGGAATATCAATGTACTAATTGTAATCAACTTCATGCTTTGGGATTGTGTTATGTATTAAGTTTGGCTGCAGTTCTCACTCAGGGCCACCAGTATGCAAATGCAGGATTGAGAGCTGCGCTCACTGATTGGTTAGTTAGTTGGAATTTGTTACTGTTACAAGTTACTTAGTATTATATAAGGCAGTCAGCTGCGCTGTTGTGTCAGACACAAGGAGCAGTTCTAACTGCTGTAATAAAGAGCTGCTGATCTAAAGAGTTGTGTCCTTTGTCCATCTTTCCCGATTTGAGAATTTTATCAAATAAATCCTGTTGTCTTTGGGAAATACGTGTACTTTTTTCTAAGGGGGACGTGTGGGAAGATCAATATACTAATTGTAATCAACCTCATGCTTTGGGACTGAATCTGTGAATGTAAACTGGATGGGCACAACATGGTTGTAAATCTCCTGCGAATGATCTACACATCTGATTGTAACCTTTGTACCTCTGTGACAAGGCATCCTGTTAGTCTGAAAGGTGCTGGATTGCAAGGCTGTAGTTTTCCTCTTTCTCAGAGTAAGCAATGGAAAAAAATTCTTGCACAGATGGTGGTGAGAAGAGGACCTTAAACTGTACATGACACTGGAATGGTATCACCAAGCCTCACTTGCATCTTTGGTAATATGGAGAACATTGTGGGTCAGGGAAGGTTGTTGATGGTGGGATATAGAATTGTTAACTGATTCCAAAATGTATCAAACTGTCTGTTGTGACCTATTCTGTTACTTGCAAGGGATTATGTGATGTATACTGTACTACGGAAATTGAAATATATTTTGCTATCCATGAAACTTGTCTGCCTGCATTCATTCCAGCTTCAATGTACTGCACCTAGACAATGAAACTGGTTGAAAGTATGATATTCTCCATTCTATGTTTTTGTTTTATGGTGTATTTTGTATTCTCATTCTTTATTTTTCTGCTGTGAGCTGCCCTGGGATGAAGGGTGAGCTACAAATTTAAATCATCATCATGATCATCTATGCACACCTGTGGTGTGCATTCAGATGTGGGATTTGCAAGAAAATGCTGCAACGTGGAGTGTGTCTGTTCATTGTGCTAGTCAAGCAGGGTTTGATTCATTATCATTTAGTCTCCCCTTTAATTTTCTCTTTCTCTGCTCCCCTCCCCAGACACTCAGCATTCTATGCCCACTTGGGTGCCATCTTGAATAAAATATTGGGGGGGGGGGGCAGGTAAGCCCTGCTCTGCATAACTGATCACATGATTTGGTGCACACACCATTTAAATGCCCATCAAGTGGGAGGGCACCTCAAATATTTTATTGGGAGCGGCGAAGGGACCTTGGCCCTTAGGAGTTTGATCCCATGATGCCCACTAAACAGGCTGAGTTTGCCCTCCATAGATTCCCCTTTTCCTAGCAGAAGTGATTCGTGCTTTTATATTTAACCCACCTAAGGGGCCATCTGGACTCATAGCAGAACCTAGCATGAAGAGTAGGCCTTTATAAACCAAGTCACCTATTATCCCTAAATGGGAGGTTGGGGTGGGCTGTGGTGAAGAGGGATAAAGATAACCCCCTGATAATTTTGGCAGGTTTCAAGGGTGAGGGGAATGGCAGTGGAGAGAGTAAGGCAAAACCCTGGCGTGTCCTCCAGTGTTGCTATCCCTGCACTGCAGTTTGGGGGACAGGGTGGGGCAGAGCCCTGGAGGACCCAGCAATACCCTGTGTTTTATCCCTATTGTGCTTGGAGGGCAGGAGGACCCTACAAGCAACCCAGGTCATGCTCTCTCTGCCTTGTCAAATGGCGATCTTGGCCAGTTCTGGCACCTCTCTTTCCAGAAAAATATCCCTCAGCAAGAATCACATAATTACAACTGATAGACATTAAGACTGGCATTTGTTCGATCATAGTAAAAGCAACAACGACTGCTCAATAGGCAGGTCTCAGGAAAGATTTTCCATTGCATACAGTAGTTATGGCATTACCCCCTCATAAAGTTAGGGGACCGCAGGTGAGTGTGGGGTTATGACATTGAGTAGATCACCAAATCACAGGTAAGGCGTGGGGCTGCACCCAGAGCGATCTCCAACCCCACATCCGTGCAAAACGCCCCTCCGATCCAAGAAAGGGCCACTCCGCCTTCCTTAAATCGCCCCTCCGCAGTCAGCTGCATTTACAGCCATGGGCTCTACTGACTGGCAAGGGGACACAAAGCACTTTCTGAAGTGTAGAATTTGTTTTTACTATTCGTACATAAAACACTGCGACTCAGTAAATAAAAAAGGAATCTATCCCTTTTTTGTGTGTGTATGGTCCTTGGCCTGAAAGGGGAGGTGGACACGTCCTGCAATGATTTCCTAAGGAGCCACCCCAGCTTAACTCGAGAGGCTCTAATCCAGAGAATGAGATGCACACCTCTACCATTTTTTCTGTGGGTGCAAGCGCGGCGGACCAGCCTTTTCTCGCGCGCATGCTCTGTTGCTTCTTACGGAAAGGACCCTTCCCCGCCCCCCATCACCGTTGTCAAGGCGTCTAATTCGGGTTTTTTGTTTTGTTTTAAACCTTTCTAAAATCAGGCGTGTGAGATAGAAGACGGCGGAAAGCGGGGATGAAAGCAGGGACCGCTTTCTTGGCGGAAGTTCTGGGCGGAAGCGGCCTCTGCCGTCAGGCGCTCCGAAGGACGCCTGCGAGAGGCCTGCGCGGTTCCCATGGCAACAGACGCCGACGGGAACCACGCGAAGAGAGGTAAAGGGAGCCGCTGCCTCTCCTCCGCTTCTTCCCCTGAGATGCTGCCGGGGAGGGGGGGAGGCGAGGCCGAGTTCCCGGAGAGGCGAGGCTTCTAGTCCTCATGGAGCTCGTGGCTCCCCGGGGAACGAGAAGGGGGGCGAGGCGCCTCTGTGGGGAGGGGAAGGGAGAAGGGGAACTGCCCCGAGAGGCCATTCACACGTGCCCCATTCCCTTTCAGGACAGCGGGGTCGCCATGCCGCAGGCGGTCTGACCCTCCAGCAGCCCTGAAGCCACGAACCTTCTGCGGAGGTGAGAGCGGAGAATTGGGATTATTACCAAATCCATAGCATGCCTGAAGGCGTCAAACCAACAGACGTGGCCTGCCTAGGTCAGGAATACAGAACCAGGGGCCGGTTGCCAGACTCTGGTCAGCCCTGGCCAGCCTTTCCCGCGGTGAGGGATGAGGGGAGAGACAGCCCCCCAAACTCCCGGGGAGCCACAGCTTCCCCATCCCTGGCAGAAGTAAAGGTGCGGTCTTGGGAAACGGGGCTCTATAGGTTCTATTCGGTTGTATTTTAAAAGCAAAACACAGAGTACTAAAATAGAAACAAAGCAGTCCAACCTACTTATTCAGTGCTCCCTCCTCTTACTGTTTTCCCAAATCTACCGACCATTTCAAAACAAATACATGTATCTTATGCAGGGTGGATTTGATTTAAATCAAATTGATTTAAATCACGATTTAAATCACTAGTCAGTAAGGCTTGATTTAAATCACTAGTCAGTAAGACTTGATTTAAATATTTTTTTTTACAGAAAGACTCATTCTTCCTGGTATAATCTTAATATTTACAGCCATATGAAGGTTTCATTTTTGGAATAATAAATTTTCAGAGTAGTTTTTACAGTTATATCAAAAATTACTGATTTGGTTATACTACTAGAAATACATAGACAGATAATTATGAAATTATGGTGAGGTTTAATAAGTTAACTGTTTATATTTGGACAACTTTTCTGCTGTACTTTATTGGAAGGAGAAAAATAATCATTTCCTTAATAACCATTTAAACAATTTATTTAACTAAAACTATAACATGATAGCATATGTATCCATGTTTGTTAACTGATGTGGTTAAACATTAAAAAAAAAACTTAGACTGAGTTTTAGCACACTTGATAAACTTAAAACAAATCCTTGTTTCCTGATGAATAGCCTTTGGACTACAATGTAACTTAAATAGGAGACTATATTTAGAAAGATTTTTCCTCCAAAAGCATTTTATTTTAAAAATCTGATTTAAATCAAAAAAATCTGATTTAAATCAAAAAAATCCGATTTTTTTTTATTTTTTTAAAAAAATCATTGATTTTTATCCACCCTGATCTTATGACAGTATTCATGCCTCTCTTTACTCAGTTTTACAGGGGCAAGGGGGTCTGAAATGGAGTATATCTTGATGGCAAGTGACTCTCTACTGCAGGAGTCCAACTTCTTCCTTGTAAATGGGTTAAGTGCCACCCATGGAGCAGCTTGCAGCGCAAGCAGAAATGTAGGAACACAGTGTGTGCCTCCTCCTGCAATTTATATCCTTTCCCCCATGCTAGCATACCTTCTTAAACCGAGTCTGAAATTGAATCACGTCCATCGCAGTCATACAGTCTATCCATGTGGGTTATATATCCCTTCCAGATATATGCAGCAGCCAACAATCTGTGAGGCAGTGAGCAAGCCAGCCAAAATCAACATTTCAGCATGTCTGCAAACAAAGGACTCGCTCCAGTGCCGCCATCTACTCCAAATAAAAAACAGAGAGATGCTTCTTCCTTAGTATCTGTCAGCAAGGATAGTAAAGGTAAATCTTACAGCAGGTTGTTCAGTAATGTATAGCTGCAGCCAGGGTTGAGTTTTGTTGACTGCCTCTGTCTGCAGTGTTTGGATTCCTGAAAGTACTGCAATATACCGGTATTTGTAGGAGTAGGACTGTTTCTATTTGGTTCAGTTCAAGCACATTTTGGGCCTAACAAGATATGCGGTTGTTGCCATCAGAGTGCATGGGGAGAACAGGTCCTTCGGAGACAAGGAAGTAGGGCATGTGGGGCTCAGGTTAAGAAGAAGTGGTTGGACCTGAATCCCTTGTGTCTGCTGTTTGTTATTGCCTATAGCAGGAATATCAATTCTTTCACCTCTTCTATACGTATCTTTTAATATGCCTCTTTACATATGGTTGCTTATCATTTAAAGAAGTGACTTTCCAATAATTAAGATAACTGGAGGAGGAAATGTCTAACTAAGGCTATGTAGTCCTAAACTTTTGGTGAGTCCATCATCACTATAAAATCCTGTCCATGCCGTGGATTAAGTGAGGAGACTAGCCCTGCTGCAGACTTAAAAATCAAATTATAACATTTAACGTTGGTAGAGGAGGAGTTAAGCAACCTTGAACTTTTAGGGGGGGCATAATTCAGGGACCCAGGTGGCGCTGTGGGTTAAACCACAGAGCCTAGGGCTTGCTGATCATAAGGTCGGCGGTTCGAATCCCCGCGACAGGGTGAGCTCCCGTTGCTTGGTCCCAGCTCCTGCCCACCTAGCAGTTTGAAAGCACGTCAAAGTGCAAGTAGATAAATAGGAACCGCTCTGGCGGGAAGGTAAACGGCGTTTCCGTGCGCTGCTCTGGTTCGCCAGAAGCGGCTTTGTCATGCTGGCCACATGAGCTGGAAGCTGTACGCCGGCTCTCGGCCAATAAAGCGAGATGAGCGCCGCAACCCCAGAGTCGGACACGACTGGACCTAATGGTCAGGGGTCCCTTTACCCTTTACCTTTATAATTCAGGAAATGCCAAGTTAGTGTTGAAGCCAGGAACGGTCAGTGCTAACTCATGTTTAACACTTTTTAAAACAATTTTTTAAAAAACCAATTCTTCATTAGTGGTAGGGTGCTCAGTTGTTAAAGAATTTAAAAACACTTGGAATGAAACACATGGTCACAAAATGTTGCGGGCATCTGGGAGGCCAATCTGTTGCTTATTGTTAGTGTGGGTAAAGGTGCTATGTAATAAGTGACCTTTAGAGTCTGGTAACCACGTTCCACATAGCACTATTTCTTTATAACAAAAATTATATACCACGATGTCGTTTAAAAATATTGAAGCAGTTTACAGAAATAAAACAAAACTGCAGTTGGATGCAATGCTTGAGGTGGAGTCACAAAGCATTGAGTGCTGAGGAAATACAGGGTTTCTAGAATTAAATTGCTTCCTTGAGAAAAACCACACAAATTTTGCAGATTAAAAACTGATATAATTTGGAGAAGGGCTGTAGCTAGGGAGAGCATCTGCCTTGCATGCGGAAGACCCCAGGCTCACTCCCTGGCATCTCCAGGTAGGGGTGGGAATGCCACCTGCCTGAAATCCTGGAGAGCTGCTGCCAGTCCGGGAAAACAGTATCAGCTAGATGGGCCACTGGATCTGATTTAGTCTAAGGCACCTTCTTATGTCCCTATGATAGACTTGAAAAGCTCTCAGTCTCCACTGGTCCCATATCAAATTATTTTTCTTTAAATCTTGAGTGAATTTTCTCTCCCCCTGTTTCATTTGCTAGTCTGGGATTTTAGGATGGTCTGCCTTACTCACACCTTAGCATTTCTTGGTAGGAATGAGCAAAAAGGCAAAAAATGCTGAGAAGATGTAATTACTTTCAGGCTATGTTTGCATGTGATGGTTTAACTAAAACCATGATTGCATATGAACTAGGAGCCAATGGTTACTAGCTAAACAAGCCAACATTGTGTGAATTAATATCTGTGCTATGGATTTGTTGTTATTGTTCTGTCTCTGCATTTAGATCCATCGTTTCACAAAGACTTGGATGGGTTGTAAGTTACAGGCACACACAGAGAAGATTGGTCAACAAGGAGAGTAGAAAAACAAACAAACAAGGAGAGTAGAGTAATGGGAAGAGCAGGTGGTGCTCAAAATAAATAAATAAAATAAAATCCCCATTTGCTTCCATCATTCTTGTTCTCTGCTTCCCTGTCAACCTCTCACCCATCCCTCTCCAGTTTAGCTAGGAGTCAGTGTGCCTTCTGAGCCAGCTGCAGTTACGCCTGCTGCCATGTTGGTTTCCGCAGTTTCCTCAAAATTTCTTCTGTGGAAAGCAAGAGGGCAGCGGGCAGCCCTGGCATTTGCTCCACCATTCCCTTCCAGCTTATCAGGCAGCGTTGGGAAGGGTGCCTTTCTTCTTATCTAAAAAGCACAAACAGTTTGGCAGCAGGTGCGCTGCTGAGCCTGCCTGCTTGGCTGGAACCAGTTCAGGTGATGCTTGGCTGAATAGAGCCTCTACTGCTGCACAACATTTTGAAATGGGGAAAATAAACAAGAAGGAATCCTTTTCTCGGAACATCTGGCAACTTCTGGGGGGGTTGGGAGAGTGCAGAATGATGACAGTGGCAAAGAAGAGGGGGCAGTTGTGCACTGGCAATGGAGGGTCTTTGCCTGGGTCCTCTCAGCCCTGCCACATGGCTGTTTTCAGTGCATATATGATGCAGTTTGATCAAAGAACAGAAATTAAAAGCATATCAGAATAGAATATATTTTATTGTCATTGTCCCCTTTGGGGACAACGAAATTACTTGGCTGCTCCATCCACCCAGATAGGGCACTCCACGCAAAAACACAAAACAACTACAAAAACACTGATTAAAACCATACAGTATGATACAACATAACAGGTAAGATTAGATGACTTTCAAAGTCCAGGCTTCCCATTCAAGGCCGAGATCGTTCTGGAGAAGAAGCTGTTCCTAAGACGGCTTGTTCTTGTCCTCATCATCCTGTATCTCCGTCCCGATGGCAAGAGCTCAAAGAGACGGTGACCAGGATGCGATGGATCTTTTACTATGTCCAGTGCCTTTCTGTGGCACCTCATGGCATAAATCTGCTCTAAGGTGGAGAGCGAGCAGCCAACAATGCTCTCTGCTGCCTTAACAACTCTGCACAACCCCATCCTGTCCTGGGTAGTACAGCTTCCGTACCACACACATAAGCCATAAGTGAGCACGCTCTCAATGGCACAGTGATAGAAGGCAAGCAGCAGCTTTTGTGGAAGATGGTTTTTCCTTAGAATGTATCTCTCATGTGAGTCTTTGAGTGCTCCAAGCACCTTAAAAAAATTCTGAGTATCGTGTACCTGCAAAGCAGAGCTTTCCAAACTTTTCATGTTGGTGACACACTCTTTAGACGTGCGTCATTTCACGACACAGTAATTCAGTTTTACTAGCGAACCAGAGGTTAAACTGACCCCTTTCCAGCCCCGGGAGGAGCGCGGGGAGCGTTCACATGACACACCTACACACTGCAACTGACACACTAACGTTATGAGACACACTTTGGGAAGCTCTGCCCTAAAGTAGTAACTGTGGGTACCGTGTTTCCCCTATTTTAAGACACCGTCTTATATATTTTTTCCCTCAAGAAAACGCACTATGGCTTATTTTCAGGGAATGTCTTATTTTTATTACGTAAGCGCAGCCCAGCCTTTTCCTTGGCGCCCTCCAGAACTGCGCCTATCACTATGGCTTATTTTCGGGGTACGGCTTATATTTCGCAAATGCGAAAAAATCCTGCTATGGCTTATTTTATGACTACGTCTTAAAATAGGGGAAACAGGGTATGTAACATGGGCGCAGCCAGGATTTATTTTAGGGGGGCAGTCTTTATGTTGGGGGGTAGAACTGAGTTATTTGTGATGCAATTGATCAGTTAGTTAAGTATATTTATTTATTTACAGTACTTGATGGGGGGCAGTTGTACCCCCTGGCTAAGCCCATGGTATGTAAGTGGATATTTTTCTCTGTTGTTGCTGCTCCTTTCCTCCTTTAGCAATGCTCCTACTAAAAAGTTTATAGCAGGGGCTTCTGTAACTTTACTCGAAGGCCAGTTTATATTAGGGATAGATACGGAATTTAAATGTTATTATTGAGCACCAATATGAAATGTGTGTGATAGAATTGTCAGCTTTAAGGGTTTTTTTTTGGGGGGGGGTAGAGATAATCTGCCGCCACCACCAAATATTAACAGTTACTCTTGCTGTTTGTTTGTTTCTTGCTTTTTTCTAGAACTCCCTCAGTTAAGAGACAAGTCATGTGCATTAGACAGTTCAAAGCCTCTTCCCACATCTTTACAGCGTGATTTCATCCCAGAAGAGATCTTTGTTGCACTGACCTCTGCTGCCAACCCAATCCCCTGTCCCAGTGTTTTAAGACCCCCCAACAAAACAAAAAGTATGAAAGACTTTCAGGTGCATAAGTTCATTTCCATTCTATGAATATTTCCATTTCTATGAATATTTCTATGAACATTTGCCACAAAACCCACTTGCTATAGATGTCTGCTGGTGACTGCGAATTATGCCAGGTGCACATAGACACCAGTATTTCAGGACAACACTTTGCAAGAGGGAGCATTATTTGGAACATGGTGGCATGAGAAATGCTTCAGAGGGAGGCAAGAGACAGTAGTTGGGCCAAAGAACTGGTACTGTAAGGCAACTTACGAGTTTTTAAGGATATTTTACTACTTCAGCTTTTGTTACTTATCATACATATAACAAACTACTTTCAGCAACAGAAACTTTTGAGATTGGTTCAGTAAGAAACAAAGAAACAAGTCCTTGACAACGCTTTGGGCATGTTGTATAAATAAAGAACCCATCCCTTTATCGCATCTGTTTTTTGCACGTTCTTCCTGTTTTTGATGTACAGTCGTACCCCATGTTGCGTATGCTCCGTGTTGCGTACGTTCGGGTTGCGCACTCCGCAAACCCGGAAGTGTAACACGGACAGCGCGGACGCTTCTGCTCATGTCCGCGCGGTCCGTGGATGCGCAGGAGCGTTCTGCGCAGTTCGTGCATGCACAGAAGCGCGAGATCTCGCATGATCTCGCTCTCTCTCACGCATGCGCAGAAGTGCCACCCAGGTTGCGCACTGTTCGCGGTGCGAACGGCACCCCGGAACGAATTGAGTGCGCAACCCGGGGTACCACTGTATATTTCACGTGCATCTCTCGCCAGCTCATAAAAAGGCTTCAGCTAAGACTTAGAAGAAACAGCTGACAGGGTCTCACTGCTATGTGCATTTGTGTGTAATGTGTCGTTAGGCTTATCAGTATTGGAGATTTAGTCTGTGCTTACCACCTGAGCCCGAAGAACCTCTTCAACTAGTCTTTTCTGTTCACTCTTCAGGGGTGCATTCGTACTACTGATGGGGTCTGGCAACATCCTGTACGCAGAAACAAGTTTCGATATCTGATACAGCATCCGATTTGCCTCACAGGAGCTGGAAGGTAATAGAATGGAATTAATAGGGCCCTGGCATGTCACATGCCTCTTTGTAGTAGTAGTCCTAGGATTTGGGAGGCATAGTGCAAGGCTGAAGGAGAGTGGTCGGGAAACACCCATTAAGTATGTTACACAAGAGTGGCTCCCGAGGTGATGGTGTGCTTGGAGATGAGCAGGAATGCCCATGAACCTAGCTATGACCCTAGAGCAGCTTTTGCTAACTTGGTTGGATGCAACCCCTACCGGACCCAGCCAGTTTTGCTGGTGATCAAAGATGATGGGAGTTGTACTCCAAAACGTAGGAGTTCACCAGGTTGGGGAAGACTGGCCTGTTTCCTCATGCTGCTGCCTGCACCCACAGAGCCAAACCATTGCAGTGCATGGGAGGCTGCATATGTTGCTCAGCAGCGTCAGGACGCATGCGCGCTGTGGAGCGACGCCCCGCCCCCAGGGGGTGCCTCCGCGTTTGCCGCCCCGGGCAGCCAAGCAGTTCCGTTCGCCACTGTCTACACGTAGGCAGGAATAAATAGATGAAGTGCACAAATATAAGATGGGAGACACCTTGTTTGCCAGTAGTATGTATGAAAAGGGTCTAGGGGTCTTAGTAGATCACAAGCTTAACATGAGTCAACAGTGTCATACAGCAGAAAAAAAAGAAAAAAAGGGGGGGGGGAAGCTAATTCTATTCTAGACTTCATCAACAGTAGTGTCCCAATTGAGTGAAGTCATAATAAAGGTAAAGGGACCCCTGACCGTTAAGTCCAGTTGTGGATGACTCTGGGGCTGCGGCGCTCATTTCGCTTTACTGGCCGAGGGAGCTGGCGTTTGTCCGCAGATAACTTCCGGGTCATGTGGCCAGCATGACTAAGCCGCTTCTGGCGAACCAGAGCAGCGCACAGAAACGCTGTTTACCTTCCCGCCGGAGCGGTACCTATTTATCTACTTGCACTTTGACGTGCTTTCGAACTGCTAGGTGGGCAGGAGCTGGGACCGAGCAACGGGAGCTCACCCCGTCGCAGGGATTCGAACCGCCGACCTTCTGATCAGCAAGCCCTAGGCTCTGTGGTTTAACCCACAGCGCCACCTGGGTCCCTATATGATTCTGTGTTACATGGACATATTTATGCGGGTGGCTAACCATAATCCAGGTACTCAGGGAAAATGGGAAGATTGTAGCTGCAGCAAGGGTTGTGAGGCAGAACACTCTGGCAGGAAGTGGTAGACACGCTATTGGGTTGAGATGGCAAAGGACTTGCCTTTGGATCAGATATTTAGTGAATTCTTGATAACCAGAAGAGAGGGGGCAGCTGCACAGTGGACCAATTGTACCTTCATAACTGAGTGATAGTTTTCTTTGTGTTTTTAAGGGATGTCTCTTTTCTGTATGACCTCGCTTCCGAGAAAGAGGCAAAGAATCCTCCCCCAACTCCTGTATCTCACAAAACTTCAACAAATTTGCAGCAGCAGGAACCCAGTGCAGCTAAACTTGTGAGTTGAATCTGACTCTGTATCGAGGTACTGTGATGACTTTAAACACAGGACTCAGCTTTTACAAATTCTTTCAGAATGCTGAGGGACAGAATGGACTTTGAGCTGAGCATTGACTAGAGCGTTCTGAATTTTTTCCCCACCCAGCATAATATTTTAAATCTGGAATGAGCAGTGGGAATTGAAAATGAAGACTTTACCATTTTTGTGTACCATGGTTTTCTAAGCTTGCTAAATTCATTCCCCAAAGCCACAAGGAGTCTGAGATGGCATTTGCCTGTTTATTTTGTTTGGCTGAAAAAAAAATCTGTTAGAAAACATTTACCCACTGATTTCTAGGCTGTACATAATAGTCCTGTGCAGTTGTAGCACTTAATCACAGTTAGTTTTTCTTAAAGATGGTTAAGCACTTACCGGTAATCTGTATAATTGACCCAGCCGGAAGGCAGGCATGCAGATGGGCAGGCAGGCAAGCAAACAAGCAGGCAGTTGGAAGCCAAGCCGAGGCCTCCAGCGAGGGAAAGCAAGTCCATATATTTATTTCATGGCGATCCACATAAACACGGTCGTGTGCGAGTGGGATGCACATTAAGTGGAGGTGTGTGTGCCTGTATAAAAACCCAACTCTAAATATCCTCTTGGGAGTATGTGGATTCCTTGTGTCTCATAGTAGCATATTTTAAGACCTTCTCTGTCTGTTCTGTCTTTAGCCAGCAAGTATAGCAGACAGTCTTGTTCCAGAGGAATTTCATATTCTAAAGAACAGAGGTGTCCTGCGCTTGGAGTATTATGATGAGTGAGTGTTCCTGTACTACTTTTAATTGCTCCTGCGTTGCATCCAGGAGTGATTCACTTGGCTAACAATAGCCTCCCAGCAGTGGACCTGCGACTGCTTACTCGGAGGGAACAGGTGAGGCAGTGGTGAGGCTGTGCCTGTGTACCAGCTGGAGCTCCAGGTTGGTTCCGCCGCCTTGCCTTGCCCCTCCATGTCCTGGTGAGCAGCAGTGACTCAGCTGCCAGGAGGCCAGTGCTGCAGCTCCACCCCACCTGGGATGAAGTGGCAAGGCCAAAAGCACCTGCATCTGGGCAGGAAACCTATAAAAATTCTATTTCACCATTTTGCCGAGTTCAACACTTTCCATTTTTCAACTATGGGATGCTCAACTTGCATATATTCTCAGACAGAGACCCAGGAGCTGAAAATGCCACCCAAACTGACTTCCTCATGGGTGGCCAGGCAGTATAATGAAGTTGGTATCAGTTAGAATTAGATTTTTTAAATAAAAAAAAATCTCAAACATAGATCTGAACGAGGAAAACTGCAAGCAAATTTGTTTACTATGGATTAATTAACAGAGCCCAGAGATCTGAATTAGGACTTGAAAGCGTGAATCAGGGTTGCACGCTGCCCATTGGGCATCTCTGATCTGGCACTTTTCTCCCAGCCTGATTCTTCTTGTACATAGCTGTCAACTTTCGGATTTGAAAATAAGGGATGCCGCGAGGGCGGTGCAATGGCACGAAGTAGCCTCGCCACCCTGCGCTCCAGAGGCTGCGCACGAACGGGTGAGCGAAAGAGCGAGCGCATAGACAGCAGGCAGGCTGGCTGTCTGGTTGGGCGTGAGGGTCTGGCTGCACAAGGCATGCAAGCTCCGTCCCCAGTCGGTCTCAGACTCCTTATTGGCAGCCGAGCAACGCAGCTGACGAGCCTCCCTGGCCGGCAGGGAGGGAGAGGAGCTGCTTTGAAATCCGGGAAATTTAAGGGATATCAACAATCCGGGATAGCAGCAGGAAATGGCATTGAAATAAGGGAGTTTCCCGCCAAAAAAGGGAGGGTTGACAGCTATGTTCTTGTACTGGAGTTAGACTGGAGGGAAAATAAATTTGAATGAGACAAGGTGGGGAAAGAACAAGGACAAACATGGATGCATAATCACATCTAGCCTAGCCCTTCATTTGGGCCCCATTTCTGCATGAGAAATATATACCAGATTACCATTCCCCAGCCCCACTCTTTTCCTTACTCAGGGTTAATTGTTGTGGTTGTTTTATTTCACCGTCAGTCTCATTGTAACAGAGAACTTCTTCAATTAATTCACTTGCCTGCAACAGAGTGGCCCATCTCTTAGTCTAATGTAATTTAAAAATAAAATAAAAATTCCTTCAGGTATCTGAAGAAGTGTGCATGCACACGAAAGCTCATACCAAGAACAAAGTTGGTCTCTAAGGTGCTACTGGAAGGAATTTTTTTATTTTTTATTTTGTTTTGACTATGGCAGACCAACACGGCTACCTACCTGTAACTGTATTTTTAAAATTTATACAATAAAAATAAAATAAATGGTTGAATCCTAGAGTCCAAAGAGATTTTCCAAGTAGTCTATTGCTGTTAACATCATCATTGTTAATCTATTGCAGTAAATATACAACCCTACTTGAAGATGATGAAAACAGACTGCGGGTTTTCCCATCCATGTGAGTGACACTCTGAATCAAGATGCTTTTGTAGCGCATGCTATAGAATGTGTTGTAAATCAGGCATGTCCCTTTCCTGCTGCCTTGTTAGGAAGCCATCTGGGAGGCTGGAGGTCCTGCAGCTGATGAAGGTGATGGACACCATGCTGGAAAGGGCTGGAACAGATGATAAGGATGTTGGCGTAACAGGGGTCTCACAGGTAAATAATTCCTGCCAATCCTGATTCAATCTCATCTTCCTTAAGGTCGGCGGTTCGAATCCCCGTGATGGGATGAGCTCCCGTTGCTCGGTCCCAGCTCCTGCCAACCTAGCAGTTTGAAAGCACGTCAAAGTGCAAGTAGATAAATAGGAACCGCTCTGGCGGGAAGGTAAACGGCGTTTCCGTGCGCTGCTCTGGTTCACCAGAAGTGGCTTTGTCATGCTGGCCACATGAGCTGGAAGATGTACGCCGGCTCTCGGCCAATAATGTGAGATGAGCGCCGCAACCCCAGAGTCGGTCACGACTGGACCCAATGGTCAGGAGTCCCTTTACCCTTTACCTTTACCTTTTTAAGGTGTCAAGAAATAGTAGCCACTAATGCATTGGGTGCTCAGGTCCTGAGGAACCTCATACTATCCATGCTTCCCAGTAACTGATTTCTTAGCACTTTTCCTCATCTTGCTCTTCCTGGTTTAAAGCTTTCTGTGTCACTGAAGCAGTCTTGTGTTTCACTGGCCTTTCCTGGATTCATATACTATGACATATTGCTGTGGAGTTTGGACGTAGTTCTTTCCTGACTTATCAGGTGTTTTGTTGCCATTAAGAGGCTTGTTGTGTTGTCATACTGAAAGAATAAGTGGAAGTAATCTTAGATTACCTGATGGAGGGAGTTAATACACTGGAGTATAACATGGAATCTAGTAGTTAGGGCAAAGGCAAACATAGCATTTTAAGAATGGCAGGGGAGGTTTGATAGCACCTTCACTGCTTTGTAAATTATTTAATAACTAGTAGACTTTAAGCCCGTTAAATTAACGGGCGCTAGAACATCATGGAAAGCGGGGACGGCGAGAACTTGCTGAAGTGCTTGATGTACTTGGGCGCCCCGGCCAGCGCCGAATGGCCCTTCAGCAGGCAGCGCAGGAGGCGCATCGCAGCGGCACTGGCACCAGCCAGGCCCCGGCAGGCCAACTCAGCCGCCACTTGTAACGGCCGCTGCCACTTAGAAGTAAGTCCACGCGAGCGCGCACCCGCCGCTTCAACAGCCCGGCTGCCCGAAGTCTCTGCGCTCCAATCCCTGTGCCCGTGGGGCACATGCGCAGTTTCGCCCGGCCGCCCGAAGTCTCTGCGCTCCAATCCCTGTGTCCGTGGGGCACATGCACAGTAGGACACAGGGACGGACACAGGGACTGGATGCAGAGACACTTGCACTTTATTACTGTAGATACAATATTTAAGATAAGGGCCATATATGCAAACAGCCACATTTGTGATTTAAAAATATCCACCTGATAAATGAAGACCATGACTGAAACATTTAACTCACTGGCATTAATTTGTTAATTTAAATAATGTATATGCCTCATTTCAATAAAAATACTTTCAAGGTTGCTTAGAAATAAAAGCAATAAAACACCCCAATGATGACAACAGACATTTGGCCAATAAAGGCAGTATGAAACAGCTCGTGCTTAGCTCTACAAAGATCACGACTTCTTTCTTGCCTCTTTCCCAAGATGCACAATGTCCTGGAGGTGCTTAAGGTGGAACAGAACATATACAACATAGTGTTTCATGAAATCATCCGACAAGTCAGTGTGGACTGTGCAGAACGGGGAGAGCTCCTTTCCAAACTCAGGTCAGCGATCTAAAGAGCTCAACACCTTAAAACTAGTCCTGCAAGAAGAGGAGTATGTGACTATTTTGGCCTGCACTGCAGGGTTGAGTGTCTGTGCAATTATATACAAGTGCAGAAAAAACACAGCTTGTGGTAGTGCACTAGACACAGAAGTCAGTTTTCTGGGAATGTTGCCTTTGATCTCTTTTTTTAACTACTTGCTAGTCCATGTGATATCACATCCCACATTCTTTATTTCCTCTTTCAAGATGTGCTTGAAAGTGTGTGGGGAATGCCTGGTGAAATGTGAGAGAGCCGGGGTGTCTGAATATGATTCCTGGGGTCAGGAGGCTGGTCATCGTTGTCCTGCATGCCATCTCCATGGTTAGCAGAAGAATAATTATGAAGCTGCAGCATTTTGCAGCACTGCAAAAGGGCCCTAGAGCGGAAGTCAGCTGTCTTTGTCATCTTTCTTTGACACGTTTTAAATAAAAAAAACCTTCCACCTTGTGCAGAGAGATTTGACTCAAGTTGTCGCTCATGCACTGTCAGGTTTGCTAATGGTTGCTCATGAGTAAAGACCAAGTCCGTCTTGCCTTTCAACTATTTTTATTGTGCAAAGTATGTACAGTGCGGAGCTATCCTAAAACATGACCACCTAGTCGCTAGCAGAATCCGGGAGTGCCCCCCTCCTGCTGCGGCGCCAACACCAGAGTCTCAGCACCCTAAAGTGCCGCCTCCTTTCTCCCCTGACCCTTCTGCGTAAAGCAGGCGCCGGAAGCGGTGGCTTCCCCTCGGAGTGGGTCTGCTGAGCGGTGCTAGGTCTCTCTGCATCATCTTGGAGACCCCTTCCCACCTGGCTCCTCCTTGGTGACTCTTCCTCCCCCGGGGAGGAGCTGCCAGACTCACTGGGAGACGTCTCCGTCGACAGCAGAGGCTGAGGCTGCCGGTACCCACTCAGTGCCGGACTGGCAGGGGAGGACACCTCCCTGACATGCACCTCAATAAATGTATTTAATAATCTGTTAATTTAACAAAGAGCAAGCAAGCCCAAACATTAGCAAAGTATTAAACGAAACCCTAATACAGTGCATATCTCAAGGATTATTGCATTTTAATAATGCTGCATGATGATTCCAATTCACACGATGACAAAGATAGCTGACTTCTGCACTAGGGCTTTTTTGCAATGCTGAAACATGCAATCAGCCAGAAATTGAATTTAAATGTTGGTTTTGCATGGGTTCAGCTAGTGCTAGTTTTCCCATAAGGACATATGGAGGGCATTACGTTGGCTACCCCTCTCATACACCAATATATTTCCTGAGGTTATTATAATATTGATGGGTGTCAGGACAGATAAGGCAGTTTTGCTGTGCAGTGTCAACTTGTTTTCAGCATTCTGAGCATATTGAGAGTTCTAACTGCTTATGTGCACAAATGTTTATTCTATATTTATTGTTCCCCAAGTATTTTCAGAAATAGTTTCACTTTTTCTGACATCGTCTCTCTTACAGAGAAAGATATGTTGAGCTGCTAGAACGAATTCCAAGACAGATGAAAAATCTCTACAGAGAAATGATGGCACAGAGAGTAATGGACAGACACATTACAGATGAATTATTCCATTTCAAGGAAGCTATAGGAAAACTGACAAGGTGTTGATATTGACTGGTGTTTGTATTCAACTTTGCGAATAAAAGTTGTGATTGTACAAGGCAGCTGAGGGTATTGCTCTGTTCAACTGCAGGGAGCTTAATACCATCCGAGAACATGACCGTAGAGTCACTGTTGAAGCAGAGAAAGCCTATGAGGACCTGGCAAAGGCGGTACAGGATTCCGAGATGAATGCAAAGTGAGTTCCAGATAAGATTGGAACCAAGTGTTGCCGTAGGAGAATACCGGTAGTAGAATGCCTTTATATTTATATCTCATGTCATTACCCTTTCAGCCTTTTGGATGAATATCGTGAACTGTATGAATTGCAGAGAAGAAGACTTGAGGCCCAGATCCACCAGTTAACTCAAGAAAAAGAGCTGTGGAGCAATGCTACGTATGAGTTGGCTCTCAAGGTAGCTGGCAAAAGAGGCACTGCGTGTTTCTGCTTTTGATAAAAATTCTATTCTCTCCCCGTTATGTCCGGTGCTTCTGCTAGAAGATCCTTTAGATTGTTTTGGCTGCTTCTGTTGCTTTATCATTTATTAAACTAAAAGTAACTAAAAGTAGTTACAGATTTGTATCTCTTTTATAACAAATTATTGGGACCCAGGTGGCGCTGTGCGTTAAACCACAGAGCCTAGGGCTTGCTGATCAGAAGGTCGGCGGTTCGAATCCCTGCAACGGGGTGAGCTCCCGTTGCTTGGTCCCAGCTCCTGCCAACCTAGCAGTTCGAAAGCACGTCAAAGTGCAAGTAGATAAATAGGTACCGCTCCGGTGGGAAGGTAAACAGCGTTTACGTGCACTGCTCTGGTTCGCCAGAAGTGGCTTTGTCATGCTGGCCACATGACCCGGAAGCTGTACGCCGGCTCCCTCGGCCAGTAACGCGAGATGGGCGCCGCAACCCCAGAGTCGGACACGACTGGACCTAATGGTCAGGGGTCCCTTTACCTTTACCTATTTCCATTTTGCAGAGGGCAACAAAGAATAGGCACATTGCATTTCATTCTCTGCTAGCTGTATAGGTTTTTTTTTTTTAAAAAATATCTCTACAGCTACAAGTAAGTCAGGGATCGCTACCATGGTGTCTATGGGCACCACTGTGTCCACCATTGCCTCCTATGGAGCCTGCAAAAGGTCTAAGTAAATATATTTTCAAAAATGCCCAAGAGTCTGTTTGCTCTTTCAGCTCAGTTCCTGCTTGAACTGATTCAGCCTCTTCTACAGCAGACAACTCCCCAAACGTGCCCTCTTTTCATTGGATGCCAGGATTGGATACCCACCATCCCATTTTGAACAGAGGGGTGAAAGGCATGAATGAACATTAATTTCTGTGACATCAGTTTCTTAGTAGAGCTGTCACACAATTAAAAAGTCTGGTTGAGCAATCTTGTGGGCCTTCCGGCCAGTGACCCACTTATGCTGGCATAAGTTAGTTGCCATCCTATGCACTCCCAATACAAAAAAATGTACTCCCAATACAAAACACAAAGCAGCCACTCATCCAGTGACCTTGGCAACAGTGGCAGTGTTATGACAGAATGCCATTTCTTTTGTCTGACTTGTGGTACTTTGGAGTAGGGGCCAAGAGCAACATCTGAAGGAGTTTAGGAGTTTGACATAGTCCCACTCCTTCCGGGACATGCTACTGTCCCATTTTGGCAGAATGTGGGCATAGCTCAACATACGCTAGTATAGGGGCATTCCCTCAAATCCTGAAACTCTCAAGAATTAAGGGATTGTGCCTTAAAGTTGTTTGTTTGTATTAATTTTAATTGAAGGGAAGATTTCCATATGAATGTAACAAAAGCAGTTGGTGTTCTTTTAAATTTAGAGCATTAACCAGCCATTATTCTCCTTAAAAAATAAACATTGTGTTGAAACAGTTAGTTGTAATTCTGGAAATGGATCTTCACTGGCAGGGGAGTATATTTTGGTACCTGGTATTGTAGGCATCCACCAGAACTCAAAACGACCCTGTGCATATGTGGTGCATAGCATAATGCACTAAGTTTAATTCCAAACTAATTAGAAAGTACAAATTTGCAGAGTGCAAACTGTGTCTTATTCTTGTGGGGGGCGGGGAAGAGAACGGTGATGGTTTTGCCCCTCCTCTACTGCTGTTCCAATGCACCTTCCTGGCCAGTGCAATACACAATTCCCTCCTCCTCCATGTTGCAATCTTGAGTGCCGTTTGATGATGAAAGCTGTATTGGGGGAACGCACCGTAGGTCCTTTTGCGAAACAAGGAGAATACTGAACAGTTGTCTCAATGTTATCATGTGATGCCAGTAGGCGTCTTCTTGAAAAGACATTCCCCAGGTTAGAAGAAATATCCCTTCTTCTATATGAAGGAAGAATGCTGCAAAGAGGACATTTGCCACCTGTGGTTGTTCTTTCAACACTTAAAACAAGCTGCTCAGATTAACTGAGAACTGATCGACAGTTTTTAATTAGACTGAGGGATATTGCTAGGCAAGAGGACATTGCTCTTGTGAAACCTGGGATGTATTTGGGAGAACAGATATCTCAGATTTCACCAGCCCCTTATCTGGAGGAAATCCACTATGTGGAATAGGTTAAACGTTCTGGAATCGGGGGTTTTGTGGGGAAGGTTCAGGGGAGTCCCATACGCCCAGAGACTTTGCCCCTGTGCTCTGGGAGTGGTTGAGTCAACTGAACATATTCTTTAGATCTGCCCATTCTATGCAGATCTTAGACAAAAACTTGTAGCTCCACTCCTATGCCAACATAGCCCAGTAGACAGAGAAAGACTGGTTTTGTATTTGCTGAACAAGTTCACTGGAACAACAACCTTCTCGGTGGCCAAATTTCTTCTTTTTTTTTGGCCTTTAAGCGTCGCAAGGCTAAAATTGACTGTATTGACACGGGTCTAAATGTATAATATACTTTTCGCTGTTTCTAAGTGTCACGCTTTTCCAGATGTTTAGACGTTTTAACTTTTGTATGGATAATATGTGCTTTCTGACTGACGGCCGAATAAATTTTATTGATTGATAATTAGTTTTACAGCTTTGTTGACGAAACACCTCAAAGCCTAAGCTGTGCTGTGCACACTGTACTTAGTTGGGCACGCCCCATGGAACTCAGTGGAAAGCTTGTCTAGGGTTGTGCTGTACATTGAAAATTTAATTCTTTATCCTCTCATCTTGGCTGTCTCATGAATATCCCTTGACTTTCCCCCTCTCCGTCCCTTTAATCACCTTACGTTCCATTTCAGGTAATTGAAAAGAACAAGCTGATCTTGGCTCGCAGAATGTATGACAGTGAAAAGGCTTGGATCAAAGGCATGAGGCATTTCGTTATGATGATGGCATCACAGGTAGAATTGCTTAAGAGCACCTAACTGGGAAAGGGATGCCCAGCTAGTTTTGTTTGTTTGTTCCAGAATGGCTGTGTGTGAAAGGTGGCTTGCTGGTACGCCTGGATCCTTTGCTGTCGCTTGAGGCTCGAGTACCTTCTATCAGCTTCAGCTGCTGACTCAGCTGTGCCCCTATCTAGACAAGGACAGCCTAATCTCTGTCATCTATGCTCTGTCATACATAGTGCTGCCTCTGAAGACAGTTCAGGAACTTCAGCTGGTGCAAAATTCAGCAGCCAGGTTGCTCACGGGGGCAAGATGGTTTGAGCATATTATACCGATCCTGGCCTGACTGCACTGGCTCCCCATTAGTTTCTGGGCCCAATTCAAAGTGCTAGTTTTGACCTATAAAGCCTTAAATGGTCAGGACCACAATACCTCACAGACTGCCTCTCCCCATATGAACCAGCCCGGACCCTGTGATCATAATCTGAGGCCCTTCTTCATGTGGCTCCTCCATGAGAGGCTTGGAGAGTGGCAATATGAGAACGGGGCCTTTTTGTGGTGGCTCCCCATTTGTGGAATGCTCTTCCCAGGGAGGCAACAGCTGAAAATGTTTCTCCATAACCAGGCTTTGGGCTGATTAAACATTATATGGCCCTTAAAATTATTGATTTGCTTTTGTTTTCCAATGTAGTTTGTGTTCTCATGTTGTATTTTTCTGTTGTGAACTGCCCTGTGATATTTGATTGAAGGGCGGCATACAAATACAACAACAACAATATTGATTCTGGGCATCTTTGTCTCCATTACACAGTCTATTTTTCTAGATTACATCTCTGCTCAAGTACTCATAGAGAAGTGGGGCAGGGAGCTGGGGACGACACAAGGCTGTATATTTAGAACAGTTTTATGACACTCCATGTTAGTTGGGCCCAGGCTGGCAAAATGGCTAAAAAGCTGGAAGTGTTGACTGGCAGCAGTGTGTCTAGTGCTTCATATGATTAAAAGCCTATGTCCCAGTCTATAAATATGTCCAATGAAGCATGTTTGAATGTCAGTGTTGCACTTGTAAGATTTTAGCTGTGTGTACTGTGGAAATAGGAGACCCAGGTGGCGCTGTGGGTTAAACCACAGAGCCTAGAGCTTGCTGATCAGAAGGTCGGCGGTTCGAATCCCTGAGACGGGGTGAGCTCCCGTTGCTCGGTCCCAGCTCCTGCCCACCTAGCAGTTCGAAAGCACGTCAAAGTGCAAGTAGATAAATAGGTACCGCTCCAGCGGGAAGGTAAACGGCGTTTCCGTGCGTTGCTCTGGTTCACCAGAAGCAGCTTAGTCATGCTGGCCACATGACCTGGAAGCTGTACGCCGGCTCTCGGCCAATAAAGCGAGATGAGCACCGCTACCCCAGAGTCGGACACGACTGGACCTAATGGTCAGGGGTCCCTTTAGCTTTAGCTTTACTGTGGAAATATGCCTGGTATTATTTGCTTAGATGTCTGCTGTAAGCAGGTTTTTATGATTATTTTGATCTTTATGACTTTTTAAAAATCTATTTTTCTTAATGGATTCTTTCTCTACCCCCAACCCCATTTTTCTCTTGTGATTCATTCAGGATGCTACTGATCTTTCCACTCTGCAGGAGCTGACACAGGAGTTTCGGGAACGCATGAGCCAAATTTGCACAGAAGTGGAACAAATCGAAGAAACCAGTAGGGACAGGGCTAGGAGTATTCAGAATGGTTTGGCTGGTTGGCTCAGTTACTTCCAGAATCATGTTCTGTGAGTCTCAAGGAATAATCCTTTATTATTGAGGGGCCTCTGTACATGGTCAAAGGTCAATTTTTAAAGGGTGCCACTATATGTACTTGATTTAAACATCAGGTTGCCATCAGCACTGAGCTAACACTGATTTCACATACAGCTGACCAATCTCATCAATCCTGAAATTTGTGTAAGGTTTACTCCTTAGCTATCTTTGAAATACCTGGTTTATTTACAGTTCTAGAAGCAGCACCTGTTAGAAGTAAACAGATAACCGTGCAACAGGCAGCGAATCCACCCAACCTGCCTGTATTTCTCAGAGAATATATTCAACGCAAGTTGTTTCATAGTCAAGTTGCTTCTCCCTAAATTCAAACTGGAAAGCTCTCTCTGAACTACCTTGCTCTCTCCTAATTGCTGATAGGTGCTGCATTGCAAAGGCCATCAATTAATATTCAAGTTCATTTGTCAAATCCCTAGACTGACCAAGCAATGCATTAAGCTAGGGATGGTGGCCCTTTGTGGCACTCCATATATCAGCCCTAGTCAGCGTAGGTAATGCTCAGGGGTGATGGGAGCCCTCATCATTGGGAGGACCACTCCCAATATTTTGGGGGGGGGGGCAGCCCATGTTTACATCCATGAATGAAGCAAAGCCACAGTGATAAACCCATTCAGAGTAAGTTCCAAACAATAGGCTCTTGAAAGTGCTTCAGTTTCTTTCTTTGTGTCTCAATAATAATAATAATAATTTATTATTTGTACCGCGCCCATCTGGCTGGGTCTCCCCAGCCACTCTGGGCGGCTTCCAGCAAGCATTAAGATACATTAACACATCACAGATTAAAAACTTCCCTAAACAGGGCTGGCTTCAGGTATTTTCTAAATGTCATGTAGTTGTTGATCCCTTTAACCTCTGATGGGAGGGTGTTCCACAGGGCGGGCGCCACTACCGAGAAGGCCCTCTGCCTGGTTCCCTGTAGCTTTGCTTCTCGCAGTGCGGGAACTGCCAGAAGGCCCTCGGCGCTGGACCTCAGTGTCCGGGCTGAACGATGGGGGTGGAGACGCTCCTTCAGGTATACAGGACGGAGGCCGTTTAGGGCTTTCAAGGTCAGCACCAACACTTTGAATTGTGCTCGGAAACGTACTGGGAGCCAATATCGATCTCTCAGGACCGGTGTTATGTTGTCCCAGCGGCCACTCCCAGTCTCTCAAGCAGGAGTTTGTTCCGAGTTTAGACACCCTGGACAAGAGTGTGTGTTCTTTGCTATATAATTCCCACCTCCTCTCTTTGACTTCCCAGTGGAAAAGGAACTTACACTTTAGCAAAAGGCGCCTCTTTATTGGATCAAATCCTTGTGGATCTGAAGGTCTGGGAAAAGGTAAGGGGTTTCCAGTACCAATCACAATGAACCCACGGCATTAAATATTATTATGTATTGGATATTTAGCTGTCTCTCCTGCTTGCTTGTAGGCAGCAGATCATGCATCACTTTATTTATTGTCCTTAAATGTTCTTCTGCCTTAGGAAGCTAAAAGTGGCTTGTGCGGCCATTCAGTCCCTAATTAGGACTGCTTCTGCTAATGTTTATCAATGCATTCATCGACTCATATTTTCACTGCAGCCAGTAAAGGGCAAGCTTGATATGGCATAAGAGGAGTGTGAAATTCCTCCGCTTACTGCAGCTGTAGGGCAGGGCTCTGAATTCAAGGAAAGCGGCAGTCTTAGCATAGTGTTGAATTTCATGTTTCTCCTCGGATTTGGACACCAGTTATGTGTTATCTTTTTTCTTCTGTGTGGAGAAAAGCAGCATAGGGGAGGGCAGAGCAAGTCTTACCAGGCAAATTGCTCACGGGGAAAAGGTCGAGTATCCCCACATCACTCATTACTTCAATCAAATTTGGAGCCTCCAGAAGGAGCAAGGGTTGACTTTCTGTAAGTTATAAATAAATAAATAGTGGTACCCTTCCTGTGCCCACGATTTCACATCTTGTTTGGTCCTAAAATCGTTAGGCTTTCCGGGTCATGTGGCCAACATGACTAAACTGCTTCTGGCGCAACGGGACACCGTGACGAGTGCCAGAGCGCACGGAAATGCCATTTAGCTTCCCGCCGCAGCGGTACCTATTTATCTACTTGCACTGGTGTGCTTTCAAACTGCTAGGTTGGCAGGAGCTGGGACAGAGCAATGGGAGCTCGCCTTGTTGCGTGGACTTGAACTGAAGCATACAGTCCTTGAGAAAGGTTTCAGGAAATTATGGCATTTGTTCCTTCTCCTGTTAGATGTTGAATGAGGAGTTGACGCAGTTTGGTGGGGAAGTGCTCCTATTGAGACAAGAGCCCCTCACGGTGACTACTGAGCTACAAAAGAAATGGGTGGATCTGGGACTTGTTGTGCATGGGCGCCACAAGACTCTCAAGGGAAGGATGCCTGTTGAGTTGAAAATGCTGGAGAGAATCAACAAGCAGTCCGCTCTTCTCTGTGAGCAGTACCGTATAAGGATTTGTGGAGAGAATGGTGAGAAACAGCTGGATTTTTCCAAAAAGATTTTCTTGAGCACCTCTGGCCAAGTAAATTAAGAACCTTTTCCTGATATGATTCATTAGCAGTGCAGTCATAAGAGCATAAGAAGAGCCTGCTGGATCAGGCCAATGGCCCACCTAGTACAGCATCCTGCTCTAACAATGGCCAACCAGATGCCCATTGGAAACAAGCAGAACATGTGCACAAGGGCATCTCTCCCGTTCTGTGGTTCCCAGCAACATAGCTGTCAACTTTCGGATTTGAAAATAAGGGATTTTTTCAAACTTTCGGATTTGAAAATAAGGGATGCCGCGAGGGCGGTGCAATGGCACCAAGTAGCCTCGCCACCCTGCGCTCCAGAGGCTGCGCGCGAACAGGAGAGCGAAAGAGCGAGCACATAGACGGCAGGCAGGCTGTCTGTCTGGTTGGGCGTGAGGGTCTGGCTGCACAAGGCATGCAAGCTCCGCCCCCAGTCGGTCTCAGACTCCTTATTGGCAGCCGAGCAATGCAGCTGAGGAGCCTTCCTGGCCGGCAGGGAGGGAGAGGAGCTGCTTCCTTTGAAATCCGGGAAATTTAAGCGATATCAACAATCCGGGATAGCAGGGGGAAACGGCATTAGAATAAGGGAGTTTCCCGCAAAAAAACGGAGGGTTGACAGCTATGCCCAGCAACTAGTATCTGGAAACATTACTGCCTCCAACTTGGAGATAGAGCATAGTCGTCACGGCTGGTAGCCACTGACAGCCCTCCATCGCTGCCTCCTGGGGGAGCAAGTTCCATAGTTTGACTGTGCACTGTGTGAATAAGTCATTTCTTTTGCCTGTCCCGAACCTTCCAACGTTCAGTTTCATTGAATGGCCACAAGTTCTAAAGTTACGAGAGAGAGAGAAAAAACTTCCTCTATCCATTTTCTCAATGCCACGCATGAATGAATTTATTCTTACGGTCACAGACCAGCTTATTGAATCAATAATACAAACATAATACAATATAATTTACATAACAGCAATAGTACACATATGTATACATATACAGCAACGTTTAAAATATATGAATTAAAATTGTGGCACTAAAATATGGCCTAAAAATTGCCATTTGGGGCCTATTCATATCGGTAACACCGCTTGTTCTCTGAGCTTTATGGCTGCTGCACAGTATTTGGCTACTTTCAGCGTAATCTCAGGGTCCGTGTCTTCTACAAGGCGTTTGAGACATAGGGATTCATTTGAAGAATTTTGTATAACCGGAGAGATGAAAACCCGATGTATGTCGTTGTAAAAATGACAATGTAGTAAAACGTGAGAGACAGATATGCCTCCAGCAGGCCACAGGGGCAGACTCGTTCCGCATATGATTTACCTGCAAATCTTCCCTGCAATAGGGCAGATGGTAATACATTAAATCTAGCAAGAGTAAATGCCCGTCTATATTTGGGTATTTGTAATTTTGTCAGATACTTTGCTGGAGAGAATCCTCTCCCATTGTCCTTTCAATGCCACGCATCGTTTTATAAACTTCTATCATGTTGCCTCTCACTCGGCTTTTATCTAAACCAGGCATCCCCAAACCCGGCCCTCCAGCTGTTTTGGGACTACAGTTCCCATCATCCCTGACCATTGGTCCTGTTAGCTAGGGATGATGGGAGTTGTAGTCCCAAAACATCTGGAGGGCTGAGTTTAGGGGGTGCCTGCTCTAAACTAAAAGGTTCCAAAGGCTGCAGCCTTTCTTTGTAGGGCAGTCATTCTATCCCTTCGATCATTTTGCTCACCTTTTTCTGATCCTTTTCCTTTTTAAGATGAGCCGACCAGAACTGTAAACAGTACTCCAACTGTGGTTGCACCATAGATTTGTACAGCAGCATCGTTCTGTCAGGCAAGCAGAAACGTTTGTTTGCACTGATGAAACCATTGCCTTAGCATGGTGTTTCCACCCCTTAGGTTTATGTTTAACTTGAATTGCCTTCCTACATAATTTCTTGTTATTTTACATTTTTATGTTCTCTCCAGGATCTGCTAGAATTTTAACGTCTTTCTTGCACAGCTTGGAAGACTGGAGCTTCAAGCTGCTTGCCAACAAGCAAAAGGGTTCTATGCACGAAACGGAGTGGATAAAATTTTTCCAGGCAGTTTCTGGATGGATAGCCCAGATAGACGAACTCTTGAGCTTCATTGGTTCCGGTGACTATGTAGAGGACCGAAGGCTTAAAGCATTCCATAACTTGTAAGATAAGATGATTTTCAAAGCTGTTTGCTTTGCTTCTGTAGTGCGCTTGTTTCTGGACAGATAACAATCTTTTGATAGAAATTTTCAGATGGCAGAGCCCTTCACTTCTGAGTCATCAATTGAGATCAGATGGGTGGAGACACATTTGAATAACTGTGAACTAATAATTTTAACAGAATTTTGAATTCAGCAAGAGTTTAAAGTGCACCACTTTATTGGCACCACCCACTGACCTCTTCCTGCCCCAATCAAAAAGCTCCAAGAAAAAAACATACACCAAGAACTCTGGCCAATATAAGTTTCAATAGTGGGAATAATCCCTACTCGCAACTCAATGGTAAGTTATGACAAAAACTGATCCATTCAGGTACATATATTCAAAGAGAGATTACAAACTCAAACAGAGATTACAAACTCAAAATCACAAAGACGTGTACAGCTCAATAATACATACAGTATCCTCTATAATAATCTCCCTGTGTCCCTGCGTCCGCTGTCCGTGTGTCAGTGGAAATCGCAACTGCGCATGCGCTCCACTGACACATGGATTGGAGCGCAGAGAGGAGGAGGAGCCTGAGGTTGGAGCGCAGCGTGAGCGCAGCGCTTGCGCGTCGCGAGCCTCCGAACCTCTCCGCTTCAGCCGCAATGGCGGCCACTCCCCGCGCGCTGCTGCTTCTCCCCCTCCCTTCTTTCTCCCTGCCTCAGCCGCCCATGGCGGCGGCGGGGAGGGTGGCCGTCGCCGGGGCTGCCGGCGGGGCAGCGGCAACAGGTGGCTCCGCCATGGTGGTGGCTTGGCCGCCTGAGGCGGGGAGAAGGAAGCGCCTCGGGTCCCCGCTGCCGCCGCTAGCGCCCATTATTAATGGGCTTAATTCAACTAGTTAGAGATAAAAGTCTTTGAATAGAAATAAATTCATATAAGTCAATAGTCAGGTTTGATCTGAAGTTCTTAGTTTCAAATATAGAGCAGGAGTCAGAAGTCAATTATGGATCAGAAACCAGGCCAGGGCCCCGTTTCGATGTATTCACCTTCATCAGCTAAGTTTTAAGGGGTCGTATAAGTTTGAAGAAATCATATTAATTTATCCTGTTATTTTCTACGTTTCTCAGAGATAACAACTAAGTGTGTGAAGAGAAATGTGTATCTTGAACTTTTCTGTGCGTTTCAAAAAGCTGGCCGGGGCTCTTTAACCCCTACCTCCGACATGAACAGTGAGAGAGGGATAGACGGAGCGCTCCCCTTCCTTGCAGCTCTGCTGGTAATCTGAAGGAGCGTTTGCTGCTGGTCACACTGAGGCTTGGGCTAAAGAGCCCTTGGGCTCAGTAATGGATCAGTATGGGTCAGCCGTGTGGAGCCCTCCTCCTGATGCTACACCTTACCTGGAGGGGTTAGTCCAACTGCACAGCCCCGCCCTCACTGCCGTTCTGCCCTGCCCTGCCCCAGCTCTGCCCCAACACACCCTCCTGCTTTGGCAGTGTCACAAGTCTGGTGGACACATGCAAGAACCTCTGTCCCGACACCTTTGCTTTCTATGTGCAAGAGGATTCATTTTTATGCAGTGTCTGATTTCTACTAAGTGCAGATGGAAATGTCCCACTCCATCGCTCAGCTCTCCACAACCTCATTCCCACCTCATTCTGTTGCATATGTCAAGGGCCCTCAAGAGCAGTCAATAGGACAAATAAACAGGGAGGCACAGCAAAAACCTATGTTACGCAATGCAATTTTAAAAGTCCTTTGTCCATGTCTTGGCTTGTACGGGAGAGAGCAACAAGGCGTCTTTGGATTGTTGGGGTCCAGCAAAAAAATTGTCACCAATCCCCATAATATTGAACCATGGAAGTCAGACAGATGACAACTGGTGAAGACAAGTATTGCCATTGCCTAAAATGATTTCCCCTGTAATCCTGGCTCATCTCTAGTTTTCTTACCATGAGAGAAAAGATGGAAGAGCTCCATGTCTTTTCTCATGAATGCAAAAAAGTCTGGAAGATGTGATTCTGAAAAGACAGTTACGAGGAAGAGAGTTCAGCAGCCCTTGCCAGATCAGTGTTGCAACCTTTGAAATTGGCCCTTTGAAATTATACTTTCAGCTTGACCAGTGGGTGGAATTTTATCCTCAGCTCAGAATTTGGGGGTTCTTTGAGCCCATTTTAATAGTTTTGGAAGTTAAGAGTCTAAGGTAGCAATTGGTCCTGATCTAGTGGGTTATGTTGTTGTTGTTGTTGTTGACGACTGAATTGTTTCCTTTAAGGTTGGTACCTGAGGATGTGTTCAAGAAGATTCAGCAGTGGATCCTGACAACCACTAGTGGTTCCGAGAAAGAAAATGATCAGCTCACCCATGAAGTAGGTATCCCGGTGTTTCTCCAACTTCTAACAGCAGAGGCACACTTGTCTCAAACTAAAATGGAAGGCAAACTTCACTCTTAAAACACTCTAAATGTAAGCCTTTTTATGTGTAAGGTAACGATTATCTGTGCTCAGAGGAGCCCGCCTTGTGTTTCTGCATGCGTCACTCTTCGGAGCATGTGTCTTGATTAGAAGCAGCCAATCCGAAAGAAGTACCGTATTTTTCGCTCCATAAGACACACTTTTTCCCTCCTAAAAAGTAAGGGGAAATCTCTGTGCGTCTTATGGAGCAAATGTGTGGTCCCTGGAGCTGAACTGCCCAGGGACAAAAGCAGATCGTGCTTTTTTTAAAAAAAAGAGAGAGAAGGGGGTGTTGAAAGGAAGCACGCTGAGCAGTTGCTCAGCAAATGATTGGGGAGAGAGATAAGGGAGAGAGATTCCAGCCCCGCCCCCTTGCAGAGGGAGGCTGTTTCCCCAGCGACATGTGACTGGCTGATAGATTATCTGTCTGGAAACTGTAGAAATGGCTTCCTGAATCTGCGGAACTGTGAGTTAAACCCCATAAAACAGGGTTTTTTCCCTTTGCAAAGTCAGCTCAACAACTTTGAGCTGATCCTCAAAAAATGGGGCTTTTCTCCTTTGCAAAAGAAGCTGCAGAAATTTGAGCTGATCCTAAAAAAATTGGGGCTTTTCCTCTCTAAAAACTAGGTGCGTCCTATGGTCAGGTGCAGGCTAAGGATAATGATAGGTTTTGGATCTGAAAAGTTCCCCCATTCTTCTTCCTAGTCTGTCTTGTACATGTGTACAGATGTACAGAGAAAAGAAGTAAGTCCCTGGGACTTGTTCCTGTGCAAGCAGACCTAGGATTTCAGCCCTAGTGTTCATGCTGTGACTTTGTAGTATAGCTTGAATCCACCTTACTCTAAACTTCCTACAGCTGACCGACTTCCACAATGCTCTGAGCAAGTGGATGGTCAACCTGCTCATCCACATGGCTCCAGACCACATCTCTCGTGATACCCTCCCCTTGACTGATGCAGAAGCGGCAAGGCAGGCGGAAGCGAAGCTGCTGAACATTTTCAAGCTGGAACGAGATGCCACAAGCCTGGCTACAAAGCTGAGCACATTCTCCTGCTACATAGTCAGGTATTGCTGATCCCACTGAATCTCATCCGCTTCATAAAGTCACCCCACCAGGCAGGAAGGAAGCCATGACGGAAAAGCTGTGTCTCACAGAGCAGCAAATTAGACTTAAGACTGATAAACTGAAATACTCAAGTAGCTTAAAGTGCACCCAAAAGTGTTGAACTGAAAGTGTTGGGTGCAGAAATGTCGTTCCTTAAGATTTAGTTGGAAGTTTTAGACAAACAGGCAAATTGCCATTTATTATTTAAAAAATGCACAGTGGGTTCAAGTAGCTATTGTAGATATATATATATATATCCTTTCAGACTGCTCATTTTCTTTTTTCTCAAGAAGGAATCTTGCAAGCTCTTTGAGCTTTTAGAAATATCATTACCTTTGAG
Organism: Darevskia mixta; assembly: GCA_034641385.1. NCBI lineage: Eukaryota > Metazoa > Chordata > Lepidosauria > Squamata > Lacertidae > Darevskia > Darevskia mixta. The sequence goes on along the minus strand of JAWWNH010000139.1, from coordinate 174,762 downwards.
AAAACTGGCAGCCCAGTGAAACGGGATAGTAGCTAGCCTCTCGTCAGATTTATTTGCTTATTTAGTTTCCTATTTTGCAGCCTAAGCTACCTGAGTATTTCAGCTTATCAGTCTTAAGTCTAAATTGCTGCTTTAGGTTTATTTGCTTATTTAGTTTCCTATTTTGCAGCTTAAGCTACTTGAGTATTTCAGTTTATCAGTCTTAAGTCTAATTTGCTGCTTGGTGTTCCTTTCTTCTTTTAAGTAAAGATTCATTTCAGTTTAGTATTTAGTTCTAATATCCCAATTCAGGGAGTGTCACGACAGAGCCTAGGCTCTCTTCTATCTTTCGTTATTCCTCGTGACTGTCTCTTTTTTGTACAGTGTCTCACAGAGAGCACCATGATAGGGCAGATCTGGTGATATCTCTGTCTCAGCTACCCACACAGTAAGTGAATAGTAATGTTTCCCTCACAAGGCTGCCGGAGGATGAACGCACATTTTTATTTATATGTGGTGTAGATGTAGATCATGACATGACCAAGTACTGAAGGAGGTTTTTGTGGCCCGGTTTGTTTTAATGCCTTAGCCCCACCTGTTCCATGATGCTGGTGTTGCCTAGGAGATGTTTTGACTCTCGCAGTTGTGATGAACTGGGTATCATTAGGCAAGCTCAGCCTTCCCTTGCAAGATCAGACACAATAATATTGACCTATCTAGTTGCTGTAAGAATTGCCATAAGATAATGTATGTGAACCATTTCACAAACTCTGAAAACACTCTATAAATACTAAAATTCATCTGGGTTATTAAGCAAGCCTTCTGGGGACTCTCCCAGAAATCTAGGCAATGAAGTCAAAACCAGGACTGCAGGCAGCAAACAAGACACCATTTCATCTCTCTAATAATAATAATAATAATAATAATAATAAATTGTATTTATACCCCGCCCTTCCCAACCGAACCAGGCTCAGGGCGGCTAACACCAATAAAAATTACAATAAAATATAAAAGAAAAACCGTTAATTAAAATACAGATTAAAATACAATTTAAAATTTAAATGCAGCTTCATTTATCGCCCAGTCAAAACCATAAGGGGAGGAAAAAACATCAGACTGAGTCCAACCCGATGGCCAGGCGGAACAGCTCTGTCTTACAGGCCCTGCAGAAAGATGTCAAATCCCGCAGGGCCCTGGTCTCTTGTGACAGAGTGTTCCACCAAGTTGGGGCCAGTACTGAAAAGGCCCTGGTCCTAGTTGAGACCAGTCTAACAACCTTGTGGCTTGGGACCTCCAAAATGTTGTTATTTGTGGACCTTAAGGTCCTACACGGGGCATACCAGGAGAGGTGGTCCTGTAGGTACGAGGGTCCTAGGCCGCATAGGGCTTTAAAGGTCAAAACCAGCACCTTAAACCTGATCCTGTACTCCACTGGGAGCCAGTGCAGCTGGTAAAGCACTGGGTGAATGTGGTCCTGCGGCAAGGACCCCGTAAGGAGCCTCGCCGCGGCATTCTGCACCCGCTGGAGTTTCTGGGTCAGCTTCAAGGGCAGCCCCGCGTAGAGCAAGTTACAATAATCAAGCCTGGAGGTGACCGTCGCATGGATCACTGTGGCCAGATCAAGGCGAGAAAGGTAAGGGACCAACTGCTTAATACGTCGAAGATGGAAAAATGCCACCTAGATATGAGTCGGCAGAGAGGGAAGCAGGTTAAGTTGTTTCTGGCATGCCTTCAGGTCTAAGTTGCTAGAATAATGCTCATCAGAAAAGCTTGCTTAGAAAATAAAAGATTTTGTGTCCTAGATGAAATGATTATTATTATTAATAATTATACTGAGCATATAATGATGTCAATAAGAATGACACTGAGCACTTCAGACAGAGTGCTCAATGCATACATTCTCTCAGTAATCCTGATCAATGCTATTAGTTAGGGTTATTATCATTCTCATATTTCAGAAGGCAGAATGGGGACGGAGGCTGAGATAATGGGTTGACATTTTTCAAGGCTTCCTAGAGAATTCACTGAGATAAGATTTGAAACAAGTAATTCCTGGCTTTCAAATAGTAGTTTTTCCCCTCGCCTACAGTTCGTTGCCCCACTTTTCTCATTTGTAAACTTCAAATGAAAATGGTCCTCATGACAGAAGGAACGTGACGAAACTGGCTTTCTCATATTAAAGTGGCATTGCTGTGACGTAACGTATTGCTGTGGGTACAGTGACATCATGTATTTCCTCAGCTGTTGCAAGGAGATGGTTGCAACGATAACACGCAAGAAGATGGTAAATCTTCAACCAGATCCAGAACATGAATTACAACAGTTGGAGAGGATCAAGGTAAGCAAGACCAAATGTGGTCTCTTGCCTTTTTTGCATACCTGTCCAAATCCATCCTACTGTTTTTGGTTTTGAAGTTGGTCACTGAATAAGTGAAATCGTTCCTCGATTGGGCCACTCTACTTGTTCTAAAGCCTTCACAATATTTCAAACCCTGAGATGGTCTTTGTTGTTGTTCCTGTTGCTGCTGCTGCTATATTGATTATGGTGGTGGTGGTGATGTGAATTTATCAGCTGCTGTTCAAAATTAAGTATTTTTCCCCTGACACTGCCATACTTAGTACCCTGGAATGCCTTCAAGCCTCAGCACAGTGCGCAATGGCTTTCTGGAGCAATGGAGATGACTTCAGCTACTTAAGTGGGCACTTTTCTGTGTAGGGCTAAGGCTGTTCCTCATTCGCACCCTCTGGTGAGCTTTCTAGGTCAGATGAGGATGTCAGATGGCACTCAGTCCAGCGTTGAGAAGAGAGTTGCTGTGTAATATGGCTACAGCCACCACCATTTTTATTGTCCCAGAATACCCCTGGCATAAATCACAACAAACGTAACCTGCTGAGTATCATAAATGTAGTACCTTATTTTATATCATACCCACAACCAGGGTGAGCAACACAGTAACATTAGACAACTCTGGCAAACGTGAATACATATATAGATGTATTAAAGGTAAAGGGACCCCTGACCATTAGGTCCAGTCGTGTCCGACTCTGGGGTTGCGGCGCTCATCTCGCTTTATTGGCCAAGAGCCGGCATACAGCTTCCAGGTCATGTGGCCAGCATGACAAAGCCGCTTCTAGCGAACCAGAGCAGCACACGGAAACACCGTTTACCTTCCCGACGGAGCGGTTCCTATTTATCTACTTGCACTTTGACGTGCTTTTGAACTGCTAGGTGGGCAGGAGCTGGGACCGAGCAACGGGAGCTCACCCTGTCGCAGGGATTCGAACTGCCAACCTTCTGATCAGCAAGCCCTAGGCTCTGTGGTTTAACCCACAACGCCACCTGGGTCCCTCATAGATGTATTACAAATATATAAAAAAGAACCCAAGGTTTTTGGATCCCATAAAATAATATAAGAAGTCCATGAGATGATGTAAGCAGAACAAGGTTTTCTGGAATAAAGTCAACTTGTTTCGCCTTTCGGCTTCTTCAGCAAGTTGAAATCACCACGATATTGTAACAAGGAATACCATAAGTATTTCAAAGGTTGCAAAACCCCTTCACGAAATGGTGAGGCATACTCTCCCTGTTGTGCCTTTCTATTTCTTCAACATAATGGAATCAAACACCGCGTTCTAATCCTCTACAACAACGGTATTCCAAAAGACTGTATATACCCCTGGGCATGACATCAGGACCCCGAGGCATTCTGGGGCAATAAAGATGTCAGTGTCTCTCTCGGCAGCTTCAGCCAGTCACTTCTTTGCTGAGCAGTGGACCAAAAAGGAAACACAATGCAAACAGAAAGGAGAGGATCAGCCGCTTTGACGGGCCTTCTCGAGCTCATGCCCCCACTGTGCCAAGTGCTGCTTCTGGGCCTGTGTCCTTGCAAGCGTAGTTCTGCGGTCCCCATGTCTGCATGTAAGCAATGGGAAACATTTTTCACATTCTCTTGTGGGCAGCTTTCCAGGGGCCACATGCCAGGGGTGGATGGGGCTGCAGACAAAAGTGGGCGAGTGGGATTCTTTAAAAAAAATTTTTTAAATTCATTTTTACAACAATAACACAGCAAGTACAATCATGCAAACATACCCAAACATAACAACAACAACAACAACAACAACAACATTCCAATACATTTTAAAAAATATACCTAAGTTCCAATATTTTACAATATCCATAGATAAAGAATAAAAATAAAAGTATATTTAAATGACATATTTGTCCAATTCTTTTATAACAATTCTGTTAATCACGAGATTAGAACTCATTATATTAAACACTTAACTTCCCTAATCCAACTCTCCATTGAGTGGGCGATTGGGATTCTTGTGACTCTTAACTTTTGCAGAGTAGGCAACATTCCAGCCACACAAAAGCCAGAGGGTTCTACAATTGTGGGCTAACAAGCCGCAGTCAAAATTTTCATACATCTTTGTGAAAGGTGTGTGATGTCTTCTCAAGAGTAAGCATCCACTCACGCTTCTTGCTAAACTAATAGCTTTATTTACAGAATCAAACATTACAGCGTTCAAACTTCATCATCCGTCTTGTCCGAGTCAGATACCTGGAGTGCCGGCTGACGGCTCCGCCCCCAGCATAAGAGCTTCGGGAAACCAAAGCGCCGCCTACCTTCCTTCCGCTTCCGCCCTCTGGACCTGAGCGGGGTGGTACTGGTTGCTTCCCCCACGCTTTCGTCCTGACCACTGGGCGGCTCTGGGGCTCTTGCAACATCCCAGAGCCCTGGTGCCCCTTGGTCCACCTCCATTTCCTGTCCTCCACCTTCCGGTTGGTCTGGGGCTCTGGCCACATCCCTAAGCCCCGCCTCTCCTTCCTGCAGACCCAGGGCTTTAGCCTCATCCCAGAGCCTCAGCACCTCTTCCGGTGTGTGTGAGGCTCTAGCCTGCTCCCAGAGCCCCACCTCCTCCGATTGCGCTTGGGTTTCCTCCTCCCCACTGCTGCTTTCTCCCTGACTCTCCTGTGAGTCACTATCTGATCTAAACTCCCTCCTTTGCCTCCAGCTGCCTGTGCCTTCCGACCCTGCCTTGGGGGCGGATGCGTCCCTGACAATCTTGGTACATTGTGTACCTCTTGCCTACCTTTAAAGATGGCTTGCACCCAGTTGCCCACGGGCAATGCCTTGCGTACTTTTTAAAGCCCAGCCAATTTTCAGTTGAGTGGTTTTTCTTGCGCAATGTGAAATTTGAACTCTGTTAACACTGCCAATCCAGGTTGTGGTGATCCTTGTTCAGGAAATTCCAAGATCTAACCTGGTACAGTGCTGTTAAGGGGGTACCTAGTTGGAGAGAAGGATAAAAAGTCTGCAGTTGAGCCCAGTAGTATCACAGAAATCATGACGGCACATGGAAGGTACCCTCAATATTTCATGTTCCTCCCTAGGCAGGAAGAAGAAAAAGCTGAAAATTGGGCGCTGTGGGTTAAACCACTGAGCCTAGGGCTTGCCGATCAGAAGGTCGGCGGTTCGAATCCCGACGGGGTGAGCTCCTGTTGCTCGTTCCTAGCTCCTGCCCACCTAGCAGTTCAAAAGCACGTCAAAGTGCAAGTAGATAAATAGGTACCGCTCTGGCAGGAAGGTAAACGGCGCTTCTGTGCGCTGCTCTGGTTCGCCAGAAGCGGCTTAGTCATGCTGGTCACATGACCCGGAAGCTGTACGCCAGCTCCCTCGGCCAATAAAGCGAGATGAGCGCTGTAACCCCAGAGTTGTCCGCGATTGGACCTAATCGTCAGGGGTCCCTTTACCTTTACCAATTATGGTGGCCATCAGCAAGGGAGGATACGAGTCTCTAATAATAATAATAATAATAATAATAATAATAATAATTTATTATATGTACCCCGCCCATCTGGCTGGGTCTCCCCAGCCACTCTGGGCGGCCTCCAACAGATATTAAAATACATTAAAATATCACAGGTTAAAAACTTCCCTAAACAGGGCTGCCTTCAGGTATTTTCTGAATGTCAGATAGTTGTTGATCCCTTTAACCTCTGCTGGGAGGGTGTTCCACAGGGCGGGCGCCACTACCGAGAAGGCCCTCTGCCTGGTTCCCTGTAGCTTTGCTTCTCGCAGTGAGGGAACCACCAGAAGGCCCTCGGCGCTGGATCTCAGTGTCCGGGCTGAACGGTGGGGGTGGAGACGCTCCTTCAGGTATACAGGACCTGTGAACCATTTTGTGAAATAGATTGGAAAAGAGAAGTGTGGGCTGTTGGAAGGCATGCAGTAGGGTTTGGGCCGCTTCAGGCTGAGTGGGAAGGTAGGCTGAGGCTGGGTTGTTTGGAAAGTTTCAAGTAGGGTTGGGGCATGTCTATCTTTGGCCCGTGCCGCTTTTGCGTATGTGCACTAGGGATGTTGGAGGATTCCGATGGAAACAGAAACAGGTGGAAAAATTGCCGCTCTTCACATCTTCTCTCATTTTCAGGACCCGGTTCACTCCGTGTGAATGAAAGCAGCATTGACTGACACCACTGTTTGTTTGTTTTCAAAGCTTTGAATGTTACGTAATAACATTACTGAAACTTGATTACGTTCCTTGCATGCAAGCTCCTTTGAACCCAGTGGAATTTGCTTTTGTATAAACATGCATCAGATTACCCTGTTAATCTCATCCATAAGGTTGGGTTTTGACTCTGTGTTCCTGTGAGGCAGTTGAAACTTCACTTCCCCAAGGCACCTACTGTTTCTTAACGAAACAGTTCCTATAACCTGGAGTTTCTCCAAGCTTTTAAATCCCTGCTTTTGAAATCACACCTTTTCAGGCTCCTCTGCTCAGTGCCAGTCATGTCTTCTGCAGTGTGCAAATTTTTTTTTGCACAAAATTGTGTGTTTATACAGTCTGCTGCTGCTACTGCATGCTGGGAATTGAAGGGCGAGAAAGTGTGTCCACATTCGCATTAGAACAGGCATCCCCAAACTTCGGCCCTCCAGATGTTTTGGACTACAATTCCCATCATCCCTGACCACTGGTCCTGTTAGCTAGGGATCATGGGAGTTGCAGGCCAAAACATCTGGAGGGCTGCAGTTTGGGGATGCCTGCATTAGAAGCCCAACAGAGCAGCCCTAACCCTGTCTTATCAGAAGTAAGTCCTATTGAGTTCAATGAGGCTTACTTTCAGGTAAGTGCGTTTTAGATGGGATTATTTATTGATTGAATTTATTTCCTGGCCTTCCAAAGGAGTTCAGGGCAGCAAATTTGCAAGCCCTCTGATGTGAGAAATAGCTGGTTCCAAACAAAATGGAAGTTGGAATGAGTCTTAAGAGCACAGGCTAGACTCCTAACTATGTCTACTCATAGGTAAGTCGCATTGAACTCAGTTGTGTGAAAGCCAGCATCATTTGGTGGAAAGGCAGGAAACAAATATAACAAATAAATAGGTTCTAGTAATCAAATTAGTCTGATAGATGTGGATCAGTGCAGTTCATGTAAGAATTCACAAAGACTGAATTCCTGGGTGAGATATTGGGATTTTGGAATGCTGGGGCTGTCTGAAGGAGATGTTGCATCTGTACAGGCTTAGTGATAGCGATTTGTTCAGTCGTTCAGTCGTGTCCGACTCTTTGTGACCCCATGGACCAGAGCACGCCAGGCACGCCTATCCTTCACTGCCTCTCGCAGTTTGGCCAAACTCATGTTAGTAGCTTCGAGAACACTGTCCAACCATCTCATCCTCTGCCGTCCCCTTCTCCTTGTGCCTTCAATCTTTCCCAACATCAGGGTCTTTTCTAGGGAGTCTTCTCTTCTCATGAGGTGGCCAAAGTACTGGAGCCTCAACTTCAGGATCTGTCCTTCTAATGAGCGATAGGGGCAGGTAATTGGCCTGATGGAACTTCAGGTTTTAGCATTAGTCAGCCCTCTTAATCTCCATTTGTGACAACGGTACCACTGAGAATGTAAAAAATAAATAGTGTTTTTCATTGGTGGGTGTTACACAAACACAAGCAAAAACAGCACACCTGCAATTAGGGCATGGGTTTTCAAAGCCAAAGGCTGTTACTTCCTAGGCAGCAAATACATGGACCGATCGATGACAACGAAGAGTCCCAAGTACAGGTGTGAATGACAGGTCAATCACAGTATGCATTTGCAGGGGAAATTATGGCTGGGATTAATGGTGGAGCTCTAAAAAATCCTTATCCCCCTACAAAGTCCAGCTCCACCTGCTGCCCATTTGGGTTGGGGAGCGGGAATGTTAGGGAGGAGGTACTGGAGCGCATGAAATCATCGGTTGGTTGGGGCTCTCACACGGAGCCATATGCTAAGTAAAACATTGTACAACTTCAGAAGTTTGGAAAAGGTAAAGAGACCCCTGACCATTAGGTCCAGTCGTGACCGACTCTGGGGTTGCGGCGCTCATCTCGCATTATTGGCTGAGAGAGCCGGCATACAGCTTCCGGGTCATGTGGCCAGCATGACTAAGCCGCTTCTGGCGAACCAGAGCAGCGCATGGAAATGCCATTTACCTTCCTGCTGCAGCGGTACCTATTTATCTACTTGCACTTTGACGTGCTTTCAAACTGCTAGGTTAGCAGGAGCAGGGACCAAGCAACAGGAGCTCACCCCGTCGCAGGGATTCGAACCACCGACCTTCCGATCAGCAAGCCCTAGGCTCTATGGTTTAACCCACAGCGCCACCCGCATGTTTGGAAACGATCCCTCTAAGTGTAGTTCAACATAAGCAACTCTTGTTTGAGCCCTCTGGAAGAGCACCACAAGGCAATTGTTTTTATTTCCCTTTTGGTGATTGGTTGCTTCTTTCGCTCTCTCTTTTTCCAGACAGAGTGCTTGGATTGGATTGAAACCTGCAACCTCCTCCTGTCTGGGATGAAGACCACTCCTACCACTTTAATCAGCCAAGACGACCTGGTCAACCTGTTTGGGTTAGAGGTAGGTAAAGGTAAAGGACCCCTGACCATTAGGTCCAGTCGCGGACGACTCTGGGGTTGCGGCGCTCATCTCGCTTTATTGGCCGAGGGAGCCGGTGTACAGCTTCCGGGTCATGTGGCCAGCATGACAAAGCCGCTTCTGGCGAACCAGAGCAGCGCACGGAAACGCTGTTTACCTTCCCGCCGGAGTGGTACCTATTTATCTACTTGCACTTTGATGTGCTTTCGAACTGCTAGGTGGGTTAGAGTTACTGGCAGAAATAACCTTTGGTGTGACTGGTGGTGGTGGGGATTTTTTTTTCTCCCTCTGCTCCCCCGCCCTCCACCTCTCTTCTGGCACAGGGCAATATCTCAGAAGGAGAATTTCATTAGCCACCTTTTTGCAGGTGCTCCAGCTGAAACGAAAGCTGCCTCCTCGTCCGGAGCAGAGCGTAGAAAGCGCCTCCACCACAGACGTACCTGGGGAGGAAGAGAAAAAAGACGAAGAAGTTGGGGATGTTGTAGAAGATCAGGAAGCAGCAGAGCAGAAGCAAGTGTTGGAAGCAGAGGTGAGCATCTCCATTAGGAAATGTACAAAGCTGTCCCTCTTCTTTCGGGGCTTCTTTCCTTTTAGCTGGGGCTCATGACCATGTGTTTTTTGCTAACTGGTGGAAGTGTTGACATCATGAAAACGGAAGCCTGCAGTTTACAAACAGAAGAAATATATTTCTATCCCTCATGACTATGGAGAAGAGATTGGAGACATTTTGTGGGTGCCACCTGAAAAAGTCATAATACTGTATAGAGAAGCTACTTCCAGTAGGCCACACAGAATAAGTTAATGGCATCAGGAGTGGCATCACTGCTGGGCCACTGGGTTGGTAGTGTGAAGGAAGCAGATTGCATGGATGGGGCTGTCAACGGGGCTGTTTTTCTTACAAATACTGTATGTCCCGCGTGATATTATCACATATTATCAGGAGCAATGGGGTATTTATTGGCTGCATCACATTGCTGGATATGTATGAACTGCCCATTTAATGCTTTGCATTTTCCCCTTCTGTGACTTAAATTTCTTGCTGTTCTGATCATACATCCAACACCTCCCTCTTTGATCACTTCCTGAAAAATTGCAAAAGCTTTGAAAAATCTGAGGCATTGGAATTAGATACCAGTAAACAATGGTCACTGAACGGAGGATTCCTTGCTTCAGATTCTGGATTCTGGTTTCTTCTGGTGCAGAACATAGGCAGGACTATGTGCAATGCAGCAAAAGCAAGCCTCACAAAGGAGAGGCACCCCGTTTCTCCAGCTGTTGGTCATAAAGTGTCTGCTTGAGTCAGAAACTTTATGCTACTTCATCTGTCTTAGCTTTCTCGCAAAGCATCCTGGGAATTGTAGTTTGATGAAGTGCTGAGGATTCTCTTTTCAAGGGTGGCTGAGCATGTTTAAATGTGGAAAGTGGATCAGCCAAGAGTGTGTACGCTTCCGATTCTCCAGCAGCAGAGAATCAGCCCCAGAATTCATGTGTGGTTTGTGAACACTGACTCCAGGAGCTCCTGGACCACAATTGACAGCATAGCCTTATGTAGAATATGAAAATAATTGAAGATTGTGTTGATCAGAGCTTTTTTTCTAGAAAAAATGGTGCCGGCACTCACCATGAAGCTGTTACAGTTGAGTGACACACTTTTAAGATATCCATTAAAAAGGTGCTGGTACAGTGGTACCTCTGGATGCGAACGGGATCCGTTCCAGAGCCCCGTTCGCATCCTGAGCAGCACGTATCCTGAAGCGTCGCGTCTGCGCATGTGCACAACGCGGTTTGGCTCTTCTGCGCATGCGCGTGGTGTCATTTTGCACGTCTGCACATGCGCGAACCGCCGAACCCGGAAGTAACCTGTCCCGGTACTTCCGGGTTCGGCGTGTTCGTAACCCGTGACGAACGCAACACGCAGCGTTCGTAACACAAGGTACAACTGTACTGCGTACTGTTGAGTATCCCCAGAGGAAAAAAGGACTGGCGTTGATCATCATGATCCTTCCATAAAATATCTGAGTCTCTTCTGTGAGAAGTTTCCTTGATGATAAGGAAACAAACATTACATTGTGTGGTCCTTCCATTTTCCCTTGCTCCTTCTGTTTGTCCTTGCAGGAACAGCAGCCGCCTGTGCCCAGCACCAGCACTGGTGAGCAGGTCGAGAGTCTTGCGGTCACTTACCCAGTCAGATACATTGCTGACGATGCTAATGTGTATGTCAAAACCATGCAAGTGAAAGAAATCACAGTGTCACGGGTATGTATGTATGTATGTATGTATGCATGTATGTATAAATAGATAGATCTTCTCTGGAGAGGTGTGTCTATTTGTAACAAGGTGTGGCAGCTGCTTTAGAGGACAGGTTCTCAGTGTTATTTATTTATATCCCACCTTGCAGCAGAAGAATCTTTATTTGCACCAGCCACTAGCCATAGCAATAAAATAAAATAAAATAAAATAAAATAAAATAAAATAAAATAAAATAAAATAAAATAAAATGAAGATAGAGGTAAAAACTTAACTATAGAAAATACATTTTGGGGGTTTACATCAATAATCAAATAACAGATCTTATTCTAATTGTCCCCACTAAAAACCCTGCAGTTTTTGCTGTCTCCTGATCATCTAAAAGAAAGGACACAGTACCAATGGTTGAGCGACCCGGCATGGTCAATAGTAAAGCGGTAATAGCCTCACTCCTCAAATCTTTATAAAGAGTGCAAGCCAGAGTTGCATGAGCCACTGACTCAATACTGCCATCTCTACACAGACATAACTGTTTTTCCAGTGGAATTTTTTTAAATTGACCCTCGAGTACAGCCGAAGGCAGTATATTCAATCTTGCAAAAGTGAAAGCGCGTCAGTATTTTGGAATTGTTACATTTTGCAAATAGGGTGCCAAAGTGACTAGGCGGAAAATAATCATACCATGGACAAAATTTCCTTATTTTGGCCAGATTATTCTGTCGCTCAATGTCATATAGGTGCTGTCTAATTAATTTTTTTGCTTTACTGAAGCCAAATGTTAATAACTGTTGTGGTGATAAACCAGAAAAGTAGAGCTTTTGATTGACAATTTTAGTCCAAGTGCTCTCATGACAATCTTGCAATACTAGTGGTAGTAGACCATTTTTCTCCAAGGTGGCATAGATGGTTCTCCCCTTCCTCATTTACTCCCCACGAAACTCCCATTTTTATTATTAAATCTTCATATGTACAATTGTTCAGTCATCGTATATACAATATTAACCAATCGTATAGTAACGTACAATATATATTCCGAATACAATTCCGCAAAGAATAAAGTTAAAAATAAAAAATTAATGCTGTATCAGCCTGATTTTGTTAATGCCCATAACGCGGTCAAAATTCAATACAAATAAACAGGAGTGGCACAAATACAGCAATAATGGTGTAAAGAAAAGAAAAGAAAAGAAAAGAAAAAGAAAGAAAGGATTATATAATAAAAAACAACAAAGGAAAAAAGAAAAAGAAAGAAAAAAAGAAACAAAACAGATTTCCTTAAATCATATAAATATCCTAGACCTATCCAACTTCCTATCAAACCCAACATATAATATATGTTCAGAAATTTAGCAGGGGCCGGTTAGTTATGCCAGCCTTCCAGTAACCTTGGATGTAGAAAGAATAATCTGATTTGAAAACTGGGTACCGGTTGACATTATAGTGTAACAAAGATACTTAAGAAGATAATCGACTGAGTTGAAGTACTCCCCGTGAAACTCCTATGAGGCAGGTTAGGCTGAGAGAGGCAGTGACTGGCCCAAAGTCACCCAGTGAGCTTCATGGCCGAGAGGGGATTTGAACTCTGGACTCTCAGGTCCTAGTCCAACTCTATGGCCACTACAACACACTGTTACAGCAGGGAAACAGATCTGGGAAGTTCTCCTGCAATGGCCCCATTGAAAAGAACGACAGTGGTGCACGAACACCATTATGGGTTTTTTACAGGAGATCTTTTCAGGCAATTGTGCCCTGTATAAACCTTTTCTTCTCAGAGGCAGAGTAATGGCAGCCATATACCTGCAGCTTCCAACTCTGTGCCTCTGTAAATAAAACAGTGCAATGACCCTGTAAGGTAGGCCAGAATTATTTTTATCCCCATTCTGAAGATGTAAGGGACGAGTGAGCATCACTTGTCTAAGGTTACCTAGTGTGCTCATAGCTGAGGCAAGATTTGAGCCAGGGACTTCAGTATGCCAGCTCTGAGACAGAAAGTAGCCTGTTGATTTATTTCCTTTCATTTCCTATAAGTTATTCACTCTTCTTATTCCAGAGGGAGTTGCATGCCAGCCAGTGGACCACCACAGCCTCAAAGAAGGAATTTGAGTTGCTGGCATCACTGGAAATTCTGGAAGAGCGACTCATGTGAGTATAGAACCATAGGGAAGAGATGGGTGGATGTTGTGCATTCTTGTTCAGACTAGAGACCACAGGGTATCTTGACCACAGGGTATCTTTTTCTGACTGACGGTCGAATAAAGGATGATGATGATGATGAACAGGTGGCCTATGTGATTGCAGGTGTCTATTCTGCCTCAACCCATTCCATTTTTAAACAAAAATAGTGATGTGAGTTTTCATGTGGTTTTGAAGTGCTAGGAATAGATTCTCCTGTAGGTTTTAGAGACTTGAAATGTACTAATCAGGTGTGCATTCTTACATAGGTTCATAGCTGTCAACCCTCCCTTTTTTTGCGGGAAACTCCCTTATTCCAATGCCGTTTCCCGCTGCTATCCCGGATTGTTGATATCCCTTAAATTTCCCGGATTTCAAAGGAAGCAGCTCCTCTCCCTCCCTGCCGGCCAGGGAGGCTCCTCAGCTGCGTTGCTCGGCTGCCAATAAGGAGCCTGAGACCAACTGGGGGCGGAGCTTGCATGCCTTGTGCAGCCAGACCCTCACGCCCAACCAGACAGACAGCCTGCCTGCTGTCTACGCGCTCGCTCTTTTGCTCACCCGTTCGCGCGCAGCCTCTGGAGCGCAGGGTGGCAAGGCTACTTGGTGCCATTGCTCTGCCCTCGCAGCATCCCTTATTTTCAAATCCGAAAGTTTGAAAAAATCCCTTATTTTCAAATCTGAAAGTTGACAGCTATGCATAGGTTGCAGTAACCTTGGCTGTTAGGGGAGTGAAGAAGCAAGAGAAAATGTATTTTCACAGTAGGAAGCAACCAGCTAGAATAAATCAGATTAGTTTAATTGGTTTCTTGCTATGAGTTCTTTCTGGCACCTACTCTTTCAGAGAGGCTGAAAAGCGAGCACAGCAAGCTGAGGAAAAATCTGAAGTCCTTCATGAGGACTTGGAAGAAGCTCTGGCAAAAATCCAGAACATGGAGGGTGAGCAACCAAAGCTGAAGGACCCTGAAGAAAAAGAAACAAAACCCAAAGCAGGTATGGCTAAAGACTTGAAAGGTGGAATTGTAGGCTTTAAAAAATGCTCTAGAATTTTAAGGGCCATTTCATGCACCACACCTTTAGGCATACATTTGAAAACATAAAATGTGAATGTGATAAACTGGTTTGCAGGCTCACGTATGTGACGGAGAACCAGGATTGGCTGCACTTACATCTCAAGCATACATTTGGGTGGTATAATTGAGTATGTTGCTGCTGCTGCATAATGCGCGAAATGGCTCAAAAAAGACAAAACAGGCATAGGGAAGTCACGTGTTGCAGCTCTTGCTGAGCTGTGCCATTTCAGACTACATGTATTATATTTCCACACTGCCTACCACACAATGGGGAAAAAATGTACAGGAAGTGTGCTTTTGGAGGAGAGCGGAGAACATTCAAACATACAGGTTGTGCTAAATACGTTGTGCTAGCGCAATGGGATTCCTCCTCCCCTTGACATCCCCAAATCTGCTCTGGAAGGTTGGGAGGAACTAGAGGGCAGGCTCTGGCAGAATGCTTCGCTTAGCGCTACTTTGAATACAACCCACCATCTTCCCCCCTCTCCAGTCAGAAATGGAATGTTACTGCAAGAGTTTAAAAATGGTAACTTAAGAATTAGCTGACCTGCCCAGTCCACCTCCTGAGTCTGATAGGGGGTTCCTTTCCACACAGGCAACAAACGGAGGCCTAGTTCACACCTGTGTATCAGTTGCTTGATTTATCTGTTCTCGATTAGTGTTTGATGACTGGCAGCTGTCAACTGGTCTGCCCAGGAGGGTGAGGTGGTAGACTGGACCGTGCCACCACAGACTGCAGCCAGGGAAATCACCTTTTTGGTTGTTCTTTTATTATAAAGTGTATCCTGTAAGTTGAATGTAAGCACAGCAGGGAATGGACTAATCTAGAACTTTTCTCCCTGGTGTGTTAGGTTTCTACTTTCAGAAACCTATTCCAGACTTAAAAATGGGAAGCGTAATGCTGGTGGTCAACAAAAGAGGTTTAAAGACTGTCTCAAAGCAAATCTTTAAAAATGTAGTATAAACACTAACAATTGGGAAACACTTGCCTGCAAGCGCTCCAATTGGAGAACAGCCTTTACCAAAGGTGTCATGGGCTTTGAAGACACTCGAACTCAGGACACATGGGAGAAACGTGCTAAGAGGAAGGCACGCTTGGCAAATCCACACCATGATCAACTCCCGTCCAGAAAACTATGTCCCCATTGTGGATGGATGTGTGGATCCAGAACTGGCCTCACAGTCACTTATGGACTCATTAAAACCGTGTTTATGGAAGACAATCTTACTCGGCAACAAGTGATCGCCAAAGAAGAAGGAGACCATTCTTCCATCTGCACTGTTGAAGTGGCACAACCCATTATGCATCCTTATGTGTTGGGCCAATGGCCGTAAATAAAATTTACTTACTCAATCTGCTACATGCGTAGCTCTGGCCTGAATAGGTGATGTTTCTGTTGAAAAGCAGAGTGTTGTGGGGTGAAAGGAAAGTACTTCATTGCTTAATAATGCAATGCCCCCCACATCATCATTCACTTGATGCTGAAGTCATGAAGTGATGAAGGTGCATGTTATGAACCAACCCAGGGAGCTGAAGAAGCAAACTGCATTGCACTGGCTAAGAATGTGAGCAGGGAAGCCCCTAGTTGAACTCTTACCTAACCCACTTCGTGGTCCGAGCAAGCTTTTATCAGCCTAAGCTGCTCATCTGCAGCGTGATACTGGTCATATCAGGATTGTTGATTTACAGTCAAAGTACAGTGTACATGTCAGAGATCAGTATATCTTAGGTCATTGAAATAAGTGGGGTT
The DNA here is from genome assembly GCA_034641385.1 of Darevskia mixta. NCBI lineage: Eukaryota > Metazoa > Chordata > Lepidosauria > Squamata > Lacertidae > Darevskia > Darevskia mixta. Next base: position 158,627 of record JAWWNH010000139.1, on the reverse strand, counting down.
GAGCAATAATGCTCTGTTGGAATATTCCCATTGTGGATGAGGTTCCCACTGAGAACCTCTGAGGTTCCCACTGAGAACGTTGCTCGGTCCCTGCTCCTGCCAACCTAGCAGTTCGAAAGCACATCAAAGTGCAAGTAGATAAATAGGTACCGCTCCGGCGGGAAGGTAAACGGCGTTTCCATGCGCTGCTCTGGTTTGCCAGAAGCGGCTTTGTCATGCTGGCCACATGACCTGGAAGCTGTACGCCGGCTCCCTTGGCCAATAAAGCGAGATGAGTGCCGCAACCTGAGTCGGACACGACTGGACCTAATGGTCAGGGGTCCCTTTACCTTTATGCTGTTCATAACCATTCTTTGGGCAGCTGGGTTTGGTCTTGATTCCGTCCAGGCTATGCTTGGACTGAAACCTGAACTTGTCGCAGAGTAGAGAATGAGGTTTCTCTGAGCTACTAGTTCTCATATTGTCTAGGTGTTGACAATGTAAGTGTTTAACGGCCAAGGTCCTGTATACCTGAAGGAGCATCTCCACCCGCACCGTTCAGCCCGGACACTGAGATCCAGCGCCGAGGGCCTTCTGGCGGTTCCCTCACTACGAGAAGCAAAGCTACAGGGAACCAGGCAGAGGGCCTTCTCGGTGGTGGCACCCACCCTGTGGAACGCCCTCCCATCAGAGGTCAAAGGGATTAACAACTATATGACCTTTAGAAAATACCTGAAGGCAGCCCTCTGTAGGGAAGCTTTTAATCTGTGATGTGTTGATGTACTTTAATGTTTACTGGAAGCCGCCCAGAGTGGCTGGGGAGACCCGGCCAGATGGGCGGGGTAGAAATAATAAATTATTATTATTATTATTATTATTATTATTAAGTGGTTCTTGCTGTGCATCTGTCGTTGCAGAACTCGTCGTTAAGGAACAAACTGAAACACCTTCACAGCCCAGCACTCCTAAGCCACGAACGAAGAAATTACCCAAGCCCAAACGCTGAAGAAGAGGGTGATCTCCAGAAGGCCTTTGGCTCCTGCTTGTAGTTGGCACTGGACACAGATGGAGGGTTATGCATTAGTGGAATTCTCCCAGCTCTGTTAAACTATTTGTTCAGTACATGGAAAGGAGTTAACTCAACCAAGTGGGATTGATTCCCAGTTTCTGTTATTTATATAGAACATATTCAAGGTCTAGGTTGGAGTTGCCCTGATATTTCACTGTCTTTACCTATACAGGTTGAATTTAAGAATAACTCAATAGGAAATATTTGGGGGTTTTGTTTGAACTCCCCCCCCAAAAAGAACACTCGATCCATCTTAGGAGTTTTTCACTAGTAGATACGTTGGGAGTGTCTTGGACCCAGAGGCTTTAGTATCTTGTAATTACTTGGCATGATTCCCTTCCCTCAAGTTCTCTAGTACTCTGGTAGCTCTCTTTGTTTATGTAAGGTAGAAGACTCTTAGAAGCAGCACTTCCAAATGTCTCCCAATAATAATAATATAATAATAATTTATTATTTGTACCCCGCCCATCTGGCCGGGTCTCCCCAGCCACCCTGGGCGGCTTCCAGCAATTATTAAAAAACAAAGCATAGCACAAGGTGAATGAACAATCCCAGCCTTCCAAAGAACAGGGAGGGATAGTTCCCTAATCTCATGTAGGTATTGGAGTTGACAGAAGCAGGGAGACTTCCACTTTTCCTGGCTACTCATAAAGCCTGAAGTAAACAGAAAGAAGACTCTTCTAGCTGTGGAATCTCTGCAAAGGGCAGGCTATTCACTCAAATCACACCATGCTTTGGAGACATTTAGAACTAGCCAGGTGGAATCTACCTGCTTCTGAGAAGTTCTTGCCTTGTCACAAGATGCGATCCTGACTGATTACTTCACCCAGCTCCTGTTCCTGTGCTGGAGGACTCAGGGAAGGGGAAGGCCCTACAGTTTTTCTCAAACTTGGGTTCCCAGCTGTTGTTGGACTATAGCTCCCATCAGCCAGCAGGACCAACGGTCAGGGATGATGGGACTTGTAGTCCCTATTATGAAGCAAGAGACTCCCTCACAACTTCCAAGTTCTCTGTGGAACTTTTTCACAAGTCATCAGGAAGAGGTTGGTGGTTGCTAACAGCACTTGTGGAACCCTGATCCTTTATGAATGGAAGGTGACTTACCTTGACTTACCAAATATTTTAGACTGATCTGGTATCAGTACTTTTTCTATCCCAGCACTGCATCCCTTCTACAGCCTTTTCTGAAGAAATGTGTCTTCATAGGGGAACATATTTCGCCCCTTTGTTGAACCGTCTTCTGCCTCATTGCCACCCCATTCTTCCTTCAGGGGGAAATAAGAGCTAGCATGGTATCTTGAACAGGAAAGCAGAGTAAGCCAAAGTTTGGCTGCTTACACTTGTTCATGGCATTGTAAAATCATGGCCCAAAGACGCCATCTAGCAGAAATGAGCAGCAATACAGCTTGATTTATTTAAGTACGTTCCACTTTCCTTTCTGCAGAGAACATAGGAAGCTGCCTTGTATCATTGGTTCATCTGACAAGTGCCAGATCTAGATTGGTGCAGGCAGTTTCCCCACACAGGGCGTTGAGCTGAATGGGTGCAAAATAGCAATATTACTAATACCTGTATTTATTTGGTTGCCTTCTCACAGTTAAGCCCCAGTCAGACAGCCGATTGAGTTGCCACAACTATGACGTAGTGCACTTGAAAGCATGTGCAGAACAGAAGGCAAGGAAGGGGAGAGAAATACTGGAGGAGGCACTAAATTTTGTTTTTGCTCAGGACATCATATTACCAAAGTCTTGATCTGACACAGCATTCTCTCTTTTCAGTGGCAACAGCTCTCTAGAAACACAGGCATACCGTATTTTTTGCTCCATAACGCACACTTTTTTCCTTCTAAAAAGGAAGGGGAAAAGTCTGTGCGCGTTATGGAGCAAATGCATGGTCCCTGGAGCTGAATTGCCCAGGGACCAAAAGAAGATCGAGCTTTTTCTTTTACAAAGAGAGAAGGCTGCCGCTTTACAGCTGTTCAGCAAGAGATCGGGAAGCGAGATAAGGTCGCTGGCTCCCTTCCTGCAGAGGAGGCTGTCGCTTTCCCCAGCGACATGTGACTGGCTGATTAGATTATCTGTTTGGAAACTGTAGAAAGGGCTTTGAGCTGATCCTTTTGCAACTGGGGCTTTTCTTTGCAAAAGCAGCAGCACAACAACTTTGAGCTGCTCCTTTTGCAAATGTTTCTTTTCTCCTTTGCAAAAGCAGCAGCAGCACAACTTTGAGCTGCTCCTTTTGCAAATGTGTCTTTTCTCCTTTGCAAAAGCAGCAGCAGCACAACTTTGAGCTGCTCCTTTTGCAAATGTGTCTTTTCTCCTTTGCAAAAGCAGCAGCACAACAACTTTGAGCTGCTTCTTTTGCAAATGGGTCTTTTCTCCTTTGCAAAAGCAGCAGCACAACTTTGAGCTGATCCTTTTGCAAATGGGGCTTTTCTTCTTCCAAAAGAAGATGCACAACTTTGAACTGATCCTCAAAAAGGGAGGCTTTCCCCCTTTCCTCCTCAAAAAACTAGGTGCGCGTTATGGTCCGGTGCGCGTTATGGAGCGAAAAATACGGTAAGTGTCTTCCAGCCCTGTTCCCCAAGATCCTTTTAATTGGAAATGCATGAAATGCCAGCACCACTGAGCTATAGGTGCTCCATGTGCTGCTCAGTTGGAGGCTTCATTGTAAACAAGATTAATATAGATGCTGGAGGAAATATAACATCATTCAGGCTGGAGATAGGTGTAAGATTCTCAGAGTGCTTTTCCTCCCAAACTGCTTTGGTTGCTGTAGCTTTAATCCTGCCTCAAAAGCTGGGCAACTGTAATGAAGGAACCGAGGGACCATGTTTCTATGGTGGTAGTCAGGGAGGAAGGAGCCTTGCTACTACTACTACTACTACTACTACAACAACAACAACAACAACAACAACAACAACAACAACAACAACAACAACTTATTTATACCCCGCCCATCTGGCTGGGTTTCCCCAGCCACTCTAGGCGGCTTCCAACAAAATATTAAAATACAATAGTGCGTCAAACATTAAAAGCTTCCCTAAACAAGGGCTGCCTTCGGATGTCTTCTAAAAGGAAATATATAGGACATTATAGGGAATAATGCCTGTTTGCTTATTTTAGAAATATTTTTTAATACCAGAGGCTTGTTAAAGGAAGAAAGGAAATTTGCACATTCAAAAGTTTATATTTATTATTATTATTACTTTTAAAAATATAATAGGCTGCTTTTCAGCCCAGAGTCTCCAAGGGTGATGTTACGAAGTTCACATAATATCAGAGCACATAAAAATCACAAAAATACTAAAACAAGTAGCAGTGAGGCTGACAATAAGAACAGCAGACAAAATTTACCATTCTAAAAGCTCTTAGCAAGAGCTGATCAAGTAAGAAGGTTCCACCTGGCGCTGAATATACCTCGGATTTAGCACACATTAGATGAATTTGTTGAATGGCTTGAGTTTATTCTTTTGCAGAATTTGCCATTTTGTGTTCAAAGGTTTTCTTTTGTTTTGATGGGAACAACAGAACAGAACAAGGGCTAAGCTCCAGTTGTATCTGTGAGGAAGCCCCACTCTGGTCCTCCTGTGTTTTCCTTGCGCTCAGTAGAAACCACCCATTTGTGTTTTTTTTTTTGCTCCTTCCACTATCTGTACTGAGTCTGAGACTCTTGGGCTGCTGATGGAACTGCCAGCCTGTATTGTCCAGGCCCAGCCCAATCCTTGTCCCTCTGCTGAAAGAGACACAGATGGTGTCCCACCTTTGTTGGCTTTAATGATAGACGGGAAGGGAGGGCTACTCCCTGAGCCAATTAACAATTAAAGCAAACAGACAGCAAAGAGCTTTCACAGCAAGTTCCCAAACATCATTTGTGCTGTGCTGCTCACTTTCACTCTGTGAACTGCCTCTGGCCGTTCAGGCAGGACACACCACTTTCAGGCCCAAGGAGTGGGAGGACTGGCCTTACGCTTCTTGCGGTCCACCACCAACACTTCTTAGGTTTGTATCTTGCAATGTACCCGCCTTTCGAAATAGGGACAAGGAACGGAATGACCCGAGAACAGGAACGGCCAACGGGTGAGCTTATTATCCAGCCCTTCATCCAAGATGTTAAAAGGAAGCATACATTATCTTTCTCCGTCCCTACACCCACTGGTGTCGTAAGGGGGGCGGGGGGCAGTACACCCTGGGTTCCACAAGAGGGGGTGACACTTGGGCTGGCCCCACCCTGCGCAGGGCCCGCCCGCCGGCGCCGCTGCTCCCGCGGCACCCTTGCGAGCCGCCACGCCAAAAGCAGCAGCGGCGGGGCACCCCCACGAGCCGCTGATCGGGTGCGGCAGCACGTGTGGGTGCCCCGCCGGTGCTGCTTTTGGCGCGGCACCTCGCAAGTGCGCCGCGGGAGCAGCGGCGGCCTGGCGATGGAGTGCGCACGCGCGGCATTTCGCACGTGCGCACTCCATCGTGATGTTGTGTCGTGACGTCACGACGCAACGTCACGACGCCCCGCCCCCAGGGGAAGCCTCTGTTCGCCGCCCCCGGGTGGCGAGGAGGCTTCCTCCGCCCCTGCCTACACCCCTTTTAATCTTGATGACATGGCCCTGCAAGGTAAAGTGATCTGAGGAATTGTGACTAGTTTAGGGTCACCCAGTGAGCTTTACGGCAGAATAATAATTTGAACTTGGTATTGGATTTTAACTGGGAATATCACATGGGGGTGGTTAGACACCTAGCAAGCTTTGACTGTGCATCTAAAAAATATAATGTGGAAAGAAACAAATATACATTTGAAAAAATGGGGCTGGAATGCACTCTCCACAAGCAGCTAGGACTGGCTGCAATTCCCTGTTTTATACACTTGGTGGCAAAGCTGCCCCCCTCATAATATGTAGCCCAGCTGCTGACCTCTTAGTTCAGGAGTTTAAAAGTTTAAGCAGATTTAATTACAGGGGGCCCAATATAGGATCAACTATGACTACATCAGCTGCAGTTTGAAATGCAGATTCTTCTGCTGAATTCCTGTAGTGGAGTGTCAAAATGTTTTCAGACCAAGGGCCACATTGCCTCATAAGCAACCTCCAAGGGGCCACATTCCAGAAGTGAATGGGGCCCAGGGCAAACGTGGGCAGAGCAACAACTGCGAATTTTACCTTCATCCAGTAGGCAGTTCCTACAAAGAATGACACCCCCTCTCTTATCCTCTATCCAGGTGAGTTCAAGGGCACATTTCAGCCAGGCAAAAACACTTCAGGAGGGTGCAAAGCAGGCGGGTACGAATTGTGGACTAGGCAATGGGTTAAGGCCTGAGGAGCTAGACAGGGAGGCCTAGATGCTGCACCTGGTGCCTGAGCTTTCCTAGTTCAGTCCTACAACATGGGGGAATCCTTCGCCTTTGGAGCATCTGGGTTGCTGGCGATATCCGAAGAGCGGTTGCAGCCTGTGGATTTCAGGTTGTCTACTGAGGAAGGGTTCATGAGGTCAAGGGGGAAAGGAAGAATAAAGGTGGACGGCTTCTCTGCAGACAGGCTCTGCAGCATGTGAAGGTAGCGGAGCTGGAGGGCGGCTGGTGTATGGGAAAGCACCTCAGCTGCCACCTTCAGAGATTCGGAAGCAGCCCTCTCTCCTTCAGCAGCTATGACCTAGAACACAAGGTACCGTATTTAGAAGATCTTCCTTTGGGGCAGGAGGCAACAAAGTTTTACTCAGAGTAGACCCCTTGAAATTAATGGGACTAACATTGATGTGTTCATTAATCTCAATAGGTCTACCCTGAGTCAAACTTTGTTGAGTACCGCCCGTGGTTCCTTCCATAATTCAGTGTTGTTGAAGCCACGCTATTCGTCAGCTAGAAGTAAAACGAAAACAGGTTCTGCACGGCACTTAAAATTGTGCTACATTGAATGCTCACCTGCAAGGCCAAAAACCACCTCTAATGTTTCCTCAGAAGCAAGTTCAACTGAGTAAAAGCCCTCCAGTGTTAATTAGATACTTATTATGTGCAGGTTCCGGATGTTTGTTTCTTCCTGAGGTAAGGTAAAGGTAAAGGGAACCCTGACCATTAGGTCCAGTTGTGTCTGACTCTGGGGTTGCGGCGCTCATCTCGCTTTATTGGCCGAGAGCCAGCGGACAGCTTCTAGGTCATGTGGCCAGCATGACAAAGCCGCTTATGGCGAACCAGAGGAGCGCACGGAAACGCCGTTTACCTTCCCGCCGGAGCGGTACCTATTTATCTGCTTGCACTTTGACGTGCTTTCGAACTGCTAGGTTGGCAGGAGCTGGGACTGAGCAACGGGAGCTCACCCCATCGCGGGGATTCGAACCGCTGACCTTCTGATCGGCAAGCCCTAGGCTCAGTGGTTTAACCCACAGCGCCACCCGGGTCCCACCTTCCGGAGGTAATTTCCTCTTATTAGTCAGCATTTGTTCCCAGTCTGAGGAGGGCAGGGATAAGTGACTTATTTCCTTGCATTTTTTTTTCTTTTTTAGTAAAATAGCACTGTTTTCCTATAAAAAATTAAAAAAAAATGGCCGGGGGGTGCATAATGAAAAGGAACTTGTGATTAATTCCTACCACAGGGGAACAACTGGCTTATAAGGGACAGCATCCAGACATTATCTTATTCAAGTGGCAGCCCATACTCCCCTGTCAATGGATTTGGATTTTCCCAATCTCTGGATAATCCATTAAGGAAAGAAAAGTCAATCCTATATAATAAAGAGCCTGTGTCCCTCCGTACCACTTTCCGTCCGTCAGAGGAAATCGGAAGTGCGCCTGCGCGGAGGACACAGACCAATAGGAGCGCGGGCAGAGGCGCGAAGCGCCTCTGCCCGCAGCCTCCTCCTGTCGGCCATCTTAGCGCGCTGCCGGGGTGCCCCTGTCCGCCTGCGCTCACCCGCTGCCGCCACCTCCAAGGCTGCCCCCGCTCGGCAGGCTCTGGCTGCGGCTCCGGTGGGATGCGCGGCAGCCCTCTGGCCGCCCGATACTCCCGCAAGCCGCGGGGCAAGCCGCTGTGGCGGCGGGGGCGCGTAGCGCCCCTGCCCGCAGCCCTCTGGCCGCCCGATACTCCCGCAAGCCGCGGGGGAAGCCGCTGTGGCGGTGGGGGCGCGTAGCGCCCCTGCCCGCAGCCCTCTGGCCGCCCGATACTCCCGCAAGCCGCGGGGCAAGCCGCTGTGGCGGCGGGGGCGCGTAGCGCCCCTGCCCGCAGCCCTCTGGCCGCCCGATACTCGGGAAGGGGCGGTTGACCGGCGCTGTGTGTGTAGGAGGGAGAGGGAGGGAGACAGAGCCAAACTTTCTTTATTATATAGGATAGGCCCCTGCGGCGGGGGCGCGTAGCGCCCCTGCCCGCAGCCCTGTGGCCGCCCGCCCGATGCTCCCGCAAGCCGCGGGGCAAGCCGCTGTGGCGGCGGGGGCGCGTAGCGCCCCTGGCTGCAGCCCTCTGGCCGCCCGATACGCAGGGCAGGAGGAGCGGATCCAGGCGGCGGCCGGCGAGGGAGGGAGAGCGCCTGAGTGCGGGGAGCTGAGCGCTGCGTCCCGGAAAGGGGGCTCCGTCTCTGTCTCCGTCTCTCTCCTTTTCCCCCTCAGGGACGCAGGGCTCCTGAGAGAGCTTTCTAGCGCCTGTTTTGCGTAACAGGCTTAATTTACTAGTATACACATATTACCTGACTTTATATTGGGTGTTTTGAAGTGTGTTACGTGTGGTGATATTTTGCTGGGTGCCACTTATCACTTCATCCCCCATTTCCATTTTATTTCTGACAGCCCAAAGGAAAGCATGCAGGGTTAGTGTGGAAGAAATTTATTTCAATCTTGTGCCGCGTAGAATTGAAACAGCCTGGAGCGTCCATTTTCCAGTGCAGCTCCCAAACAGCCTTCATGTTGTACCTCCTCCATCTCTTAGGTTTCCAGCCAAAGGAAATGAATTTACATTAAAAACCTATAAATTAACTAGTGCAAACAAGAAGGGCTCCTGCTTTAGATCAGGCACCCCCAAACTCGGCCCTCCAGATGTTTTGGGACTACAATTCCCATCATCCCTGACCACTGGTCCTGTTAGCTAGGGATGGTGGGAGTTGTGGTCCCAAAACATCTGGAGGGCCGAGTTTGGGGATGCCTGCTTTAGATTAACAAAAGCTGGATAACCAACAGAATTAGTTTTGACCAGTGACTCACTCCCATGTGCTGTGAGATGCAGGTAGAACCATGGCCAACACTTGTCTGATTAGACCTGAAGAGAAGCAAGCTTGGGAGGAAAGCATCTCTCTCCCATAGCTCTCTCCTGCCCATAGCTTCCAGTAATAAAAACATACAGTGTCAGTGTATTGCCTTACCCTCACTTTGGCCTGTCTCTGGGCTTCTGCTTGTGCAGCCAGTGACTCCTGAAGCTCCGTTGGCAACCGCACATCTTTACTGAAATAAGCACGGTTGTTAATGAAATCTGGGACTGCAGACCTAACCTGGAAACTACGTAAATGATTTTCTGTTTAAGAACACAAGAAGAGCCTGGATCAGACCAATGGCCTATCTAGTCCAGCACCCTGTTCTCACAGGGCCAACCAGATGCCTGTGGGTAGACAGCGAGCAGGACCTGAGCATGGCAGCACTCTGCCCACCTGTGATTCCCAGCAGCTGGTATGCAGAGGCACACTGCTTCTGATGGTGGAGGGGGAACATAGCCACTGTGGTTAGCACAACCATTAGCTCAGGAAGGAAACTTTGTACTACATCAGGGGGAAATGAGTGCTGGCTGTAACCATGCCTACATGGTTGGCTGGCCGCCTGGGCAGCTAGTTATCGGGTTAAATGGGACCTTTGTCCTGGGTGCCAGCGGACAAGCCAGTCACTGGCTGAATATCCCTCTCATTGCCACTCCTGAGTGGGCCTACTCATTTGTTAGCAACTCTAGCGACATTTACATTGGCGGTGGGATGTATCCCTGCGTTCTCATTTGTTCTGTTAGTAAAGGGGACATTTGCCATTGTTGTAGGAATGCCCTGAAGAAGGTTTAAATTGCCCTAGGATGTCCTTCATGGCTGCATATATGCACAAACACTTCCCATAGCTCTGGAATCAGGAACCCGTTGCCCTCCCACTGTTGCTGGACTCTGGCTCCCTCCAACCCAATAAAACCTCAGCTTTTTTCATCCTGCTCCACTTCCCCAGCAAGATTGCAGGAGCAGCGGAAAACTGACAAGACCAGGAAGGCTGAGCAATTCATCTGGTTCACAAATGCCTTTTCTGGATGGCGCCAAACTGAGTCAATGTCATGTTGGGATCAGGACAGGAGGCAGTCCTTATTCTGCCCTCACTGTGATCAGTGAGAAGACATCCAAGGCTGCCTTGCTGCCAGAAGGGATGGGAGTCATTGGCCAGAGCCCTCCCTTCCCCACTCCTGGTGGGGCTGTGGAGCCAATGGCCACCTGGCAAGAAGAAAGTCTCAGACACCCTTGCCTTGAGGATATCATAGCAAAATGGGAGCTACTCCAAAGTTTAGTCCAAGGAAACTCTAAACAAATGGAGAGCTGGTCAGGTGTAGCCTTTCTGGCCATATGTAGATCCATAAAACTGCAGGAACGGGGTAACTTTTGGTGCGTTGAGCTGCCAGTTTTTAACTAAGCAGCTCCTCTTACACTACTGGTCATTGAAATCAACCCTTTTCACCCACAGCCATGTCAAAACAGATGGGTGAGGAGCTAGCTGTGCCTCTGCGAGAGAGAGCAGCAGAAGGATAAAGGAGGAGGCCCACAAAATGGTGGCTTGTACCAGGGTGACCCCTATGCCCAGGGACTGTTCAAGGGGAGAAATAACAAAAACTGATTATACTCATAGGGGTGGCATTAACAATAGTGAAATGTCTCAGACCCCTCTCCAGATATTTTGTCACCTAATTATTTCCACAGATCTCACATTTCATACCTACATTTCTGTCCTTTCCACCTTGATCCCCCACTGACAGGTGATGGCGTCCACAGCCACCTGCAAAAAAAAAAGTGTCGTCTTATTGGCAGCAGCTTTATATGATGGATGAGCAACTTAAAAATGCAAAAACAGCGGTGTCCTAACATTTCTAGTGAGACCTGTGCTAGCAGTGATGGCTTTCTCCTTGATGATTCTTATAACAGATGCAAACCAAGTGTAAAGCTACCCTGAGTTAGGTGAGCACAGAGCTGTTCAATAAAGGATCACAGCTTTTTCAAAAAGGTTCCCTTTTCTCCATCTTGGCTACTAGCTGATTATAGGTCAATCCATAATTAATTTGTCAGATTCCTTTCTAAAGTTACCTAAACTGGAGCAAAGTCTGTTATCTTTTGTCTGCCCCAAACCTAACTGCCAATCATTTATTGGGACACTTAAAGGTCTACTATGAGAGGGAGAAAAAGGCCTCTCTAGCCACTCACTTCACTCAAAGGGCATGAGGTTAATCTTATATTTATAAAATTGTCTCTCCCTATCAACCAGAGCAGACTAAGACAATGTGCAGTTCACAAAATAGTACATTTATCACCATGCTATTAAAAGCATCACTTTCTGCAAGTCAAGCTGTTCTTAAAGGTGCAGGAGAACACGGTAAGCTGGTTCACCTGGTCAGTTGGCAACCCTATGTTTGGAGGCAGTATAGTGTCTGGTTCCCTGTTGTTGTTTGAAAGGAAATGCTGCCCTAGGTGGATCTTGCAAGGCAGTTCTGAGTTTACGTACTGAAAAGCCACTTTCAGGAAGGAGGAGGTGCCCAGTAGCAAGGCAGAAGCATTTGACTCGTGTCCTTTCATTGGTTCCCATACCATTTCCCCAGTTCTGCTTGTAGCAGCCACTGGGCAAGCCTCCCACTCTGAGTGATGGACCTCACCACCATGTCCTCTGTACAGAGCTATAGCCAACCCTCATCCCCACCCACCTTTATCTCCTGGCTGATGCTCTTCCTCTCCATCAGGATGTCTGTGAGCGACCGTTGTGCCAGAAAGCGCTTTGCGATGGTCTGCACTAGCAGCTGGACTGCCTTCGAGTGGTTGGCGAGGGTGGTCATGACGAGTGTGGCATTCTCCATTCGATAGTAACAGATGGTATCTATTTCTAGACTTGCCATGTCTTTGGTTATGGTCTAGGGCAAGCAGAAAGCATTGTGTGACTACCCAATAGAACAGGGGTTGGCAACCGAAGGCCCATGGGCCACAAGCGGCCCATGGGGGTCATTTAACTGACAAGTCCCGGCGTGCTGCACTAAACAGGCTCAGTGTGGCAACGGCACCAGAAATCGCGTCTGCGCATGCACCGGAAATCGCGTCTGCGCAGACACAGATGCCGGAAATCACAGGCGTGTATACTCATGCGCACGATCCAAACCACAGCAACTCTTGCTCAAAAATCCCTTTTCCTGTCCCCTCAAACACTCACCCCCCATCACTTTGGTAACATCTCATTCTCTAGTGGCCCACCAACACCTTTTGTTCTTCACTAAGTCAGCCAGGCTGGTTTGTATAAGCCAGCCCAGGAATTTCCTGTCTGGCACAGCTCTGCAGCTTGTACTTTAATCCATATCCCAATTAATCAAAATCCTAGCATTTATTCATTCCTAGGGGTTTTTTTTTTGGAGGGTCCCCCCAAATCTATAACAATAAAGTGCGGTTTTGTCAATGGAAAAATAACAGAAAATCTGATTCCAGCCATGGGCAAGACTGAGTAGTTTCTACGTACCATATTGGCCTAAATATAAGCCTCACTCCCCCCCCCCCCAATTCTAACCATGAAAAGTTGAAAGTGTGGCTTAAATTCGCAACCTTACAAAAACTGGCTTTTACAATACTGCTGCTGAAACAGACATAAGGTAAAGCAGAATGGGTGTGAGTCCCTGCGGAATTTTAAGGGAGTGGCTTATATTTGGGTATTGTCTCCCCCCCTTGAATTTTAAAGGTGTGGCTTATATTTGGGTGCAACTTATATTCGGCCAATACAGTACAGTGGTACCTTGGTTTAAGAACAGCCCGGTTTAAGAACAATTTGGTTTACAAACTCCGCAAATCTGGAAAAAGTGTCTTGGTTTGAGAACTTTACCTTGGTCTAAGAACGGAATCCAAATGGTGGAAGGGCACCGGTGGTGGGAGGCCTCATTATGGAAAGCAGGCCTCGGTTTAAGAACGGTTTTGGTTTAAGAACGGACTTCTGGAACGGTTTAAGTTCGTAAACCAAGGTACCACTGTATTAACAAATAAATATCAAGTGGAGCTAACCCAATTCCAACAACTGAAGAAATAATGATTAACACCTATTTAGCACCTTAGAATGCTCAAAGCATAGGAAACTGCCTTGTGCAGAGTCAGACCATGGGTTCATCTAGCTCAGTATTGTCTACACTGACTGGCAGCGGCTCTCCAGGGTTCCAGACTGTGTAGATTCCTAACCTTCGCTGGAGATGTCAGGGAATGAACCTGGGATGTTCTGCATGCAAAGCAGATATTCTGTCACTGATCTACAGCCTTCCTTTACGTTAAGTAATCCTACAACTGTCCCATTAGATAGATCAGTATAATTATTGTGGGGCTGGGGGTGAGGCTGAGTCAAAATGGCTTGCTGAAAAACAATGTACCGTAGTTAGTTCATAGCCAAGGTGAGATTTGAACCAGGGGCTTCCTAATTAATTGGAATGGTAAACTTCTACTGCATTGGCCTCCTGCAAACAAGCTCAAAGAGCAGAAGGGGCAGACTGTGTCTCTCTTACCTCATAGAAAGGGATCTCTAAGGTTTTGAGGCGAAGGTCTATTTTGTGGTAGGTGTCCAAACATGGTAGGAAAAGGAATAATCCTGTTAGGAGAAAGAGAACAGCAGTACTCGCAAGCTGGATGGTGTAAATAAAGAAGAAAACTCACACTTCTTAATGCAAAAGGTAATAGGCCTGGACTGAATAGGTAGAGAATCCAGCCTTTTTAGATAGGCATCAGTGCTCCTTTGGAAGCTGAAGATGTAGAACAGAGGTGTGTGTTGTTATAAGAATTCTAAGGTTCAAGTCTTTTGCCTGGAAAGACTTCCAAGAGCCAAGCAGAGCGGTTTGGAGGAAGGTATTTGGCTCCCCAGAGGGACGCGGGTAGCGCTGTGGTTTAAACCACTGTGCCGCTTGGACTTGCCGATCAGAAGGTCGGCGGTTCGAGGCCCCGTGACGGAGTGAGCTTCCGTTGCTCGGTCCCTGCTCCTGCCAACCTAGCAGTTCAAAAGCACACCAGTGCAGGTAGATAAATAGGTACTGCTCTGGCGGGAAGTGCGCTGCTCTGGTTTCGCCAGAAGCGGCTTAGTCATGTTGGTCACATGACCCGGAAAAACTGTCTGCGGAAGCGGACAAACGCCGGCTCCCTTGGCCTGTAGAGCGAGATGAGCGCCGCAACCGCAGAGTCGTTCGCGACTGGACTTAACCGTCAGGGGTACCTTTACCTTTACCCTTATTTGGCTCCCCAGAACTTCCCCAGCTGGTACATAATCTGAGGCTTCCTGAAAGGCTGATAGTTCTATACTTACCAGGCCCCCTGGGCCTTCCGCGAAGAAGGCGTCCAAATCGAAACAAAACGGCTCTTTCATACTCCCGTACAATCTGTCATGGAAAAATGGATGGTGGGGATCTGTAAGATAAAGCGGAACTACATACCGTGTGGAAACCTCTGCTCTAAAAGCCCATGAGAACGGAAATGCCTGCTGCAGCAATTGTAAAGTGATGACGGGCCTTTGTTGAGTGGGAAGAATCATCTTCTGTTTCACAGCCACCATGCATTTCAAGCACATGACTTACCCCCAAGAATCCTGGGAAGTGCAATGCAATCCCTAGCATCCTTAACAAACTACTTTCCCTAGGATTTTTTTTTTTGGGGGGGGGAAGGTGCGTGCTTTCAATGTAGGGTATGGATCAGTGTAGCATGTGAGGCTAAAGGGGCCTCCAACTGGCCACCAGTGTTTGTGACTGAGGATTAAGAGAGATTCACTTGCTCTGTTTCTGGCTTCAGTTTCTTAAAAACACCATGCGCAGAGGTTCTGGCCCTTGTGAGGAGTTGGCTGTCTGAAGGGGCCAGCAATGGAAGGAACCAAACATAGTTATGCTTCATGTCTGATTGTGGGAGTGTCTGCACAGTGTTTGCTGCAGTCTACACTTACATACTATCTTCTTCCCTGCAATTCAAGCCACCACAAGGAATGTTTGTAAGTTGCATGACCAACTGCAAAAGAAAACAGGGCTTTTGTATCTTTTTATAGTTGCACAGAAAGGGGAATCGTGGCAACTACAATTAATTGCGCTCCTGAACAACAAACTCGTGGTAGACTCGTAATCAGGTGAACTAGGTTCGCGTCTCCGCTCCTCCACATGGGTGACCTTGGGCTAGTCACACTTCTCTGAAGTCTCTCAGCCCCACTCACCTCGCAGAGTGTTTGTTGTGGGGGAGGAAGGGAAAGGAGAATGTTAGCCACTTTGAAACTCCTTCGGGTAGTGATAAAGCGGGATATCAAATCCAAAACTCTTCTTCTCCACCTTGCAAAAATCCCCCCCTTCTGCACAGCTATTAAACAAGGTACACAGGCCCCATCCTTTTATCTTCAGGCATTCTGCCAGCTTCTTTTATTCTCTTCACTTTTTTAAACTCAGAAGGAAAATGCAGAAGAAAGCTGAATGAACGTTAGTAGCATTATTTCTAAGGTAAGCTCTTTCAGGCTACCTGTTAAAGATTATTCTAAAGTACCCTGTTTATGTAAGGTGGTGTAGAATAGCTACTACATCTGAAAGGAGAAACCATTACAAATGAGAACAATTCTAGCAGAACTTGGACATATAAATGAAATAGAAGCAAAATTAATTATCATTATCTCTGCCTCTAAGTAGCAGTAATTACTCTACTTGAAATGCACCTTGAGGTGAAAGAAGACAGGTTGGCAGTAGTACTTTTATTCACAATATGAGTAATTTAGAACATGATAAAATAGATGAGGGAGACTGCTGTGAGCAGGCAGGAGAACTCTTGGCTTTGTGAAGACTCTGGTATTCAGAATGCAATTGCTGGAGGAATTAGTGTTTAGTGTTATCTGAGGTCTATATATGGATGCTTCACTCACATCAATTTGGAACTACTTGTTTACCTACACAGCACCTTTGTAAGACCTCATTCGCATTGAGTCGTACACACAGCAGCGTGTGTGAGTGAGAGATGTTTGGTCTTCTGTCTGGGCCTGTACGCGAACTCAGGACATTGCTAAATTATAGTTCCTGCACGTGCAACAGCCCCAATGACTTACCTTCATGCAGAACCAGATGGAAATAGGGAATGTGACTATGAGGAGGAGGAGAGAAAGGATGACAAGAAGCCACTCACAAATCCCCAGGCCTGGAGACTTTGTACCTACAGGGGAACAGATAAAGAGTAGGTGATGGAACAGGGTCTTTCTCATAGATGGAAACCTGCTTGTGTCATTGGACAAATTAGATGCTCAATAAATATTGAGGTTGAATGTAGCCTGACTGGCTCGGGCTATTTTGGAAATGGGGTAGAAAAGTGGAGAAAGAATTGAGATAAAATGTCCAGCTTCCACGGGAACCACCTTATGTTTGGTAACAGCTCTATTCTCATACTAAGAATTATTTATTAACCCTTGTGTAAAGTTGGAGGCTCTTCTTTGCCACCTCTGTGTAGTATTTATTTATTCTAATAGCCAATCCTGTCCTGGATTCTTAAACGTGTGCTAAATTATGCCCATTCACCACACCACTTAGCGATGGGTGCTGCAAATTTTAAATGGGTGGGTGTGTTGCTGATTCCACAGCATACAAAGGGAGCCACTGCCAAGCAAATGACGCATGGCCTCTTTTGTTCCACTAAGGGCATGCATTATCATGTTGTGGAAGATGTCATGTCAAAAGAAATAAGATAGTGGCCAGCAATTGCCCCTCAAATGCCCAGATAAAGCCCAGAAAATCCTGTTGGCCTCGGCCTTTAATTATATTTAGTCTATAAAATGGTAGTTTCTCATGCCTATTTATGCCAAAACATCGCTGTGTGAGAATTGTTACCTTCTAGGTAAGCTTTTGCCGATCTCATGCTGACACCTTGAATAAGGAGTCTGGCTAGCCTTGGAAGTTATCTTTGTTGACTTGGTTGCCAAATATTTCTCAGCCTTTTGCTCTTGTGGGAAGTTGATGTGTTACCCAAACCACCAGCTGTGACTTACTCCGGTGGGAACCTGATATATAACCCAAACACCAGATGTTGCTTAGGCAACTTGAACTGTATGGACGTCTCAAAAGCTTTATGATAGCAGAGCTCCAGAACCTGCAGGCTAATCTAGAAAGTGCTGCATGCTAGCTCCATCTGTCTTTGGGGGGGGGGGTCACACCTGTTACCAGGGCCGGCCCAATACATTTCAGCACCTGAGGCGAACCACAAAATGGCAGCTCCTTCCCTGCCAGAGAAGAAGGGATGAGTGAAGATCTACATCAGGAACAAGGAGAGAAGAAAGATCTAGATTGGGATGTGCTGCCCCTGTGAATTCTGCCACCTGAGATGGTTACCTCACATGTGGGCCAGCCCTGCCTATACATATGAATTTCATATGTATCGCCCACCCAGACTTGAAGATTTGCTGAGGGAGCCCTGAGGCCAGTGTGGTGAATTGGTTAAATGTATGGGACTAGGAATGGGGAGACCACAGGGTTGTTAGGTTAAAATTGGGGGGTGGGAGTCATATACACCATTCCTAAGCAACTTGGAGGAGTATCAGGATAGAAATATAATACTAATTCAAGATGGGTGACTGTCAGGACCCAGTCCTTTGTAGTTCTTTTAGGAAAGTAATTCAACAAAGGAAGTCCCAATGACCTAGGATTGTCTGGTCTCTTGAAGCCAGACTTGGAGATGAAGGAAGTGGCAACTGGCAGATTGGCAGGGTAAAAGATTATGTGGAGGATGGAATCTACCTGGTTGAGGAAAGAGCCAACTGGTGCCACCAGGTATGGCCAATGGGTACAGTGTGGCAGTGTGAGTGCCAAAACATCTAAACCCAATGAGAAAACAACATAGAATCCCAGTAGTGATGTATGGAAATGAGAGCTGGACCATAAAGAAGGCTGAGCGACGAAGAATTGATGCTTTTGAATTATGGTGCTGGAAGAGACTCTTGAGAGTCCCATGGACTGCAAGAAGATCAAACCTATCCATTCTGAAGGAAATCAGCCCGGAGTGCTCACTGAAAGGACAGATCCTGAAGCTGAGGCTCCAATACTTTGGCCACCTCATGAGAAGAGAAGACTCCCTGGAAAAGACCCTGATGTTGGGAAAGATGGAGGGCACAAGGAGAAGGGGACGACAGAGGATGAGATGGTTGGACAGTGTTCTCGAAACTACCAACATGAGTCTTACCAAACTGCGGGAGACAGTGGAAGACAGGAGTGCCTGGCGTGCTCTGGTCCATGGGGTCACGAAGAGTCGGACATGACTAAACAACAACAGCAGGACACAGTCGATTCAAACTCTGGCAGAGTAAGAAAAGCTCAGCAGGGTCGTCCTGGAGCCCTTCTGAGTTCCCCGTGCTCTTGCATTGCCCCTTAACTACTTGCCCCCTTACCTTCCTCCTGCTTCTCGCTTTCAAGCAGGGCCATCACCTCCATTTCCTCCTCAAACGACACGACATCATCCACATCCACTACTGTGGAAGTGTGGACTTGGTTGTCTGCCTGAAGGCTGCTCTGGGTCTCCTTTTCCCTCTTCCTTCTGCTGAACTCCTGCTGCCTCTCTTTGCTAGTCTTCCGGCTGTGTTCCACTTTGTCCTTCTTCTTGCCATCTTGAATGGCCTGCTCTCTGCTTCTCCCGCGGTGCTCCCTAGAAGAGCTCTGTGGCTTCTTTTCTGCCCTCATTTAGGTAGCCTGTGCTAAGGAAAAACAACTCTTCACTGAGGATGTGGGAGACTGTGCTGCCTGGCCATTTATCCTGTCCAAAAGGGAGTGCCAGAGAGAGGGGAAAGCCATTTCCCAGGAGGAGGATGTTTATTTGCGCCACTGGAGCTACTGGACAGTGAAATCAGTCACAAATTTAGCAGGGTGGTTGTGTCATCATATGCTGTGACTAAAATGAGAGGACCCTGCTGCACATTAATATCAATGCATTGTGGTATACAGTATTTATGTATAAGACTTTTTTTACCTGCCCTTCACCATAAGGTCCCAGGGTGAGTTATGACAATAGAATCATTATTAAAAAAATTTAGTAAAACAGTTCAAAACACAACAGTGTAGATTAAACAAAAGAGGTGGGTCTCTCAAAACAAGACATAAACTGCCAAATATGCTTCCACAGCCTTGAATCTGATCCATTATGAAATCATGTATTTTATATGTGTTCAACTCTCCTTCAGTACAATCAATGTGGTGTTGGAAAGGCAGAACCCACAGAGGGCCCAAGCAGTAGATGGGGTGAACTGGAAGTGCAAGCACATTACCATTAGGAAAAATATATCAATTTTTCAGATTTTATGGGACAAGAAGCAGTGTTAGAATATGAATAGTGGACCACTAACTGAGGTGTCCTCCAGGGTTTTTTTGGACTACAACTCTGGTCAGCTAGCACCTGCTAACAGGGGCTGATGGAAGTTATAGTCTAAAACAGCAGGAGAAAACCAGGATGGCAAAGGTTGCTGTAGAACAATCATAAGAGCAGTGTAGTCATTGTTGCTGATACAAATTACAGGTCCCAAATCTCATGTCAGGAATATAGCTAGCCCCCTGGTTTCAAGAGTTCCTAGAGGAACTGATAGTAAACCACGTGGAGAGGAAATAGTGTCCAACATTTCTCAGTTGTGATACCTCAACTCTAGAATGCCCTCCCCTCTCAGATACGAGTAGCACCAGCATTGATGATCTTTCGATGCCAAATAAAAAAATATTATAAAAAGGAGCAGGTTTGCAGATTGGGGGTGCTTCTGGATCCCGCTCTGTCACCAGAGGCTCATGTAGCCTCAGTGGCTAGAAGTGCCTTTTACCAACTGTGGCTGGTTCAATAGCTATGGCTATTCCTGGACTGGGAAAGCCTTGCCACAATAGCACATTTGCTGATTGCTTCAAGACTGGATTGCAGCAATGTGCTCTGTGTGGGGCTTCTCTCGTGCTGGATCTGGAAACTGCACTTAATGCAGAATGCTGCAGCACGATTGCTGACAGGAGTGAGGCCTCGTCAGCACATACACCTGTGTTCAGAAACCTGCACAGGTTGCTGATATGCTACCAGGCCAGGTTCAAGGTGTTACTATTAGTATGTTAAGCCCTTAACAACTTGGGACCAGTTTACGAGACCGCCACACGTGCCCACTCAACTGTTTTGATTGGCAGAAGCCCACATAATACCGGTTCCACATTCGATCATTTAGTGTGGCAGCACCGGCACTATGGAACTTCCTGCCTATTCAGATCAAGCAGGTGCCTTCACTGTAACCTTTTTGATGTCTGCTAAAAACATTCTTGCCTAGACATGCTTACCCAGATGCTTAGAAGATTGAGGTAATTTTAATCTGTATTAGTATTTTAATTTTTGTATGTTTTGAAATAGGGCCGAATTTATTTTCTTGTTTTATGTTTTTGAAAACCTCCTTGAGGCTTCTTACAACCAAATGTTGTACAGATTTTATGAAATAAATTTAAAAAAAATACCATGAAAATATATCACAGCAGTTTGAAAGAACATAAAACCATGTGGCGGTTCATTCAAACCTTTGACTTGGGTGATGTAATTATGTTGTATTTACATGAAACAGTGCTCTTTTGTATTTTAATGCTTCTTGCTCTCAGATTGTGTGAAAAAAGAGTGAGTTATAAATAATTTAAATAAATAAAAATATTTCACTGATGAGACTAGGCACATGGCTAAGACCCCAATTATTATTCTAAGGATCACCGCCTGAGCCTCCCCACCTCCACCAGGACATACCGGTATGGACAACACTGCACATTGCTGAAGGCTTTTACTTCTTCCTGCTATATTTGTTTACTCTTCAAGCTTTTGAAATTAGCACTGGCTTAGTAATAATCATCATGGTGCGTGCAGAAGAAAATGAATGGGACTGCAGGAGGTAACCTTGTGTTATTTTTCCCCCCTCCTTGAATTCCTTTGTAATTAGAAATGTGTGCCACTCTGCTAAGTAAGCACAAGCGACTCGGATTTTAAAAATTCCCTTGTGTAAGCAGTTTAGAAAAAGTAAAGTGGCCTTGGTTCTAGTCTTACAGGTGGCAGTGACTAAGCGATTTAAACAGCGAAGCAGTTGGCACTGAGCACTGTGCAGAGCGCAATGCTGAGGCGAAGGCATGGCTACAAATATTGCACCTAGTCAAAATGAATGTTTTGACAAAATACAACGGTCTCACTTGTGAGCCGCACAATGCCCCATGCCTGCCACACAAACTTCCACACCGCAGCACACAAAGTGTAACAGCACACATATTAACAGGTCCGTTGCTATGTCAGAAAGATGAATTGGTACACTTGGGGTCAAGCGGGGTCAGCAAACCTTTTCAGCAGGGGGCCGGTCCACTGTTGGGGGCCGGATTATATGTTTTTTTTTTTTGGGGGGGGGGGGGGAGAACGAATTCCTATGCCCCACAAATAACCCAGAGATGCATTTTAAATAAAAGGACACATTCTACTCATGTAAAAACATGCTGATTCCCGGACCGTCCGCGGGCCGGATTGAGAAGGTGATTGGGCCGGATCCGGCCCCCGGACCTTAGTCTGCCTACCCATGGGGGTAGGGGTTACACCTTGTGACCCCAGCCACTGAGAATAGAGCTGGTGTCCCACTGTAGCTCTGCCTCTTGGTCTGCATAGCCTCATCCTACCTTTGAAGCACATGCGAAACATCCCTTGAAGAATTCTGGGCACTGTAGTTTACACCTCGCAGAGTTACAATTCCCAGCAACCCTTAACAAACTACATTGCCCAGAATTACTTGAGGGAAAGAATGCTTCACAGGTGCCATGGAATACTGAGAACTCCTTTACTTTTGCAGCATAGCTGCGGTTCTCATCATGTCGATGGTCAAAAGTTACTGTGCTTCACCTGCTTCAAACTTTTCCATATAATAATAATAATTGTTGTTGTTGTGTATTAAGCAATAACACAGTCAAGACGTTTTAATGTATTGTGTTGTATTACAGACCTTATTTGAATGTAAGAGTTACAGTGGGAACAGCAATCATTTGATGGTTCAGAGAGCAGGTTTTGGATCCTCTGCCGGATTGGTTTCCGCGGGAGGGAATCCGTGCCATTGTTGTTGTTGTTCAGTCGTTCAGTCGTGTCCGACTCTTCGTGACCCCATGGACCAGAGCACGCCAATCCTTCACTGCCTCTCGCAGTTTGGCCAAACTCATGTTAGTAGCTTCAAGAACACTGTCCAACCATCTTGTCCTCTGTCGTCCCCTTCTCCTTGTGCCCTCCATCTTTCCCAACATCAGGGTCTTTTCCAGGGAGTCTTCTCTTCTCTTGAGGTGGCCAAAGTATTGGAGCCTCAACTTCAGGATCTGTCCTTCCAGTGATCACTCAGGGCTGATTTCTTTAAGAATGGAGATCTTCTTGCAGTCCATGGGACTCTCAAGAGTCTCCTCCAGCACCATAATTCAAAAGCATCAATTCTTCGGCGATCAGCCTTCTTTATGGTCCAGCTCTCACTTCCATACATCACTACTGGGAAAACCATAGCCTTAACTATACGGACCTTTGTTGGCAAGGTGATGTCTTTGCTTTTTAAGATGCTGTCTAGGTTTGTCATTGCTTTTCTCCCAAGAAGCAGGCGCCTTCTAATTTCGTGACTGCTGTCACCATCTGCAGTGATCATGGAAGCCAAGAAAGTGAAATCTCTCACTGCCTCCATTTCTTCCCCTTCTATTTGCCAGGAGGTGATGGGACCAGTGGCCATGATCTTAGTTTTTTTGATGTTGAGCTTCAGACCATATTTTGCGCTCTCCTCTTTCACCCTCATTAAAAGGTTCTTTAATTCCTCCTCACTTTCCGTGCCATTGGTTTCTGCCAAAATGTATCTTCTCCCTACTAGCCTACTGTTATTATATAAACCCCCGTTTTCTCCATTCCTGTGGCTGGCTCTTCCCTGTTTCCAAATAAAGAGATGTTGTTCCTGATTCTGGCCTCCAGTCATTGATCCACGACATAACAACAACAACAATAAAAAATTGTTATTATTATATTGCGTCCTGCCCTTCACTCGAAGACCCTAAGCCAGTTCACAAACACACTGACTGCTATGACCAGTTTCACCTCAGGCCGGCCAGGGGGTCGCGTGGAGCGGCCGACCGTGAGGCGATTCTCACTCGGAGCCCGCCAACGAGGGGTGGGAGCGGCCCTTCTTTCCCGCCCTCCTCTCTCGGGTCTGGTGTCGGTAGTTCGCCAGGGGGTGAGCTGTGTTTGCTTGCTTGTTTTTTTAAAAAAATATTTGAAAGGCGGGAAAAGGCGGGTGACGTTGGAAAAAGGGAGGGAAGAAGAGGCCGCCGCCGCCTTGAGGTCTGGCTGCTTGAGAAGCCTTTCAAAAGAGCGGCGCCTGCGTGTCCGCGCCGAAGGGAACTCGCGCGAGAGGGCGTGCCTAGACGTGCGTGTTTGCGCGTGTGGAGATTTAGATACTGTACGTATGTTGATTCGGGTGGCCGTTAAGAGGGAGGGGATTCAAAATTGAGGGAGGGCCGGAGGGCGTCGGAGCAGTTTGGCTTCAGGCGCGTCGGTCGGCGGGGCTCGTGTGTCTGAACGCGCCCAGCCTCGTGTCAGTCGGTCGCGTGCGGAACCCTGCTGTCCGGGCGAGGGGCTTCTTCTTCCTCCTCCTCCTACACGTGAAGGGAAGTGGTGAGGAGGGGGTCGCAGGCGTGCAGGTCCGAAGAGGGGCAGCCCAGGGTGGAGGGTCGTGATTTGGCTATTTTTTTTGTTTCTAACTCGCTTTAGCCCTTGGGAAGGGGTGGGATGGGAGCTTGGTTGGGCGGCCTAGATTTCTTGCACGAATATCCCTCCCTCAGATAACACGTGAAAGGTACAGGGTTGCACGGATAGCATAGAATAATGCAGGTTTTTATGGTGGTTTGTCCTTGGGTGACTCTAGAGTCGTTGCATCAGAAGTGCTTTTGTGGAAGGGATTTTTCTGGTTTGATTTTTTTTATATATATATATAATCTTTATTAGTTTTTGCACATAAAAACATATAGGCACATCTACACATATACAAACAAACATATAACCACCCCCCACCTGTCTACCCATATACAACCTAACATGTAACTAACCCCCCCCACATATCTGTAATTTCCAACACTGTATAGCATATATTGATTTTAAGATGGCGTATACATGCCTGCTTATTAATTAAACATTCATTAAAAATAAATAAATAAATAGAAATAAAACAGCTTACAAAAATCATGTATGTTTAGGTTGAGGTGACAGGCTCGGTTGCTTATTGGTTGCAGTGTTTTTGTTAGAGGGCAGGTATGGCTTGTGGGAGCAGTTGCACCAACTTTGGGGATGGACTCTTGTGTATGGCTCATCCCCTTCCTGTAAAAAAGGGGGGGAAAGGGTTTATTGGACTTCTGAAATTTAACGGAAGATAACTTTCCTGGTTTATATTCAGCCATCGTTTCCCTCTGCTCCCAAACTCCCCCATGGGATAAAGGTAAAGGGACCCCTGACCATTAGGTCCAGTCTGGGGTTGCGGTGCTCATCTAGCATTATTGGCCAAGGGAGCCGGCGTACAGCTTCCAGGTCATGTGGCCAGCATGACAAAGCCGCTTCTGGCGAACCAGAGCAGCGCACGGAAACGCCGTTTACCTTCCCGCCGGAGTGGTACCTATTTATCTACTTGCACTTTTTTTTTGATGTGCTTTCGAACTGCTAGGTGGGCAGGAGCTGGGACCGAGCAACGGGAGCTCACCCCGTCACGGGGATTCGAACCGCCGACCTTCTGATCAGCAAGCCCTAGGCTCTGTGGTTTAACCATAACCCACAGCGCCACCCACGTCCCTATGGGATATCCCATGGGATAGTGAAAGCTTAAAATTGCACCAAGCCAAGGCTGATCCAAGATGTTTTGCTAGGGCCAGATGGCAACCCCTGCCTCATTCTACCTACAGAAACTAAATGGGTGGCACTTGACTTCAACACTGGCAGCAGGATAGCATCCTCCACTGCACCTAAGGCAACATAATAGTTGAGGGTAGCTAGAACAGGCTGTGTAGTTGCACAGCTCTGTCTTCCCACAGAGGGAAATGACCACGGGACATAGGAGGAGTAGCTAGGAGGCTGCTGCCTTAGATGGTTGACCTTGCCTAGTCGTAGGGCTGGTCCTTTTTATAGTCCCTAAATCTTGATGCCACTAGCTCAGAACCTTCAAAGTTGCTATATCCATTTATGGGTGCAGTCCAGCAAAAGCTCAGCACTTACTAAATCCAGCAGGTTTTAGTGGGGATTACATTTATCAGTTGTCCATGAGAGAGAGCTCTAAAGTGTTTATGATTGACTGAATTCTGCACGTGATGCTTCCAAGTATTGCTTTGGGGGGAGTTTGGATGATGGGGTTTATCAGTGCTGTTAAAGAGAGATGAGATGAAAGATAAACCTTGTACCCAGTTTGCTCAGACTTTAACCATAAAGGTTTATTATAGTTGTGTGCTTCTGATGCACATGAGGCTCTGTGGTGGGGTACTATTCCCAACACTGTCATTAAAAAAAGAGCTGATCAGGATATGCCCGACTCCCTCCTAAAAACCATGCAAAGGTTACCATTGTAAAAACAAAGCAGCAGCTCTTTCTGAGCACCTGTTTTTTCAGATCCCTCTGTTTCCAAGGCAAGCACTATATCTTTTTTCAGTTTGTGTACCTGTACTGTGTTCTCCCTTGTCCATCTCACCGTAAAGTTATCTGGCGATTATGAAGCCTGTTATCATTAAAAGCGATATTTATTTGTCCTTTAACACTTCCTTCTCACCTCCCCCAGTGTCAACATGTCCGATCAAGAACTCCTGATGAACTCGATGAAGAAAGTGGTGAGGTCCCTGCTGACACCAGTCAAGGAAGGCCTCACCCCTATTGAGTTAAACAAAGAATACAAGTCTATGATAGGAGAACCACTTCCGTTTCGTGCCCTGGGTTACCGTTCTGTCATGGAGCTGGTGATGGATATGCCAGATGTTGTTAGCATCTGCCCTAGTGGAAATGGCAATACTGTCCTCAGAGGTGGGTTTTGGATTAGTCTGGCAAGAGCAGGGAATGCCAATAAATTGGGGAATAATGTTTGGCAGGCATACAGGGAGTTTAGGCTGGGTGGTTCAAGAAAGAATGGAACTTGGCCAAAGAGCTGCCTATTGTAAATATGTCCTGTAGTTTGATTTTGCGGTCCCTCTGAACATAAAGCAGTCAAGGGCATTTTGACCTTGCATTTCCCAGCAGAGTGTGGTTTGTTTTACAATAATGACAATTCTTCTGCAGTATTGTTTCATGGTGACACATTCTCCAAACATGGTTTAAATATGAACCAGTTTTTAAACCTAAGAAGATGAAATCTGCATGTAAGAGTATTTTTTAATGTCTTTATGTTGCAGGATATAATGCACTTAGACTTCACTCACAGGGTTAACAGAATTAAGCTATTCCCACAACAAATAGAAGGTACAGATTTGGACATAGCATAGCCCAAGACATCCAGACTACTTTCAATTCTATGTATATATCATTTTGGGGGGGGGGGGGTCATGTTTGATGTGTAATGTCTACCTAACGAGCCAGCACTCTAGGAGAGAGCACACCATGCGTCACCTTCAACAGATTTTATGGTTGTGGGTGTTTCCCTTCACATACATGAATCACATATACTGTAGGCTGGGGTGGGTGATTGGGTTGCCTTGATGGTGGTAAGCAGGGAAGTAAGTGCTGTATAGAAATGGAGGGTTGTACATGAGATTAAATAGAGAGGTGTGGGAGCTCTAATAATCTAGGGAAAGGAGGATCTTCTGGTCTGAACAGCTGGGAAAATACCTATGCTTGCAAATCTGCAAATACTGTGTACTAGTATTATGATAACTAGCTGTATTCCTTTGGCAGTACCATTTTGTTGTAAGAGGATAGCAAGAAGAAGGGGGTGGGAGGAGAGGAGAGAATTGTAGTAATTTTCTGTGTCAACATTCAACTTTAACCATATGGGCTTCTTCTGTCTTTTAGCTATTCCAGATGAGTCCACTGAGTTGATTGCAAGCTTGGTTGCCAGACAGAAAAGCAAATCGAAAACATATTTTTCCAGGGGAAAGCCAAATTTCTCTTTTCATGCCAGATCTTGCTCTGGCCTGCCTCAGCCCCCCCGAATTTCTCTGCCCCGGCGGGGTCGGGTTCCTCCTACTCTGCCAGCTGTGGTAAAAAGTGAACTGAAGGAGCTGCTGAGATCTTCACCTGTCCTGCTTTCAGATTTTGACAGAGCCTTTAGCAAGCACTTTGGACGGAAGTTTGAATTTATGCGTTTTGGGTTCTTCTCTATGTTAGAAGTGCTGAATGCAGCTTCAGATATCATCACGGTTGTGCAGACAAGGGTAGGCTCCTTGTTGACTCTAAAGCCCACCATCAAGAAAAAGCCAGAAATGCTGCCAGAGTGTAAGTTTATGTTTGCTTAAATTCAGCTCTAGGAGATAATAGCTCTTATTTGGCACCTTCATTTAGTTGAGATTCCTGCATTTCAAGGGGTTGGACTAATGACCCTTGGGACCCCTTCCAATTCTACAATTCTGTTTGCTTTACCCATTACTACCTTGCAGCCTTATGGTTCCTCTCCACATTAAATATACAAACTCCTTCTGCCCCAACATGTAGATAAGTGCCCCTCGCAAGGAGTGGTATGGCTGCAAGAGGTGGGGTCACAAATGTAGGAACTTTAAGAAACCCATCTGTTACTGGAAGATGAGTAGCAGTGGGTAGAGTTAATTCCCTTCTGAGATCATGTGCTCTGTCTTGCTCTTTCTCAGACAGCAGCCAAGCATGAGAGTGGGAGTAGTGGGGTGAAGCAAAGACGTTGGTGCACTTCTATTAAAATAATTGATCTTAGTGTGTACTATTCATGTAGAATTTTGAGCCCAACTGCAGATTGCACACAATTGTGGACAAGAATCTACAAATAAATTATGTGCTCACTTCTATAGGTAGATGATTTGTTTTTGTCCCAGGTGCCAGTAAATAGAGTAAACTTGGGGAAAGGCTGTGGTCTGTGTTTCAGAGAGCTTGGCTTTGTTACTGCAAAATTATGACCAAATTGCCAAATATTTTTCAGTAGCATTTCAAACTGAAAATCATGGTGAAATACTGTCATGGGGGGAAAGGAAGTACACCGTCTTTGAATTCCATGGTTTTACATACCGGTATGAGGACATAGTAGCAACCATCTGTTCCTTAGCAGGTCTTAAAATTAGGTACAGGTAAATACAACCTCAGATGAACAACAACACATGACATATCACAACGTGTCATGATTTGTTTAACAGAAATGAATCCAAAATGGAGAAGCCTTGTGATTCAGTAGCTTGTAGAACAACCTTTAGCAGCAATAACTTGAAGTAATCGTTTTCTGTATGACTTTATCAGTCTCCCACATCGTTGTGGAGGAATTTTGACCCACTCTTTACAGCATTGCTTCAGTTCATTGAGGTTTGCTGGCATATGTTTATGCACAGCTTTCTAAAGGTATTGTCATAGCATTTCAATTGGGTTGAGGTCTGGACTTTGACTAGGCCATTGCAACACCTTGATTCTTTTTCAGCCATTCTGTTGTAGATTTGCAGGCGTGCTTGGGATCCTTGTCCTGTTGCATGACTCAGTTTTGGCCAAGCTTCAGCTGTCGGGCAGATGGCCTCACATTTGACTCTAGAATACTTTGGTATACAATGTATGGCAAGCGTAATTTCCGGCGCGCGCCAACCCGGAAGTGCGCCGGAAATTATGCATGCGCACAAGCTATTTCCGGTGCCGTGCCATCCCGGAGATGGGCAGCCGCGCCGGTAAGAGCGGAGGACAGTGGGGGTTGTCGCGGGCCGGAAAATTGGCTCGCTCGGGCTGTATCCGCTGGGGACGTCTGAACTATAACATTTAACATGCTAAGGGCTGTAGACTGAGATGTATCTTGAGTTTCTTGCAATCTTGAATGTTTTCCACTTTTGAATAATCTTTCTCACTGTGGAATGATGGAATTAAAATTGGTTGGATATGGCTTCATATAACCCTTCCCAGTTTCATGGGCAGCAATTATTGCTTCTCTTGGAGCATTGCTGATGTCTTTCCTCCTTGGCATTGTGATGAAACACACCTGAATTCTCCAGACCAGCAAACTGATAAAACTTTGAGGTGGGTACACTTGCTGATGATCAATTAAGCAAGGGCATTTGATTTGCAGCACCTGTCTTCTACTTAGCCCCTTAATTCCTATGGAAGCAGTAAGTTTTTCACAAATAGCTTCCCCATTTTGGCTTTATTTTTGTTACATAAATCATGGCATCTGAGGTTGTATTTACCTAATTTTAAGACCTGCTAAGGAACAGAAGATTGTTATTATGTCCTCATGTGTACAACCACAGAATTCAAAGAGGGTGTACTCCCCCCCCCCCCCGTGACTGTAAGTATTCATGAAGACTCTGCATTAAGCTTATCCTTCCTTTCTGCTTTGTCAGTTAAGCAAAATGGTGATCCTTGTTCTAAGCCTTGTGCACGTGAGCTGATGAGTGAGTCATCTTGTATCTGCTCAAACATGCAAGTGATAAATAAAGCAATACAGTAAGGGGTTTTGTGCAGTGCTGCTGGCTTATTTTGAGATTCCACTGCTCTTGGAGGTGTTCTTGGAAATGAGTGTGAGCCTTCCAGCATTGCCTATCTAGGGAGAACAGAAAACTGTCATGTGAAATCATGGCTGTAAACCCTTTCTTGGCTTTCTTAAGGCAAACCCATGATTCCATCACATAAGACAAAGCAGACTTTGCCTACTACTCTGCCAGCACCTGCAGTGAAGAAATCTTCAACCCCTGCCCTACCTATGGATAATCAAAATCCATCTCCAAGCCAAGAATCTGATGCTTTAGTAGTAGAGTTGAAACCAGTGGAAACTCCATTAGTGAGAGCTGATGAGAGGATGAAACAAGTAAGTAATAGAAACATTGCACTCCAAAGGTGACTGAACTGGGGGAATACTTAATTAGTTATTATGAGAAAATGAAAATCCGTATGGACACATTTCATTTTGTTTGGTGTCTTAATTATGGTAATACACATTGTCCCTGTAGAAGGATTTTAAACCTAAGTTCTTAAAGATGAGAAAAGATCTGCTTTAAGCTGGGTGAGGACAGAGGTCGGCAGCCTTCTTGGTTGGGCCAGTGGGCTGCTATGGGCACTTGGCATAATTAGTGATGTTAAATTCTCGAGAATAATCTTGATTAATGAGGTGTGTACATTTAAAGCAGCTGTGTAGATATAATATATAATAATAATAATTTATTATTTGACACAGAATTTACAGTTTGTGGAGAATATTCTCGCCTCACATCACTAGGCATAATACAACATGGCAACTGTGAGGTGTGTCATGACACAAAATAGCTGCCATATCTAAAAGAGCAAAAATGAAGACCACAGAATAGTGCAGGCATGCCCCCCCCATCAGTGGGAATTGCTACTGTACTCGCTCAAAGAGAGAAGCTCGGCTCCTTCTCACAGTTACCTCCCAGCATAATAGCATGGTATGCTTCTGCAGCAAATGCAAACAGTTAATCAAAATGACTGTCACAGCAAGGAAAATGTAAATAGGATGAAAGAGGAGTTTTCCAAAGGAACACTCACTTGAGTGCATAGACAATTTGTTGATCTGGGTGCTCTCACTCTAGACATTTGGTGTGGCATTGCCGTGCCTTTTCACTCACTTTTTACTGGGCACACTTGTTATGCTGTCCTGTGGTTTTTCCGTATTTTTTAAGACTGCAGAGGAAGATCAGAAAAACAGCACAGTTTCTGTAGGTGTAGATAGTCTTGGTGCTTCTGTTCAGTTTATTTTTTTTAAGGGTTTTTGATGTGTGTAGTGACTTTCAGAAGATTACGCCAGTGCCATTCATCCCTTCGCTTTTTTTTGCATCCAGACCTTTTTTTGTTAACCAGTCTTTTAATTAGCACTGAAGAGCTTTGTTAGGCATTTATATTAAAATATAAGTATTACTGAAATAGATTTTTTAATGAACAAATGTTCTAAAGCTGTAGCTATACAATTTTTAAAAATGAACCTTTCTACCTTTCTTGTCACCACTATTGTAACAATGCTTTTGCCCCCCTCTCAATTTAAACACTTACATTTCCATACAAATGTTAAATTACTTGTCATTTTGGCATTTACTGAAGAGTACAATGGACAATCAATCCTCAGTGAATGCTCTTAGTGTTATTTTTTTTTTTTTTTTTGAAGGATAACTTAGACTTTTATTTTTATTTCTTTTTGCTGTTCAGACAAGTTGGACCCTCCCAAACCACAGCTGCTGTGCTACATGCACTGTGTGGGCAGAACATATAAGGATGTAGGCCCTGGAAACGCGCAGTCCCCTTGATAGTGTGGAGAGTTGATTGCTCTTCCATATTTAGCTCACTGCAATTATTAGCTCTGGGAGCTGCCTTTTGGAAGCAGGCTTGGAATTGTTATCTTGCGTTTCTATCAGTGAAAAAGCGCTGCAAACTGCAGAGGTCTTTGGAAAAACAAGGCAGATGACTTGTTGCCTGACTCAATCAATGGATGGGAGTTCAGTTGGCAGTTATTGCTGCAGTCCTGTCCACCTTACCCTATACCACTAAAAATGTAAGCTTGTGTCCAGTGAATTAAAAAATTAAGTAGCAGCAGCATGGACTACACTCACAATGGGGAAGAAGCATTATTATTATTTATTACCTGCCCTTCACCCTAAGGTCCCAAGGCTGGTTGCATCATTACAACACAATATTGCGAACAGGTGAAAACAACTTAAAACCACAGAAATAATGTGGATCCTAAAAATAGACACCTCAACTTTGGAAAGCCAGGGTAAAGAGGTGCATCTTTAGCATTCCCTAGAAGCCGTATAATGAAGGTGCCAGATGCATCTCTGTGGGGAGGGAATTTCACAGCTTGGGATGCCATGGAGAATGCCCTCTGCTGAACAATCACCTCCCTCGCTTCTGAGGGCGATGGGGCAACTAAGAGTGAACCCTCTGGCAATCTTAGTACCTGAGATTCTGTAGGGAAGGAGGTGGTCTTTCAGGTATCGGGACTGATTTGTTTAGGGCTTTAAACACTAATGTTTAAACACTAACCTTGAATTGGGCACATAACTTTTTTTTTTTGGCTCCTGCAGAGGAGGACAGGGTTATCACTAAACAGAAGCTGTTCTCAAAAGTAGGTTCCTCTAGCTTTCGGATGCTTAGAAATTACTGAAAGGATTGAGTGTATTGGGAACTATTTTGTCCAGTGATGTCATTCCTGCTATATGATTATACAATATTATGTATATTTTAGATGTAGGTGGGAGGTCAAGCTGTGTGAGAGTGAGCAGGAGGAAGACGGCACCAAAGGGGGGGAGGAATGTAAAGACTCAACCCGCTGCTTTTAAAAAATGGAACTTATTTACAATATTTGTACCAATCCTATCATGTAATCTTGATATGTAATCTACCATCAATATATCTGAAGTGATTGTTGCGTGGTGTGAAGTTTCCAATGTAAATGCCACATTTATATGAATGAATTCCAATTTGTATGCACTGGCTTTCCCTCTCACTTTCTTCATATCTGTGGAATCTGTTTCTCAAAGCTAGAGAAGGAGATGCAGATAGCACTTTCCCAGAAAGGACCTGGAGGGACAATCAGCTCAGAACTTAAGGAAAAAATAAAAACTGTAAGTGTTCATAATTTAAGGAACTTAGGTTGATTTTTTTTTAAGGCAAAGGGTTGTTTTAGACATGTCATTAATTAAAACTATGCAAAGGAGCCTTTCAGGAGCCTTAGGCACACATTCCCTGCCATGTTGCCCACCCTCTTTCCTGGTGTGAGGCATATGATGATTTGACCATTTGTCTGAGCTGGCAGACTGGCTTGTGCTTACTTTGCAAATCAGGATTGAAAACTAAGGAGGAATGTCTGAATTAATCATCTTAAAACCCAGCCTGTGTGCCCCTCTCCTTGACCTCTTATATTCCAGAAAACGTGGGCTGGATCTATGAACACATTAAAGAAGTGTTTCAGTTTAAAGCGTTGTAAATTTAAACGGAAAACAGGTAGAGAAAAGTGGGACTCCACATCGCCATCTGGTGGCACAATGTTATATCACACATACAACACATATAAATCTCTTTTTTTTTTTTACCAGTCTATAATAATAATAATAATATAATAATAATTTATTATTTATACCCCGCCCATCTGGCTGGGTTTCCCCAGCCACTCTGGGCGGCTTTCAACAGAGCATTAAAATACAATAATCTATAAAACATTAAAAGCCTCCCTAAACAGGGCTGCCTTCAGATGTCTTCTAAAGGTCTGGTAGTTGTTGTTTTCTTTGACATCTGAAGGGAGGGCGTTCCACAGGGCGGGCGCCACTACCGAGAAGGCCCTCTGCCTGGTTCCCTGTAACTTGGCTTCACGCAGCGAGGGAACCGCCAGAAGGCCCTCGGCACTGGACCTCAGTGTCCGGGCTGACCGATGGGGGTGGAGACGCTCCTTCAGGTATACAGGACCGAAGCCATTTAGGGCTTTAAAGGTCAGCACCAACACTTTGAATTGTGCTCGGAAACGTACTGGGAGCCAGTGTAGGTCTTTCAAGACCGGTGTTATGTGGTCTCGGCGGCCGCTCCCAGTCACCAGTCTAGCTGCCGCATTCTGGATTAGTTGTAGTTTCCGGGTCACCTTCAAAGGTAGCCCCACGTAGAGCGCATTGCAGTAGTCCAAGCGAGAGATAACTAGAGCATGTACCACTCTGGCGAGACAGTCCGCGGGCAGGTAGGGTCTCAGCCTGCGTACCAGATGGAGCTGGTAGACAGCTGCCCTGGATACAGAATTAATCTGTGCCTCCATGGACAGCTGTGAGTCCAAAATGACTCCCAGGCTGCGCACCTGGTCCTTCAGGGGCACAGTTACCCCATTCAGGACCAGGGAGTCCTCCACACCTGCCCGCCTCCTGTCCCCCAAAAACAGCACTTCTGTCTTGTCAGGATTCAACCTCAATCTGTTAGCCGCCATCCATCCTCCAACCGCCTCCAAACACTCACACAGGACCTTCACCGCCTTCACTGGTTCTGATTTGAAAGAGAGGTCCTGGGTCCTAGCTGAGTCCTGGGTGTTTTAAAGGAAAAAAATGGGAAATCGTATTGCATGTAGCTGTGTATAGAAAATAAACTTTTGTGCCTGTATATTTTTATTTTGCAAATGTTTTCTTAGATGCAAGACAAGTGGCTAGTTAGGGAGTTTTGTTGTAAATGTTTGTTTCATGCACAACATTCTTATCGGCTGTTTAGACTGCATGACAACTAATTGTTGACTTTATGTTGTTTGTGATTTAGATTGTAGTGCAGCACCCCGAAGGATTGCTTGTTTCTAAGTTACCTGGTGAATTTGAGGTATGTTTCCTCCTTTCAGAAGTTGCTTTTGCTCTTGTCCTTTTCTGTGTGTGTTTCTACTGAAACAAATATTGGAGCCTGAGTCTGAGAGACAGCCAATAGCTCAGCGTGCTAAACCACAGTTTGCTTGGGCTCATTCCAGCTCATGCACACTCTTCTAAACCATGGTTCAGCACATTAGTGCACAATCTACAGCCCTTGACTTAATATTACATAGCCTTTGGTCTTATAGGTAACGGGTGGTGGGAAGAAGGGGAGCAGGGGGGAAAGTGATGGTTCCGCCCGTAGCAGGTTACCTCTAAGGGTCTGTGGCCCTCAGCAGAAAAAGCATTGCCTGCTCCTGGTTTAGTTTTATTGTTGTCTCCCTGTAATCTTACTCTACTTTTGGGGTTGGGATGAGGGAGGTTCTTCTAATCTTCCTTTTCTTTTGCTTAGATAAACAAAAATCTATGATTCTAATTTCAATTTAGTAGGCTAAAATATTGTTCAGCTTAGAACGAAAGTGAACGAAACAAACAAGAAATTTTACTGGGTTATATTCTCTGGGTGAGGATGGAGATGCTTTCCAGTTTTTATAGACCAGGTTCAAAGAGATTTCCTACGAAAAGTTCGAATTCAGTATTTTCCCTTTTCTCCACTCCACCCGCTGCCCATTTCCTTTTTGACCCACACTTGAGCTAAATGCTTTGGAGAGCATTTTAGCTGCCAAAAAGTACCTATTTTTTATTGCTGTTAGTATACCGTAGCTATTGCAAGTCCAAAGGAGGAATATTGCAGGACGTCCTTTTTGCTTTTATTAATCAGATTTTCTTTATATCTAGCTTCATTTTAAAGAAATACTGGCAGTAAAGGAACTAGGTTTCTTAAACCTGATGGAACTGGTTGGTGCTCTTAGTGATGTTCTCCATATTGAATGCAAAGAAGGGGAACAAGACTGGCGCATCTTTGACATTGAGTCACAGCGCTTAAGAGATGGTAAGTGGGGAATACTGCATTTACAGATACTTCCAAGGTGGCAGGTTGGATTGGGCTCAAACAAACAAACAAACTGCTTAACCCATGCCATTTGATAAAGCAAGTTTGCATTTGGGTTGCAATAGACTATAATTCATACCAAAAGTGTGTTGATAGGCCCCTATTGTTTTCCCCTTGGCGCACAATATATTGTTCCATGCCATCCCAATTTCCAAGTAGTGTGAGATTCCAGGGGTTCCAGGTGCTTACCAAGGTTCGGTTTCCTTGGAATGAGGCACAGTGGAGATTGTGGTGTCTTTATAATATGTGATTTATTTACACATATATACAAAACGAGTCTCGGATGGCAGGATTCACAGCATTAACACCCCAATGAGCTTTTGATTCTTCCAAAGCTGCAGCCATGGATTCAAACAAATCAAACATCACTCTGACTCTGGCTTCCTAGCCTGTTGCTTTTCACCTTCTAGCTTCTATCTCACATCACTTAATACTCTCCACTTTGCCTTGTCCTTCTAACTACCCATGAGTTGAGGAAGGCGCCTCCACCCATTTGCTGTATGGCACAGAGCCCCTTAATGGCCCATTACCCAGGCTACCGCCTCACCAGGAAGTCACCGGTAGTCACCGGTTGCTTGTGTGCACTCTGTCTGATGAGGGTGCTTAAGCCTGGGGGGTGGTGTCCCCACTAATGTGCCAGTTGTTCAACTGGGGCACAAGCCTGAAAAAGTTGATGCCAGCTATGTAGAGGCCAGAAGTGTTGTGTGTGTGCATTTTGTGCACCCTAGGAGCTGCTGTAAGTGCATGCTTTTGTCAATAAGGAATTAAACCACTAGCCGTTTTTCCTCCTTGGCTGAGTGTGCTCAGGATAATAGTGTCCTTATAAGTGGGATGATCTGCTCCAGAATATTTGGCAGAGGTGAAACAACGGTGAACCATGGTTGCAGCTTGTACTTTTAGCCCTCAGAAACACTGGCAGATTGCACCTTGTTTTACTTTCCAGCTTACAGATCCTTCCAAGGTGGATCCCAAGAAACATTAGACTATATTTTTAAAAATTGCACTAAACAATATCAACATATCAAAGTTATCAAAGCAGAGAAGGGCCATAGCTCAGTGGTAGAGCATCTGCCTTGCAAGCAGAAGGTCCCAGGATCAGTCTCTGGCATCTCCAGGTAGGGTTGGGAAAGACCACCCCACCCCCGAAATCCTTGAGAACCACAGTCAGTTGCAGTGTGGGCAGTACTGAGCTAGATGGACCAAGTAGATGGACTCAGTATATGGCAGCTTCCTATGTTCGTATCAAGGCTCTTTTCACAGGTTGGGGGAATGTCCAGCTGAGCAGGCTCTGAGATGGTCTTCAGATGCCTCCCTCCCTCTTCTTAGATCCTTCCTAATTTCCTGTGATGTGTGAAGATGCATTAAGTATGCATGCTTAATAGGCTGCTTTTATTTTTGAATTTAACACACCTTTGGGGCGGGGGAATAGCAGCCAAGTAGGGGAAATTTTGAGCAGGAAAGCAGGTCAGGACCCTGATTCAGAATGGGTGCCTATTCCAATTGGGCACTCTGGTTGGTTTTCCCCAGGTGTGAAAATGGCAGATGAAGCATGTTTCTTTAAAACATATAACTATCGTCACATGTAGTTTGGCCTTGCCTCTGATGTATGATTCTTGAATGCAAACTTCCTCCTTTGTGCTTGAACTTTGGGAACCGCCAATTCAGACTTTTAAAAATGAAGGTTGTGTGTTTGCCTTTTAAACATAAATATATGTTGTTGCTAAACATAAGTATCTGTTGTTCCTACAGATGAGCATGCAAGTGATAAGATTGGACAGCCTGACTCTTTAGCACATGAAGAGACGCCGGATGTGCATGACCTGGTCAGCTGGAACTTTCCTCTGGAGGAGTCCAAGGCTCCAGATGTGAAACTTAGTGTAGTAACGAAGATGACGACACTGGTAGGGTGACATTGCCGTGGTATCATGGTTAACACGTAGCGTCATGTTTTACAATGGCCGGATAGATATCAAGAGATGACTAACAGTGGATTGTATTTATTTTATTTTGAAATCAGTTGTTTTTGTATATAATTTTTATTAATTTTTCTGTTTTACAATTTAACATACTCATTTTACATCCTTAAGGTATCAGTGACGTGACTTCTCTTTCCCTGGATCATTTTACATATCATAAATCCCTGCATATTTTATAAAACCTATACCTTTGAGTATTGCACTATTGCATCCATCCAAACTTATTTACATTGTTGAATTTATCTTAATGCTGCCAGCATTTTCAGCTGTGCACAATTATTTGCCATATATTCAATAAACGTTTTCCAATCTTCTTTAAACGTATGCTCTTCTTGTTCTCTTATTCTATCAACTTAAGTTTCCATTCTTCTTTAGTTGGGAACTTGCTCGTTTTCCATTTTGGGGCTAACAAAACATGGGCCGCAGCAGTGGCATACATAAATAACCTTTTTTTGACACCTGGGAATTTCAGTCTGAATTATCCCCAACAGAAAGGATTCTGGGGTTTTTTTTTTTTTTTTTTAAAGTACTGTACTTTTAAACATGTTTTTCAGTTCATTGTGGATCATTTCCCAATACTCTTTTACCCTTTTACAAGTCCACCACATATGAAAGAACGTTCCCTCCACCTCATTCCGTCTTATACATCGTAGCAAGCCTACTCAGAGTTAAATACCATCTGTGAATCATTTTCAGGTAGTTCTCCTTCAAAGAATAACATGCTGTAAACTTCAAGTCACGTTTCAAGTCATTTTTGTTTTTTAAAAATCATTCAATAGGAACTTGTAACAAATATTTATTAACTTGTTACCAAAGTTAGATTTAAGGCTTTCCTTTAACCAGCGAAATTAAAATGTGGCTTATTGTTTAATATATTAGCTTTGTTTATTTAATTTATTACTTGCTAACAGTTTTTTGCAAGCCATCCTGCAATTTAAGTGCTCAAGGCAACTCACAAAAACAACAAAAAATAAAATTAAAAACCAAAAGTATAGTTTAAGAATGCACATTTTGTCAGTAGGTTTCAGGTGAGGTTCCCTGGGAAGATAATTCTACAGTGAGTACTACCACTGAGATGTAGCCAACTGCCACATCTCATTTGGAGTAGGGCTTCTGAGAAGATCTCTAAATCTAGGTTGGTAGGCATGTGCTTCAGGTGCCCTGGTCCAAACTGGTCCTTAAAGGTCCAGCAACTTCAATTGGGTCTGGGAATAGTCTGGGAGCCAGTGAAGACGACAAAGCATTGGTGTGATATACTAATTTCATACAATCTCAATTAGCTTTCTCTCACCAAATTCTGAAGTAACAGAAGTTTCCAGGCTGTATTCAACCGTAGCCCCACCCCCACAATTAGGATTTTTCCTACCTCTGTCTCTCCTACCTTTGTTTTTCAAAAATCTGTCCGGTTTGCATTTTAAAATTGTTTTATGAATGTTTATTTACATTGTGTTTGTATTAGTTTGGTGATATTCTAAGCTGCTTTGCAGTGTTTTTGCCTGGGAAAATGGAATATAAGTATATAAACACATAAGTAAGTAAGGAAAATGTGAGTGAGAGAGGCTTTGATGTTTCAGCAGAACCATGTCAGCCCTGGAAATCTCTTTAGTGTCCCAGATGGATATGTTGTACTGCTTGGATCAGAATGACTTTCTTTTACTTTCCTTATGTTTGCAGCACCTGGGTATGGAGGATACTCGCATTATTCAAGAGATCATGGAAAATGAAATCCCACCAGATGCTGCCCAGGACAGAAGCCTTTACAGCCTTCCCCAGCTGGACACCAGTGCTTTAGTGGGACTCTTTGTGGAATACATTGTGTCTCCTTCACAATTCTATGTCCGACTCTACAGTGCAGAAACTTCTGAGAAGTTAGAAGACATGATGATCGAGATGAGGTGAGGATGAACTTATCTATTTCTGCCATGTGGTGGAGATGTCTGGGCTTTTCGTTGTATATGAGCTAGGATTGCAGGGAGAAAGAGAACCCAGTTTGGTATTGGGTGTGCTTGTGGTCTGTTGAAACACATGTGCAAAAACTTTACCCTGTTTCTTGGGAAGGGTATTCTTTGATGTATACATTTCAGTGTGCATGGTTTTCGTATTTTATTTTATTGAAGCAGCACGATAATCAACCAAACAGAAAACCCTTCTAAACATCAAAATAGGTCTGAACAAACAAATGGGGTTTTAGCAGATGTTTAAAACATCCAACCAATGAAGCCTCCCAGATCTCTTTGGGTTGGTGCCATCTTGTCAATCCCCTACAAAGCCTGGGTGAACAGGTGCATTTTCAGCTGCCACCCAAGCAGTCTTATGTAATCAGAGGGAGAGTCAGCAGTGTTCACCTGTCCTCCAGTTGTCCTCATTGCTGTGCACACTCAGGCAGGGAAGAGGAGGGACAAAGTCAGTGCAGTGCAAACACACTAGTGTTTTCACTACAGCCTCCTTGCCCCTTTACCTATCTGCCAGAGTGCAACAGTGACACAAGCAACTGAACATCAGATGAATCATTGAATCATGAAATTGTAGAGGTAGAAGAAGAGGAAGGTGCTGTCCTAAATGGCCTTGGTCCTGTATACCTGAAGGAGCATCTCCACCTTCATCGTTCAGCCCGGACACCGAGTTCCAGCTCCGAGGGCCTTCTGGTGGTTCCCTCATTGCGAGAAGCGAAGTTACAGGGAACAAGGCAAAGGGCCTTCTCAGTAGTGGCGCCTGCCCTGTGGAACACCCTTCCATCAGATGTCAAGGAAATAAGCAACTATCTTACTTTTAAAAGACATCTGAAGGCAGCCCTGTTTAGGGAAGTTTTTAATGTTTAATGCTGTATTGTGTTTTTAACATTCGGTTGGGACCTGCCCAGAGCGGCTGAGGAAACCCAGCCAGATGGGCGGGGTATAAATAAGAAATGATGATGATATAGTCCAACCCCCACAATGCACAAGTGTCCCCACCCTGTCATCTGCTACTGGATCTGCTATGCCAGTTGTGTGTCAGGAGTTCTATAGCTAAGGTGCCACCACAGAAAAGACCCTATCTCTGGTCACTGCATGGTGTACTTTTCCCATCAACAGGACCACAGGGATGACTTTTCTTGCAGATATCGATGCAGATTAATAATGGTATAGGGATATCTAAGACTCAAAAGTTTTTTAAGACTTTAAATATCTGCTGCTTAGAGATAGGATTGTACTGTTGGTGACCCACTTGGATCCTGTATTTCAGACGATGCTATTCTAGTAAACATGTAGCTGACCGATACATCATGCCCGAAGCCTCAATCAATCCTGGTCAGCTTTGTTGTATAAGAAATTCGGAAGACAAATGGTGGTACAGAGTTATCATTCATCGAGTGCTCAATGACCAGGAAGTGGAAGTGTTTTACCCGGACTTTGGAAATACAGGGACTGTCCAGAAATCCTCACTGAGGTTTCTGAAGTAAGTAAATCGTGTGCTAGGCAAGGAATGCTTATGGGCTGAAAACTGGTGGATGGTGAGACCTATTTCTCTTCTACTCTTGCTCTCAGAAAAATTAATGGAGGATAAGATTATGTTCTACCTCCATTTTCAGAGCCAGTCTGCTCCTGGATACGAGTTGCTGCACTCAGGCCCTGCTTGCAGACTTCCCAAAAGCTTCTAGGTGGACGCTGCAAGAACAGGATGCTCATTAGATGGGTCATTGATCTCATTCGACACAGCTGACTCTTATGCTCTCATATGCAAATCCCATGCACCCATCCTTCCTCTCACACACAAGGTTGTACTACACTCAGCATTCTTTTCACTTTCTCTGTCTCCCTGTCCGCCTCCCCCACCCCCCCACCATCCAAGACTGATTTCAAAGGTAGCACTTAGGTATCAGTTCCCACATCTTGTCATCTCATACCTAAAACCCAAAATTCTTGTCCTCTGTCATAGGCAGTAAAATAACATTTGAGAACACAGACAGTACAGTGCAAAA
Source organism: Darevskia mixta (assembly GCA_034641385.1). Lineage (NCBI taxonomy): Eukaryota > Metazoa > Chordata > Lepidosauria > Squamata > Lacertidae > Darevskia > Darevskia mixta. The sequence goes on along the minus strand of JAWWNH010000139.1, from coordinate 116,990 downwards.
TGACTCTTGCTATTTAGCATAAGTGGGTGAAAATCCATCCATTTCTTTTTTAACTTTCACCCATCAAATGGATAGGCTTTAATAGTCTTGTTCTGTCCAGTGCATTTTCATAGCATGAAACATCATGCTAAACATCATTTAAGGCTGTAAGAAAGGCTAAGATTTATTTGAGCTACCATTTCCCCATTGCCCTTGCTGCTCCTACCTCCTAAGGACCATTCCTGCTTTTACCATCCTTCCCACCCTGTTTCATTCCTAGCCTTTTCAAGAGAAAGGGAGGCATACAGACTTAGAGGTTGTACTACACTAGATCACTAGAACAATGCTCTAGTGACCATGCTACTCCTAACTGCCATGCTCTCTTACTGGGTCACCTCTCCAGCCATTGGGTGGTTGCTACAGCTCATGGTTAGTGAGGAGAGAGCTTAATCACAAGCCTGGGTTCTGAGGACATGCTTAGCTGAACCTTGGTGTAGTTCAGAGTGGTGTGGGAGTAAAAAGGATGAAGGAGGAGCAAAGTAGATTCAGCCTCCGCTCCATGGTCCTGGTATGCCGTGTGTGTGGACCAGGGTGGATAAAAATCAATTAAAATATATATATATATATCGGATTTTTAAAATTTAAATCAGATTTTTTTAAAAATTTAAATTGGATTTTTAAAATAAAATGCTTTTGGTGGAAAAATATTTCTAAAGATAGTTTTCTGTTTAAGTTACATTATAGTCCATGGGTAGGCAAACTAAGGCCTGGGGCAGTGATGACTAACCTTGACACTCCAGATGTTTTGGGACTACAACTCCCATCATCCCTGACCACTGGTCCTGTTAGCTAGGGATGATGGGAGTTGTAGTTCCAAAACATCTGGAGTGTCAAGGTTAGCCATCACTGGGGCCCTGGGGGCTGGATTCAGCCCAATTGCCTTCTAAATCCAGCCCGCGGATGGTCCGGGAATCAGCATGTTTTTACATGAGTCGATTGTGTGCTTTTATTAAAAATGCATCTCTGGGTTATTTGTGGGGCATAGGAATTCGTTCACCCCCCCCCCAAATATAGTCTGCCCCCCCCACAAGCTCTGAGGGACAGTGGATCCTGCTGAAACAGTTTGCTGACCCCTGTATAGTCCAAAGGCTATTCATCAGGAAATAAGGATTTGTTTTAAGTTTTTTAAAATTGTTTAACCACATCAGTTAACAAACATAGATACATATGCTATAATGTTATTTTTTAAGTTAAATAAATTGTTTAAATTGTTATTAAGGAAATGATTATTTTTCTCCTTACAATAAAGTACAGCAGAAAAGTTGTCCAAATATAAACAGTTAACTTATTAACCCTCGCAATAATTTCATAATTATGTATTTCTAATAGTATAACCAAATCAGTAATTTTTGATATACAGTGGTACCCCGCAAGACGAATGCCTCACAAGACGAAAAACTCACAAGACGACAGAGTTTTTCATTTTTGGAGTCGCTTCACAAGACGAATTTCCCTATGGGCTTGCTTCGCAAGACGAAAACGTCTTGCGAGTTCCCAATGCATTCCTATGGGAAACCGCACTTCAATGCATTCCTATGGGAAACAGCGCCATCTAGTGTTTCGCAGGACCGTGCTTCGCAAGACGAAAAAACTCGCACGACGACAAAACTCACAGAACGAATTAATTTCGTCTTGTGAGGCACCACTGTAACTGTAACAACTACTCTGAAAATTTATTATACAAAAAATGAAACCTTCCTCTAGTTGTAAATATTAAGATGATACCAGCAAGAATGAGTCTTTCTGTAAAAAATAAATAAATAATGATTTAAGTCAAGTCTTACTGACTAGTGATTTAAATTGTAATTTAAATCAAATCCACCCTGGTGTGGACTCAGTCTTGCTTACTTTCTTTTGTGGGAAATGCCAAATGTCAACGCTTTGTTCATTATCCAGTTTGATGCAAGACTACTTGGCTTGGGGCAGCAAGTCAAAAGTGGCCCTGTGAATTACCTGCGTGTGCTGAACCTTGTTCTTGTTGCAGGTCTTGTTATGCAAGGCTTCCTGCTCAAGCAATCCCTTGTTCCTTAGCCTGGGTGAGACCTACAGAGGTATGTATTATTTTTTCAGCTAACCTTATCCTAAATGTTTGGGAACAACTTAAAAATAAACTGGCTATTGTTTTCTGTTCTTGTTTTAAAATTTAACGTATGTGTTCATTTCTTTACTGCACATTTTTTACCAATGTTGTAGCATTTATTCATTCTTTATTTAATGGTCATAGACCAATAGATAAAAAGTTTCACAGAACACATTAAAATTTACCGGTCAGAGTAAAACATATGAACTTAGGTGTGCTGCAGCATTTGCCATGCGTATATTGGAAGTCGGGCTTGTGGTTATGGTTAGAGGCCGCCATTTTGTCTCGATCGTGTCAGTGACAGCGCTTGTTCCCTAGATTTTATAGCTGCTGCGCAATATTTGGCCACTTTCATTGTGATCTCGGGATTCGTGTCTTCAACAAGACATTTAAGGCGCAGAGATTCATTTGGGACATTTCGTATAAGGGGGGAAATAAAAACTCGCCGTATATCATTATAAAAGCGGCAGCTTAGTAAAACATGGGCAATAGATTCCACCTCAGGTAGGCCACAAGGGCAAGTTCGTTCGATATACGGTCTGCCTGCAAATCTTCCCTGTAGAAGGGCGGACGGTTGTAGCATTTTCATGTCCAAAAAGTGCTCAAGCTTTGGCAAATACTTAAGGAAGGAAATCTCATAATGGTTAGGTACGGTATTTGCTGAGACTGCTTCTCTTCATGCCCTACATCTACAGGCAGTGCAGCCTTTCTCAACCTTGGGGTTCCCAGATGTTTTTGGCCTACAACTCCCATCATCCCTAGGTAGCAGGACCAGTGGTCAGGGATGATGGGAGTTGTAGGCCAAAAACACCTGGGGACTCAAGGTTGAGAAAGGCTGATCTAGTGGATGAGTGAATCATAGAGTTGGAAGGGACCTTGAGGATCATCTAGTCCAACCCCCTGCAATGCAGGAATATGCAGCTTTCCCACATGGGAATCGAACCTGCAACCTTTGCATTATCAGCGCCATGCTCTAATCAACTGAACTATCTTGTTACATATTCGGAGTGAAAGGAGCAACCAAGGGTATACTTGTCAGTTATATCTGTATATCACAAGATGTTAGGGAGGAAGAAGAGTCATGAAGGATTAAGAGCAACGATAACATCAGAATTTTAAAGCTCAGAAGGTGGAATAGCTCAAAGAATAAGTGAGTAAGAAACAATGTGTAGCTATGTTTTGGAAAGTAAAGATAAGAAATAAGATTTGAAGTGACATTTTAGGTGAAAAAATCGAGATACAAAAGGAAAACGCGAAAAGCAATTGGAATGTATTAAGACTAATCAAATAGAATCTGATGTGCAGAGCAAAGAGCAAATGAAATTAGTTTTTCAACTGCTTGACTTTGTACCTTATCCTTTCTTTATCAAGGACAATTGGACCGCCAGTGACATACTTGAATTCCAAAGGTTGTGTGGTCTGAAGCTGCTTGTGGGAGTTGTGGATGAGTACATAGATGGAATCCTTTATCTCTTCCTCTGTGACACCAGCTCTGACGAAGATATCTACTTGCACAATGCACTGAGATTAAAGGGCCATGCATTCATCTGCAGAGAAAACTTTCCTTCCAAGGTGAGGGCAAATATTTGCAGGGGGCACTAAGGGAAGGCTAAAATGGATATTTTAAGGGCATGAGGTTCTCAAACTGATTTGTGATGATGACCCATTGAAAACTGAGGGGGTGGGGTGGGGATGTCCCATGTGTTCTTAGTGCTAACTAAACCAAACCCAAAAATGTTTGTATCTGTCAGAATGCACACTAAATATTAAGTCTGTGGAAGGATGGTAAAAAGAATGACAGCTTTTTTCCCTAAGAGAGCACCATGTGAAAGCATGTGGAAACATAGTTTGACGCTTATAAGTTTGCTAAAAATCAGTGACCTAAAAAAGCCCACATTATTATTATTATTATTATATTTAATTCAATTGCATTATTACATTAAAAAAACTACCGGTAGTTATTTTTAGTTAATTTCCAGGTTGTTAAATCTTTTAAAAAATGAAGTTTATTTTTCATTTTGCAATAATACGTACAAATTAACAAACCCCAAAATAAGAACAAATCAACTCCCCACCCCCACCCCATTCGTGATTCCTTCGATTTATCTCTACTTCTGCATATCCACAAAATGCTCTTGACTTTTAGTAATGTTTTGAAATACTGTACTGCGTATGAGTTTTTGGTTTCATATTATCTTAACATTGCTTTGGCAAATGACTTGTAAACTACTTTGGTAAGAGTTTTTCTTTAAACTGTATACAACTTTATTAAATAAATAAAATTCTTCATTCTCCTGCCTTTAACAGAATTTCAGAGAGCCATCGTTTTCCACATTGTATCTGAAGCCTGGTCCAGAGCAGCAGTCTGGTTTGACAAAAGCAGAAACGCCCTTGCTTAAGCAGGAATCTCTCTGTGACCTTCCAGAAGTACCAGATTCTGGGTCTTGCTACAATAAAGTGCTTTCCCAGGTGGAGATTTTTGAGTTTTTCTGTCCCCCCCCCCCAATCTAGTATTCTCTTCCTGTATTTAACTCTCCTAACCTCCCCTGTGCTAGAAAACTAAAACCTTGTGAATGCAACTTTTAACTTTTAATTTTAAAAAACTTGTTATTGTTGTTTTGTTTATATACCTCCCTATACCCGCAGGTCTCAGGGCGGTTCACAGGATAAAATCAGAATATAAAACCACAATTCAAAATCAAAATACAAACAACAACAACCTCATAACCTCTCAACCAGTGTGGTGTAGTGGTTAAGAGAGGTAGACTCGTAATCAGGTGAACCGGGTTCGATTCCCTGCTCCTCCACATGCAGCTGCTGGGTGACCTTGGGCTAGTCACACTTCTCTGAAGTCTCTCAGCCTCACTCACCTCACAGAGTGTTTGTTGTGGGGAAGGAAGGGAAAGGAGAATGTTAGCCGCTTTGAGACTCCTTAGGGTAGTGATAAAGCGGGATATCAAATCCACACTCTTCTTCTTCTTCTTCTTCTTCTTCTTCTTCTTCTTCAACAACACATTCTGAAAGGGCATAGGTTGTCAGTCAACTCAGCTAAAAACAGTTAAAACACTAAAAAACATTTTAAAAAGATATAAAAAAGCAATTTAAAAGAAGAAGCAGTACTCTCTGCTGGGCCGCAGCAGTCCTTATGAAGCCTGCCAGGCCAGGTGGAGAGGCGGAACTATGATTCAGTTAATTTTGAAAATTGGTCCAAACTAATTTAAGATCCTGGTGGCATATCAAGAGGCCAGTGGGGGCATACCACCCTGCTGCTCCTGTTAAATTTCTTGATTGTACAATGACAATAAAGAAATCTTGAATCTTGATGGCTTCCAGTACTTTTGATATTGTAGGTTACTTCAATAGGGTTTGAAGTTACTTTAGAGGGGAAAGTTTTGATTTATCCTAATAAGCCTTATAAGCAAATGAATAAATGAAAATTGTGTTTAGTTTTGATTGCTGCTATGCTAAAAATTCAAGATGTACCAGCAGATGCTGGAGGTGGGATGGATCATTAAGAATCTCATCTAAATATTTTTCGCATACTGTTTAAAATAATGCATTAATGATAGAATGGACATAATTCTGTATCATGTTGGGGATTCTTCCCCCACCCCGAGTTTTCTAACTTTTAAAGCTTTGAATACGAATATAAGGATAATTTTTTTTATCTTTAGTTTCAGAAATGCACAGATACTTAAAAAAAATTGATTAAAGAAGCATTGATGTTGCATCTAGTGAAGTATATCCAAGCAGTTAAAATAAGTACATGAGCAAAGTAACAGGGAGTGTGTCTCCAAGACCCATTAGAGCATAATATGGGTAATGGAATCGCTTTGATCCTAGATACCATACTAGTTTCGTTTGGAGACCTCATCAATTACCTTCCATTTATTTATTTGTTTAAACAAGGATTTAATTGGGACAATCTGATCCCACTAACATTTAACTTAAACTGCACTGCAGTTTAAAGGGGTGTGTGGTGAAGGTGTTAAACAAGCCTCTTGATGCCGGCAGCTGTTTTGTGGGGTGGTGAGGTGGCCAATATTGCCGGCGAGGAGGAGAGTACCTCTTGGGAGTCCTACAGCATCTCATGTGGCCCGGTGAGATTCTTGTGAAAAGATGGGGGTGGGTAACTTTAAAAGGACTGGCTGCCTGCCTTGCTACCTCCCTCTTTCCCTTCTAGCACACAGTTTTGTTTTTTGAGCAAGTGAATAAAAAGATTCATTTTAAAAGTTGACGGTACTGTAACTTGGCCCTGAATTGTTTTCTAGAGTACAGCGGGCTCATGCTCAGACCCTGAGATGCCACTCCTTGAGCCAGTATATATGTGCAACGAAATCTGGGATGAGAACTGGACACCTTCCAAGTATTATGAAGAAGAGAGAAATGGTGATACTTTGTCCCCTGACAATGCAGTGTTTCCTCGCCATTCTTCGAGTGATGAAGGGGATAAGGAGGAGACTCAGCACAGCCAGGAATTGACACAACAGGTGGTGGTTGTTCAGTGTTGATGGGAGGGAAATGGTCTGATGGGTTGTTGGTGAAGTTGCCAGGCCTTTTCATATCCCTTAGCCATGTCTTTCTAACCCCTTTATTATCCTGAAGTCTGAGATTAGAGGCAATGCTCTCCAGCACAATAGATTTATTTATTTAAAAATTTATATCCTTTCTTCAGGGAAAAACTTAAATTGGCTGACATAAAAACTGAAAACTATAAAGCATCAAATACAAAAGCGAATAAAGCAAAAGCATCAAACCCCAGGAACAAACATAAGGCTACACAACAGATACATCACAAGTAATTTAAGCTTTAGCCAAATGCCTTCCAAAAGAGTCAGGCTTTCACCTGAAGGTGTGCGCAGGGTCAGGTCTTGGCAGACCTCCTTTGAGAGGATGTTTCATAAAACTGGTACTATCATTAAAAAGGCCCCGCCTTCTCGAAGACTTCCATTAAAATTGAGTTGCTGAAAGCCAGTAGATCAGAGTGTGGATAACTCTTGATTATAAAGTGTGGATGTGGCCAGGTCTAGTTTCTTGTTGAAAGCAGCCCGGCTGGAAAGGCATATCTAGTCCAGCATGCCCAGCAAAGGTGTGTCTAGTCCAGCCCATAAGCAGAATATGAGGATGCTAGCATACTGCCACTGATACTGGAGACGGGCCACAAACTTCATCCCTAACAGCCGTTGATAGCCTTAAATTCCATAAATGTGTTGAAGCCTTATATTCCATAAATGTGTTGAATCCCACTTTAAAACCATCAAGCTCGGCAGTGGTCATTACATCTTTTAGTTGTAAATTTCATAGTTGAACTATGCGGTATGTGAAAAAGTACTTCCATTTTCCTTGTTCGGAATCATGTGCTGTTAAGCTTCTCCAGGAAAGGGCACAGTAGGAAAAGTTGGTGAAAAGCCCTCTTCTTCCTGCTGTCATCTGACCTTCAATAAATCAGCACTGGATCAAGAAGTATCCCAAGGCTGCAAAACCTATGTCTTGTCATGGGAAGGGGTTACAGTCCCATCCATGACTGGCTGTATCTTCCTGATCCAACTCCCCACACCGTTCAACAATAGTTCTGATTTCTTGTGAATGTAACTTCCCATGTCAGCCTTGGTTTTTTTATGCATTTGTCATAAAGTCATGAAGTTACTTAGGTTATATGGATAAAATTTAATGCAAATACTTTTTTAAAAAATTGCAGTATTTCTGTCTTAAGTGGATTAAGTTTGTTTTCCCTCTCCAGTTCTTCGTTGCATTAGCTGGCATGGCATTGTCTCCCTAGGATCTGTTGAAAACAGAAGAGTACACAGGGTGGGGGCGGGGCTCAGGAAATACCTAACCCATGCTAGTAATTTATTTAGAACAGGGGTGTCCAACTTCCAAGAGACTGCAATCTACTCCCACTATAAATTAACTGGCAGTGATCTACCCATTGGATTGACCACTGTTGTTGAGCTTATTTTAGGGAGAGAGATTAGAGTTGTTGAGGGTTTTTTTTTTTTTTTGGCTGATCGCATGGGACAGCCCACGATCGACCCGGTTGGACAGGCAAGATTAAGTGACTTCCAGAGTGGCCCTCCCCTTGGGTATATAATATAAAAGACACAACACAAAAGAGAATGGATTTGCTGGGGAGGAGGAAAAAAAGAAAATTCAGGCACAAGCTATTCCTAGACTGTTTACAAAGACCAGCTGGAATGGAAAGAATTTAAAAGTTGCTGGCCTTAGGTGAGTTGATGCAGTCCCATCACTGATGTAGGCTGATGGAATGGCTATTGCTAGATGCCAGTTTTAGGGAGGATAAAGCCCTTCCTTGCCACTTCCATTGTACTTACCAGAGAAAGTTCTTTTCTTCTCAATCTTAGTTATCCTAACCACTTTTTTTCTGCCGGTACATTTGCTGAACTATGTTCAGATTACCCTTCTCTTGCTTTTACTGTCAATGAGCATCACTTTTGGAGGGCCCTTTTGAAGACATCTGAAGGCAGCCCTGTTTAGGGAGGCTTTTAATGTTTTATAGATTATTGTATTTTAATGCTCTGTTGAAAGCCGCCCAGAGTGGCTGGGGAAACCCAGCCAGATGGGCGGGGTATAAATAATAAATTATTATTATTATTATTATTTACAAAACATGTAACACATTTTTGGCAGAATGTGGATATTTCCATTCCCATTGAGAGAACAAACTGTCTGAGTCTGGAACCCCTGAACAGAAAAGTGGAGTCATCTGGAAGAATGGAGGTAAAATCATTTCCATTGGCTTACCTTGTAAACTTGATTTCCGGCTTTAAAGTAGCACAGATGAATTCCATTATTAGGATGGCATGCATGGTTGCATAACCCAATATATATTTTCAGACCCTACATATTTGTTGAATCTTAGCGTGGTTGTGGAGAACCCAGAGGTCTAATGGAGACCTGCAAGTCTGTTTTATCTTTCACTCTATCCAGGCTATACCCTTCACTGACTGCTTCGCATGTTAAGTGTTATTACCTGGCTAGCATGTGGCCTTGAACTCTGATCATTCCTCTTGTTCCCCTGGATGGAGGCTAGAGAGGAGTGCATGCGGAAACTAGCTCACTGCACAAATACAACATTTTCATTTGTTCACTTTCACCTCTGGCCCTGCCCCCCACTGGCATGTTGCCCACCCCCTCCAAGAGCATGCAGCTTCTTGGCATGAACATTTCGTCAACCCCTTCTGAAAGCATCATTGCTTCAAAGAAATGAACCTGTGAGTCCTCTACTAACATTCTAGGTGAGGCTTTCCAAGATCAGAGGTATGGCTTTTGAGCCTGCACAACTATGCCATGGATTCTTTCAGCTGTGTTTGAGTGAATCCTGTTAACCATGGTTGCAGTGCCTCTGTTCTGTCTCCATTTTTGATACCAGTAATGCCCTACAAATTCACTCCCCTTGCTTCTCTGTTCCTAACTCTGTCATGGGAACCTGTTTTGTAGCCGAAATACAGATTGAGATGATAAATAGGAGGAAAGGACTAGCTTGCTTCCACAAATGCCAGTGAATTAGCAGTAAAAAAAACATAAAATATAAAAAGGAAGTGCATTTGTTAACGCAGTGTGAACACATCACCTGTGGTGATTGGCCCTTCCTGGTGTCTGGGTGCATGTGTTCACTACATGTCCTCTGCTTTCTACAGAGCTTGCCAAATAGTGGTGTGTATGTGGCAGGTACTGTTTGTGTATGAAGGAAAATAAACTCTCAGTTCCTTTCAGTGGCCTGTGACAGTGGCATGGGTCACATGGGTTTACTTTTGCCCTAAATCGGGTTTCTTCCCTGTCCATTTGCCTACAGGCAAGAAACACTCTTGGAGCGACATCTGATTCTTTGCCACAAACGCTGCAAGAGTTTTACATCTCCATTGTCCATTCCAAGCAATCAGCAGAGGAGAACAAATTAGATTTGGATCTGAACAAATTATCTGGCTACGGTTCCCAACCACTTCCATCACCACCTGCCATACACGGTACTTGTGGGCTGCTTAAAGCAAAAACTGTTTGAGTGCATAATCTGGCTATATTAATCCTGTTTAAGTAGTACCCTTACTACTTTATTGACATTAAACTGCAAGTCCTAAGAATGTCTGCACAGAGTCCCACTTGGAGTCTGAGTGGCAAAATGGACACCTCATTCCTCATTAAAGTTGCAGCCGAGAGAGAAGTGTAGAAACCTTATTGCCTAAGTGCCTTGAATGCTTGCTTGTGCACAGCATATCCTACTGAAACGATGTGGGAGGATCCTGCAGCAGTTGATGCATTACTGCACCCACATGGGAGCTGCTTCCCAAGGTTCAGTTTCACAGTATTCCAATAAAAATGTGCCTGCCTGGCATCCTCGCTGTCGGTTTTTAGGTACCCACCTAAGACATTTTGACTTTCTCAGGCTTTTGGTGGCTAGGTTAGCCTCTACTGTGCTGCTCATATTTTAGTGGGCTGGGGTAGGACTTGCCCTTCTTATTGCATCATTGGGTGAGCATTTTAGGAATTTTGTATTGTACATTGTTTTTAAAGTTGATGTTATCGGTTTTTATTTTCTCTAACTGTTAAGTAACTTTGAGATGTTTTTGTGTAGAGCAGGGGTCAGCAACCTTTTTCAGCCGTGGGCCGGCCCACCGTCCCTCAGACCATGTGGTGGGCCAGACTATATTTTGGAAAAAAATAATGAACAAATTCCTATGCCCCACAAATAACGCAGAGATGCATTTGAAATAAAAGCACACATTCTACTCATGTAAAAACACCAGGCAGGCCCCACAAATAACCCAGAGATGCATTTTAAATAAAAGGACACATTCTACTCATGTAAAAACATGCTGATTCCTGGACCTCCCGCGGGCTGGATTGAGAAGGCAATTGGGCTGCATCCGGCCCACGGGCCTTAGGTTGCCTACCCCTGGTGTAGAGTGACTAACAAATGAAATAAAAAGTGGGGATGGGACTACGTTGTTCATTCCCCAGTAAAGTTTTTCTTCAGTCAGGGCCGGCCTGAGGCAAAGTGAGGAAACTGCTTTAGGTGGCAGGATCTGCAGGAGCAGCAGATCCCAATCTAGATGTTTATTCCTGATGTAGATCTTCACTCACCCCTTCTTCCATGGCGGGGGTGGGGGGAGAGTGCCATTTTGTGCTGTGCCTCAGGTGCCAAAATGTCTTGGGCCAGCCCTGTATTCTCTTGTCAGGGAAGCACATAAGTTGCCACTCCCATGTGGTTCTAACCGGCAGACGTTATCAGAGAGGTGGGAGGAGAAACCATGGGAAAGCAGAACCTAAGCCCATACGTGTGAATTGGCCCGTGGAATTTCCCTGTTGATTTGCCAGATCAGAGAGCCGAATCTGGATCCTGTGAACTACATAGCCCAAGGTCACTTTTTCTCTCTTTGCTGTGCAGGAAATGTTCCTTCAGAGAGGAAGGTGGATGACGCTTCCAGGACCCAAGTAATAACCCTGTATACCGCTCGCAGCTGGCCTAACCAAGGGGACACAGGTCACAATGCCTTGGTCTTCACTGCCAAACTTCAGGGTTCCCCGGCATCCTGCGTCACTTGCAGCCCTAGTGTAGCCCTTGGAGCCTCGGCACGCTTAGCTACATCTGGTGGCTTTTTCTCCTTTCACCTTAAGAAGATGATGATATGAGGAAAGCCCAAGGTGTGGCTGGATGGCTGTTTGAGACTTCAGTCCTGGTTGCTTGCTTGTGCACATGGGTAAAAAAACAATAATAATTACTTGAAGGCTATGGGGATTCTACCTCTGTTTCAATTTGGACTAAATGTGGCAGTGTGTGTTATTTTTTCATGTAACTTCTCACTTGTTTGTATAGTTGTGTTGACTCTCCTGTTCTTAATTGTTCCAAAAGTAATCAGTGAGCTGTCCTATTGTCATGTTTGCACCAGACTATTTTAAACTGAATATTTTATTGAAGCTCGACAGTTCTGTATATATTTTTGAAGTATTCAGTGCATTTAAAGAAGGGCTATTTCAGAAAGGGTTTGTTTGTTTGTTTGTTTGTTTGTTTTCATAACTTGGTGTACAGTTAAACCTCGGCTCCTGAACACCTTCGTTTGGGAATGTTTCAGCTCCCAAACCCTGAAAACCCGGAAGTAAGTGTTCCGGTTTTTGAATGTTTTTCAGCAGCTGAATGTCCAACGCAGCTTCCGCTTGAGTGCAGGAAGCTCTTGCAACCAATTGGAAGCTGCACCTCGGTTGTCGAACATTTTGGAAGTCGAATGGGCTTCCGGAATGCATTACGTTCGACAACCGAGGTTTGACTGTATAAGCGCAGAGTCCAGCAGCAACCAGGACACAGAGTCAGAAGTTAAAGTTTTACCCGCCAAGTGTCAGACCAGGTTCATTGTTATGAGCCTGATACCGTTGATTAGGGGCCTATGGAAAAATAAAAATTAAAAAAAATATGTTGTGGATGTGTTTGCTGCTCTGGACTCCTTTGGGAGGAAGGGTGGGATATAAATTCAGTAAATAAATGGCAGTTGGTGTTGGGTGGAACTTTAAAGGAGGAATTGGGAGCTTAAAGTGGGCTCCAGGTTGTTCCTTTGCTGGAGAAAGGCACACTCCCAACTGCCCATCAGTTGATGTGCGGTAGGAGCATGCCTTGCTCGAGGAGTGGGGGAAGTGGTCTCCATTCACTGGAAGCCACTTCTCCATCCCCACAATACTCCTTAAGCCTCCAATTTTTAGGGTTTTAAGTAAGCGGTGGGGGGGGGGTGCCTCATGACCATAGTGTTTACGGCTTCCAATCAAATGCAGAGAAAAAATTCCTAACATCCTTCACCTGGGGGCAGTGTTTACCATCTTTAGGGATAGCTTACATGGCACCTGGAGCAAATTTGAAATCTGCTCATCCCCTTTCTTCCTATATCAGAAAAGTTACCTGAGCATCTTGAGCATGTATGACTGTGCGCTTTGTCTGTGTGCATATGCATACTACAAGTAAACAGTGGGATCACCCCATGCATGACACTCAGATTTGCGCTATTTGGATGAATACAGATATGATGAGAGAGAACCTAAGATAATTCTGGTAGCTGAGATGGAAAAGCCAAATAGTTTCTCTCAGTGTGATAAAATTATCCTTAAAAATTGTCAAGTTTGCTGCCTGTTAAATAATCTTGTCCAAGGCAGGCCATGGACATTGCCCCTCTCCCAACCACCACCAACCATTCTTCAGCCTGCGTTTTCACTTGGAGCCAAATTACATTAACTTTGTAGGGCAGTTTCTGCCTCTATGTAGAAGCTTGGAATCCCATGGGGGTAGGCTCAAGGCTTTTTTTCAGCTGGAACTCACCTGCACCTCTCAGGTGGGTTCTGGCACCTCAGGTAGGCACCACTGACATTCAAATAAAACAAGAGAGGCGATCATGGGGCATTCTGGCACCTTTTTTCCCTAGAAAGATAGCACTGGGTAGGCAGCCCTGTTTAAGGAAGCTTCTAATATGTGATATTTTAATGTATTTTTAATTTTTGTTGGAAGCCGCCCAGAGTGGCTGGGGAGACCCAGCTAGATGGGCGGGGTACAAAGAATAAATTATTGTTATTATTATTATTATAGGTGGATCACATACATGTTAACATGTCAGCACCCACTGCCATGGTAATGTCCCATGTGATGCACCCATCACATATGATTGCTAGATTTAGACATAGCTACTGCTGTGGTACGCGGGTGGCGCTGTGAGTTAAACCACAGAGCCTAGGGTTTGCCAATCAGAAGGTCGGCGGTTCGAATCCCCGCGACGGGGTGAGCTCCGGTTGCTCTGTCACTGCTCCTGCCAACCTGGCAGTTCGAAAGCACGTCAAAGTGCAAATATCTAGGTTCCCGCTCTGGCGGGAAGGTAAACGGCGTTTCCATGCACTGCTCTGGTTTGCCAGAAGCGGCTTAGTCATGCCACATGACTCGGAAAAACTGCGGACAAATCCGACTCCCTCAGCCAGTAAAGCAAGATGAGCGCCGCAATCCCAGAGTCCGCGACTGGATATAATGGTCAGGGTTCCCTTTATCTTTACTGCTGTGGTGTGGATCCATGCAACAGAGGTAATATATAAATTGGCTGACAGGTTCCTTTTAGATTTTGGAATCTGAGTCTTTAAATAGGGCTGTTGCCATGACCTTGCCAAATGCTGGCCACAATTGGAGGCAGAACATTGGACAACACGGACTTCTATTCTGATCCAACAGGACTACCTGTGCTCCAGCTTCTGGCAACTAGATGGCACTCAAGTACAGGTTATCAGCCACAGGTGTCATGATCCCCTCTTTATACAGCTGTCCTAAGGTTTCTGGAGGATATACAGTACTAAAATGTTTAACCTAAAAAATCTAATTCAGGAAGAACTACCTCAATTCTTCACTCAAAGGAGGTTGCAAAGCAGGGCCAGGGAGTGGCTTAGAAGTATGTTCCAGTAGATTCAACTGGATTTTATTCCATGAGATTGACAAAAGCTATTTCCCTCTTCATGTGAGCAGCTGGCCAGAGGGCAGCATTTGTTGGAACTGCAGCACAAACTGAAAGCCCCCCCCCCAAAACCTTCCCACATACCTTGGACCCAATCCTTCCTGCAGCTGTGTTACTTTCTAAAACCATCATGTGGCGTTTTTGTACAGGTGTTAACTAAGAAAGGAAGGAAGGGGCAACCCAGTCAAGATGGGCAGCGTATAAATATTATTATTATTAAAGGGCACACTGTTCTGAGAGGGGATGGGTTCTCCGTGCATCTTGCCAAACTGCAGTTCCCAGGATTCAGCAAGAGGAGTTTTATATCTCTTGGCGTGATGGGTAATATCTCCAAAGCGCACTCGTCCAATGACTGAGACAGATAGATACTAACTCGGCGTCCCACCTAGCTTCAAAATGGCTATAGAGGTGAGAGGAAAGACCCCTCTGCCAGGAAGTAGTCTCCATTTCCCTGCCCACCTCCCCAGCCTGGTTGCCTACATCTTTTTGCAGCACCCTTACATGAGATCCTTTTTTAAGGACCCACCAGTACCTTTTTCCTATCAAACAAGGGGTATATGTTAAAAGGACACCTTTGCTTTTAGCGAGCCGTGCTAGTAGTCGGACCTAAAAGTCCCCAGCACTTGCTTCTTGTTAAACTCTGTTTCTGTAATAATCATAGCTGTCAACTTTCGGATTTGAAAATAAGGGATTTTTCCGAACTTTCGGATTTGAAAATAAGGGATGCCGCGAGGGCGGTGCAATGGCACCAAGTAGCCTCGCCACCCTGCGCTCCGGAGGCTGCGCACGAACGGGTGAGTGAAAGAGTGAGCGCATAGACGGCAGGCAGGCTGTCTGTCTGGTTGGGCGTGAAGGTCTGGCTGCACAAGGATCCAATGGCCGCTTGCCAGGTAATGACTGACTTCTGTTGTGTACTGTATGTTCCCTCCTACCTGGCCAATCCCCCTGGCAACACCTCCCCAGCCGGGTTTGGGCGGCTGCCGGAGTAGGTGGAGACCACAGGTATCCTACCTGGGAAGGGGGTGCCAGACCCAACTGCCAGGAGCTGCAACGTGATCCCAGGGGGCTACTCGCGACCACGCACAATGCGCACCCCATTTGATGTGGGGAACAAAGGAAAACTATGAACAATAAAATAGCAATTACCGTATTTTTCCATGTATAAGGCTAGGTTTTTTAACCAAAAAATTAGGTTTAAAATTGTGGCTCGTCTTATACACGGGTAGTGCTGAGGGGTGTTTTCTTAATTCGGAGTCCCCCAAAATAGTCTTATACATGGGGACGTCTTTTTTGTGGATTTGGGGCATAGTTTGACTTTTTAGATGGTGTTCCCTGCTATACGCGATTACATGTACAGGCGGTGACCATTTTGTGTGTGTTCGACTGGCTCACAACTGCTGACACACACATTTCCGACCCTGGAAGGGAATGGAACAGGCTCGCATGCACTCCGCTGATGTGTGCAGTGACATGGAATACAACCCCCCCCCCCGCAAATGGGGAGTTGCCAGTATACGTGGGGTACCCGGGAACGTAACCCCCGGGTAAGTGGGGAGCCGCCTGTATGTAAGGCAAAATTGTATTAAAAAATGTGTGTATCGGGAGAAATCAGCGCTAAAATGCTGGTAAATTTTCACAAGTGCCTTTTCTCTTTTTTTAATCTCAAACTGATGTGGAAATGTGCAGAGCCGAACTTAAGATTGGACAAATGAGAAACGTAAACTGAAATTTGGCATATTCACCCATCCCCAGTCACTGTATGCTTTGAATCCACTTGGGCCCCCGGCTTGGAACTGGCACCGCTAAACAGAGGAGAGTGGACATGTCCTCCATCTTCGGCCTTGGCCAACAGAAGTATCTTCTACGGTAGGCCATTTGGGGCTATAGTCTCCTACGCCAGCACTGATGCTCAGAACTCACCGCGGTGCATTGTGAGAACAATCAGCATTGGGCAAAACTTGCAGCAAGTTAGTGCTGTAGCTGGTAACAGGTGCTATTTTAGCTAGCAGGATTATTGCATGGGCATTCCCCAGGGGAGAAACAAAAATGTTTAAAGTGAATTAAAAATTGAACTTCAATAGAGTGTTCCCTCTCACTCCAGCTGTTCCTGAAAGCCAGGGCCTGGTAACCCCCAGCGGTGTGTGTGCTCCAGGGGAGCTTCTAATGGAATCCAGTGATGTGTGGGGTCATAGTTCACTACATTTATATTGATGTAGCCTTAGAACAGAGGTGCTTGGTTGAACAGCCCATCCTGGGCCTCCTCTCAAGCTACTTGTGTGGGGAAAGGATTTTGAGGGTGCTAGAGAAGCCGGTTTTGCTTCCTCCCGCCCGTGGTTTTTCAAGCTGTTTTTTTCCTAGGGAAGTCTGGTGTTCCTTTCACACTTCTCAGAACGCCCTGAGGGAGAAGACTGGTGGACAAGTTTCTAGAGAGGACAGCTTGCCTTCCACTCTCCCCCCAGTCTCTCACACACAGACACTCAAGTGCAGAACTCAGTCATGGTGAGCATTTTCTATGGTGTGCTATCACAGCTTTCAGGCCAGCAGTGAAGCCCAGTGGACTTGTCTCCACTGAGCTGACTCTCTGCACCCTAGACCCCAGGTGGAATCAGTGGTCCAAGTAGAAGAGGCCATGGGGATTTGTGAAATACCCAGCAAGGAACAGGAAGACTGGTTAATAAGAACTTAACAGTAATCTATTTCTTATACCCTGCCCATCTGGCTGGGTTGCCGCAGTTAATCTGGGTGGCTTCCAACAAAAATACAAATAAAGCAAAGCAAATAACAACAATAATAATACAGTGGTACTTTTGGTTGCGAACGGGATCCGTTCCCGAGCCCCATTCACAACATGAGCAGAATGCAACATGAAGTGCCGCGTCTGCGCATGTGCGTGGCACGATTCGGCACTTCTGCGCATGCACGAATTGCCGAACCAGGGAAGTAACCCGTTCCAGTACTTCCAGGTTCGGCGCGTTCATATCCCGTGACGAACGCAACCTGAAGCAAGCGTAACCAGAGGTACGACTGTAATCAAATATTAAAAGCTTCCTGAAACAGAGCTGCCTTTAGATGTCTATGAAAAATTATATAATTGTTTAACTCTTTGATATCTGCCGGGAAGTCATTCCACAAGGCAGGTGCAACTACTGAGAAGGCCCTCTGCCTGGTTCCCTGTAACTTCACTTCTCGCAGTGAGGGAACAGCCAGAAGGCCCTCCAGCCTAGCTGGACCTCAGTGTCCAGGCTGAACGATGGGGGTGGAGATGCTCCTTCAGGTATACAGGGCCAAAGCCATTTAGGGCTTTAAAGGTCAGCGCCAACACTTTGAACTGTGTTTGGAAACATACTGGAAGCCAATGTAGGTCTTTTAGGCCAGGTGTTATATGGTCCCAGCGGCTGCTCCCAGTTTTAGCATTCGTGTTATGGATTACTTTCTGAGTCACCTTCAAAGGTAGCCCCACGTAGAGCTCATTGCAGCAGTCCAAGTGGGAGATAACCAGAATGTGTACCACTCTGGCGAGACAGTGGCCAGGAAGGTAGGGTCTCAGCCGGCATACCAGATAGAGCTGGTAGACAGCGATTCTGGACACAGAATTAACCTGTGCCTCCATGAACAAGAAGAGACTTGCAGAACCAGGCCAATGACCCACCAAGTCCAAATCCAGTGGATGGCTCTGGCTGTCAGTTTCCTCCCCAGCCTCGGTATTGCCATAAGGCCTGGAAACGATGCCTTATGAGGAACGGCTTAGGGAGCTGGGTATGTTTAGCCTGGAGAAGAGAAGGTTAAGGGGTGATATGATAGCCATGTTCAAATCTATAAAAGGATGTCATATAGAGGAGGGAGAAAGGTTGTTTTCTGCTGCTCCAGAGAAGCGGACACGGAGCAATGGATTCAAACTACAAGAAAGAAGATTCCACCTAAACAGTAAGAGCTGTTCGACAGTGGAATTTGCTGCCAAGGAGTGTGGTGGAGTCTCCTTCTTTGGAGGTCTTTAAGCAGAGGCTTGACAGCCACCTGTCAGGAATGCTTTGATGGTGTTTCCTGCTTGGCAGGGGGTTGGACTGGATGGCCCTTGTGGTCTCTTCCAACTCTATGATTCTATGATTTGTAGAACTCTGCAGGGAGGAAGAAGGGGACAAAATTGGAATTAGTTGGCTCTGCCTGTCCTGTGCGCTGGCTCCACCTCCTGTTGGCCTCCCTGTTCTTCTGCCTTACCAGTCTCCTTGGGCAGCTATCACCACTGGGCAGGGGCAAGTGCTGTGTGCTTTGGGTGCTGGTGGGGCCATGTCAATTTCTTTATGCTGTCATCCTAAGGCTGGAGGGATTTTATTTGCCCCCCCCTTGGGGGGAGCAACAGCCAACAGTTGTGGCTTTCCCCCCTCCAGCTCAGCCCGGCTGCAGGTGGCTCATCGTCGCCGTGCTTTGCGCTCTGTCGGCCTCCTTCCCCTTGGGCCGAGATCCGTTTGGAGCGCGCTCCGGCCACCTGGCCAAGCGGCCGCGACGGCTCCTTGGCAAGGCCACACTCGAGTTCTGGGGCTGCGAAGGATGGGACGGGCGCAGAGCTCTTTGTTTGCTTGCTGGCAGCGGGGGCAGAATCCAAGCTGAGCTTTGAGGAAACGGGCACCAGAGAGACCCGCTTTCGCTGGGCGCTCTCTCCTGCTCCTCCTCCGCCGCCTTCCCTCCTCGAAACTTGACAGAAGTCTTGCTTTCCAAGGGGCTTGGGGGATTTTGTCGTGGTGGTGAGCAGGGAAAGCCCATGCAGCCTTCCCTCACCGCCACGGCGGCCGCCCCGTGCGCTCTGCGCCGAGCGGAGTTGGGCGAGCGCGCTGGCGAAGCAACCTTCAGAGTGCCTTTGTTGCGCCCGCTGCCCCTTCCTGTGTGCCCTGCTCTGCAGAGTTCCTGAGCGCTCTTTCTGGGGCTGACTGGTTTTCCTTGGCGCCCTCCAGAACTGCGCCTATGACTATGGCTTATTTTTGGGGTATGGCTTATATTTTGCAAATGCGAAAAAATCCTGCTATGGCTTATTTTATGACTACATCTTAAAATAGGGAAACAGGGTAGCTTGGATAAGGCCACCTGCAGCCACCACCTAACAAGGAGAGCAGTGTGCTGAAACCCACTTCAGCTCAATGGGCTTCTGCAGCGCCACAAACCCAACTCAATGGTGTAACGTTGGAAAATGTCGATCACTTCTCCTACCTGGGCAGTTCTCTTTCCACAAGGGCAGGCATTGATGCCGAAATCCAGCATCGCCTGAGCTCTGTGAGTGCAGCTTTCTCCTGATTAAAGTGCAGAGTGTTTGAGGACTGTGACATTCGCAGGGAAACCAAAATGCTTGTTTACAAAGCTATTGTACTACCAACCTTACTGTATGCTTGTGAAACATGGACCACTTATAAACGCCATCTTCAACTTCTCAAAAGATTCCATCAACGGTGTCTCCGAATTTTTTTTACACATCACTTGGGGAGACAGGCGAACTAATATCACTGTACTGGAAGAAGCAAAGATCACCAGTGTTGAAGCAATGATTCTTCAACATCAACTTCGTTGGACTGGTCATGTTGTGCGGATGCCTGATTATCGTCTTCCAAATCAACTACCGTTACTCTATTCCGAACTTAAAAATGGAAAGCGTCATGCAGGTGGTCAATAAAAGAGGTTTAAAGATTGTCTCAAGGCAAATCTTTAAAAATGTAGTACAAACACCAACAATTGGGAAACACTGGCTTGTGAGCGCTCCAGTTGGAGAACAGCCTTTACCAAAGGTGTTGTGGACTTTGAAGATGCTTGAACTCAGGACGAAAGGGAGAAACGTGCTAAGAGGAAGGCATACTAGGCAAACCCTCACCGTGATCAACTCCCACCTGGAAACCAATGTCCCCACTGTGGAAATACGTGTGGATCCAGAATTGGCCTCCACAGTCACTTACGGACTCATTGTTAAAACTGTGTTTATGGAAGACAATCTTACTCGGCTACGAGTGATCGAAGAAGAAGAAGAAGCCTGTCTCTGTGCTTGCAGTCTTTAGCATCCTTGAGGGAGGGAGAAAGATGGCAATTGGGACAGCACAAGGGGAAGGTCCTGGATATCTGGAGTCGGGTGTACAGTGGTACCTCTGGTTGTGAACAGGATCCGTTCCGGAGGCCCGTTCGCAACATGAAAAGAGCGCAACATGAAGCGCCGTATCTGCGCATGTGCGCAGTGCGATTCCGGGTTCGGCGCATTCATATCCTGTGACAAATGCAACCCACAGCAAACGCAACCAGAGGTATGACTGTACTGGCAACAGTATGAGAAGACTGTATGAGGACTTGGCAATGTTGAGAGATTGGGGGTGGGGGTGGGCGGATGTAGTGAAGCGGCCGAATCTTTGGTGCCAGGTGTCTTGGGAGAGGATGGAGGCCTTCGTACCATCTAACTCGTTTCTTCCTCTACTGTTGCCGTCAGCAGTTATATTGCAGATATTGTAAATGGAAGTGCTTTGAGTTTTAAATGGGCTGTCAGAAAGCATTTGGCACCGGCAGAAAGAGGTTGGGAAATGACAGCTCATTCCAGTTTTAACAAAGTGCTGCTGCTGTTGCTGCCAAATTCTGAGTGCAGAGCGCTGGAGGCCAGTCAGCTCAGCCCTTTGCTGCTGTAGGAAGTCTGGGCTCCCCTTACTTGGCTGGTGGGGAAGATTGTGGTAGTGGTGGTGGTGGTGGGGGTCCCCTGAGACTGATCCCCTGATTCAAACAGTTCAATTTGGGGGTCCCAAGTTTCTAAGGGTCTAAGCTCTTGTCTTGAGTTGGTCAAGTGCCTGGAGGAACTACGCATACATTTTGCTGTATCAGATTTTAAGATAGAATAAAATAAAAGGCCCAGTTTGCTGGCAGCTGCCTCATGTACTCCATGGATGCAAAACTTGTGGCATTCCAGACATTGGACTACAGCTCCCATCATCCCTGACCTTTGGCCATGCCGGCTGCGGATGATGGGAGTTTGGGTCCAACAAGATCTGGTTGGCCACAGGTTCCCCATCCCTGATGTAATTCGGACCTGAAATCGTTTTTATGTATGGAATTGTTTTAGTTGTTTTAATTGCCGATGCTATCGTTAAATCACTCTGAGATGTTTTATAGGAAGTGATGTAAAAAATGGAATGGAATTATAAAGAGATAGCTTTTGGCGTCTTCAGTTGCTCACCTCAGGAAAAGCTACTGTTTTTTGGTTTCCTGCCTTGCCACTTGAATGAGAGATTTTATGTAGCCTTAAAAAAAAACCCCTTCCTTTATAAAGATTAAAGCTAAGACCACCAGAAAGGACACATATCCCGGCATTCAATGGAAAAGTGGGATATCAATGGCTTAGGCAACTGAGGATGAAATAAAAAATGTCATCTGGAATGATTCATTATTCCTTAAACAACATCTTCTGGCTGATAGACCTAGGACCCTCGTACTTACGGGACCGCCTCTCCTGGTATGTCCCGCAGAGGACCCTAAGGTCCATGAATAATAATAGCTTAAGGGTCCCAGGCCCAAAAGAAGCCAAATTATCCTCCACCAGGGCCAGGGCCTTTTCAGTGATGGCTCCGACCTGGTGGAATGCTCTGTCCCACGAGACTAGGGCCCTGCGGGACTTGACCTCCTTCCGCAGGGCCTGTAAGACAGAGCTATTCTGCCTGGCCTTCAATTTAGCCTGATCCTTCATTCCTTTTTCCCTTCCCTTTTTCTATGAAGAAACCCTTCTGAGACCCCACATTTAAACTCTTCCCTGGTCTCCTTGCTGGCCCTAGCAGGACTAACTTGGCCAGTTAGCCCTGGAGATGCTATTTTTATGTTGTATTTTATGCTGTTTTTAAAGTCGTTTTTAATCATTGTTTTATATTTGTTGTTAGCCTCCCTGAGCCCGGTTTTTAAATCGGGAAGGGCGGGGTATAAATAAATTATTATTATTATTATTATTATTATTATTATTATTATTATTATCTGCCCCCCCCCCCCCCCGGACTGGTGTTTTATTGTGGGTATATTCTGCAGCACATTATTGACACAATGATAGTGGTGGGTTTATTCGGCTTCTGTTTGTTCTGCAACACTTCCCCAATGCTGCCACATTATTGCTGTCTGGAGGGGTTATAGTGCAGCAGAATTGGGACAAAAATAAATCAGAACTTTAGTGGCATACAAAGTTAAGGGATTTCAACAGGAAATTGTGGGATATGCACTGATTGAGAATGAAGCAGTGTGACTGCCCCAAAACTTTTGCACACACCAACAGTACTGTACTGGAAATGGGCTGTCCCAAGAGCATTATGAGCAGAAATCACCATGAGTGCTCGATAAAAGGAATATCTTGAGGGGCCCCAGGTAATGCTTTGGTGGTGCTTGAGACAATTCTCCCATCCCTACCCACCCACATGCGCCAGGTTCCGCCCATGTGAGAGAAATTAAGTTCCACCTCTATTTCAGGCATGGGACGCGGGTGGCGCTGTGGTCTAAACCACAGAGCCTAGGGCTTGCCGATCAGCGGTTCAAATCCCCGCGACGGGGTGAGCTCCCGTTGCTCGGTCCCAGCTCCTGCCCACCTAGCAGTTCGAAAGCACGTCAAAGTGCAAATAGATAAATAGGTACCGCTCCGGCGGGAAGGTAAACGGCGTTTCTGTGCGCTGCTCTGGTTCACCAGAAGTGGCTTTGTCATGCTGGCCACATGACCCGGAAGCTGTACGCCGGCTCCCTCGGCCAATAATGCGAGATGAGTGCCGCAACCCCAGAGTTGGACATGACTGGAGCTAATGGTCAGGGGTCCCTTTACCTTTACCTATTTCAGGCGTACAGTGGAACCTCGACTTACGTACGGCTCTACTTACGTACAATTCCAGTTATGACCACCAGTAGGTGCTTCGACTTATGAACTTTCCTCTAGATACGAACAGAGGCCTTGCCAGCAGCCCGGAGCTCACCCGGCTGGCTGCAGGGCAGCGCTGAGGCCTCTGCTGCCGGGGAGAGGGCCCCCATCCCACCCCCGAAGCTGTGGAAGAGGTTCCGCCTGCAAGAGTCACAGAGGAAGTCCAGAGAAGAACCTGGCCTGGCAAGAAAAAAAAAGGGACCCTGGCCAAAGTGAATCAGCTCTTTACTGACCCTTGACCCACCCCCAGCTTGTAGCCAGGTAAGCCCACCCACCCTCAGTGCACACAAGAGAAAAATAAATGTTAATTTTTTTCATCTACAATATTGTCTTATTTATTTTATAGTACAGTACATTGATGATTGCCTTCATTTTATGGATCTGTGGACTCGTTAGACAGTAAAATCCGTGTTAAATTGCTGTTTTAGATGGTGTTTTTCATCGTCTAGAACAGATCGATTCACTTTTCCATTACTTTCTATGGAAAAGTGCGCCTCTACTACGTTTCTAGTTATGACCATAGCTGTCAACTTTCGGATTTGAAAATAAGGGATTTTTTCAAACTTTTGGATTTGAAAATAAGGGATGCCACGAGGGCGGTGCAATGGCACCAAGTAGCCTCGCCACCCTGCGCTCCAGAGGCTGCGCGCGAACGGGAGAGCGAAAGAGCGAGCGCATAGACGGCAGGCAGGCTGTCTGTCTGGTTGGGCGTGAGGGTCTGGCTGCACAAGGCATGCAAGCTCCGCCCCCAGTCGGTCTCAGACTCCTTATTGGCAGCCGAGCAACACAGCTGAGGAGCCTCCCTGGCTGGCAGGGAGGGAGAGGAGCTGCTTCCTTTGAAATCCAGGAAATTTAAGGGATATCAACAATCCGGGATAGCAGCGGGAAACGGCATTGGAATAAGGGAGTTTCCCCGCAAAAAAAGGGAGGGTTGACAGCTATGGTTATGACCGGACCTCCGGAACGGATTATGGTTGTAAGTAGAGGTTCCATTGTATTGGGAGCATGTGAGTTTGATGAGGCCGGAGACCCCTGCTACGTGTGCCAGGCAGTGAACTGCAAGTACACTTCTGTTTCTGAGCTTCTCTATGCCAGGAAGGTTTCTAACATCCAGAAACAGAAGTGTTTGGACACAGCGTTCCATTACCATGGCATACTAATCTGGCATAATAAAAATTCATAAAAACCACACCTATCATACCTAAAATATAGAATAAAGGCAAAAAAAATTGGCGCACGTATTAGACATCACCAGCAGAAGCTCTGAAGACACCAGCAGCATCTAATAGAAAGGCAGATCGTGCGCTGTCACCAGCAAAAGCTCTGAAGTGTGGCACCAAATAATGACGTCATTAACCGAGCACCTGAAACCACCAAGGCGGCCATTACCAGACGACCCACAGAGCCATTACCAGACAAAGGCAAACGGTGAAACCCAGAGCCACAGCCACAGGCTGTAAACCAAAAACACCCCCCCCCCTCGCAAACGCTCCCACAACAATCAACTCAACTAGCACAAACCCTCAACTGCAAAAACCCAGAGAGTCAGGTCAGGGCCAAGGAATTGAGATACAGGGCGGAGGCCTTGGCTCGCATTTACATACTAGCCCCAGCCAAGGCCGACAGACTAGGCCTCACCTCTACTTTACAGCCTATAGACTAGGCCTCAGCTCTACTTTACAGACTAGGCCTCGGCTCCACTTTACAGCCTACAGACTAGGCCTCGGCTCTACTTTACAGACTAGGCCTCGGCTCCACTTTACAGCCTACAGACTAGGCCTCGGCTCTACTTTACAGACTAGGCCTCGGCTCTACTTTACAGACTAGGCCTCGGCTCCACTTTACAGCCTACAGCCTAGGCCTCGCCACTACTTTACAGACTAGGCCTCGGCTCCACTTTACAGCCTACAGAGTGGGCCTCGGCTCTACTTTACAGACTATCCCGAGTGGAGCCGAGTGGGGGGTGGGGGGAGGAGGGGCCCGAATAGGTCATGGGCTGACCCAGGGTGGGGGAAGTCACAGGGATGACTCGGGGGGAGGGGGGACAGGATACCTCATGGGTCACTACAGGATGGGAGGAATCACACGGATGAGACAACAACGGGGGGGGGGAGGACAAAACCCATAGCCCGGGGGGACGGGGACGGAACATCCTCCCCCTTTAAGGACCCTGAGTCAGGCACAGCAAGGCATGCCCGGGTCAGCTAGTTTTAAATAAAAGGACACATTCTACTCATGTAAAAACATGCTGATTCCCAGTCCGTCTACGGGCCGGATTGAGAAAGCAATTGGGCCGCATCTGGCCCACGGGCCTTAGGTTGCCTACCCCTGGTGTAATGGGTCTTAGGAACTGTCTGTGACATGGAAAGAAGCAGGACATTTGGAGGCCAAGTATGTAGAGGGGAGCATCTATTGCAATAGCCAGGCCTCTAACTGGTTTTTTAAAAGACTGAGGCAAATTCCTGGAAGATATGAACATCAGCAGCTTTTAACTAGGATGCTCAAGGCATCTATCCTAATGCATTGAGTGTCCCAAATACTTTAAAATGCTGGAGGCTAGAGGTGGGCAGCAGAGAAATGAGGATTCTACCAGTACTATGCACTGTTAAAACCTCCTCATGCATCTACATTACAGGAGGAGTCTAGGGCTACATAGGGGTATAAACTAGTAGAGCTCTTCTAGACTAGTGGGGACCATCTTTTCTAGACTACCTTGGGAAGCAGCCACTGGGGAGGGGGGCTCTCCTATGGAGACCTCATAATCATGCCCAGAGGCCATGCTTTCTCCAACATCCACCACCAGAAGTATCTCCCACTGATGTCCCCTGATACTAGCAGCAACTCTCCAAAAATCACCTTACTTAGTTCCTGGCGTCCCACATTTTTTGGCAGCCTAGTACCAAAGATTGCAGTACTTATGCATGGAGACTTACAGGAGTCACCAGTGTCCACACCTCTGAATTAGAGTGGTTACCCCTTGCAGTGGATGCTCATCTTCTCAAGGAAGGCTAAGTCAGCATGCCACACTTTTCTGCAACAGCATTTCCAACTATCTAGGCTCAGTTTTTAAAATTACACTGAAGTCCTTGAGTCCATGGACTGCAAGAAGATAAAACCTATCCATTCTGAAGGAAATCAGCCCTGAGTGCTCACTGGAAGGACAGATCCTGAAGCTGAGGCTCCAATACTTTGGCCACCTCATGAGAAGAGAAGACTCCCTGGAAAATACCCCGATGTTGGGAAAGATGGAGGGCACAAGGAGAAGGGGACGACAGAGGACGAGATGGTTGGACAGTGTTCTCGAAGCTACCAACATGAGTCTGACCAATCTGCAGGAGGCAGTGGAAGACAGGAGTGCCTGGCGTGCTCTGGTCCATGGGGTCACGAAGAGTCGGATACAACTAAACGACTAAACAACAGCAGCCACAACATTTGCACCCAATGGGGGCTGTAAAAGAGGGGCAAGTGTTTATGTCTGATGGCTTTTGCCACATCCAGGGAAGTTGTCTGTATGTTTTCTATCAGGTGGTCACGAAGAGTCAGACACGACTAAACGACTAAACAACAACAGCAAGAAGAAG
The DNA here is from genome assembly GCA_034641385.1 of Darevskia mixta. Classification (NCBI taxonomy): domain Eukaryota; kingdom Metazoa; phylum Chordata; class Lepidosauria; order Squamata; family Lacertidae; genus Darevskia; species Darevskia mixta. The sequence goes on along the minus strand of JAWWNH010000139.1, from coordinate 89,918 downwards.
TTTCCCTATGCATCATTGCACATCCCTCCATCTCATTCAAACCAGGTCTCATTGTCCTTACATATAACATTAATAAGCCAGGAATCCTTGGCCTAAGATGTACGGTTTCACAATATTTGCATGCAGTCACGGCGTGGTATTTAGGATTTAACCACTGGTAGTTTGTGATCTTTGATGTCTGCCAGAGAGAAAACAAGAAATGCTAATGAGCCTCAGGCCCTTGAGTTTGGAGCATTGTTGATATCTCCAATTCTACTTTCAAAATACTGTACGGGTTTCATAACTGGAGCGTTAGAACACCTGAATATTTGCCAGTACTCCCCCTCCAGCTCCATTTTGCATTACGGTCTCAAGCCCATTGCTTTAAACTGAATCGTATGGGGCGAGGAGTCTCTACTCTCTATTTCATTTGAGTCTTACCTGTGCCAGGTGTGTCTTTCTATGCATCTTTGGGGCTTGGAGACCACTAATACATTTTGGCAAGGGCGAAGTCTCCTCTTTTTTTTTTGTTCTTCTGCTCTCTTTCACTTTTCAGCAGAGAAACATACCCCCTCCCCTTTCCACCCCCCACATACTCCTCTTTAATCATTCTGTTGGCTCCCCCATCCCCCGCCTATCTCAAGCAAGAGGTTTATTTTATGGTTCAGCTCTTTAAAGAAAGAGGCTGATTGCTGGGTGATGAGATCTTACTCACTACTTTCTGGGCGGCGTGCTTGTGCTTTTAATCCCACTGCTGTCAAGCTCCATTAGGAGATTTGGGCATCATCCTTCTACCTCTGGGGCTCAGCCTACCACTAGCCAGGCTTGAAATGAGGACAGTGCTCTGGCCATGGAGAGTGATGGACAGATGCAGAAAGAGGTCTTAAAGCCACAGCACCCTGCCTCTTGTCTGCTAGGGGCACGGCTGGAGTTTTGGTAATTGCCCAGCTTTGGGCTTCTGAGACAAAAATGAACCAAAGCATCCATGACAGATGGCCATCCAACCTCTGCTTATAAACCTCCAAGGGAGTCCACCCCCCCTCCCCGAGGGAGACTGTTCCGGGTTGATTTCCTTAAGAATGGATAGGTTTGATCTTCTTGCAGTCCATGGGACTCTCAAGAGTCTCCTCCAGCACCATAATTCAAAAGCATCAATTCTTCGGCGATCAGCCTTCTTTATGGTCCAGCTCTCACTTCCGTACATTACTACTGGGAAAACCATAGCCTTAACTATACGGACCTTTGTCGGCAAGGTGATGTCTTTGCTTTTTAAGATGCTGTCTAGGTTTGTCATTGCTTTTATCCCAAGAAGCAGGCGTCTTCTAATTTCGTGACTGCTGTCACCATCTGCAGTGATCATGGAACCCAAGAAAGTGAAATCTCTCACTGCCTCCATTTCTTCCCCTTCTATTTGCCAGGAGGTGATGGGACCAGTGGCCATGATCTTAGTTTTTTTGATGTCGAGCTTCAGACCATATTTTGCGCTCTCCTCTTTCACCCTCATTAAAAGGTTCTTTAATTCCTCCTCACTTTCTGCCATCAAGGTTGTGTCATCAGCATATCTGAGGTTGTTTATATTTCTTCTGGCAATCTTAATTCCGGTTTGGGATGTACATAACAGTATTGGACCCTGTTGCTCTGCTGTACCTTCTGAGGGCACCTCTGCCCTAGCATCGCCCCAGTTCTGAAGAGTTGGCATAATAACCTCCATTTTGTGACCTACAGTGATCCTTGTTCCCTCTTCCTGCACACTTTCCTTTGAACGTGGGAGTCTCCATAGCTTACTGGTTGAGCACATGGATTTGGTGACAGCTGTCAGTCCCCAGCTTCTCCAGTTGCAAGGGTCTTGGATAACAAAGAGAGGGAAGGGCCACTGCCATCAGAGACCTTAGGCAGCTTCCTATGTTTGCACATTTCCTAGGTTTGGTTTGAAGCAGTAGCTCATGGGATCTGGCTGTACATTTCATTAAAAGCTTGGAGCTGGAGTCCCGGTTGGCATGAAGTCTCTGATTGTGACATAACCTCCACCTCAGCCAAAGGATTTTTGCATTAGTGGAAGGTCTGCTTTGTAACACAATTTGATGCCTTGTGGGTCGGGCTCTTCCCCTTCCTGCCAACGGTTTCCAAAAGTTGTGCAGGAATTGGCTGAAAAGTAACTGATGAGCCACGGTCATTTTGGAGGTGACCCGTAATCAATAAAATAAGATTCAAATCAAATTTCTTTATTTACGGCCATAGGCCCACAGAAAAGAATTTAAGAACCGTATACAGTTTATACAACATCACTTTAACAATTTAGATAAAAATAGTTTAGGTATGATTTAACGAGTTTAAAATCAGCAAGCAGGTTAGTACAATTACTTGTGACCCGGCTAATTGAAAATTTGCTCCTTAGTTAAGACAAGAACATTTAAACAAGTACATCACAAATTTTATAGTAAACAGGACTCTATTTGGATGAAAGTAGAAAGAAAAATCAGTATTCATAGAGTAGGCCATTTTTCTTTTTGTATGAAAGGACGACAATCAAAAATCTTGCCACTAGCAGAGTTTTGCTCGGGTCCATGTCCTGTAGGAGGTGTGTTAACTGGGCCTCCACTGTCATACCCAAAGTCTCTGAAATTAAAGGGAGTAAAAATCGGGTCCGAGCAGCCCTGTACAAGGGACAGCCTAAAAGTATGTGGCGAAGAGATTCAGTGGTTCTATTGTCACATATACACAAAGCTGAGATTTGTCCATTGGAGAACCTGTTTCGCATGACATTAAATGGGAAAACGTTGAATCTGGCTTTAGCAAAGGCAAATCTGTGAGCTGCAACTGACAAAGATGACAGGTATGATGGAAACAGCAGAGTGGGCCAGATGCCTAGGTTTAGCGGTGAGCAGGTGCCACTTCCCCTTGAGATGTTTTGTTGGAAGTCAACCTCGTCAAGTTTTTGTATAATGGATCTTTTGGCCGAGATGGGATCTAGTTTTAGTGGGTCCGATGGAAACAAGCCATAGGACATCATTTTCTTATGGATCCTTTCAGCCCACGGGCTTACAGCTTCATCTCTAATAAAATAAGATTAAAAAACAAAACAAAAGGACCAACGTGACATTGGCGTTATGAGCCAAACCTTTCCAATAGCTGAGTTTACGCAGATAGTAGAGCTGTTCAAAGGTTTTCCTCCTTTCGCGGAAGTGGCAAGCAGTTTGCAAAACTACTGGAAGACAAGTAAAATATTCACAGTCACTGGGTGGAAGCCAGAATTCTGGGCCTCCTCTGCATTGTTTACGCTTGTCAGCTATGTAAACTAAGGGTTTAAATTAGGTGTGTTGGGGTGGACTGATGGGGATGATTTAAAGGGTATGTGTGAAATAATACATTGGAGGAAGAGGCCCGAAAGTATTGAGAGAGAAATATGAGGGAGCAATAAGGAAACCTCTTCCGAAGACAGTGAAATTTGTGGGGCTGCAGGATGGTAAAACAGGTGAACCCAAAAGTGTGTGTGTGTGTGTACTGTAGTGTATTAATGTATTACAGAGAGCCAGTGTGGTGTAGTGGTTAAGAGCGGTAGACTCATAATCTGGGGAACCGGGTTCGCATCTCCGCTCCTCCACATGCAGCTGCTGGGTGACCTTGGGCTAGTCACACTTCTCTGAAGTCTCTCAGCCCCACTCACCTCACAGAGTGTTTGTTGTGGGGGAGGAAGGGAAAGGAGAATGTTAGCCGCTTTGAGACTCCTTCGGGTAGTGATAAAGCGGGATATCAAATCCAAACTCTTCTTCTTCTTCTTAATCGGTGGGAGGGAAAGTTCTTCCAAAGATGGTGTAGGTAGGGTTGTGTAGGAAACTGCCTTATGTTTTTATAAATCCCTGAACTTCTACAAGTCCTGTTCCTCATGAGAACTTTTCTGGCATCTCCAGGCACAACAAATTAGCTAGAGTGATTTCATAGGCCTGCATTTCATTTGGGCTCCTTTGCTCCCACCCCCACCTCTTTGAAATACGCATCTGATTTGTAGAATAAATTTAAAGAACCACATTTTTCGCTCTACTCTTTTCCAGGTGATTTTAACTGGAACTCTTACTAATTTCTCTCTGACCATAGCAAGTGCTGTAAGAGACTATCCTAAGTTGGGTTTGATTTTGCAAACAGAGATATTTGACTTCACAAATGGGTTACTGTCTTCACACCATATCTGGTGTCATGTGTCAATCAATCACTTTATTTCAGCTTTAAGCTCATAAGAACAACAGAACTAGAACAAATACACAGTACAATTTGGTTTAAAAAATTAGAACCAGTAAAACTTAAAAGAGTACAAATTAGAAACAGATACTATAAGGAATTTTCAGCTTCCAAACAGCAGTCCATTACGGCATTAATATGTGGTATCATGTGTGTAGTTCAAGTTTTTTGTGAAATTAAGTTGTTGTTTTTGAAACTGGTTTCCATGAAACAAACTGGGAGCAATGTGTGTATGTTAGGGTTGCCATACGTCTGGGAAAACCCGGACATGTCCTCTTTTGGAGGCCAACATGCCCATCTGGGCTGATTTTTACATTTTAAAGGAAATATCTGGGTTTTTTTTGGGGGGGGGGCTTGGGCTCAGGCTGCTCTGCATGCCGCTACTGCTGCCAGCCCGAGTTGGGGAACGAGGCGTGCTGTCTCGGGTTGGTAGCAGCTCAGGCTGTCCTCTTTTTTTGCTCTTCAAGATACGGCAACCCTAGTGTGTGTAATATTTATACGCACATTTTAAAAGCTTAGAAGAAAAAGCTTTTGTGAACTGTAGCCTGCTGTGAAAAGGGCCCAGAACTATCTGAAGCTACAGTGACAGCCTGGAGCACTCAACTTGGAACTCCTTGATTTCTCTGAGTCACAGCATTGCACACTCTTTATTCCCCATCCTTTTCAGAAAAGCTTCTGTTTGTCCTTGACAGTGTGCAAAGCAGCAAGTCTTCTGCACCCTGGGTCAGTCCCAGATGTCTGGCAGCCCACCCCCCACCCCCTCCTCCAACTATTTCTGTGACTCCTGCTTGCCCTACAGTACCGTGTTCGGTAGTGCATTCTGGGATGTGAGCAGAGACTGAAGCCATAATAAACCACATGTCCCAGAGGGCATGTTGCCTGAAGATACTGATTTAAGCTACTGTGCCCACAAGTTGCTCAATGATGATAGATGAGAATCTGCCAAGCCAAATAACATCTGTGGCTTGGCAGGCGCAGGGAAAGAAAGTGCCGTACCCAGGGGCCTGTTCCTGTCTGATCAGCGTTGACCTTACTGAGACAGCCCTTTTCTCTTGTTTAGTCATGACTCTCCCTCCGTCTCTTTGCAGAGTCGTGAGCCAGCCACCTGAGCCTGGCCAAAGGTAAGGCAGAAATGTTGGTCCTGATTGTCCTTGGATGGAGCGAGGCTGAAACCAATTACCGTATTTTTTGCTCTATAAGACGCACCTGACCATAGGACGCACCTAGTTTTTAGAGTGGAAAAGCCCCAATTTTTTTGAGGATCAGCTCAAATTTCTGTAGCTTCTTTTGCAAAGGAGAAAAGCCCCATTTTTTGAGGATCAGCTCAAATTTCTGCAGCTTCTTTTGCAAAGGAGAAAAGCCCCATTTTTTAAGGATCAGCTCAAAGTTGTTGAGCTTACTTTGCAAAGGGAAAAAACCCTGTTTTATGGGGTTTAACTCACAGTTCTGCAGCTTCAGTAAAGGGAGCCATTTCTACAGTTTCCAGACAGTTAATTTAATCAGCCAGTCACATGTCGCTGGGGAAACAGCCTCCCTCTGCAAGGGGGCGGGGCTGGACTCTCTCTCCCTTATCTCTCTCCCCGATCGTTTGCTGAGCAGCTGCTCAGCGGGCTTCCTTTCAACACCCCCCCTCTCTCTTTTTTAAAAAAGCACGATCTGCTTTTGCCCCTGGGCAGTTCAGCTCCAGGGACCACACATTCACTCCATAAGACGCACAGACATTTCCCCTTACTTTTTAGGAGGAAAAAAGTGCGTCTTATGGAGCGAAAAATACGGTAGCTTAGGCACCAAAGAATTGCATAGCACCTTAAATTATTAGCCGATCTACTGTAATAGATCTGCTACATGTGGGTTTCATGTGAATTACGTACTTAGCTCTCCTTTTGCCCCAATTCCAAAGCGGGTGTTTTGTTCTTAATGCGGGGGATAGTCTATTCATTTAGGTACCAGCTCTTTGGCTGCATATACAAAGTGACATCTTGCCCTCATAACTCAGCACTTTGGAATATTTGATTAATTCTGCTTTTGAAATGCCCACACTTGGTTCGGTGGCACGATGGGAAAGGGACTGTGCAGAGGGGGTCAATTATTCCAATCCCTCATTGGACATTTGGGGATTTTAACAAGTTTAAACAAACAAACAAACAAAAACTTGCAAGAAACAGCTGTGAGATGGGAAGCATAGCAATTCTGTATCAATTAATCTAGGAAGTCCACAGTGCTGCATGTGGTACCCTGTTCCCCACATTATACTAAAGATGGAAGAATGTCCCCTCCTTGAGACAGGCCCATTAGGGAACGTAGGGGGTGAGAGAGGCAATTTGTCCAAGGCTGCCAAATGAATAGCAGACCCGAAATTTGGGTGTGGGTCTCCCAGGTTCCTGACTTAGCTTAGAACATGGGTAGGCAAACGAAGGGGGGATCTGGCCCAATTGCCTTCTCAATCTGGCCCACGGACGGTCCGGGAATCAGCGTGTTTTTACATGAGTAGAATGTGCCATTTTATTTAAAATGCATCTCTGGGTTATTTGTGGGGCCTGCCTGGTGTTTTTACATGAGTAGAATGTGTGCTTTAATTTAAATGCATCTCTGGGTTATTTGTGGGCATAGCTGTCAACCTTCCCTTTTTTGGCAGGAAACTCCCTTATTCCAATGCCGTTTCCCACTGCTATCCTGGATTGTTGATATCCCTTAAATTTCGTTGCTCAGCTGCCAATAAGGAGTCTGAGACCGACTGGGGGCGGAGCTTGCATGCCTTGTGCAGCCAGACCCTCACGCCCAACCAGACAGACAGCCTGCATGCCGTCTATGCGCTCGCTCTTTCGCTCACCTGTTTGCGCGCAGCCTCTGGAGCGCAGGGTGGCGAGGCTACTTGGTGCCATTGCACTGCCCTCGTGGCATCCCTTATTTTCAAATCCGAAAGTTTGAAAAAATCCCTTATTTTCAAATCCGAAAGTTGACAGCTATGTTTGTGGGGCATAGGAATTCGTTCATTTCCCCCCAAATATATATATATATAGTCCACCGCCCCCCGACGGTCTGAGGGACAGTGGACCGGCCCCCTGCTGAAAACGTTTGCTGACCCCTGGCTTAGAAGATTGTGTATTGCATTGCTACTAGTTCAAACAATTACTTCTAAAGAAAAATCAACCAGTGTCTCTTCCTCTGCAGAACCTTTCTGTGGGACAATCTAAGTGTGACAATTTTGTGGTTTCCAGAGAGGGGGTGCGTTTATGAATTCTGAAATAAACGCATAGAGTTTTAGGAAAGGGCATGCTATTTATTTCCCACGAAGCAGCAGCTTCGGAAGAGAGTGTGGGGGAAATCATGTACAGAAGGGGGAAGAAAGAGTGACTTGGCAAATTTCCAGCGATGCTTGTTAGGTGGAGAGGGGAGTTTCTGGCGGGGAGACGAGGGGGGTGACTTAGCAGCGAGGTGGGTGATTAGAAATCAATATTTGATTTCACCCCAGTAACCAGGAGTCGAGAAGAGATCCTGACAAGATGACAAGATGCAGACCAGTTAACGAATGAGCATCTTCTTTTTTTAGACAGAGAGAAAAGGAATTCCATTCATTCTCAGGTAAGCATTTTTCAAGAAAAGTAAAGGCAGTTTGAAACAGGGGCTGCTGTTTGATGTTCATGAGTCCCTGTTTCAAGCCCCGTTCAGCCTTACGTATCTCCAGCCTGAAAGGCTGAGAAGGAATTGGATTATCTAGGGTTAGTGATGGGGGATAAATCTGATCCAGTTCTCAATTAAAGGCAGATTTATCTCATTTGCATTTTCCAAAAGCATAAGCATATCAAAGCACGGCCATCCTGCAGAATTTGCACTTTTCTGAATTTTGCAGCGCATTTCTCCAGCCAAGTAATCTGTCCAAAAATGCAAATACCTAGGATAAAAGTGTGCATGTGAATGCATATACTGCAGTAAGGAAACCAACATATAAAATTATATTACAGGAAATTGCTTTGCAAAAATATTAGGAAAATTACACTAACATGCACACCTCCTCAAGCTCCTTTGAGGATAAGGAGTATAAATAATAAAATACTGGTGAATTTTCATGAAGACTTTATTTTTTGTTGAAGGCAAACTAATGTGGAAATGTGGACAGCAGAACCTAATACTGAACAGGTGGGGGAATGAGAAAATAAAGTGGAACTGAAGTGGACATATTCAGCCATCCCTACCTAGGAGTCCCACAGAACCCAGCTTGTAATTTCCAGATGTATACGTTTTTGGATGGTGCTCATATTGTGTAATGATCTCAGGCAGGCAAGCAAGCCCTGATAAGAATTAATAAGTCTCTGGCATTTTTATGGTTTGTTTATTTACAACATACCAAACCTACAAGTAGGTCATCTCTGAGTCTCTGCCCCTTTCGCAGAATGAAGGGCGCCAAAGTCCAGTCCTTCCTCTCTTGTACTTCCGTTGCATTTTAACCCTTTCAGCTCTTCTGGTTCGGGGAGAAGGTGAGTGAACTCCCCCCCACACACACTATCAAACAAAGATCCTCTAAAAGCTGGCTCCCTCCTGGTTGCATAGCAACCCCCTCAATGTCATCTGTCTCCTCCCCTCCCTCTGCCTGCGAGCTTTCCAAGTCTGGGAACTCTTGATGAAGGGGGACCGAACTAACCTACTCCTGCTCTGTCTGTGGCTGCAATCCCTCGTCTCCCGAGTAAGACTCCCTCTTCCTTCATCTCTAGAGTCAGACTCTTCCCAGGTGTTCGATTCAGCCACATCCCTGACATATTGATTCCAATACAAATAGTTGGGGTCAAGAGTGGGAGAGGGCTCTTGCACTTCTGTTCCACTTATGGGCTTTGCTGGAGGCATCTGACTGGCCGTTGTGGGGAACTGGTGTGGATAGGCCTCTGATCCTAATCTAGTAGATCTCTTCTTATGCTGTCCCTGCCTGATTGAGGAACTGAAGCTCATGGCTCAGGTTTTGCTAATGGATTTTGTTTTCAGATTAGAACAGTGCATTGGTTGCAAGGTTCAGGTGGTTGGTTACATGAGAGATCAAAGACATGGCTAAACATGTGCTAAGATGCTGACCCAACAAGCAACAAGCCCCCTGCACCTTCCCTTTGATGGGTCAGGTGGGCGCAGCATTTATTGTGGCAAGTGGCTGGAGTCCTGAGCTTGTGCAAGCAAAGGGACACTCCTTTTAGTGAGCTGACGAGGTGAGGCTTGTGCACACTGTCATCTCTGTGTGTCAGGCGATGGAGGTGAAATGGGTGCCAGCCTGGGCTCAGATTTACTCCCAGCTGCCTCTTTTGAAAGTGGAGGCTCCTGTGTAACGGGAAGGCGCCAGAAGCAGCTCTATGGCTGGAAAAGCTGAGGAGAGTGTCTGGAAGTGGGGTAATGGGTGGCTGTCAGGGTTGCACCAGATGAGCAGGAGTGGTGGCAAGTCCCCCTAGGCGAAGCGGCAACCACGAAAGAGTCCAGAGAAATGGAGGGATTCTTACCTGAAGAAGACTGGTGGTGACACTCCTCAGAAGAGGAAGAAGCAGATGGGGAAGAGGGAAGGCCAGAACAGGAGGAGGAGGAAGTCGAGCCAGAATCAGGCCCTTGTGAGGAGAGGAGCCGGCTGACCCCCTCCCCTCCTCCCTTCTCAGCTGTAGAACGTAGAGCTGAGAGACGTAGGGAACAATTAGAGGCAGCTGCAGCTCGTAAGAGGCGTGGTCATGAGTCGGCTACTTAAGGAAGGCTGGCTGCTTCCCTCACCAGCACCTGCAACTGCTGTGCTGGAGCATGTGGTTGTTCTTGCTCGTCCTGTTCCTGGTTCCTGTGTTCGTGTCTTCGGCTTCCTGACTCCTGGCTTCCTCCTGACCTCGGCTTTGTGACTTCGGCTTTCTGACTCCTGGCTTAATCCTGACCTCGGCTTCCTGACTTCTGGCTTGAACTGACTTCGGCTACTCCTGACCCCTGTGTGACTGCCTGACTTCGACTGGCTTCTGACCCAGACTGTTTTGACCTTGGCTTTATTGGACTCTGACTGCTGCTCTTCAGTGTGCCAACTTGTTGGCGTCCTAACAGTGGCATTTCTGAGAGTTTGCTTGAGCCTCCTTCAGAGGATAGCTGGAAGCCTCCCTGGGATCAGGCATCTCTTGGGGTTTGCAACCTACTACCCCCACCACACTGGGACCCTCCCAGATTGCATGCAATAAAACTGCTAGCATATTTGCAAAGCTAAGCAGGGTCCAGTATGGTTTCAGATTGGATGATGGACGGCGTGTTGAGATTCCTGCATTGCAGGGGTTTGGACCAGATGACCCTCAGGGTCTGACCACCCCTTCCATGACACCTCCAAGGGACTCACGGCATTATGTTCAAATGGAGTTGAGAGCAGTGTAATTATCCTTCCCCCCCCCCCTTTTGACTACTGGTGACCCTGGAACAAAAATTGAACTATAAACAGTGAGAAGTGAAGCCAGTGTGGTGTAGTGATTAAGAGTGGTAGACTCATAATCTGGTGAACCGGGTTCGAATCCCCGCTCCTCCACATGCAGCTGCTGGGTGACCTTGGGCTAGTCACACTTCTCTGAAGTCTCTCAGCCCCACTCACCTTACAGAGTGTTTGTTGTGGGGGAGGAAGGGAAAGGAGAATATTAGCCGCTTTGAGACTCCTTCGGGTAGTGATAAAGCAGGATATCAAATCCAAACTCTTCTTCTTCTTCTCTTAAAAATAACATTGACTGTGGGAGCTGGGGAGGTGTTTTGAGAATAATTATGCTTTACTGATTTAGGGTCCCCATTTCTTTGGTGCATCCCTGAATTCCAGGCCATGCTGCTTGCTTGAGGATGCCTATGTTCTGTTGGCAGCTACACGCCATTAAGAGAGGCTGCTATGCCATCCCTCTGGCAAAGGCACTTCTTATAACCCAACCTCATCCTTCTAAGATCTGGAAAGAGCTTCTTCGTTCATCAAATATTAAGGCCTGTGTTCGTTAGCGGGGGAAAGAAACACACGTTTCCCTCTCAAGGTATACGTGATGCATAAGAATCAAGAGGGGATCGGAGGTCCCCCACCCCAGAAAAAAAGCACCAACTCAGCTTCATTGTAAGTGGTCAAGTCTAGATCAAACCAGTTACTTAAGGCTCTTCATTCTTTGCCTCCACTATAAGTATTTGTAGCTTTATATTGAAAGCCATGGAGAAGAGAGGCTGCGTTGGAAGATTCAGCTCCCAAGCCTTAAAACTCTTGACTCCATTTGCCTGTGTTATCTCGTTCACGTCTTACTGAGGTGGAAGGTAGTGAATATGCTTTTACGGTAAAGAATTGTGGATAGGACAACGCAAGAGCCGAAGGGAAGGGAATGCTTGAAGGTATATCTCTCAAGCAGTGATTTGTTGTCCCTAAGCAGGCAGGAAAGGTCCCAGCCCACTAAACAGGTATGCACATTTTTAGTCCTTTTAGAACCAAAAGGGGTTTGGGATGCATAACTCTGAGCTGGATCATGGCCACTGTGTGCCTAAAACTCTGGGTGAGAAACTCCTGTTAATATTTGCATTACACTTGAATATGTTTGAGACCAGGGGTAGGCAACCTAAGACCCGTGGGCCGGATGCGGCCCAATCGCCTTCTCAATCCGGCCCGTGGATGGTCTGGAAATCAGCATGTTTTTACATGAGTAGAATGTGTGCTCTTATTTAAAATGTATCTCTGGATTATTTATGGGGCATAGGAATTCGTTCATTATTTTTTTCAAAATATAGTCCGGCCCACCACATGGTCTGAGGGACGGTGGACCAGCCCACGGCTGAAAAAGGTTGCTGACCCCTGTTTGAATCCCCCCCCAGCTGCCTCACCTTTGCAGAGTTCCAAACGTGTGTTTATGAGGGTAAATGCACATACAATCTAAAATTGGGGGGGGGGGATCTGGACTGGTGGAGATATTTTGGGAAAGAATCACTGCGCAGGGGAAGGGTTAAACAGTCCTTACTGATGTGAAATACAAAGACCTGTTGGTTGACATGAGATGCACTTCCACCCTGAGATAATGTTCACCAACAGGCAAGAATTGCAAGAAGGATAACAATTCCTTAAAACAAACAAACAAACAAAATGTTTTGAGGGTGGAAATACTTCATTTGCATTACAGCCTGATCCTGTGCATGTTTACGCAGAAGTAAGTTCCACTGGGTTCAGTCTTAGATGGTTATTCAACAGGATAAAGAAAACATTTTAAGGGTACTGTTGTCAACCACACATTGCTTCCATTTATTGCCGTGAAGGTCTTATGCTAAGGAGGAAGGCTGCACTATATCCTTCCAACTTCATCTTTATAAGATTACACTGAAGGACATTTCAGTGAGACTTCCTCCCTAGTACCGGTAGGTGTGTGTGTGGATCCCAGCAGCTACGATCCCACCACCCCACCCCCTCCAGCAGCTGTTATAGGCTGCAGAAAATCTTAAATCGGGTTGCTGTCCTGCAGCGAGATTCTTAAGATGAGGAAGATATACAACTAATGGAAATAAATGCCTGTCAATAAACAAATTCTTTAATTATTGTTTAGGATATTGCTAGCAGAATGAAATCATATGATATAACCAGCCACCTTGAAAACTTCAGAGATCCATAGAGAGACCGGCACCTTCTGGGAGAATAATTTAAACATTCCATTCTGGTCAAGTATTAACATTTTAGCTAATGAGCATGTTGACTCATGCATTTATTTAGGGTGGCTGGTGGGGAACCTGTGAACCTCCTGATGTTACTGGACTCCAGCCTCCACCAGCTCCAGCCAGCATGGCCAGTGTGGTGTAGTGGTTAAGAGCGGTAGACTCATAATCTGGTGAACCGGGTTCTCGTCTCCGCTCCTCCACATGCAGCTGCTGGGTGATCTTGGGCTAGTCACACTTCTCTGAAGTCTCTCAGCCCCACTCACCTCACAGAGTGTTTGTTGTGGGGGAGGAAGGGAAAGGAGAATGTTAGCCGCTTTGAGACTCCTTCGGGTAGTGATAAAGCGGGATATCAAATCCAAACTCTTCTTCTCTTCTTCTTCATCATCATCAGGGGTGATACAAGCACCTTGCAGTTCAGTCCTAACCATGTTTGCTCAGAAATAAGTGACTGGGGGTCTACTTTCTCTATATCAGCTATGCACAGAATTGCAGCCTTTATCTGAATGCAAAATTAAAATTTATACGGATATGAAATGTTCCAACAGCCCACCATAAGTGACCATATACCTGGCTGGCTATTGGCAGCTCTTGTGTCCACGTAAGTCAGGTTTTGTTATTTATTGCATGTTGTCTGCAGTTTTTCCCATTATTTCTCTGGTCTTCTGTGTGTATGTGTGTTTGTGCGTGCATGCGCAAAATCTCAGATGAACACACTCCTCCTTGCCTGTTCTTTAAATAAATCTCTCTACAAGTACACGGAATGCTAGCCAATTTTTAAAAGGCAACAGCCCCCAAAACCTTTAGTTCTTCTAATTCTTTATTACCCAGCATTTTCTGTACTTCTTCACACCAGCACAAAGCAGCTATGAACTGCTGTCATCCTGATTTAGTAGTTCTCTGTGTTTTTCTGGCACTCGCTTTGACTGGAAGGAAATATCTCTGCAAGTGGCTGAGCAGCTGAAAATGAGATCCTATGGCTTTTAGGAGTAAAAATGATGAAATATGTCCTGGTTATCATCATGTGCTTCCTTCCCTCCCCCCCCCCCCGCACACTTCCTTCTTGGCAGTAGAAGATACAAGTGTTAGCTAAACCATTTGAAAACTGCGAAGGAGAGAAGGATAGAGAATTGCTAAACTGTGAGAGGAACTACACCTAGACAGCATTTTAAAACATATCTAGAGGTGCCAAATGGCATGAAAGGCTAGCAAAATATTAGGAATGGAGTATGCTGCCAACAGATGCCCATTCATTACTCCCAAGATGACTCAGCCTTGTGAAGGTGCGTTTTAAAGATGGCTGTAGGCTTTAAATGAGATCAGTCAACAAATGTAACGTAAACTCTCAGCCTCACTGAATGAAACGGGTCCCTAACCAATCAGCTAAGGATATAGTTGATTGGTTGTGAACCATTTTCATTTAGTGATGCCAAGAGTTTAGGTCAGGCATAGGCAAACTCGGCCCTCCAGATGTTTTGGGACTACAATTCCCATCATCCCTGACCACTGGTCCTGCTAGCTAGGGATGATGGGAGTTGTAGTCCCAAAACATCTGGAGGGCCAAGTTTGCCTATGCCTGGTTTAGGTTACACTTGTTTGGAGGATATTGGGGTTCCATTAGGATAACAGGGGTTATGATTATATGTGGGTGTCCCAGATAGTGGCTCAGGTGTTTTTTCCTGCCCTTCTGGAAATGTGCTGCTTCTCCCCATACACAATTATTTAGGGCAGAGGTTTTCAACCTTTTTGAGTCCACAGCTCCCTTGACCAACTGCATCCTTTCTGCGGCACCCCTCAGGAGCCCAGTTATGTCACCCCTTGCCTGCAGAGCTGGCAGCCTCTCACCCTTTTTCAAACACCCTCCCCTTATAGAGTGTTCCCTCAGCCTCCTCTCCTCTCCCCTCTCCTTGGGAGTCCTCCAGGCAGCTGCTGCTGCTGCCAACCCTGGTCTCTGAGCTGCCTCCCCCTGCCCCAAAGAGAGGTACCTCCTTACACTGCCCCAGAGGGGCCTGGGACTTGTCTGTCCATTCCCAACAGCAAGGACTGGCAGACTGGCTGGCTGGGCTCCATCACCCACTTGCATGCTTACTCCAAGGTCACCTCAGCTTTTGGCAACCAGCACCCCCTGGCATACCTGTCAACCCTCCCTTTTTTTGCGGGAAACTCCCTTATTCCAATGCCGTTTCCCGCTGCTATCCCGGATTGTTGATATCCCTTAAATTTCCCGGATTTCAAAGGAAGCAGCTCCTCTCCCTCCCTGCCGGCCAGGGAGGCTCCTCAGCTGCGTTGCTCGGCTGCCAATAAGGAGTCTGAGACCGACTGGGGGCGGAGCTTGCATGCCTTGTGCAGCCAGACCCTCATGCCCAACCAGACAGACAGCCTGCCTGCCGTCTATGCGCTCGCTCTTTCGCTCACCCGTTCGCACGCAGCCTCTGGAGCGCAGGGTGGCGAGGCTACTTGGTGCCATTGCACCGCCCTCGCAGCATCCCTTATTTTCAAATCCGAAAGTTTTAAAAAATCCCTTATTTTCAAATCCGAATGTTGACAGCTATGACCCCCCTGGCGAGCCCCAGAGGCAGCATTTGCTTGGGGAGCTTGTAGCCCGGGCTGCTGCTCTGCAACAAACAGCTGTGCAAGCCTTTGGGAGGCAGAGACGGGAGAGTGCATCAGAGAAGGGAGGAAAGGAAAGAGGGACAGAGGCTAGTGTTGCGCGGCACCTCTGATCATCATTCAAGGCACCTCAGGGTGCCTTGGTACACTGGTTGAAAACCAATGATTTAGGGGATCATGGCTTCCCATTTTTCCTGCCTTGCCAAAGAGCTGGTAGGGGCAGACCTTGGTCTTTCACATTTCATTTTTCAAAAATTTTTCATTGGTTTTAACAAAACAATACCATTAAAAAACAAACATCAATAAACAAACAAAAAGAAAACAACAACAATAATACACATAAAAACATACATAATCACTTTTAACCTATTAATCCTTCTTATCATTGTGGGTTGACTTCCTCCCATCCTCTCTTCCTGCGTTCCTTGTATATCATCTTTAGTAATTTCTTGACATCATTGAAAACATTTTTTATTAATTAACCTTAACATCTTTTCTTTTCTAATATCAATATCATTTATTCCAACCATTATACACCTTAAATCTATCTTCTAAATCTACAGCCTCACTTATCTTCCAGCTTACTTCTACTTTTTAATCTTACAGTACTTTTTAAAATATACTTTGAATTTCTTCCAATCTTCTTCCACCGCTTTCTCCCTCTGATCACGAAGTTTCCCGGTCAGCTCAGCAAGTTCCATATAGTCCATCATTTTCATTTAGATTTTTCCATCTGAAAACCAAGTTTCTTATCTAGCTTAAACACTTCATTAATCTGATAATAATGTCCGATACTTTCCCTTTTAGTTGCTCATATGGTTTTGGTTTTACTTGTTCTCCTTCTTGTGTCAAAATTTCACTATATTTTGGCCAGTCACTTTCCATATTCATTTTTTTATGGGCTTTTGCTTCTAATGGTGACAGCCATCTGGGTGTTTTTCTTTCTAACAATCTTTATATTTCATCCATACCAGAAACAAAGCTTTCCTGATAATATGAGATTTAAAACCTTTGTGGGCCTTAATCTGATCATACCAAAGATATGCATGCCATCCAAATACGGTCTTTCACATTTCAGTGACACTCTGTGCGAGGCCAAAATTTGGTGCCCTCCCGCCTCTGGCCTTCCATTCTGCTCAATTCACTATGTCATAGTTGCAGTGCTCTGTGGCTCCCCCTAGGCTTGGCACTCAGTGTGGCTTGGCACCAGTCGCTGGAAGGAGGGGACTTTAAGCTATGGTGTGTGTTAGCCTATTTGCTTCCACTGCCTCCGAGCAAATTAAAAGATGCTAGTGAATGAAGCAGACATAATTGAGGTTAAAATAACTCTTCCTAGTTAGCTGGTTGTCAGTTATGTGCAGGCTGGGCTTCTAGCTATGATGTCACATAGATGGTGGTCGTTCCTGGAATTTCTCTGGAGAGGCTCCTCTCCCACTCTGCCTTAGCAAAAGGGCAGAGTTAATGAGCCAGTAACCAGCAGCTATTTATCATTCCTCTGGCATGATTTCAGTCCCAGCCAGAAGAATTGCCCAGCTACCCACTTAATGTACAGCATTGCCTTTGTATCAAGGAAAGAAGCGGTTGTGCTGCTAGCTCCCTTTTGGTGATCTTGAGCTACAATCTGGCATGGCCGGTGCTTTTCCATTTTGTGTGCCTGTTTTAGGAGCCTTCAAGCTTTATGATGGTCTATCAGAATTATAGGCCTAAAAGTGGCTGAAAAGCTATTTAGAAGGGTCACAAGAGCTATAGAGTCTTGGCATACGGACATTAAACTGCTGGCACCTCACATTGTAGGGGTAGAAAAGTATATTGCTTGAGACCTGGGAGAACTGCTACCAATCAAAATAGACCAGGCTTGCACTTTATGGCACTTTGAGCCAAACTTAGCTCACTAGGGACAATTGAGCCCACTAGAAGCTAAATTTAAAAATACCCGTTTTTGCTCCCTGTTAGGGACTGTAGAAACAGGCTGCTCTCAGACACCTGGAAAACCACCAGCACATGACTGTTGGGCTCACTTCAGCCCACTGTGTTGCAAGGAATGCCTAAAGTAGGCTGAGCTAGACTTGGAACCAGTGCTCTGGGTCCCTTTACATGGCCTGGTCTGGGGAATTGAGAAGAGGCCAGTATTAGATGGCTTTAGATGCCACAGTGGTACTGTGGGGATAATAGCAGGCTTTGGTGTGCAGATTTAATATGCTCAAAAAGTCTGATATATTTGGCAAGAGGATAATAGAGTTGCGAGTGCATGTACTAATCTCTCTCTTTTAATACTATGACAAGTTTTCATTTGTTCACTTAATCTTTCCTATTGCATCCATTTGGGAACGTTCCATGGTACCTGAGCCAAACGCCAGACATTGGGTCACTGCTTCCCTCTGCTTTTCTGCCGCCGCCCCCTGAAAAAAGATACTTGACGCACACTAGTGACCTGCCGTTGGGTGTGCAGCCAGAAAAAAAGAGGGGGCATTTTGATTTCAAAGAAACATGCACGATCCTATAGGCACGTAGCGGATGCACAGACTCAAAGCAGCCAGCATTTCTTTCGCTTTCTCGCATTGTCTTTATCCTGTTAATAAGAAAATCCGTTTATTTTGGTCCAGGTAAAAGGTCAAAAAATAAATAAAATTAAAACCCGGCCAAGCAGACGTAAAGCTTCATTTGCGATGATTGAGGCGAAGGATCAGGATGCGCGCCGCTGATGAGCGCCGACTAATGAGGTTAGAAAAGGATTTTATCCCCAATAACGAGCTACTGGAGAGCTTTCAGCACCACGGACAGAAGCCAAAGGGAGGGCCGGAGCTGCCTGCTTCCCTGGTTAATCGTATTCAGCCGGCGCTCGCAGCAACTCCTCAGTTAGCATCTGTCGATTTTTAAACGGACTCCAGAGGGGAGTTGGCAACCTGCAACCTGTTGGGCCAAATGGGCTCGTAGCTCCCGCTGTCTTTCCTTTTGCTCTTCTGCTCTGCAGCTCAAGCGAAATCTCACGGGGCCTCCTTCCCTCCAGAGGCTCCACCCTTTGGATGCTTCTCAGTCACCGAGCCGGAGCAGAACTCAAGTTTCAGTGTGTTTGTGTTTAAGCAGATGCTGCAGCTTTTCTTTTCTATTTCTTTTTTTGGAGGTGGCAAGATGCTCTGGAGCGCCTTCCGCCCTCTTTGCCCTGCTGAGCTGCGCTCAAACAGAGCGGCTGGCGGTTCTTAGCAGGGGCTAAGCCCAACCTGGGAAAACTCAAACCGCTTAGCTTTCTTTCCTTCCTTTCTTTTCAAAACGTTTTTTTTTAAAAAATGCATTGTTTCAGCGAACTTCAGTGATTTTGCTCTGCGCGCATCACAGTCTCTAAACGGGGCTGTTTGGAGCTGGCTGAAAACTGCGGCCTCGGGGAGTCATCCCAGCAGGTTGAGATTGTGGCTTCGGGCTCCCGCTGATCGCACCCCACATTTACCACCCCATTCGCATGCTCGTCTCTCCGCCTGGCATCTCGCAGTGCGCGTGGGCGGAGGAAGGGGGGTGTCCCACTCCCCTCGGCAAGGCATGAAGCATCGGCGCCCCCTGCAGCAGGGGGGTATCCAACACACGCCTTTGGAGAGCCTTGCCAGGAAGCACGCCAGCAGACGCTCCTCGGCAAGAGCTTGAGGGCGCGTGGTGCGCCACCTCCCTCCTGCCCGCGCCGCTGCGCTCCCGCCGCCTTTGCTGCCAGTCTACACGCTTTCCATCCGCCGCTGCCTTGCCTGCTGGGACCGGGGGTGCTCAGACCCTCGCAGGAGAGGCGATCGGCCCATCCAGCCGAAACAGAGACGCCTCCGAGGTAAGTTACTCTGGAATCCACGCTCGTGTGTGTGTGTGTGTGTTTTTCTCTGTTGCGCCCCTGCCTCTCTGAAGGATCTGTTGGAGGGAATCTGCAGCAAAGTGGCGGCACTCTGGGCAAGTCCGAAGGGCATATCCTTGCAAAACGGCGCGAAGGGCTTGTAATGTGTGTGTGCTTGTGTAGTGACAGGGTTGGAGCACCGACCCGTCCTCGCTCTCTCCCTTTACGTGGAGACTCGCGGCGCGTTTCCGCCTATCTCCAGCTGCCATGGTCTTTCGTTTCGTCGGCTGGAGTGACACTCCACCGCACCCCCCTCCCTATGGAGAATGGTCACTCGGTTTCCCCTAACATCCCGCCCCTTCTGAAGACAGCTTGCTTGTTCTGGGATCCACGGATCTGGCGCGATCGCGCCTTGGAAAACAAACCTGCGCGGCGCGGAGACGCGGTGGAGAGACGCCTTGAGGCTGCTTAGCATTCAGAGGGGTCTTCGCAGACCGAAGCTTTCTTCTGCTCTTTGCTCCCTTCCAGTCAGTTCCTGAAATATATACGTGGATTTGTGTGTTTTGCTTTCCTTCTCTCTGGCTTTCCTTTGTTGGAGAAGGGTGTCTTTGTGTTGGAATTCTGCCGGGGGAGTGGGGGGTGGGATGCAATGCAAATAAACACAAGATTGCTGAGTTATGCTGGGGCTGGTTCCCACCCCCTCCCTTTGACAAACCTCCAAGGCGTTTTGGCTAATTGAACTCTGTTAGTACATTTCAGGTTTCTCTCTCTGTGTGTAAAAACTAGAAGGATCATAAAATCGGGAGAAAAGAGGGCAACTCTTTGTAGCAGTCTCTGTAAACGAAGCTGGTCCCTTTGCTTGTGAGTTTATGGGGTGGTGGTGGGAGGAAATCCAGGCATTACATATAACTACAGAGGGGAGCAATTCAGTCTTTTGTTTTGTATTTCCCCTTTTGAGTTACACTCAGGGGTTCCTTTGCCATGAAGGGAGGTGACAGACTTGGGGTGCCATGAAGGGGGGCAGGCAGAGTAGGATTTCACCCATGGGGCACACTTCATTAAGAAGTTAATTTTGAAACAAAATAAAATAATAATAATTCATTTCAGTAGCACCTTAGAGAACAACCAAGTTTGTTATTGGTATGAGCTTTCGTGTGCATGCACACATTCATTTCAATGGGGCTTGTACAATCTACTTCTTGGTGGATTGTATGTGATGCTGATGAGCAAGAGCAGAGCATACTGTCTGTGTTTTTATTTTCTTCCTCAGGCACCAAAGTATCGCAGGTCGGCCCTGAGTTTGTTTTTATGTTGAAACCAGTTAAGTTGTTGGTGCGTTGTAGTCACTAAAGAGATCACGTTTACCAGCTCTGC
This sequence comes from Darevskia mixta, assembly GCA_034641385.1. Classification (NCBI taxonomy): domain Eukaryota; kingdom Metazoa; phylum Chordata; class Lepidosauria; order Squamata; family Lacertidae; genus Darevskia; species Darevskia mixta. The sequence goes on along the minus strand of JAWWNH010000139.1, from coordinate 69,283 downwards.
ACACAAACTAAACTGCACCTGATTCTATCCCAGTAGCCATTACTATGAGATGTTGGGGGGGGGGCAGTCTTCTTTTGCGATCCCTCATAGCCAAGTAAGATGGTCTTCCATGAACATGGTCTTAACAGTGAGTCCGTAAGTGACTGTGGAGGCCAGTTCTGGATCCACACGTCCTTCCACAGTGGGGACATAGATTTCCAGGGTGGGAGCTGATCATGGTGAGGGTTTGCCAAGCATGCCTTCCTCTTAGCACGTTTCTCCCTTTCGTCCTGAGTTTGAGCATCTTCGAAATCCACAACACCTTTGGTAAAGGCTGTTCTCCAATTGGAGCGCTCGCAGGCCAGTGTTTCCCAGTTGCGTGTGTAGGTCACCCAGCCATCCCCACCAAATGACTCACTTCTGACGCGTCATTTTTGGTTTAGGTTTTTGGCATAATTTTGGCCACAACTTTATTGAATTACAAATCACGTGAGTGGTTGCGTAGGCATTGGTTCACACTGTCCACTAGACAGGACTGACTTCTTGTCAGCAAGACTATCTGTCCTCTTGACAGAGCTGACCACTGGTCAGCGATTGGGGAAACCATTAACTAGGGATAGTAATGGGGCTGGTGAGCTGAGCCTCCCCCTCCCTAGGGGTTCCAGGGGCTCTTGCGTAGGCCCTGCAACCCCGGGTTCGGACAAGCATGTTGAGCCCCCGGGCTTCCTTTAACGGAATTCCCATCACCAGCATCCTGCTTGGATGCACCAACCACTGAACCAATGCCTAACCGCCAACCGTACAAGTTGTGACTAATTGCTGTATAGTAGGCAAAAACCAAAAGGCCCGGCCAATCAGCCAATTGGACAAAATTCCTACTAGGCCCCTCAAGCGGAGACGACCCCTAACCGGCACAGCAAGGTCAAAGCGCAATCCTATACCAGGGAGGGGGGGTGGGAGATCCGAAGCTCCAGACAAGAGTGCTCAGTGGATCACGTGCTGATCCATATAAAGCACGCTGGCCTGTCAATCACCTCATGCAAATTACCTGGCCAGCCCACCGGTCAACAATAGCTGTGACCACAAGCCCTTCCCCTAAACCAAGAGGACTGGCTTCAATGACCACCCCGCAACTAAGGCTCTCTTGAGAACCTCCATTTGTCGGTGTTTATACTACATTTTTTATAGATTTGCCTTGAGAAAGTCTTTAAACCTCTTTTGTTGACCTCTGGTGGGGGACACGTTGCGCTCCTTCTGGGGTAGTTTGCTCACCTTTGGTTCCCACCTTGCACTCAGCTCTCACCTGTGGCTCCTAGAAGCATGTGACAGCGGACACACCGCTGTCAGCAAATACCCCGCCTGGGGCAGATTGTGAGACTGCCCCAAAGCCAGAGCAAAGCCGTGTGCGCACATCTCCGCCTACAGAGAGTCCGGTGGCGCAGTCATATGTGATTGTTCCCAGCATGAAGAACAACACACACAAGCCATGATTAAGGCTAAACTATTTATTGTAGGAATAGTGCAGAGAGAATCTCTGCTCCAGCTCAATAAGACAGAGATGCCATAAAGCCGTCTGTCCGGCGTCAGGTCTAGCCAGAAGAGAGAGCACAAAGGCTAAGATTACAATAGTACAGTGAAACATAAACATTCAATGTAGAAAAAGATAAGACAGCTTTCTCTCTGCTTAGTGAGACAGGCAAAGGTCAGACCAGGCCTCGCTGCAGCTGTGTGCCGCTCGGCTTGGACAAAAATCATAACACTCTGGTGGGGGACACGTCGCACTCCTTCTGGGGTAGTTTGCTCACCTTTGGTTCCCACCTTGCACTCAGCTCTCACCTGCGGCCCCTAGAAGCATGTGACAGCGGCCACACCCTGAGAACGGCTTCATAGAATCATAGAATCCTAGAGTTGGAAGAGACCACAAGGGCCATCCAGTCCAACCCCCTGCCAAGCAGGAAACACCATCAAAGCATTCCTGACAGGTGGCTGTCAAGCCTCTGCTTAAAGACCTCCAAAGAAGGAGACTCCACCACACTCCTTGGCAGCAAATTCCACTGTCAAACAGCTCTTACTGTCAGGAAGTTCTTCCTTATGTTTAGGTGGAATCTTCTTTCTTGTACTTTGAATCCATTGCTCCATGTCCGCTCCGTGTTCAACAGGCCAGCTAAACCAAGTGAGGGTAGCTGATGTGTCTCAGACCCTCAGTGAGTTAGGGACTTCCTCTGCATGCAAAGGCAAGCTCTAGCAGATGGAGTGAACAAGACCAGCCCAATGGTCAAGAAAGCAGTTTCTGCATGTGCTGTAGAGGGAAGTGAGGTGCAGATGGGGTTTGTCAACCTGGGAAGGGAGCCCATCTAGGAGAAGGAAAACTCTGATCCTAAACCTCCACTGCCTTGCAGGATATCTTCAGGAGAAGAAAAGGCTAAGGAGCAGGGCTTTTCCCCAGCTGTAATTCAGTTCCAGTACCTTTCAGGTTATGGGACCCAGGTGGCGCTGTGGGTTAAACCACAGAGCCTAGGGCTTGCTGATCAGAAGGTCGGCGGTTCGAATCCCTGTGACGGGGTGAGCTCCCGTTGCTTGGTCCCAGCTCCTGCCAACCTAGCAGTTCGAAAGCACTTCAAAGTGCAAGTAGATAAATAGGAACCGCTGCAGCGGGAAGGTAAATGGCGTTTCCATGTGCTGCTTTGGTTTGCCAGAAGCGGCTTAGTCATGCTGGCCACATGACCCGGAAGCTGTACACCAGCTCCCTCGGCCAATAAAGCGAGATGAGCACCGCAACCCCAGAGTCGGTCACGACTGGACCTAATGGTCAGGGGTCCCTTTACCTTTACCTTTCAGGTGGGCAGCATAGGTGCCAACTCCCTGGGGCCCTGGATGCTCAAGCACCCACAAAATTCCCCATGAAGGCACTGGGCACCCACAAATTTCGGTGCCAGAGCCATGCATGCTGCATGGCACCCACGGCCCGGGCACCCATGGTCGCGGTGCCAAGTTGGCACTCCTGGTGGGCGCCATTGCCATTATAAGAAAATGAGGGAGGTGTTCATGGTGAGTTGCAGCACCTCTTTTTTCTAGAAGAATAGGAGTAAACCCTGCACAAATTCAGGGTCCCTAAGATGTATGTCTCCTTCTGGCAACTCTTTCAAGTCAAGATCGTGCAAATGTATTGCTCTGTGTGGATGCACCCACAAGTAAGATAATAGTTCTGAAGAAAGAAAGCTTTCTTTGGGTTTAAATGGTGGGATGCATGAGTCACAGCAAGGATGAGCATCTCAGGAGAGGCATCCCCTCCTGTCTGAAAGGAGAGGTAGGAGAGATGCCTCTTCTTGGAAGGCACAGGCCATCCACAGGCTTGCAAAAAATCCTGAACATCTTTTTTTTTTTAATCTGCTGCCTGAAGAACTGGGGACACACTTCTAAGTCAGTGAATAGATTTTGTAAATGTATTTATATTTCAGGGGTTTAGACAACAACATGTATACAAGAAAACGTAAAGCCATCAAAAACAATACAATCATTAAAATGACTGGCTAATTCAAGTTTTTAAAAGTCAACCTCTTTCGTAGAGCAGCTCTGTGTGAAGTGTTGCCTGTGGATAAGCAGTTTTTGTGTCTCAGTTTATCCTTAAAGGAAATGTATATAATAACTTTCTTTTGAAAGGAATGTCTGCGAATTAAAGCTCATTATCTTGTTGAACAGAGATATTGGGTTGCTGTCGCCATTCAGCAGCCTGTAACTCGTTCTGGCGAATGTACCCTTCAGCCTTGAAAATTGGAAGGGGTGAGAGTTATATGATTATATCTCTTAATAGTGTTTATAGCGGGGAGGGCTCAAGTTGGCAGGGGGAAGGTTTCCCTGGAAATCTTTTATTTGTTTCCTTCTCCACATCCATAACAGTGTACTGTGTACATACTGTGTACTGTGTACACATCCATAACTGTGTACTGCATTGTGCTCTGCTTAGCCTGGTCATTTATATCCCTCCAGTGCACAACTCCATATAATAATCTCTGCGTTAGGCTTGTCTTGGAATTCTAAATGCTGATTCTTGCAAAAGAGCACCTCAACTTTCCTCTTCTTTCTTTGGCGATCCCTCGCAGCTGAGTAAGATTGTCTTCCATAAACACGGTTTTAACAATGAGTCCGTAAGTGACTGTGGAGGCCAATTCTGGATCCACACGTCCTTCCACAGTAAGGACATTGGAGCTATGAAAACATTCACCATATATTCCGGCTGCTATTTCTCTCCACAAAATTCATTGTGCATGATTCTGATTGTGTGTGTGTGTGTGTGTGTGTGTGTGTGTGTGTGTGTGAGAGAGAGAGAGAGAGAGAGAGAGAGAGAGAGAGAGAGGACTTCAAGCATATTTTAGAATATTCTCTGTCTGCTGAGATAGACAACTTTATCTGGAGAGAGGTGTTTTTTTTTAGCTGTAGTGTGATGCCAGTTGTAGTGTTTCTGTTATAGAACAGCATTCGGGGTTGCTCTGCAGCCAGGCAGCTGCTGTGATTAATATAGCAACAAAAAACTTGGGTTGTGGTGCTTTGACTGAGCATCTTTACTACCGGTAGCAGTTTAAGGATTGTAATATACTTTGTAGGTAATTAGGAAAGAGCTTCACTTTGCAATAAAGCTAAAGGTTAACGATAAAACGGATTAAACAAATGCTGATGACACCTAAGGAGTATACCTGCTTTCTCTGTGCGTAATAACCTGTAGTTACACAGGTCTTCACTTTAGCCAGAGATCAGTTTCAAAATGCTGTTTATTTGACTAGTAGCCAAAGAGCTGACTAGTTGGTTCAAATCAAAACATAAAATGTATCCTCCGTGACATATAAAAGTAGTGGCGGCAGTGGCTTCTGCTGAGATTTCATGCCGCTTCTCCTTACTTCTCTGTCATCCGGAGCAGATCACAGGTGGAGCACCCATAGCAATGCCCCCCCCCCCCGATTCTGCTACCTAAGGCAGCTGCCTCAGGTCACCTCATGTGTGGGCCGGCCCTGGATATTACACAAATAGCTGACTGTAGGTGACTCTTGGAGTGGCCCTGTGCAAAAGTACGTTTCCGAGTACAATTCAAAGTGTTGGTGCTGACCTTTAAAGCCCTACATGGCTTCGGTCCAGTATACCTGAAGGAGCGTCTCCACCCCCATCATTCTGCCCGGACACTGAGGTCCAGCGCCGAGGGCCTTCTAGCGGTTCCCTCACTGCGAGAAGCAAAGCTACAGGGAACCAGGCAGAGGGCCTTCTCAGTAGTGGCACCCGCCCTGTGGAACGCCCTCCCTTCAGATGTCAAAGAGAACAACAACTACCAGACCTTTAGAAGACATCTGAAGGCAGCCCTGTTTAGGGAGGCTTTTAATGTTTAATAGATTATTGTATTTTAATGTTCTGTTGAAAGCCGCCCAGAGTGGCTGGGGAAACCCAGCCAGATGGGCGGGGTATAAATAATAAATTATTATTATTATTATTACCTAGGGTTTGTTATGATTTTTGTCCAAGCCTAGCGGCAAACAGCTGCAGCGAGGCCTGGTCTGACTTTTGCCTGTCTCACTAAGCCGTGAGAAAGCTGTCTTATCTTTCCCTACATGGAATATTTATGTTTCACTGTACTATTGTAATTCTAGCCTTTGTGCTCTTCTCTTCTGGCTAGACCTGACGCCGGACAGACGGCTTTATGGCAGCTCTGTCTTATTGAGCTGGAGCAGAGATTCTCCCTGCACTTTTCCTACAATAAATAGTTTAGCCTTAATTATGGCTTGTGTGTGTTGTTCTTCACGCTGGGGAACAATCACATATGACTGCGCCACCGGACTACTCCTGTAGCCGGGGATGTACGCACACGGCTTTGCTCTGGCTTTGGGGCAGTCTCACAAACTGCCCCAGGCGGGGTATTTGCTGACAGGGTTGCCATATTTCAAACAGTGAAAATCCGGACAGAAAAGTATTCCAGATATGTCTGGGAAATTCTTGACATATGGCAACCCTGCAATTATCCTTTAAAACTTTTCTGGGCAGTAATTTGTGGTGTGTTGAACAAGGAGGAGCATGGGCTGTTTCTATGCGACCGGTGTTGGTTCATTCCACTGTATTTCTAACTGGCTGCATTTAAAATCTGAATAAGAAGGGGAAGTCAGGGAGAGGAAAGGTCACATTTCTATATTTCTCTCCCCTCCTTTCCCCTTCCTATTTATTTTTGCCTACAGGGTCAAAATCCTCCCAGGTAGGGACAGCATAATTCAATCTGCGGTCACCTCCCTTTAGCAGGCATGAGTAAATTATGGCCTTAATAAAAAACTGTTACTGGGCAAGATAATTTAATAACGGGATGTTGCTCTTGTCAATTTGCTGTTGACTCTTATGTGACTAACTGTTGGACTTCAACCAGCCCAGCGTTCATTTAGAAGAATGGGAAGCAATAGGCACATTTAATCTCTTCTCTCCATTGCAGTCTGATTTTCTTCTTTCTCTCTGTGTGTGCTTGTGTCAAATTCGACAGTCAAACAGTCTCCAACGAGAGGTGGTGGACTGCCTTTCCTTGGAGGTTTTAAGGAAGAGGTTGAATCAGAGTGGTGCATGCCCTAGTTATCTCTCGCTTAGATTACTGCAATGCGCTCTACGTGGGGCTACCTTTGAAGGTGACCCGGAAACTACAACTAATCCAGAATACGGCAGCTAGACTGGTGACTGGGAACAGCCGCCAAGACCACATAACACCGGTCTTGAAAGACCTACACTGGCTCCCAGTACGTTTCCGAGCACAATTCAAAGTGTTGGTGCTGACCTTTAAAGCCCTAAATGGCTTCGGTCCAGTATACCTGAAGGAGCGTCTCCACCCCCATCATTCTGCCCGGACACTGAGGTCCAGCTCCGAGGGCCTTCTGGCGGTTCCCTCACTATGAGAAGCCAAGTTACAGGGAACCAGGCAGAGGGCCTTCTCGGTAGTGGCGACCGCCCTGTGGAACGCCCTCCCTTCAGATGTCAAAGAGAACAACAACTACCAGACCTTTAGAAGACATCTGAAGGAAGGCTTTTAATGTTTAATAAATTATTGTATTTTAATTGTTTTGTTGAAAGTCGCCCAGAGTGGCTGGGAAAACCCAGCCAGATGGGCGGGGTATAAATAATATATTATTATTATTATTATTATTATTATTATTATTATTATTATTATAGAATTGTATCATTGGAAGGCACTCTGGGGATCATCTAGTCCAACCCCCTGTGGATCCGGCCACCTGTCATATATGATCCAGCTGAGATCCCTACATTTCAGGGGGGTTGGACTAGATGACCCTCAGGGTCCCTTCCAGTGATACAATTCTACGATTTCTTCCCCAAGCCACTTCACAATTTGAAGGTCAGAATCCTCAACATTAATGGGTTTGCTCCTGAAATGAAATATTTAACATGGCTCCGTTACTGCCTCTTCCTTGAAAGTATGTTTCATGCTTCATTTGCCAGTGATGTTAAGAGATTTCATGCCATATTTTTTCTTTCCTCTCAGCTGGAAATCTATAAAGGGTGTGTGCACACACTCATGAGATGTGCAGAGATGTGTGTGAGCGTATGTACAAATATGTTCAGTGACCATATGATGCATTCATCTGTGTGTACTTGAATCTTGCTGTACATTTTTCACCTGTTTAAATCTGCTTCAATGTGATACTATTTCACTGTAGAGCTCCCCTCTCCCTGTATAAATGTGGATCTCCTGGGCAGTATCAGTGCCTAATTTTAACAGAGGCAGAGGATACAGTCATTTGGCATGTACCTGTCAGTTGACTACTTACTTACTTTTATTTATTTTTTACTATGATCACGTATTTCGATAATAGGTACTTCTGGGGCGGGAAGATAAACGGCGTTTCCGTGTGCTCTGGCTTCCGTCACAGTGTTCTGTTGCAGAACAGCAGTGGCATACACTGAGAGGAAGAAAGTGGTGGTTTAAAACAACTGCAGAAATTTCAGAGGAAGACAGTGATTTTAAACAATGGTAGAGGTTTGAGTAAAGTGCTGTGGGATCCTTGATGACTCCACATCCTTTCTCTCACATGAGGCAGCTGAAGAATGGAGGAGAGAGAAGTTTGAGTACAGTAAGACGGGGAGAACACTGAAAGGGGTGTGTGTGGATGGATTAAACCAGGGGAAGGCAACCTAAGGCCCGTGGGCCAGATGCAGCCCAATCGCTTACTCAATCCAGATGGTCCGTACGGTCCGGGAATCAGCGTATTTTTACATGAGTAGAATGAGTCCTTTTATTTAAAATGCATCTCTGGGTTATTTGTGGGGCATAGGAGCCAGTGTGGTGTAGTGGTTAAGAGCGGTAGACTCGTAATCTGGTGAACTGGGTTCGTGTCTCCACTCCTCCACATGCAGCTGCTGGGTGACCTTGGGCTAGTCACACTTCTCTGAAGTCTCTCAGCCTCACTCACCTCACAGAGTGTTTGTTGTGGGGGAGGAAGGGAAAGGAGAATGTGAGCCGCTTTGAGACTCCTTCAGGTAGTGATAAAGCGGGATATCAAATCCAAGTTCTTCTTCTTCATATTCCGCCCCCCCAAAAAAAATATAGTCCGACCCACCACATGGTCTGAGGGACGGTGGATCAGCCCACGGCTGAAAAAGGTTGCTGACCCCTGGTTTAAACCACAGTTGAGGTTTGAATGAAGCTTGTATGGAATAATACTGAGTGGCCATTTCAAACAACAGAGGTTTGAATAAAGCAGGAGTGGAGAGACACAGAAGGGAAAGTGCCATTTGAAACAATGGCAGACAGAGGCTTGAGTAGAGTACAGCAAGAAGGTATTTTGGAAAGCCTCTGTTCTGCCAGCTGTTTAGTGTTCGCTTCTGTGTTGCACCCATCTCTTTGTCTTTGTCTTTGTTAAAAACAGTTTTAAAAAATAACAACAACCTGTCAGTGCTCCTCCATCCCAGCTTTACTCAAACTTCTGCTGTGCTTTAAAATTGCCATTTTCCTCTCAGTAATATTCCACTCCTACTTTACTGAAACTGCTGCTGTTGTTTAAAACAGCCACATTTTCCCTTTCAGTGTCACTCTAATCAGACTTCTCCCTCTTTCATTCCTCACCTGCCTCATACGTGTGAGAGAAAATATGAAGAGCTCTCAAATATTCCACAGTACCTTCACACGATGTGTTTCATTCGTGGCACTGTGCGTTGTCTTCGACATGAAGTTCCAGATTCAATGTAGTAATTTAGAAGATATATTTTATTAATAAGCAAACACCCATATATGTACAACATTCATAACTGAACTAGCTGCATAACGGAACAAGCTGACAGCGTGGCTCTTAAGATACAGTAACATATATAATCATGGGGTGTGTGTGCCCAAAGGGGGCTGCATAATAGGAAAGAGGATGAGCCACAGACGTGGAGAGGTCTGTGTTCAAGAACATAGCTGTCAACCCTCCCTTTTTTTGCGGGAAACTCCCTTATTCCAATGCCGTTTCCCGCTGCTATCCTGGATTGTTGATATCCCTTAAATTTCCCGGATTTCAAAGGAAGCAGCTCCTCTCCCTCCCTGCCGGCCAGGGAGGCTCCTCAGCTGCGTTGCTCGGCTGCCAATAAGGAGTCTGAGACCGACTGGGGGCAGAGCTTGCATGCCTTGTGCAGCCAGACCCTCACGCCCAACCAGACAGACAGCCTGCCTGCCGTCTACGCGCTCGCTCTTTCGCTCACCCGTTCGCGCGCAGCCTCTGGAGCTCAGGGTGGCGAGGCTACTTGGTGCCATTGCACCGCCCTGGCGGCATCCCTTATTTTGAAATCCGAAAGTTTGGTAAAAAATCCCTTATTTTCAAATCCGAAAGTTGACAGCTATGTTCAAGGGAGAGTTGAGAAAAGCAAGGAGCAGGGGAGATAATGAGTGAAAGTAAAAAATGGAGGTGCAAAGGAAGTTGCAAAAAAAGAGGGAGTGGGAGGCATGAGGACAGGTGGGAGGCATGAGGACAAGATGAAAGCGGAGGTATGAAAACGTCTGCAGAATAGAAGGGATGGTGTATTTATAATTGGGCAGAAGGTAAAAAGAGGGCTTAGTAGCTGCAGTGTGTGGGAGAAAGTGGATGCAGGCTGTCTGTGTGCAAGGAGGGGTTGCACAAAAGGAGCATAGCTGTTAACTTTCGGATTTGAAAATAAGGGATTTTTTCAAACTTTCGGATTTGAAAATAAGGGATGCCACCAGGGCGGTGCAATGGCACCAAGTAGCCTCGCCACCCTGCGCTCCGGAGGCTGCGCGCGAACGGGTGAGCGAAAGAGCGAGCGCGTAGACGGCAGGCAGGCTGTCTGTCTGGTTGAGGGTCTGGATGCACAAGGCATGCAAGCTCCGCCCCCAGTCGGTCTCAGACTCCTTATTGGCAGCTGAGGAGCCTCCCTGGCCGGCAGGGAGGGAGAGGAGCTGCTTCCTTTGAAATCCGGGAAATTTAAGGGATATCAACAATCCAGGATAGCAGCGGGAAACGGTATTGGAATAAGGGAGTTTCCCGCCAAAAAAAGGGCGGGTTGACAGCTATGAAAAGGAGGCCGAGGAGGCATGGGAGTGAAAGCGATAAACGGTGCAAAGTGGGGCTTCAGAAGAGAAGGAAGAAGTGGCTTCAGAAATGGGGTTGGGCTAGTGAAAAGTGAGCTTAGGTAGTTGCAAGGGATTGGGATAGGAAGCTCTAGGGGGTTAATGTGAAGGGAATAGCAGGGGATGGATGAGCCGGGTGAGCAGAGGCACAGCCCCTGGTACATAATAAATAGATTATCTCCCCTCCACCCACAGTTTCTCTTTCCTCCTGTCCTTCCCTTTGAGTTCTCCCGAACTCATCAGGCTGGATGCTAACAAAGCAGGGCGTGGATAAGGCATAATAAATGATGTCATGGCTACAAAATTAAATAAATGGCCTAACGGCTGCAATATCCAACTTAATTGTTTTGTTTTTCTTCATCCTCTCCTCCCTTGCTTTGTGTAATATCCAGCCTGATGAAGAATTCTAGAGAACGCAAAAGCTTTTCCTCTGTTTTGTGACGTTATGGTCTGTTCAAATGGAAGTATTGACTAGCTATATAGTTTTTTGAGGGTTCCCCCTTTATGGACCAACATGCTTACTTTTTGCTTTTCCTGTTCCTGGAGGTGTTTTGTCACTCTGTGTAATGTATAATATGTAATGCGTACCGATGCTATACAACTTAGCTGTGATTGCTAACACATTCCTGTGTGTTTTATTCAGAAGTAAGTCATAGCTGTCAACTTTTGGATTTGAAAATAAGGGATTTTTTCAAACTTTCAGATTTGAAAATAAGGGATGCCGCGAGGGCGGTGCAATGGCACCAAGTAGCCTCGCCACCCTGCGCTCCAGAGGCTGCGCACGAACGGGGGAGCGAAAGAGCAAGCACGTAGACGGCAGGCTGGCTGGCTGGTTGGTTGGGCGTGAGGGTCTGGCTGCACAAGGCATGCAAGCTCCGCCCCCAGTCGGTCTCAGACTCCTTATTGGCAGCCCAGCAACGGAACTGAGGAGCCTCCCTGGCTGGCAGGGAGGGAGAGGAGCTGCTTCCTTTGAAATCCGGGAAATTTAAGGGATATCAACAATCTGGGATAGCAGCGGGAAACGGCATTGGAATAAGGGAGTTTCCCGCAAAAAAAGGGAGAGTTGACAGCTATGAGTAAGTTCCACTGTGTTAACTGGGTTTACTCTCAAGTGGGTGTGCCTTGAAATGCCCAGACTACCATCAGCTCTGTCTGTTGGTGTCCCTGGCTCTGCCTACCATTAACTATCCGGCTGTCAACTCTGCCCCTCCAGCAGAAGTGGTACCAGCTGCCACAGATCCTGTCCACACAGCTCCAGAAGTTCTGGTTTACTTCTCCCTCTGTGTGAATGAAAAAGCAAACCATGAAGTGGTAGCTTAGCATTCTATCCAAACTCTGAACCGTGGGCTTTTTTGCCTTAACAAACCATGGTTGCTAGGCCTGCAACAAATGGTGGCTCCCCTTTGTGGTTTGTTCATCTACTTTCATGAAGGGACAAGTGAAGCAGGAGGGCTTGTCTGGATGCGGTCTTGTATGGTACAGTAAATCAAGGCTTTGCATTATGTATGGCTGTGGCCAATGTGTTACGTCATTTGGCAGCGATTTCCAGAACTGAACTTAAAGATAAAGGGACCCCTGACCATTAGGTCCAGTCGTGACAGACTCTGGGGTTGCGATGCTCATCTCGCTTTATTGGCTGAGGAAGCTGGCGTACAGCTTCCGGGTCATGTGGCCAGCATGACTAAGCCGCTTTTCGCGAACCAGAGCAGCGCACGGAAACGCCGTTTACCTTCCCGCCGGAGCAGTACCTATTTATCTACTTGCACTTTGACGTGCTTTTGAACTGCTAGGTTGGCAGGAGCTGAACTTACCTGGCATTAAAAGGAGATAAGGCAAATTCCTCCATTGACATATTTCCCAACATCTGGTAGCTAAGTCAGTGCCGGATCAAATCCTGTGAAGGCCCCATGGCAGTCAAAATCTCCATTGCAAATTATCTCCTAATACATTTTTGTAATTTTCTTTCAAGATCAAATCAATATTATTTTGATCCATTGTCATGGGGCCCCTAAAAGGTGTGGGGCCCATAGGCTGGTGCCTACCCTGCCTATTTGGTAATCTGGGACTGAGCTAAATGAATAGAGGCAGAACTGCAGTGTACCAACTCCCAGGTACACTGTTGCAGCAAAAGCCTCTTGGGCTTGCTGATCGGAAGGTCGGCGGTTCGAATCCACGTGACGGGGTGAGCTTCCGTTGCTCTGTTCCGGTTTCTGTCAACCTAGTAGTTTGAAAGCACACCAGTGTGAGTAGATAAATAGGTACCGCTATGGCGGGAAGGTAGATGGCGTTTCCATGCGCTCTGGCACTCGTCACAGTGTCTTATTGCGCCAGAAGTGGTTTAGTCATGCTGGCCAGATGACCTGGAAAGCTGTCTGTGGAAAAACACTGGCTCCCTTGGCCTGAAAGCGAGCTGAGAGCTGCATCCCATAGCTGCCTTTGACTGGACTCAACCGTGCAGAGGTCATTTACCTTTTTGTTTTATTTTTTAACAGCTTCCAGGTACACTGATACAGCAAAATAGCCCAGGTTTCCCGCCGTAACTTTCTGTGATGCAATATGGATATAACCAACTTGTTCATTGTTGGAAGGGCAGAAGTGCTACATCTTATGTGTGTGCCTATTAATATGTAAAACGTGGCCTTTATGCAGGAGGATTGGGACTGGATATTTAAGGCCAAAGACGTGCTGAAGTAGAGGCAGCCTATCCTAATGATTTATGGAAGCCAGAAAGGTATTGTAGGGGTCATCAACCAATAGAAAGGCTTTGTTGATAGCATGAGAAAACTCATTGGATATATGAGGCCACTTTGAAAGGGAGATTGCGTAGCTTCCTGGACTGCCTGAAATGACCGTAAAGTTGTATGTTTTCCGTGTGGAAAGTGGTACCTATTATATATATTTTTATTTATTGAATTTATATCTTTTCCTTTCTCTTGAAGGAGCCCAGGGTGACATATGGCAGTAGATAAATGGAGGTGAACGACAGCTGATTTTTATATTTTCTTTACAAAAGGCACTGGTAGTCAATGTCAAATTTTTGGCGTCATGAATCAGCCGAGGCCTTAAATGTTTTAGAATTCAAAGGACAGAAGTGTACCATAGTTGTTTGATGGATGGTGTTGCTGGGAGTGATGATTGATAGTTTTGATTGTAATCTTCTGAAGTGTCCTTCCCACCCTTCTTAATAACAAACGTTCCTGATCATCCTCTGGAAGTGTATCTAACCAGTGATGAAGAAAGATTTGGAAATGTGGGAGTTCGAAAGATGAACTCCTTCAGTTCAGATTTCGATGCTGCCTTGCAAGCCAAGCTCAGATCTCTTCAAATTTAGGCCCAGTTCATAAGAGTTTGAACCATTGACAGCTAGCTCTTCCTGCAAGTTTCCTCCACGGGCAAGCAAGCTCATTTTGGCAAAAGGGGACAGGAAATGAATGGCTAGCTGTTGCCAGTTCTCCCAGCACAATACCTTCCTGCTGGTGCCAACGTGTTCATTGAGCTCAACAGGACTTCCCTTCCTCCTCTCCCACACCCTCTGTTCCCCCCCCCGGGGCGTAGGAAGTGGGGGGGTCCGCCCCAGGTTCCATCATGGAGGGGGGTGACAAATTATCAAGGAACAATTACTGCCCTACTAGGGTGGTTCATAAAAAACTTTTTTTTAAAAAAAATGCCTGCTCCAAAGGTCTTATCTTACTACAATAGGGATTATATAGCTATATATGAAATTTCATGCACATCAGTTAATATCTTGACCCTCCTCCACGAAAATAGCTGTTTACCTATGTCGTGAAGGCTGAAATTTCAATTCAGTGGAGCACTTACTGTTCCCAACCCTAACCCTGCGGAAAGCCATCTAATTAGACTTTAATTTGATTTTGACACGTTTTTAGGGGGTAATTTAATTGTTGTTTGATTTTATACCCATGTTATGTATCTGATGTTAGCCGCCCTGAGCCTGACTTCGGCCGGGGAGGGCGTGATATAAATAAAGGTTTATTATTACTTATTATTATTCCTTTGTAAGAAAATATGAAATAACATAAAACCATTTTTGCAGGCAAAAAAAAGTCAATGTGTGTGTGTGGGGGGGTGACAAGAAGTTTTCCGCACCGGGTACCACCTGACCTTCCTACGCGTCTGTCCCCACCCCCCAAAATCTGCTCTGGAGGGTTTGGGGAACCCCCAGAACATTTTTAGGGAGGTGTGAGGGGAGGAGGGGGAAATTCCTGTTGCATGAGTGGACCTCATCTCCCTCCACCCCCCAACATACCCCACATTGCTATGTTGAATTCCAACTAACATCTGCAAGTCCAGTTGCACAAAAGCAGAAGCTGGTTAAAAACTACCAATGCCCCAGCTGTATGATGAGTATTCTTTTCCATTGGATGACTGCATTCCGCTTCTACCTGGAGCATAGAGGGTAATATGGAGGGTAAATAGGAGTATAGCATCTAGATCAAGGGAAGTAATAGTACCACTGTATTCCGCTCTGGTCAGACCTCACCTGAAATACTGTGTCCAGTTCTGGGCACCACAGTTCAAGAAGGATACTGACAAGATGGAACGTGTCCAGAGGAGGGCAACCAAAATGGTCAAAGGCCTGGAAACGATGCCTGATGAGGAACGGCTTAGGGAGCTGGGTATGTTTAGCCTGGAGAAGAGAAGGTTAAAGGGTGATATGATAGCCATGTTCAAATATATAAAAGGATGTCATATAGAGGAGGGAGAAAAGTTGTTTTCTGCTGCTCCTGAGAAGAGGACACGGAGCAATGGATTCAAACTACAAGAAAGAAGATTCCACCTAAACATTAGGAAGAACTTCCTGACAGTAAGAGCTGTTCGACAGTGGAATTTGCTGCCAAGGAGTGTGGTGGAGTCTTCTTCTTTGGAGGTCTTTAAGCAGAGGCTTGGCAGCCACCTGTCAGGAATGCTTTGATGGTGTTTCCTGCTTGGCAGGGGGTTGGACTGGATGGCCCTTGTGGTCTCTTCCAACTCTATGATTCTATGATTCTATGGCCCCGAGACACTCCTGAAAGTCATATTGGGGCTTTTGTCTCTGGTCAGACATGCTAAGGTTGTTCAGTTACCCCCTCATTTAATATGGAAGTGCAGTTTCAGCCAGAATACGGAACTGAGATCAGCACCTTTGAATAATGAACCAAGGAGCACATAATTAAGGGACTCGAAACCATCTCCAACCTTGTACAAACGCAATGCAATTTCCTCCAGCTCATAGGCCCTATTTTGATTTACAAGTTCTTCAGGAATTCGTCTTGCTCTTTTAAAAGGTTTATCTTCCCCTCTGGCGCAATGCACAATTAATATAAACTATCATTGGGTGCCATTGGAAGAGCCGCAATTACAAAACTTCAAAAAGAAATATTCCCCCCCCCCCAAAAAAATGTGACAATTAAATATGGAGCCATATCAAAAAAATATTTCACAGCCTCATTCATGAGCTAGACAGTCTAGACACCAGCGGCTGCTGAACCCTTTAATTTGATCACCTACTGTTTTAGGCTAATGCCACTTCTTCACTAATGGAAAAGTAACTGGGGCAAAAAAAGCACCCCCAAAACCTCCTGCTAAGGCCAAAATGCCCATTATATATTACAGTATAGACAAGCAGGTGTATTGAGTTATAAATGGCTAATAGCAGATTCAGTGTAGTGCACAGTATACTTAGAGAAATGCTGGATATGCCTTCAAAATGGAACATAGCTGTCAACCCTCCCTTTTTTTGCGGGAAACTCCCTTATTCCAATGCCGTTTCCCGCTGCTATCCCGGATTGTTGATATCCCTTAAATTTCCCGGATTTCAAAGGAAGCAGCTCCTCTCCCTCCCTGCCGGCCAGGGAGGCTCCTCAGCTGCGTTGCTCGGCTGCCAATAAGGAGTCTGAGACCGACTGGGGGCGGAGCTTGCATGCCTTGTGCAGCCAGACCCTCACGCCCAACCAGACAGACAGCCTGCCTGCCATCTATGCGCTCACTCTTTCGCTCACCCGTTCATGTGCAGCCTCTGGAGCGCAGGGTGGCGAGGCTACTTGGTGCCATTGCACCGCCCTCGCGGCATCCCTTATTTTCAAATCCAAAAGTTGACAGCTCTGAAATGGAACTGCCTTGGACGTCCCTGGGAAAGGCACAAAGGGGTACAGCAGCTCCCCTGCTGAGCTGCAGCTTCCCTTAGTAAAGCAAGAAGAAGAAGAAGAAGAAAATAACAAAGATGGACCACAACTCCCATCATCCTTGGCCATTGGCCATACTGGTGGATGGAAGCTGGACTTCCAACAGCGGCTGGAGGGCATAAAGACTTAGACTCATACAGTACAATCATAGAATTGTAGAGTTGGAAGGGACCCCAAGGGTCATCTAGTCCAACCCCCTGCAATGCAGGAATCTCAACGAAAGCATCAACCTACAGTAAGAACTCTCTTGTCTGTACATCTAGTAAAACCAAATGCTGCATCTGATGTTATGGGACATTTGGGGAAACTGGATACCACCCTGGGCAGCACTCGCAATACCAGATTGTCTGGTGTGAAAGAGGACACTGGGCGCCCCTAGGGTCCAACCACGCAGTGGTGGCGCTCCTCTCAGTGCCGCTGGATGGCTGCCACTTGCTCTAAGCCTGCGGGGAAGTCTCATTGGGTGGGAGAAGCCCACGATGAGCACTTTCGCCAAGGCACGTTCAAGTCTGGAGCTCTCCTTGGCTTCTTCTTCTAGGGAAGCATCCTTTCGATAGGGGTGAGGCGGGGGCTATTTTCAGTTGAGAAGTGACAGGTTGGAGCACAGCATTCCTATTGTCCTTGTAACTCCAGCAGAGCCATTTCCCTTCTACTGAGATCCAAGCGAATTTACCCTTGCAAGCACGCATCTGGCTTCCCTTGGTTGGTGTTATGTACTGAGCTGAATCCTAGAACAATAGGGTCCAAAATGCAGCAGTCTGATTGGTCCGCAGGAGCTACCCAATCCAGCTCCAGGTGGAAGTGAATCAGCGGCCTGATTGGCCTGCAAGAGCAGCCAATCAGGCTCCTGGATGAAGTGAATCCGCAACCTGATTGGCCTACAGGAGTAGCCCGGAATTAGCCAATCACGTGGGGCCCATTGTGTACTGTAAATAATGTACTGGTATATATAGCAGACGTTTTGGGGAAAGATTCATTTCTTGCTACTATGAGCTGAATAAAGACCATGAAATTCACACTTGACTCCGAGTATATTTCAGATGGGAAAGCAGTTGGTTGGGGGGCCCTGAGTGGCAAAGCACCAAGGGGGGGGGAAGTGAAGCACCCCACAAGCTACACTTGTCAGCCGAAGCTCTCCTCCCAAAGCTGTGTTTCTCTAGAAGCAGCAGCTGTTGGAGTCTTAATGAGCATGTTGGCATGCAACTGGTGTGTCCTCTGGCCCTAAGCCAGGGTTGCCGTAATTTGATATTGGCACCTAGGAATTTGAAAAAAAAAAATGGGATTAGTCTAAGCCATGCAATGAGGTACAAATTAGATAAAGTGATACCATCCCTTCTGAGCGGGGATTATGTTGCTGTACGAGTTTGCAAGGTTGTGCGTGATGCAAAGGTCACTGATATTTAAAATAGTATTTCTCACATGTCTGATACTTTCAGAGTAAGAATTACCAACCCTTGGAGACGCTTACTCCCTGGGCCTGTGACTTACCTGTGCTTCTTTACCTGAAGGAAATATGCCTACAGCAGTGATTTAGGTAGGTGTGCAGAGGGCAGCATCATGTATGATTGGTTCACACTCAGCGGAAATCACCTGCCTCTAGCAGAGGCTGATTGGCTGCCCTCTGTCTAGTTTGGTATTTTGGATTCATTCAAGTCCAAAATTCATTAAGGGAATATCCATTGCTCAGTAGTAGATCGCCTGCAATACATGCAAAACGTGCCTAGTTCAATCTCTCTCTGGCATCTCCAAGTTAGGCCTGGAGAACTGTTATGTACTGAGTTGAATAGGATCCAAAATGAAGCAATCTGATTGGTCCTAGAACAATAGGATTCAGAATGCAGCAGTCTGATTGGTCCTAGAACAATAGGATTCAGAATGCAGCAGCCTGATTGGTCCTAGAACAATAGGATCCAGAATGCAGCAGTCTGATTGGTCCGCAGGAGTCAACCAATCCAGCTCCAGGTGGAAGTGAATCCGCAACCTGATTGGCCTACAGGAGTATCCCGGAATTACCCAATCACGTGGGGCCCATTGTGTAAATAATGTATATAAAGCAGACGTTCTGGGGGAACATTCATTCCTCACTACTATGAGCTGAATAAAGAGCATGAAATCCACACTCGACTCCGAGTATATTTCAAGAACTTTTGTGTGAAACCCTATACAACCTTTGCCAGTCAAGGGGAAACTTTAAAACTGTGGTTGTTGCAGGGTGGATAAAAATCAATGATTTTTTTAAAAAACAAATTAAAAAAAATCAGATTTTTTTTATTTAAATTGGATTTTTTTTATTTAAATCAGATTTTTTTGATTTAAATTGGATTTTTAAAATAAAATGCTTTTGGAGGAAAAATCTTTCTAAATATAGTCTTCTATTTAAGTTACATTGTAGTCCAAAGGCTATTAATCAGGAAATAAGGATTTGTTTTAAGTTTATCAAGTGTGCTAAAACTCCGTCTAAGTTTTTTTTTTTTTAAATGTTTAACCACATCAGTTAACAAACATGGATACATATGCTATCATGTTATTGTTTTAGTTAAATAAATTGTTTAAACGGTTATTAAGGAAATAATAATAATAATAATAATAATAATAATAATAATAATAATAATTATTTATTATTTATACCCCGCCCATCTGGCTGGGTTTCCCCAGCCACTCTGGGCGGCTTTCAACAGAGCATTAAAATACAATAATCTATAAAACATTAAAAGCCTCCCTAAACAGGGCTGCCTTCAGATGTCTTCTAAAGGTCTGGTAGTTGTTGTTTTCTTTGACATCTGAAGGGAGGGCGTTCCACAGGGCGGGCGCCACTACCGAGAAGGCCCTCTGCCTGGTTCCCTGTAACTTGGCTTCACGCAGCGAGGGAACCACCAGAAGGCCCTCGGCACTGGACCTCAGTGTCCGGGCTGACCGATGGGGGTGGAGACGCTCCTTCAGGTATACAGGACCAAAGCCATTTAGGGCTTTAAAGGTCAGCACCAACACTTTGAATTGTGCTCGGAAACGTACTGGGAGCCAGTGTAGGTCTTTCAAGACCGGTGTTATGTGGTCTCGGCGGCCGCTCCCAGTCACCAGTCTAGCTGCCGCATTCTGGATTAGTTGTAGTTTCCGGGTCACCTTCAAAGGTAGCCCCACGTAGAGCGCATTGCAGTAGTCCAAGCGAGAGATAACTAGAGCATGTACCACTCTGGCGAGACAGTACGCGGGCAGGTAGGGTCTCAGCCTGCGTACCAGATGGAGCTGGTAGACAGCTGCCCTGGATACAGAATTAATCTGTGCCTCCATGGACAGCTGTGAGTCCAAAATGACTCCCAGGCTGCGCACCTGGTCCTTCAGGGGCACAGTTACCCCATTCAGGACCAGGGAGTCCTCCACACCTGCCCGCCTCCTGTCCCCCAAAAACAGCACTTCTGTCTTGTCAGGATTCAACCTCAATCTGTTAGCCGCCATCCATCCTCCAACCGCCTCCAAACACTCACACAGGACCTTCACCGCCTTCACTGGTTCTGATTTGAAAAAGAGGTAGAGCTGGGTATCATCCGCATACTGATGAACACCCAGTCCAAACCCCCTGATGATCTCTCCCAGCGGCTGCATATAGATGTTAAAAAGCATGGGGGAGAGGACAGAACCCTGAGGTACCCCACAAGTGAGAGCCCAGGGGTCTGAACACTCATCCCCCACCACCACTTTCTGAACACGGCCCAGGAGGAAGGAGTGGAACCACTGTATAACAGTGCCCCCAGCTCCCAAACCCTCTAGACGGTCCAGAAGGATGTTATGGTCGATGGTGTCAAAGGCCGCTGAGAGATCCAGCAGAACCAGGAAACAGCTCTCACCTTTGTCCCTAGCCCGCCGGAGATCATCGACCAGTGCGACCAAGGCAGTTTCAGTCCCATGATGAGGTCTGAATCCCGATTGGAAGGGATCCAAATGGTCCGCTTCTTCCAGGCGTGCCTGGAGTTGTTCAGCAACCACTCGCTCAATCACCTTGCCCAAGAATGGAAGATTTGAGACTGGGCGATAGTTGGCCATATTGGCCGCATCCAAAGATGGTTTTTTAAGAAGCGGTTTAATAACCGCCTCTTTTAGCGGGTCTGGGAAGGCTCCCTCGCAGAGAGAAGCATTCACCACCCTGCAAAGCCCATCACCCAGCCTTTCCCGGCTAGCTTTTATAAGCCAGGATGGGCAAGGATTATTTTTCTCCTTCCAATAAAGTACAGCAGAAAAGTTGTCCAAATATAAACAGTTAACTTATTAAACCTCACCATAATTTCATAATTATCTGTCTATGTATTTCTAGTAGTATAACCAAATCAGTAATTTTTGATATAACTGTAAAAACTACTCTGAAAATTTATTATTCCAAAAATGAAACCTTCATATGGTTGTAAATATTAAGATTATACCAGCAAGAATGAGTCTTTCTGTAAAAAAAATATTTAAATCAAGCCTTACTGACTAGTGATTTAAATCGTGAGGAGAGGGGGAAAAAGAGCAACATTGCACACTAGTTCAAAAACATGCCTACCTGTGTGTATAGACAACACAAATAGTAGCTGCCACTTTAGATTACGTTATCGCTCAAAGGTGTGTACGATTGCAAACGGCTGTGTACAAAAGGGCACTCTGCAAAAATGACCCCTGTCTATTTCAAATGCTACTACGTGTGCACAGAGCTTTGTTAGCCAAAAGACCATGCTGTACATCTTCAATAAAATGGAGTGACTTTAAAAAAAAAATCTTTCACAGAATCTTTCCAAAAACAAAACCTGTCCATTGATCCAGGTCTCAGATCCTATCCCAGATGCCATGAGAGTGTAGAACCGCACAAAGTAGCACTGTTTTCAAACATCTGGTTTAAGGATCATATTGCCTTATCAACCTGATTTTTCTTTCTGGCTTAAAGGACAATGATGTTTGGATATGGTTACTGACTTAAATGATTATATGTTTAAATAGGAGCTAAGTAGGGGAAATATACCGGTAGCTAAAAATTCTGAGACCAGAGGGAGGTAAGGGTGAAAAATGTACAAATTAGGAGTTTGAAATTAGGTGAAAATAAGGTAATTGGATAAGATAATAGGAAAAGTACCAAGACGCTGAGGTTTGGAAAAAGGAGTGTTTTAAGTAAAATGATTTTTGTATTTTATGATGTTTTAAAATTTAGGAGTAAGTAAACTGTTAGAGAGGAATGATAATGAATTCAACAGAGGGGGACTTGAGGAAGTCAACCGAAACATGAAATTGAGGGAAGAAAGAATACCTGGCCCACAGATTTGGGCCAGGCCCAAGCAATGATTTTAAACACTGTTAGTAAGGTTAAATGTACAATGATTATGCCTACCCTTGTGAGAGAGGCGAATGAATGTTGCTTCCCACAGTGAGAGGGGGGAAGTATGGAAATTTAACCGATATGTTATGTGCTTAAAAATTGTAAAAACCAATAAATTTTTTGAAAAATAATAATAATCAAGGATGGGAAAGTTTTTTAAACTGCTAGTTTCTCCAACTGCACAGTAAAAACAAAGCTTCCTGGGTAGAGATGTTTCTTTAGAGCAATTTCCCTCTTAGGGGCAAAGGCTAGGCTTTACTGCAGATGTCTAATCTTACACCCAGATCTTCTATTACTCTTCCTTTGTCCCTGCCCTTGCTCTTCTTGTCGTGTTCCCATCAGCTTTTACTTAATTGCATTCTCTTGGAAATGTGAATTGTCATAGCTTTCCTCTACATCACCATATCTGGAAGGGACAGGAAATTATCCGTGGTTTGAGAGAACTGAGTTGGTCAAGCTGTGATGAGGTTAGATGAGGAAACGGCATTAGAGATCTTCATTTGTGGGCAGATTGAACTTGCAGAGCAAATAGCTCCCTTGCTGTGGCCCAGGCCTCGAGCTCGGGGCAAGAGGGGAAGGATGATGAGCAGTATAAGGCTGGATCTAGACACATCAGAAGTGGGTTTCAGGAAAATGCGTTGTAAACCTCAAAGAGGAAAATCACGTTGGCGAAAGACGGGACTCCACAGCGCCATCTGGTGTCGCAGTGTTATAACGCACATAAAACGCTTTTTCTTTGCTAATGTAGCAAAGAAAGACGTAGGGACGCGGGGTGGCACTGTGGGTTAAACCACAGAGCCTAGGGCTTGCCGATCAGAAGGTCGCCAGTTCGAATCCCCACGACAGGGTGAGCTCCCGTTGCTCGGTCCCAGCTCCTGCACACCTAGCAGTTCGAAAGCACGTCAAAGTGCAAGTAGATCAATAGGTACCGCTCCGGCGGGAAGGTAAACGGCGTTTCGGTGTGCTGCTCTGGTTCGCCAGAAGCGGCTTAGTCATGCTGGCCACATGACCCGGAAGCTGTACGCCGGCTCCCTCGGCCAATAAAGCGAGATGAGCGCCGCAACCCCAGAGTCGGACACGACTGGACCTAATGGTCAGGGGTCCCTTTACCTTTACTTACCCCAAGGAGACCCACGTTTTGCATCTAAATCAGATCAAACAGCAATCGAGGGTGGTTTTGTTTTGTTTTTTGCGGATTGCAAAGGTAAGTGTGGATGAACCCTGAATTACTCTTGACCTGTTTGAGCTTTGCAGAGACACTGTTCCAGATAGAGAATTGGGAAAGAGCACAATCACTTAGGCCCAAACATAGGATGTGAGTTCAAAGCGCCTTAAATAGATATTTTGTTCTAAGGTCATTTTAAACAGTTGGACTTCATGCTGGAGGTATGCGATGTCAAATCCTTTTGCCATCCTGCTTCAGTTTTCCAGATGGTCAGCAGGCAGATGGTTCTCATGGGTCCGGTTATCTTCTCTCTTTTTCTCTTTCAGCTCTTTCCTCGTGCTGTAAAGTTTCCATTCAGACAATTTCCTAAACACACACACACACACACACACACACACACACACACACACTTTATAAAAGTTTCTGTTCCATCTGTTAATAGCAGCTAATAATACCTCTTGCCCAAGGGAGCTCTGAAACTTAATTAAAAAGTTTGTTTCAGTGTTTGAAGATCTCTGAATGAAATACTGGATACATGTACCTACTATTTCGCTCAAGTGGCAAATGGTATTTCTCTATCTTATGGGAGTTGCTATCTACAAACTGCAGGAGAAAACGAACTGGCCATATTCATTTTAAAATGAATTTAAAGTATTCTAATTTTCTTTGATGACTGTAGATTTTGGCTTGGAGCAAGCTCCAGTGGCACAGTCTATGGTGTCTCGTGTTCTTCCCCTTTGGACTTAAAAGGACCTCTTTGGTTAGAGGCCTGGTCAGCAACTCATTTGAAACTGACTTATATGGAGTCAGATCATAGGTCCATCTAGCTCAGCATTGTCTGCACTGAGAGCCAGTGTGGTGTAGTGGTTAAGAGTGGTAGACTCGTAATCTGGTGAACTGGGTTCGTGTCTCCGCTCCTCCACCTGCAGCTGCTGGGTGACCTTGGGCTAGTCACACTTCTCTGAAGTCTCTCAGCCCCACTCACCTCACAGAGTGTTTGTTGTCGGGGAGGAAGGGAAAAGGAGAATGTTAGCCGCTTTGAGACTCCTTCGGGTAGTGATAAAGCAGGATATCAAATCCAAACTCTTCTCTTCCTCTTCTTCTCTTTGAGATTTTAGACAGGGTCTCATCCTAGCCCTACCTGGAGATGCCCGGGATTGAACCGGGGACCTTCCGCATGCAAAGCCATTGAGCTACAGCCCTTCTCTGTGCAGTTTTGAACCTCAGTTGTCCCTTCAGAAATGAGCCCTCCCCATTGTTTCTGCTTGCATGTTGCTTTTCCCCATGAGTCAAAAGAGGAGGGCAATGCTTAGGTGTCAGAAGCTGCTAAACCAGGTGTCGGCAACCTGTGGCCCATGGGCCACAAGCAGCCCACGGGGGTTGTTTAAACAGCCCACAGCCCACAGCCCACGAGCTGCCCCTGAACCGAGCTGCCTGCTTGGCGAGTCCCTGCGCGCTGTGCTAAACAGGCACAGCGGGGATTTGCTTCCGCGGCGCCGGAAATTGCATCTGCGCAGACACAGACGCCGGAAATCACATCTGCGCATGCGTAGACGCGATGCGGCCCACAGAGCAATCTCCACGGGAGTGAACCGGCCCAGGCGAGGTAAACCTTGCCGACCCCTGTGCTAAACCCTGTCGCATGAGGTGTGTCACATAACTGCAGCCTCTCAGAGCAGTCTTTTAGGCTGACCATTGGCTCCCCCTGGGCAGGAAGGAGCAGGGCAGGCCCAAGACATTTTGGCACCTGAGGCGAACCTCAAAATGGTCCCACAAAATGGAACCACAAAATGAGAGGGGTGGCCCAATGGAGGTGGTGGAACCAATAGTAGCTTGCTGTGACTTGTTTGCAAAGCGTTTTGAGGATAAAATCCTGACTCTGCTGTTATAGCAGATGAGTATCACTGGGTGTCAGAGCACTGTCTAGTCCTGTTGTGTTGGACCAGTTTCAGTTAGTAAGGCTCGAGGATGTGGACATGGCGGTGGCGCAGCCTGGGGGGTGTCAGAGGGGTGCAGTTTTTGAGGGGGCGCAAACAAGGCACCCTCACAAAAGTGCCCCCAGCCCAGCCCTCCTCTCTGCTGATGTTGGGAGGAGACACTCACCATGTCGGCTGCCGGGGCTTCCCCTTGGTGGGCAGGGGTCTCTGTGTGGCCCCGCTTTATTGGGGTGGGGTAGAGTCATGTAAAGGGACCCCTGACCATTAGGTCCAGTCGTGTCCGACTCTGGGGTTGCGGCGCTCATCTCGCTTTATTGGCCGAGAGCCAGCGTACAGCCTCAGGTTGCGGATTCACTTCCACCTGGAGCTGGATTGGGTGGCTCCTGCGGACCAATCAGACTGCCGCATTCTGGGTCCTATTCATCTAGGACCAATCAGACTGCTGCATTCTGGATCCTATTGATCTAGGATCAATCAGACTGCTGCATTTTGGATCCTATTCAACTCAGTACATAACACCATCTATGCATCCGGGCTGCTGTAGCCACTGCGCATGAGCACTCCTTCACCCACCAAGCCATCGCTGCCTCCCTGCGTGCTACTCTGGTCTCGGGCAGCCCCAACAACAGTCAAGGAGTGTGACTAGGCAATGGCAGGGGAGCAGGTGGCTCACCAACAGTGGTGGAGGAAGGGCGGTGGGGCGGCCCGCCCCTGCGGGCGGTTTGCCCCGTCCCTCGACCCCCCACCCCGGGGGCCAGAGAGCCTTCCTTCCCTCACCGATCCCCCACCATCCTGCTGCCACCATTGCAGAAAATGGCGCAGGCGGTGAAATGTGCAGTGTATGTTATGGTGTTCTCCATGCAGAGGCATAGGAAGGTCAGGTGGTACCCGGTGCGGAAAATTTCTTGTAACCCCCCCCCCCACACACATCGATTTTTATTTTTTTTTGGCCTGCAAAAATGGTTTTACGTTATTTCCTATTTTCTTACAAAGGAATAATAAGAAGTAATAATAAACTTTTATTTATATCCCGCCCTCCCCGACCGAAGTCGGGCTCAGGGCTGCTAACATCAGATACATAACATTGATATAAAATCAAACAATAATTAAATTACCTCCTAAAAACATGTCAAAATCAAATTAAAGTCTAATTAGATGGCTTTCCGCAGGGTTAGGGTTGGGAACAGTAAGTGCTCCACTGAATTGAAATTTCAGCCTTCACGACATAGGGAAACGGCCAAGTAAACAGCTATTTTCGTGGAGGAGGGTCAAGATATTAACTGATATGCATGAAATTTCATATATAGCTATATAATCCCTAGTGTAGTAAGATAAGACCTTTGGAGCAGGCATTTTCAAAAAAGAAAAAGTTTTTTTAATGAACCACCCTAGTAGGGCAGTAATTGTTCCTTGATAATTTGTCACCCCCTCCATGATGGAACCTGGGGCGACCCGCCTCCCACTTCCTACGCCCCTGTCTCCATGTACTTGTGAAAGGCACATAGATCTTATAAGTGTAGCAGTTCATGTAATGCTAGACTCAGTTTTTCTGTCCAGTTTATGAGAAATGCAGTGATGTCTACGACTGTTCTTCAGGGACTGAAATGCTAATCTCTGTCTTTTAGAGAGAACTGGGAAAGAACAGCTTTAGACAGAAAGTTCATGAGGTTGAGACTAGAGCTGGGAGACTTATGACACTCCCATAGAGCAGAATACCTAATATGCTGGAGGCTGTTCTTCTCTCGGAGTTCTCCCCCGTTGCTTTGGTACACTTCTCTCAACAGCAGTTTCTGAGGCCTGGTTTGCACGTCGTTATTTGGTTTTTTAAAACGTTGCTTCAAAAGTGGTTCATGCTAAAAGAGAAAAAAACAAATGAAGAGAAAATAAACGAGTGTAGCTCAAAATAGAAGCGCATTTAGGACACTTTGGGCAGCTGAGTTAAGACTGCAAATGCACATAATAAACAACCTAAAGTTAGGGGCAAACAGTGAGGTAGACAAGCTTGCTGACGATACCACATTGTTCAGGGCAGTTAAAATAAAAAGAGAGATGGAGCAATAAAAGGACCTCTCAAGACTACGTGAATGGGCAGCCATTGGCAAGAGTTATTCAGTGCAAGGAAGTGAAAAGAGATGGACATTGGGGTATTTTCTCTCTCTTAATTTCACATATGCATTCATGGGGTCTCTACCGATGACTGACTAGGAATGAAAGTTTGGGGTCGAAGTGGGTAGCTCCATGAAGATGTCATAGAATAGAATCATAGAATCCTAGAGTTGGAAGAGACCACAAGGGCCACCCAGTCCAACCCCCTGCCAAGCAGGAAACACCATCAAAGCATTCCTGACAGGTGGCTGTCAAGCCTCTGCTTAAAGACCTCCAAAGAAGGAGACTCCACCACACTCCTTGGCAGCCAATTCCACTGTCAAACAGATCTTACTGTCAGGAAGTTCTTCCTAATGTTTAGGTGGAATCTTCTTTCTTGTAGTTTAAATCCATTGCTCCGTGTCTGCTTCTCTGGAGCAGCAGAAAACAACCTTTCTCCCTCCTCTATATGACATCCTTTTATATATTTGAACATGGCTATCATATCACCCCTTAATCTTCTCTTCTCCAGGCTAAACATACCCAGCTCCCTAAGCCGTTCCTCATAAGGCATCGTTTCCAGGCCTTTGACCATTTTGGTTGCCCTCCTCTGGACACGTTCTCAACTCAGTGTATGGCAGCTGTGGAAAAGGTGAATAATAATAATAATAATAATAATAATAATAATAATAATAATAATATTTATTTATTTATTTATTTATTTATTTATTTATTTATTTATTTGTACCCCACCCATCTGGCTGGGTCTCCCCAGCCACTCTGGGCGGCTTCTAGCAAATATTAAAATACATTAACATGTTACAGATAAAAAACTTCCCTAAACAGGGCTGCCTTCAGGTATTTCCTAAATGTTATGTTGTTGTTTATCTCTTTGACCTCTGATGGGAGGGCGTTCCACAGGGTGGGTGCCACTACCGAGAAGGCCCTCTGCCTGGTTCCCTGTAGCTTTGCTTCTCGCAGTGAGGGAACCGCCAGAAGGCCCTCGGCGCTGGATCTCAGTGTCCGGGCAGAACGATGGGGGTGGAGACGCTCCTTCAGGTATACAGGACCGAGGCCGTTTAGGGCTTTAAAGGTCAGCACCAACACTTTGAATTGTGCTCGGAAACGTACTGGGAGCCAATGTAGATCTCTCAGGACCGGTGTTACATGGTCCCGGCGGCCACTCCCAGTCACCAGTCTAGCTGCCGCATTCTGGATTAATTGCAGTTTCCGGGTCACCTTCAAAGGTAGCCCCATGTAGAGCGCATTGCAGTAGTCCAAGCGGGAGATAACTAGAGCATGCACCACTCTGGCGAGACAGTCTGCGGGCAGGTAGGGTCTCAGCTTGCGTACCAGATGGAGCTGGTAGACAGCTACCCTGGACACAGAATTAACCTGCGCCTCCATGGACAGCTGTGAGTCCAAAATGACCTCCATGCTAGGGATAATTAGGAAAGGAACTGAAAATAAAACAGCCAGCGTCATAATGGCATTGTGCAAATCTATGGTGCAATTGCACTTGGCACACTGTGTACAGTTCTGGTCGGCTCAACTCAAACAGGATATCGGAGAGGAAATGGTTCAGAAAATGACGACCCAAATAATTAAGGAGTTGGGGCAACTGCCCTAAGAAGGAAGGTTACAATATTTGGTAGTTTTTAGTGTAGGAAAAAGGTAAGGTGGAGGGGCATTTAAAATCATGCATATTATGGGGGATGTGGATAAGGGAGAAAGAGCTTTGGGCCATCCAAGAAGGTTGAATATTCAGGACAGTTTCAGGACAGACAAAAGAAAGCGCTTCTTCACAGAGCACATAAAGGGCACATAAACTGGAATCCGATACTGCAAAATCCACCAGCTTAGATGGCTTTAAAAGAGGATTAGGCAAATTCGTGGAAAATAACGGGCTGTTCCGCCTCCACTGGTGGAAGCAGTGTGCTCTGAATACCAGTTCCTGGGAATCACAAGTCAACTCAACTCAACTCATTTTATTTCGGCTTTAAGCCCATAGCCATAACAACCAAAAACAGAAACAGCACAGTCTGGTTTACAATTGCTAACAGTAAAATAGATTAAAAGGGATACTCAATTGAATAAAATATGATAAAAATTAAATTAAAATTTCAAGCTGTATATAACAATCCATTGCGTTTCTTAAGTGTCAGAACTGATGTCAGAAATTTTGCCATATGTAGGGTTATAATCGAGTCTGAATCTTGCAACAGAAGAGCAAGGTAAGACTCTTCCAAATACCCCGGTAATTTTTGAGTTAATGGAAGTAATAGAGTCTTTCGGGCGGCAGAATACAAGGGGCAGACAAACACTATGTGATGAAGAGATTCAATCAAACGGTTATCACAGGCACATAAGACCGAGACTTGGCCCCTAGAAAATCTATGAAAAAGGACGTTTGAGGGGAAGACATTAAACCGTGCTTTAATAAAAGCGAAACGATGACTAGCAATAGAAAGAGTTGATAGATAGGCTGGTACTTGAAGTGGGGGTACAATGCCCAGGGATCTCGGTGAGCATGTCCCCCCACCCAGCATAACATTGCGTTGCAACTCAATATCATCCAATCTTTGGGAGATGGTCTTTTTTGCTGTATTTAGATCTTGATTCAGCATTTCTAAGGGCGAAATTCCAATAAGCAAAAGTTTGGCGTGAATCTTACCAGCCCAGGGGCTTATGAACTCATCGCGCCATAAGCATGGGAATCACAAGCGTGGAGGTTGCTGTTGTGGCCAGGTCCTCCTTGCGTGCTTCCCAGAGGCATATGGTTGACCCCTGTGAGAGCAGAGTGCCAAATTTGGTGTGCCTTTGGGTTGATCCAGCAGGGCTGCTCCTCTTATGTTCTTGATGCCCTCTCTCCCCTTGTCTTCCATTTTGCTTTCCTCTCAACTAATATTTCAAAGATTCCTGTATTCGCAGGGGTTGGTTCCCAAGATGACCCTCACGGTCCCTTCCAACTCTACGGTCCTATGATTCTGTGTCTCAGCTGCTCTCAACCATTGGCTTAAATGACTGTGCCTACACAGTTCACCCAAATGTATGCATCTTTTGACACTTTCTGTCCCAGGGGAGGAAAAGTGAGAGTTGCCAGAAGAAAACAACGTTAGGAATCCAGGATTTTTGCCTAGCTGTGATTTGGAAGGGAACAAATAAATGATTTGTGTAAACAGAAGGTGATAGCGAAAATGGGAGTTCCTGCTTTCATTGATATTTACCGTATTTTTCGCTCCATAAGACGCACCTGAACATAAGACGCACCTAGTTTTTAGAGGAGGAAAGGGGGAAAGCCCTGTTTTTTTGAGGATCAGCTCAAAGTGGCGCAGCTTTTTTTGCAAAGGGAAAAGCCCTGTTTTTATGGGGTTCAACTCACAGTTTGCAGCTTCTAGTCCTACAGGAAAGGGAGCCATTTCTACAGTTTCCAGACAGATAATCTAATCAGCCAGTCACATGTCGCTGGGGAAACAAACAGCCTCCCCCTGCATTCAACAACGGAGGCCTGGGCAAGGGGGCGGGGCTGGAAAGGGAGCCTTATCTCTCTCCCTGTTCAGCGGCTTCCTTTCAACACCCTCTTCTCTCTTTGTAAAAAAAAGAGCACAATCTGCTTTTGGCCCCTAGGCAATTTGGCTCCAGGGACCGTGCATTCGCTTCATAAGACGCACAGATGTTTCCCCTTACTTTTTAGGAGGAAAAAAGTGCATCTTATAGAGCGAAAAATACGGTAGTTTAGTGTGAACCTGGAAGTTACATTCCAAACAGCAGGGCGAATTATTCTAGGATTTCTAAATCTATCTAGGTTCAACTGCCACCAACATTCTACAAGTCTTGGAATATCACAGGTCCTTGTCCAGCAATTTTGGCGTTTTCCTTTATAATTTGCAAATGTGTACATTTCCATGTACTCGGGAGAGTCCCGCACAGGGGTGCCAACTTGAATAAAATATCGTGGGGGCACAGGTAAGCCTCCATTTGAGTGGGAATGCTTATCAACTTTTTGGGGTCTACCCCCCAAAAATCTTTTATTGCGGGGAGCGAAGACCCACACCCTCTAGGAGTTGGTTCCTATGGGCCCGCAGATGTGCAGAAATCACTGCCTTATGTTTTGGTTGCCCCATTTCTTATGCAAATGTACTCAACCATCAGAATTATCTTTAGAAGGAAGGAGGATGGTGGTGATGATAAATATTCAACTATCACCCACTTTGAAAAAAATCCCACACCTTCACTGAATCGTATGCCAGCTTTAGCCCGCTGGCTGTTTACAGGTTGCTACTTTTATATAGCATTTCCCCTAATTGATCAAAACAGGACAGACACACAATACAACTTCCCCCTATGTAAAAGGCAACACCTCCTGCAAGAATCCATGCTCTCCTAATTCCCCCACATGTCTGGAGAGTGTAGTACACATTTGTATCTGTCACATCCTATCCTCACGCACGGCTGGCTCCTCCTCGTGGCTTTTCCCTCCCTACCCAACCGGAACCCTCTCTTGGGATGGCCCATCACTAATTCATTTCTTTCTCTGTCTTTTTTTCCTTTTCTTTCCTCCTTCCTTCTTTTTCCCTGCCTTTTAAATAAGTTTCTTGCCCTCTACCTGTCTGTGCTGCCTCCTAGAATAAAAGCATCAGCACTTCTCTGCTTAGGAAGAAAGAAGAAAGCATCAAATATTGAACAGGTTCAGCAAGGTGCAGTTGCACCAGCTTCAAGGAGATGTGCTGTTTAGCTCAGTCATTGCAGGCTTCTGACATACTCATTGCTCTGTCGCTACCTGAAGATACCAATCTGGACTTAGAATGGAAACAATTATCAATACAATGACCCCTTATTTTATCCTATCATGTACTGTCCAAATTTTCTGTCTTCAGCAAACCCATTAAAGGTCTGATAGTGCTGGATGAGCTGCAAAGTTTGCATCCAGAACCAATGCAGAATTATAAGTCCCTTGTAATCTTCAAACAAGGTGGCGCTGTGGGTCAAACCACAGAGCCTAGGGCTTGCTGATCAGAAGGTCGGCGGTTCGAATCCCTGCGACGGGGTGAGCTCCCGTTGCTCGGTCCCAGCTCCTGCCAACCTAGCAGTTCGAAAGCACGCCAAAGTGCAAGTAGATAAATAGGAACCGCTCTGGCGGGAAGGTAAACAGCGTTTCCGAAGCGGCTTAGTCATGCTGGGCACATGACCCGGAAGCTGTACGTCGGCTCCCTCAGCCAGTAAAGCGAGATGAGCGTCGCAACCCCAGAGTCGGACACAACTGGACCTAGTGGCCAGGGGTCCCTTTACCTTTACCTTTAATCTTCAAACTGCCCGTATTTTCTGGCCTGGGCTAATCTTGCTTTCCGAAGGATGCATCTGAAAATACCTTTGGGTTCTGGCAAAGGAGTACAGGTGACTTAACAGAGTGAATTCATCTAAATGTCTTTCTAAGAGCTTCTAACAACAGCCCCATGCCAGAAGCAGAAATCACACTTTTCAGAGGGAAAAAGAGGCACCCAGCTTTGGAAGAGGGTTTCAGAACTTTGTGGGCTAGGTCCGGTGCACAGCTTCACTACTCCTGATTTAGAGTTTAGATGGATGGGATTGGAATCCCAATAATGGCAACTTCCAGACACTGATTTAGAAGCCCCTTCCCATCTCTCCACAACAGGTGCAAAACAGTGGCATTAGTGTATCAGGGCAAGTATCGGAATCAATAGTTCACATGTTCCCAAGGTCAATTTGGTAATCTGCCAGGGGCAGAGGCAGACAAGCCTAGCACCAAAAGTGGCTGGGGAATTTCTTCCCTTTCAGACACCTCCTTTCCCTCTTCCTCCCTGGGCCAGGAGAAGGACAGATCACTCTTTCCAGAAGTCTGAATTGAGAAATTGCGGAGGGCTTTTGCAGACCTAGGGCTCCAGGTTGTGCTTTCAGGCTCTGAAATGACTGGTTTGGGTCAACTCATGCTGCTATTATTATTTTTTCAAAGTTAATCAGCTGCTGGAGAAAGTGATGCCGTGATTATGGAGAGAGCTGCATATATAACCTAGAATTATAGAGTTGGTAGGAACCCTGAGGGTCATCTAGTCCAACCCCCTGCAATGCAGGAATCTCAACTGTTTGAGCCTTTGAGCCTTCCGGGTTCCTATTCCCTCCCTAGCTGTCATTTTTTTTAGGCAAACCATGGTTTGCATTTCCTCTCCGAACCAAAATTCGAAACCCTAGTTTAAACAGGATTTACCGTGTTTCTCCTAAAATAAGACGTAGCCATAAAATAAGTCGTAGCAGGATTTCTACGCATTTGTGAAATATAAGCCATACCCCCAAAATAAGCCATACCCCGAAAATAAGACATAGTGACACGGCGCCTCTCCCTTAAGACGGCCTGGATAGGTGTGGCTATGCAGCGTACCGACGCGGAGCGGTTAAAATAAGACATCCCCCGAAATTAAGCCATACTGTGTTTTTTGAGGGGGGGGGGAATAAGACAGTATCTTATTTTAGGAGAAACACGGTATACTAAGCCAGCCAAACACTGCCGTAAACAAAGGCTGCTGCTCTTATTGAAGTATGTCCATATGTTTGAGAGGTTGCACAGTTGGTAAATATGCCTGAAGTAAGCAGGCCTACAGTCTCCAAATAAAACATAGGTCCAACATAGTAAAAAATTTAAAGACATGGGAGAGCAGGCTGCTACTCTGCTGTCTGCAGGCTGCTGTCCAAGACACAGAAGCCCTGCTGGTTGACAACCTTACACATATCTTTTCAGAATCCGTTCCTCCCGGGATAGTGCAGAATAAAGGAGGAAATTTGGTAGCCTGCCCGGCAGTGCACCTGGCCCTTAAAACAAGCGCAGAAGCAAGTTGCCTTTATTTATTCAATTTGATTCCTAAGGAAAACACAGGTAGCTATGAAACGAGAGAGCTGCGCAGAAAAAAGGATTTAGCTAAGCTGTGTAAGTGATTAACTGATCCTGCCAGGCGCTGTGGCTTGGAATGTCTGAATCCCATCTGGAGGCTCTTTCGGCTAAATGAGGTATGAATTAAATTAGCTGTTCAAGAAAAGGTTTCATGCTCCTGAAAGGTTTCGATGCAAATACTCTGCTTCATCACTGGGGTGCTGTAGCCATCCCCATACAGAGTTGTGGTGATTTAGAGGGAGGTGTAATCCTGACTCGCTGGGATAAAACCACCTGCAGCCTGTTCTGAGTCTGAGAAGTGGATGATGCTGGAAACGGAAAAAATGGAAGCCAGCTGGTAGGAGGAGATGGGATTAAGCAATCACCATGCAGACGAATCCTATGAATGTTTATAAGGGAGTTAAGTCCTCCTGTGTTGCACAGGGTTTACTTCAAGGAAAGTATGCAGCCAGTCAGGACCCACAACTTGTAACCCCTGGGCTGCATTCATGCTGAACAGATTTTGGCTGCTTTCATCCAATTCCCAGTATGCTCTTAACAGTTCACTTGTCACTTCTCAAGGACTTGAATGGATTGGTTGCCCATTTTGTTAGTGTGTGGTGCTCATAATGCCAAGGTTGCAGGTTTGATGGCAGTAAGAGGCAGCTGCATATTCCTACATTGCAGGGGGTTGGACTAGATGACCCTTAGCGTCCCTCCCAACTCTATGATTCTGTGATATGAGCATGCAGAATGATCAGGACTTCTTGGGAATCTGTGTTGACAGAAATGACACGTATTCTGGGTCATGATCTCCTACTGGTAACATATATTTTAAGGGCATTATACCTGACGACTGGGAAATAACAGTTTCTCTACTTATGATTGCTCAGGAATCTGTCAAAAAATGGAAAAATCCCGCACCACCATCAGTTTGGGAAATGGCTTATATCTATGTTTAACTTTTATTACAGAATAATTCGAATCCTGTGGATGTCCCTATTTTCATTGGAGAAATGCTGGAGGATATGGAGTCATCCAGGGACGCGGGTGGCGCTGTGGGTTAAACCACAGAGCCTAGGGCTTGCCGATCAGAAGGTCGGTGGTTCGAATCCCCGCAATGGGGTGAGCTCCCGTTGTTCGGTCCCAGCTCCTGCCAACCTAGCAGTTCGAAAGCACGTCAAAGTGCAAGTAGATAAATAGGTAAAAAAGTGACCCCTGACCATTAGGTCCAGTTGTGATCAACTCTGGGGTTGTGGCGCTCATCTCGTATTATTGGCCGAGGGAGCCGGCGTACAGCTTCCAGGGCATGTGGCCAGCATGACTAAGCCGCTTCTGGCGAACCACAGCAGCGCACGGAAACGCCGTTTACCTTCCCACCGGAGCGATACCTATTTATCTACTTGCACTTTCTGGGGTGCTTTCGAACTGCTAGGTTGGCAGGAGCAGGGACTGAGCAACGGGAGCTCACCCCGTCGCGGGGATTCGAACTGCCGACCTTCTGATCAGCAAGCCCTAGGCTCTGTGGTTTAACCCACAGCGCCACCCTCGTCAAACTATGTAGTAAAACACAGCAAACTATGTAGTAAAACCATATCCCCCCAAGAAGTAAAAATAGAGGGGCACATGCAAATAGTTCAGCCCGGACACTGAGATCCAGCGCCGAGGGCCTTCTGGCGGTTCCCTCACTGCGAGAAGCAAAGCTACAGGGAACCAGGCAGAGGGCCTTCTCGGTAGTGGCACCCGCCCTGTGGAACGCCCTCCCAGCAAAGCTCAAAGAGATAAACAACTATCTGACATTCAGATAATACCTCAAGGCAGCCCTGTTTAGGGAGGCTTTTAATGTTTAACAGACTATTGTATTTTAATATTCTGTTGGAAGCTGCCCAGAGTGGCTGGGGAAACCCAGCCAGATGGGTGGGGTAAAAATAATAATAATAATAATAATAATAATAATAATAATAATAATTATTATTATTATTATTATTATTATTATTATATCCCCCCAAGAAGTGAAAATAGAGGGGCACATGCAAAATATACCCATGACCAACAAAATTGACTTCTTTCGTTTTTATGAATGTTCCCTCTGGTAGGTTTGTGTGTTGAGATGACAAGTTGCGGATGAATGAAAGCAACTATTTGAGGTCTATTTAGGGTTCAGGCTGTAGGGCACTGAACTTGTTCTGAACTTGCTGTGCCCTGCTGCTGTCAAGATGCCTGGGGCACTCAATGTGTTAAACGAATTGTGGCCTCGAAGCTACAGAACCAAACAAAAACACCCACACAACAATGAACCCTGGGTCCTGTCAGCATTTAAATAGCCGTTTCCTGCTAGTTTCCCCTCAGGCTGCACATCTGTGAGTCTGGCAATGCCTCTCCTCAGAGATTCCCTCCATATTGTCTCTTTGGAACTCTTTGTACCTGTCACAGAAAACATGTCTTTAAAAAGCCTTTGGTGGCAGTAGAGGGAAACCAGGATGGAGCAGTCTAGTGGAAAATAAAACAGCACACCGCCCCTCACCCCCCGGGACTCAAGGATTATTTTGTGTGTCTTCCTGACAGCCTCACTGGCCTGGAGGTGACTAAAAAATAAATTAAAAAATGGCTTCCCTTTTGAGGGCTTCAATTATAGGCCTAAATAAAGGTTATGGTACTGAGAACTTCTTTCCAAGCCCCTTCGAGGTTACAGATGAAAGGTGCTGTATAACCTGTCAGAATTGGATGTCTATTGAAGCTGCAAACACACAAGATTTAGTAGAGTCTGTTTCCATTTTCTGTTGCCAGTTTCTCATTTTCAATTATCTGGGAAATGGGAATAAATTAGCAGTCCCTGGGAATTTAGAACGTCCACGGAAAAGGGAGAGAGAGAGAGAGAGCAGCCTTGGGAGAAGTCATCACCTCAGCGCTTCCTCAATAGCTCATTTTATTCTCCCTCTGCTATACATCCCCAGATGTGTGTTTCCTATTTACTTTAATTTTGTCCTGCCATAGTGCAGTGTCTCAGGACCAGCAGCTTTTCCTCACTGATGCATTTTCCAGTAGGCCTATTGTTGTTTATACTGTTTAACCGCCATAGTGTTTGATAGCTTTAATTGTGAATTGTCTTGATGGACTTTGGTTAAGCTGGAAAGTGCAGAATAAATAGATTTAAAAGACCTAAAATTCTAAGTTATTGGGAATTCCCAGAAGAGATCCTTTTTACAGGAAGACCAGTGCTTTTTATGTGGGAAGAACTCCTTTAGCTCAGCAAAAACATGTATTTCTAAAAATGTGATTGCTGCCATAGCAGTGTTACAAGGCAAACATGAGTTTGGGGTCCCTCTTTTTTTGAGGTGGGGGAAGTTCTGGCTGGTATTTGATTATGAGAATTAAGCCAACTGTGTGATATTCAACGGCATTTTGCATTCTTCTGTTTTCTCTTCTGTGTTACCTTGCTTAAGTGTTATAAAATGGGGAAAACATGCAAACAATCAATACATCTATCTTTCTGGGATAAAGTCATGAGTAGATTACTTTTTTGAAAACTATTTTGAGGCATCAAAATAGGTATAGGCCTGGCAACCCAATGTGCAAATGATCTGGAAGAATATTTGTAGATTGTGAATTGGGATGGCGTTTTGGGGAGCAGCCCAAAGCTTGCTAAATTGTAAACTCTCATTTACTGTATTTTTCGCTCCATAAGACGCACTTTTTTCCTCCTAAAAAGGGGAAATGTCTGTGCGTCTTATGGAGCGAATGTGTGGTCCCTGGAGCTGAACTGCCCAGGGGCAAAAGCAGATCGTGCTTTTTAAAAAAAAAGAGAGAGAGAGAAGGGGGTGTTGAAAGGAAGCCCGCTGAGCAGCTGCTCAGCAAATGATCGGGGAGAGAGATAAGGGAGAAAGATTCCAGCCCCGCCCCCTTGCAGAGGGAGGCTGTTTCCCCAGCGACATGTGACTGGCTGATTAGATTATCTGTCTGGAAACTGTAGAAATGGCTCCCTCTCCCAAAGCTGCAGAACTGTGAGTTAAACCCCATAAAACAGGATTTTTTCCCTTTGCAAAGTAAGCTCAACAACTTTGAGCTGATCCACAAAAAATGGGGCTTTTCTCCTTTGCAACAGAAGCTGCAGAAATTTGAGCTGGTCCTCAAAAAATTGGGGCTTTCCCCCTCTAAAAACTAGGTGCGTCCTATGGTCAGGTGCGCCTTATAGAGTGAAAAATACGGTAATTCCTACACTGAAGGTCCTTGTTTAATCCGTAAAAGTCTTCAGGATGAACAGATGTCTTTTCTGTGCTAGGCAAACTGGAATCGATTATGCACCTAAAAGTCCACAGTATCTTCTCCTGGAGAACACATTCTTGGAATCCACCATGACTTTAAAAATGTGTCTGAGCACCAACTGAAATATAAATAGCAGAGGGAAAGCTGAGGGGAGAATTATAATACATCAACCATGACATCAAGAACAGAAGGTCTAGCATCCAAGAGAGGCATTAATGACCCCCCTCCCGATGTTAGGACTTCATGGGCATCCTTTTAAAGCTTTCTGGAAGAAATCACCTCTGTTTGTCCTTACGAAGTACCGATTCATGCGCTGGATTACGTCCAAAGCTAAGAAAAGGATGCCAAATGGTTCCTTGAGGTCTCCCAGCTGGGCATAAGGCTAACAATGGCACCATTCCACTAATGGTGATGAGGATGTAACCATTTTAGAGAGGGGGAGCTATTCTGTAAGTACCCTCACAGCAACCAGTCTTGGGTAGGAGATGGTAAAACATGGAGCTCAGCCATACCTGATATGCCTTTGTTTATAGGACACCAAACTAGTGTAGGATTATTGGTGATATAGGAGTTAAAAGGCCCTTCTTAATGACAGTCATTCAAACTGTTTCACATACTGCATACCATCCTATTGTACCAACACAGTCTTGTAGGGGTGGATCAGTATCATAGCTGTCAACCCTCCGTTTTTTGCGGGAAACTCCCTTATTCCCAATGCCGTTTCCCGCTGCTATCCCGGATTGTTGATATCCCTTAAATTTCCCGGATTTCAAAGGAAGCAGCTCCTCTCCCTCCCTGCCGGCCAGGGAGGCTCCTCAGCTGCGTTGCTCGGCTGCCAATAAGGAGTCTGAGACCGACTGGGGGCGGAGCTTGCATGCCTTGTGCAGCCAGACCCTCACGCCCAACCAGACAGACAGCCTGCCTGCCGTCTACGTGCTCGCTCTTTTGCTCACCCGTTCACGCGCAGCCTCTGGAGCGCAGGGTGGCGAGGCTACTTGGTGCCATTGCACCGCCCTCACGGCATCCTTTATTTTCAAATCCGAAAGTTTTAAAAAATCCCTTATTTTCAAATCCGAAAGTTGACAGCTATGATCAGTATTATTATCTTCCGTACTCCAGATACAGAGGCAAGGCTAGGAGAGTATGACTTGACTCAGGTCGCCAAGTGAGTTCACAGCAGAGGCAAAATTTCAGCTGTGGTCCCCGAGACCCTGTGCTACTGTATATCGACAGCCTCCAAATTTAGAAACCAAGTCGCAATCCAGAGACTTCCCCTTCTTTCTTTTCAAATGTAGGCCTTGGAATGGGAGGCAGCAAGGCAGCAGCAGCAGCAGCAGATTTTCCCACCTGTTTTTCACAGAGTCTTCCTGACCCCCCCCCCCTTGCCTGCTGTAACAAATAGGACTTTGAGTGTGCCATACGGCAAGTTTAGGGAGGAGGGCAGACAGAAAGACTGGGAGGGTTGGAAGAGAATCGGCGCAAAAAAAAAACAAAAAACCCTGCAGCTGCCTCTTCTCCAAATTTAGCAGCTTGTTTTAAAGGGCAGAGGGACCCAGGTGGCGCTGTGGGTTAAACCACAGAGCCTAGGGCTTGCTGATCAGAAGGTCGGTGGTTCGAATCCCCTCGATGGGGTGAGCTCCTGTTGCTCGGTCCCAGCTCCTGCCAACCTAGCAGTTCGGAAGCACGTCAAAGTGCAAGTAGATAAATAGTTACCGCTGCAGAGGGAAGGTAAACGGCGTTTCCGTGTGCTGGTCTGGTTCTCCAGAAGCGGCTTAGTCATGCTGGACACATGACCTGGAAGCTGTACGCCGGCTCCCTCGGCCAGTAAAGCGAGATGAGCACCGCAACCCCAGAGTCATCCGCGACTGGACCTAATGGTCAGGGGTCCCTTTACCTTTACTTTTAAAGGGCACGGAGTGTGAGATGACGCACTAGAGCCTGTACTTCAATCATAAGGACTGGCAAGTCCTGGGAACGGCAAAGCGTGTTCTCCTTCACGGAGAGCATGTGTTGCAGTGGGGGCCAGCAAGTCACCCCTCTGGTGCTGCGCGGGATCGTATAGATGGCCACTGCTATGATTGGACCCAGGGTGTTGTTGGGGCGATTTGTATGTTGCAATTTGTTGATGGACAGCCCAGCGTATATATATTGGTGGGTATGCAACGTGATCTCCCTCTTGGCTGCGTGCTTCGGATCACCCGCCCTCCCTCCCTATATTTTAGGCCTCTGCGTTGACCTTGCTATGCCTGTCATGGGGTCGTCTGCTTTTGGGGCAGGGGCCTGGTAGGAATTTTCCATTTGGCTGATTGGCTGGTGCCATCTGGTTTTGCCTACTGCGTAGCAAATAGTCACAACTTGTAAGGTTGGCGGTTAGGCATTGGTTATTATGTTGGTTGGAGGAGGGGTTATGATTGACTGTGTCTGCCCCTCCAATTGATGCTGGTGTTAGGGGAATTCCATTAAAGGAATCCAGGGGCTCAATATGCTTTTGTCCGAACCCCCGGTCGGGGGCTAGGGCCGTGCAAGAGCCCTGGGAGCCTGTGGGGAGAGGGGAGAATCAGACCACCCGGCTCCCTTTATCTCTCCAGAGTGTTTTCCCTTACTGACGGTCGTCAGTTCTGTCCCCAGTGGGACAGATAGTCTTAACCAATGCCTAAGCAACCACTCACATTGTTTGTATAAAGTTGTGGCCAAAATCATGCCAAAAACCCAAACTAAAATTCTGTCTGATGTATGAATTATTTGAGGGGTGGTTTGGGGACCCAGGGGTGGTTTGGGGACTCAGGTGGCACTGTGGGTTAAACCACAGAGCCTAGGGCTTGCTGATCAGAAGGTCGGCGGTTCGAATCCCTGCGACGGGGTGAGCTCCCGTTGCTCGGTCCCAGCTCCTGCCTACCTAGCAGTTCGAAAGCACATCAAAGTGCAAGTAGCTAAATAGGAACCGCTCTGGCGGGAAGGTAAACGGCGTTTCCGTGCGCTGCTCTGGTTTGCCAGAAGCGGCTTAGTCATGCTGGCCACATGACCCAGAAGCTGTACGCCGGCTCTCAGCCAATAAAGCGAGATGAGCGCCGCAACCCCAGAGTCGGACACGACTGGACCTAATGGTCAGGGGTCCCTTTACCTTTACCTTTGGGGACCTCGACACGCAAAAGGAGCAGCCTTCCAGGTGCATTCAAAGGCCACCAAGAGTCACAGTGGGGGCAAGTCAGATGGGAAGTTCATGCATGGGAGACTTGATGAATTTCCTTCTCCTTGCTGTGTGGAGCATGAAGAAGTTGCCTTGGAGCAAGGGAGCAGGGACGGCAGCATGTGGCTCTGCAAGCTTTCCTTCCGTGCTGTCTTGTGAGCCGATGGCTTTTACAAGTGAGAACTGGGCCTCCGGTTCTGACATTTGCTACAGGCAGAAGAAACAGAGTGGGGAAGAGAGACAGAGAGACAGATATCCATCGAACAAATGCCTCTGAGTTTATATATATATAACTATATGCGCAGCTGCCCTCATGTTAAACTTTTCCTGACAGATTGAATTCTCATCTGGACAGCATAATGCATTTCCTGTCCATCAAGAAAAGACAGAGTTTGGAAGGCAGAGAGAAGAAGCATCTGTAAGGAAGAATAATAAGCTTTATTGAGGGAAATCTGATTATTCGTTTCAGAGAAATGTTGTGCATAGAGTTTCAGCTGTCCCTATTTACTAGGGATGCACAGACAACCCCCTTTTCCTGGTACCTATTCCTTATAAATCTTTGCACCTACTGGATATTTTGAAGAGCTTTTAGGAGATGCCTTATTAATTTTTGTTTGAGTGGTTTAAGTGGTCATGCCTCAGGTTTAGCTCCTGCACCATAAATATATTTCTGTGTTTCCTCCAACAAGAGCAAATAGCAGGGGGGGGGGGGAGTAAATAGCAGCGCAGGGTGGGGCTTGGCTGGGGAATCTTCACCCAAAGGGATCATACATGTAAAAAATGGTGTGAGGGTGGGTTACAGACCCAGTCTAGGGCTTTGAGGGGATGATTCGCACATGCATGTTCAGCACTTGATAACTGCAGCAATAGATGGTGTTTTGAATATGGCAATGAACCCTCGCAGACCACGTATTCAACTTTCATATAGCCACAAAAGACCTATTCAGACAGTCTAAATCCCTCAGACACTGATCTGCCTCCTGTCTCCCTCAGCCTCCATGAATTGGAGGATACCTTCTGCAGCAAGGAAGTATTTTGTACTTATATAGGTTCCCCATGTGATGTGCAATCCTGATTCAGAAATCATCCCTCTAATGCTGTGCTTTCAAACTTGGGTCCCCAGCTGTTATTAGACTACAACTCCCATCATCCCTAGCTAGCAGGGCTAGTGGTCAAGGATGATGGGATTTGTAGTCCAACAAAAGCTGGGGACCCAAGTTTGAGAAACACTGCACTCATCCTGCTCCCCACAGGGCCAGCTCCACCATAATATTAATATTAATAATAAATTTATTTAATTATACCCCACCCATCTGGCTGGGTTTCCCCAGCCACTCTGGCCGCCTCCCAACCGAATATTAAAAACACAATACAGCATCAAACATTAAAAACTTCCCTAAACAGGGTTGCCTTCATATGTCTTCTAAAAGTCAGAAAGTTGCTTATTTCCTTGACATCTGATAGGAGGGCGTTCCACAGGGTGGGCGCCACCACCGAGAAGGCCCTCTGCCTGGTTCCCTGTAACCTCACTTCTCGCAGTGAGGGAACCGCCAGAAGGCCCTCAGAGCTGGACCTTCAGATATACATTAGAAAGAGTGAGGCAACTATCTCAGGTAACAGAAATTTACAGGAGGCATGTAGCACCTGCCGTTTTGGTTGCCCCCTGCTGTACCCTTTGGTTGAGGAACAGAGTTCTCTGTGCCATTACGTACCTCTCTTTCAAATCAGAACCAGTGAAGGCGGTGAAGGTCCTGTGTGAGTGCCTGGAGGCGGTTGGAGGATGGATGGTGGCTATCAGATTGAGGTTGAATCCTGACAAGACAGAAGTACTGTTTTGGGGGGACAGGGGGTGGGCGGGTGTGGGGGATTCCCTGGTCCTGAATGGGGTACCTGTGCCCCTGAAGGACCAGGGGTGCAGCCTGGGAGTCATTTTGGACTCACAGCTGTTCATGGAGGCGCAGGTTAACTCTGTATCCAGGGCAGCAGTCTACCAGCTCCATCTGGTGCGCAGGCTAAGACCCTACCTGCCCGCAGACTGTCTCGCCAGAGTGGTGCATGCTCTAGTTAACTCTCGCTTGGACTACTGCAATGCGCTCTACGTGGGACTACCTTTGAAGGTGACCCGGAAACTGCAATTAATCCAGAATGCGGCAGCTAGACTGGTGACTGGAGTGGCCGCTGGGACCACGTAACACCGGTCCTGAGAGATCTACATTGGCTCCCAGTACGTTTCCGAGCACAATTCAAAGTGTTGGTGCTGACC
This sequence comes from Darevskia mixta, assembly GCA_034641385.1. Taxonomy (NCBI): domain Eukaryota; kingdom Metazoa; phylum Chordata; class Lepidosauria; order Squamata; family Lacertidae; genus Darevskia; species Darevskia mixta. The sequence continues at coordinate 25,416 of JAWWNH010000139.1, read as the reverse complement.
TTTAAAGCCCTAAACGGCCTCGGCCCAGTATACCTGAAGGAGCGTCTCCACCCCTACCGTCCAGCCCGGTCACTGAGATCCAGCGCCGAGGGCCTTCTGGCGGTTCCCTCACTGCGAGAAGCAAAGCTACAGGGAACCAGGCAGAGGGCCTTCTCGGTAGTGGCGCCCGCCCTGTGGAACGCCCTCCCTTCAGAGGTCAAAGCGATAAACAACTACCTGACATTTAGAAAATACTTGAAGGCAGCCCTGTTTAGGAAAGTTTTTAATCTGTGATATTTTAATGTATTTTGATATTTGTTGGAAGCCGCCCAGAGTGGCTGGGGAGACCCCGGCGGAGTACAAATAATAAATTATTATTATTATTATTATTATTATTATTATTATTATTATTATTATTATTTCATACAGCCTGCAGTGCACCGAATAACTAGCCCACTGCCCTCTGTTGCGCTGCCATCCAGTTTTCCTTATTGCCAGTACTGAAATCAGATTCTGCTGCAATCAATTTGGCTTCTATATGTGGAATGGTGAGCAAAGCCTCTTATCCTTATCTTAATGTCTTGGGCTGGTCCTGACTCTCATCACATGAAGGATTTAAAACAATATGCAGTACTTACAATTCATTCACAGATTCAAATATCGGGTGATAAGATATAAGGTGGTAAGAGATCGAGCGATGAGCATTTTGCACGTGCACCAGCCCTGAGAATCTTGGCCTAGCAATACTATGGCAGGGGCCGCCTGGCTAATATCACATAGCAGCCTAAGTGCCAAAATAATCTCAGTCTGATTTAAGTCATCCAGATCGCGGAGGGCTTAGACCGTTCCCTACTGTTTGTCAATGCAATCTGTTTGAAAAGGTAGCCCCTCTTGCTATTTTTCCAATTACTGTAGGCCTTTTAGAAGATTCTGGTAAGGCTGAAAGTGGTTTAATTTGACAGACAGACACTTCATTGAATTAAGCAAACACAATGGAGGGTGAAGCTGGAGCTGCCGCTCAGGCAGAATGCAGACCGTTGGAAGAACAGAGGGAGGGAGGTTTGGATGACGTGGGCTCAGCTGTTCATCTAATATTCTTTATTACTGCCAATTTGCAATAAAAAGAGGTTAGTGGAGTTGGAAAACAAACAACACTCAGCGTTGTTTGCCAGCTGCAGTCCTTCAGCTTTGCCTCTGAAATGAGAGATTTCTGCCTCTGGGGAAATAAAACCTGTTTGCTTTCCTGAGTGGTCTTCCTACGGAGGCAAGGGTGGACCAACCATCCTGCTACATATTCCAGAATGAAGCATCCCAGCCAAATCCAAGATCCCCAGATGGAGGGAAAGTATCCAGGTTCCCAGCACTGGGAAGACCAAATATTATTGGAATCATGGGCAGTGTGAGCAGAAGAATGAATTTTTGCCACGATGCATCTGTGACCCCAGGCAGCAGCCTTCACAAACCTGGTGCTCTCCAGTTTGTTGCTGGACTACAATATTATTATTATTATTATTATTATTATTATTATTATTATTATTATTATTGAACTCCAAACGTGCTGCAAGGGCAAGAAAGGATCTGCCCAGACCCAACAAGCCAGTGGATCTGGAGAAAAGGGGCGTGCCAAACCCCCAGCAGTGCGGCCATTTGCATTGCTTACTCAAGGCGTGCACGAGCCGGATATAAACTTTGCTCATCCCCCTACCTTGCTCATCCCCAACAAGGCACTCTGGCTTGGCTTTCTCAAGTGAGCCAGCAACATTCAACATCAGAAAGCTAACTGGTGTGATAACTGCAATACAGACCACTCATGGCACATTTTTTCTTCATTGTGGACTGGATTGAGATCTAGACCAAGGATGGTCAGTTGGCCTCCTGTGGGACGGAAACGGTCTCCTTATCCAATATTTTCTGGCCCTTGGTAGTCCTGCTACGTAAATTTTAGCCGAGGTTTGGTAAAATGTTTGCCATTGGTTTTACTGGTTAAGAAAAGGAAGATAGATAGATAATTTATTGTTGCGGTTCTCCACCAGCACACACATATAACGATAAATACAATCCAAAATACATTGTAAAATATAAATTCTAAATATAAACTTTAAACTTAAAAAAATTTAAAGAAGATATCTCTACTTTAAAAATAGGGCTGCGGTCAATTATAACACTGGTTCATCTTTAGCTCTGTCCTGAAGTTGTGTGGATACTGCTAGCTAGATCGGACCGAATTTTTATGGCTCTAGCACAAAACTTGGCTACCTTTGCTGTCACATTATCGTCAGTATCTGAAAGAAGCCACTCTATATAGAAATTGTCCGAACGTCCAGGTAGCTCAGTCAGCATTGTGTGGGTAAGCTTGCCTCGCACCTCCTCGTAGAGGCAGCATCGCAAAAGTATGTGGTCAGTAGTTTCCACCTCTCCAGATCCGCACAGGCAGTATCTCTCGCACAATGGGGTCCGTTTGTACTTCCCTTGGAGAACTGCGGAAGGCATTATGTGATTACTTGCTAGAGTAAATGCTCTTCTATGAGAGGGTATTTCTAGTCGGAATAAATATCTGGCTGGGTGGGAATGTTTTCAGGTTGTGCTAGGTGGAGAACAGTCCATGCTTTAATGTTACATCTGCCATAAGGTTTTGTACGTTTCGTCCTGACAAATGTTGTGTGTGTGTGCATCAGAACCACTAAGACCAGCCCTTTATTGCTAGCTCGGTGCCAATATTATTGCAGGACATAAATAAATGAGGAGGTCAGTTGGTCAGCCTGTATCACTGATTTAGATACTTTGTGGTAAGGAAATCATGGACCTGTTTTACCCCCTGAGAGGTATTACTGAATTTGGGAACGTTACAAATAATAGATCTAATGACCATAATCCTTCTATGAGGACCAGCTTGTACCCAAGGCCAGAAATGGATGAAACCTTGGAAGAGGAGAACATTTCTGTCACTGGTCCCAGTGCGTACTGGGATCAAGGCAAGTTGATGCATCCTGAGGTTGCAACCTTGGAAGAGCCCCACCTGGTGGGACTATGAAACCAGAGTGCCTCCCTGACTGGAAACAGAAAACACACTGCAGATTCTCATATAGATCCTCCACCATCTCACTTAGGACCCCAGCAGTAGCAGAGACAGCAAAATGCCCAAACCGAAGCCAAGATCTGGAAGTTGCAGCACATGACCGGGAACACGATGCCTCACATATCTGACTCTTGCACAAGAGGAGGAGGAGAGAAAAACCAATCTGTACTCTAGATCTGGGCCATTCTGATACTCCAGGAAGCGGACGGTCAGCAGAGACAACAATGAAACTGCTCAATTGTTAGCTTGCAAATGCTGATTCGATATTTCGTTCTTCTCAGCTTCTGTCTCCTTTGCTGCACAGCTCCCATACTGATTCGGCATGCCTTGCCTTGGGCCTGATCCTAACACTCTTGCCTTGATTGACAGCTCCTCAGTCTTGCCAGCTTGATGGGGGATTTAGGCAAACCCCTCAGACATGGTGAAGGTTTCCCAATTTAAGTTTCCTGCCACTCCACCAATTACTAATGTGAGAGTCCAATGTTCGGCATCAAAAAAGAAGGGAGAATGCAGGAGTAGCTATCTAATAATATTTTTTTAAAAAAATAATATTTATTGGGTTTTAAACAACAAAAATACACAAAGCTTAGCATCATATTAGTATATCATAGAAAAAAAAACACAAAATACAAATAACACAAACATAAATCATCTTTCCCCTTCATTATATCTAATCATATTGGGGTGACTTCCTCACGTCTCCCCTACTGCGTTTCATTGTCAATCATCTTTAGTAATTTCTTGCCATCTTTAAATATTATTTATTATTTATCACTTATATCATTTTCTTATATTAGTCTTAACCTATAATCCTATATCTATAATACTTAAATCTATTTTCCTACTCTGTAGACTATCATTTCTTCCATCTTTTTTCAATCTTTCAATCTTACAATAGTTCTTTAAATATACTTTGAATTTTCTCCAATCTTTTTCCACCATCTCCTCCCTCTGGTCACGGAGTTTCCTGGACATTTCGGCGAGTTACATAAAGTCCATCATTTTCATCTGCCATTCTTCTATCGTAGGTAGTTCCTGTGTCTTCCAGGTAGCTATCTAATAATAGGACTATGGTGGATTCATGGATGGTGGTTGTTTTTCAGAGTGAACAACATGAATTTCTGAGGTGGGAGAAATATAGATGAGCGGTCTAAGAAAGGGAAGAACGAAATGTACAGAGGAAAATAGGGAGGGAGTGAAATTATAAAAGGAACCAAGATGAAAACAGACATGACACATCTAAGAATAAAGGGATATGAAATAAGGCACTGGCAGCTAGAACATAGTAGAAAAACTGTCTGAGTTCAAAGAGCAGCAATTCCTTAAAGTAAGAAAGATTGTAGGAGCTTAAGGAGAACGGAAAGGCAACGGTGTGACTACAAAAAACAAATTTTGTGAGGGGGAGAAAAGACTTGACGGCAGTGACTATGTTGGAGAAAGGGAACAACTAGCAATTTAGGAAGTTAATAGAATAAACTCAGTGAAAGAAAAGGAAAAAAAACCTGTAATGAAAAGCTTAAAGGGTGTTTACATTTCTCCTCTGAAAAGTGACTCACATAGAACGAAGACATTGAGAAAGGGGGAAACAATGCTTGCAAATTACCAGATACTAATAATAAACCAATGAAGTTGGGGGGTAGATTGTGAATGTTTCTAAAACAGGCTACGAAATTGTAAATATATAATCAGAAGTTCTACGATGCATCCCCAGAGCAGATGTCGTGTGGCCTGTAGGGGCTGAGCATCTGTAGCAATGAGCCTCAATCTGCAGCCCCACAACACTTTTTGCCACAGTCAGAGGCGTAGGAAGGTCAGGTGGTACCCGGTGCGGAAAATTTCTTGTCATCCCCCCCCCCAACACACACATTGATTATTATTTTATTTTTTGCCTGCAAAAATGGTTTTACGTTATTTCATATTTTCTTACAAAGGAATAATAATAAGTAGTAGTAGTAATAATAATAATAATAATAATAATAATAATAATAATAATAAACTTTTACTTATATCCCACCCTCCCTGGCCAAAGTCGGGCTCAGGGCGGCTATCATCAGATACATAACACTGGTATAAAATCAAACAATAATTAAATTACCACCTAAAAACATGTCAAAATCAAATTAAAGTCTAATTAGATGGCTTTCCGCAGGGTTAGGGTTGGGAACAGTAAGTGCTCCACTGAATTGAAATTTCAGCTTTCACGACGTAGGAAAACGGCCAAGTAAACAGCTATTTTCGTGGAGGAGGGTCAAGATATTAACTGATATGCATAAAATTTCATATATCCTATATAATAATCTCCCTGTGTCCCTGCGTCCGCCGTCCGTGTGTCAGTGGAAATTTCCACTGCGCATGCACGACAGGGACGCAGGGATTGGCCGACGCAGAGACTTTGGGCCTCGGATTGGCCGGGAGCGGACGAGGACGGGGCTGTGCCTTTCCGGGATTGGCGGCTCCTCCAGCGCTGTTGCCAGTCGCTCGCTGGAGCGCAAGAGGCGCGCCCAAATGCTGGCCCTCCCTCCCTCTCCCCCCCAAAAGCCTCCTGAAAATAAAACTTTGCCCCGAGGAAAGGGCTCCCCCGGGGCTGAGGCGCTCCCTCGGCGCCTTTCCCGTTCAGGCCGCCTCCTCCTTCGCGCAGCCTGAGGCCTCGCCAGCCCCAACGGTTTCTCTGGCAGCCGGAGCAGGACGACGACACGCCGGCCGGACCTCCCCGCCTCCGCTGCTCTCCTCCACCCGCTTCCCCGAGCCAGGTGAGCAAGCGCCGCCGCCGCCAGCCCCCCGGAGCCGAATCTCTCTCGCCCGGCCGGAGGGATGGCGGAGGAGCGGCCGGGTGGATCCCGGCCCAAGCAGGCCGCCGCTCCCCCGCCCGGCCGCCGCCGCCGCAGCGATCCAGCCTCCCTTCCTGCTCGGCTCGGGTCACTTCCGCGGCCCCCAAGATGCAGGAGAAGGGAGGAGGAGCGGGATCCGCGGCTGTACCGGCGCCTGATGCAGTGGGGCTGGCGAAGGCCAAGGAGGCAGGGGGAGGGGTGCTCTGCTGTCTCCGCCCAGGGAGGTGGACTGCGGGGCTGCCCCCTCACCTTCTCCCGAGCCCGCCCCCACCCCTTCAGCCCTCCCACGAGGCAAACAAGAGTCGCCGCCGTAGCAGCTGCCAATCCCATCTCGGGGCGCCACTGAGCGCGCGTGCCCCCGCGCACCAAACCACTCACCTCGCGCACGTGTGTGTGTGAGAGAGAGAGAGAGAGAGAGAGAAAGAGAGGCGAGCTGTGTGTGGAGGTGGGGAGGAGGTGGGTGGGGGGATATGGGTGTGGGGGGAAGGGGGAGGGAGGGAGAGGCGAACTGGGTGTGGAGGTGGGGGAAGTGGGTAGTGGGTGGGGGGAGGTGGGGGGAGGGAGAGAGAGAGGCGAGCTATTTGTGGAGGTGTGGGAGGTGGGGGGAGGTGGGTGTGGGGGGAGGTGGGTGGGTGGGTGGGTGTGAGAGAGAGAGAGGTGTGGGGGGGAGGGAGAGAGAGGCGAGCTGTGTGTGGAGGGGGAGGGGGTGTGGGGGGAGGGGGAGGGAGGGAGAGGCGAACTGTGTGTGGAGGTGGGGGAGATGGGTGTGGGGGGTGGGAGGGGGAGGGGAGGGGGAGGGGGAGGGAGGCGAACTGTTTGTGGAGGTGTGGGAAGTGGGGGTGGGTGGGTGGGGGTTTGACCGCGTGTTAACATGTTTCAACACATATCATGTAGCGCCCGTTATTTCAACGGGCTTAATTTACTAGTAGCTATATAATCCCTAGTGTAGTAAGATAAGACCTTTGGAGCAGGCATTTTGTTTAAAATAAAAACAAACGTTTTTTATGAACCGCCCTAGTAGGGCAGTAATTGTTCCTTGATAATTTGTCACCCCCCTCCATGATGGAACCTGGGGCGGCCCACCCCCTGCCTCCCACTTCCTACACCCCTGGCCACAGTTGCCCCATTCATGATGTGAGTAATGCCTGAAAAGAGCTCCCCTGGAAACCAGAATTATAAAGAACCCAGCGAAGGGCCCAGTAGGTCTGTGAAAACTCACAGAACAAGTAGAATGGAGAAGCACTGTAAAAGAAGTCAGATCTTTGGATTTGACTGTGTGCAGAGTAGGCCTCAAAGCCTCAAAACACAGTACCTTTTGGCTTGGGCCTAGCAGGCTTCCCAATATTTCTCCTCAGTTTTGCAGAGTCGTAGACAAACAACGCAGCGATTCAGTTTGCTTTCTGCCCAGGAGCTTTTTCAATAATCTACACAGAGTCCATACTTCTGAACTACTAAACTTTATTTACTGGTAGATTAAACAGAATCCGGCTGAGCTAGCCGACATGGCTGCTCCTTAGATCAGCATCATAAGAACACCACAGTGAACAGTGGACAAAAGACCCCAACTGTCACTTACTCCTCCCAACTGTCACTTACTCCTCCCAACTGTCACTTACTCCTCCTCCCCAGTGGGCGGGGCGCTTTCCTGGAGCTCAGGATCCACTCACACCCCCTCTCGTCCCGTACACTGGGGTGTGTAAGTGTAACCACTCACCCAATACACAAACCCTCACAGAACTCCCCATGACGCTGGAAGCTCAATGGTTTAGTGAACCCATCTGCAAGGTTCAACTGACTTGGACAGTATTTAAGCTTTACCAAACCTGTCTGGATGCTTGGTTCTGGCCTTGAACTGCCCAGATTCTGCTAGCTTCAAACATGGTTGGTTGTCCTCCCAAACCAGGATGGGTAGGCAACATTGTCCGCAGACTTCTTGTACCAAACACTTATAGTACTCCAACTCTCTACAGAGCTCTGACAGCGCACTGAATTCAGCCTCTGTAGATGACAATGCTATGAGGTTCTGCTTTCGGGACTTCCACCCGATGAGTGACTCACCGAACTTCACTACCATTCCAGACACTGACTTTCTGTCCGCGAGATTTGCCCAATCGCTGTCTGTCCAGCACGTGAGCTGGGGTTCTCCGACAGCTGATAACTCCAGGCAAAACTCCTTTGTCTCCTGCAAATACCTCAGCACTCTTTTGATGCCATTCCAGGCATGAACACTGGGCTTTGTAGCCTCCCGGCTGAGCAGATTTATAGCAAATGCTATATCTGGGCGACTCCACTGAGAGAGATACAGAAGACTCCCGAGTGCTGACTGGTAGACCTGGGGATTCTTAAACTCGGATTGTTCCCCGGACTGACTGTCCTTCACAAAACAGGTCTCCATGGGCGTTCTGACACCCGCACACTCAGCCATTCTGAACTTCTCCAACAACTGCCATTCTGAACTTCTCCAACAACTGCTCTATCTTGCCTGTCTGACTAAGTAAGAAACTTCCGTCCTCGGTTCTATCTATCTTAACACCTAGATAAACACTCACAGGACCTAAGTTCTTGAGCTTAAAGAAATCACCAAGCTCCTCTGCAAACTTCTGCACCTGCTCTTTTGTCCTTGCCAGAAAAATGATGTCATCAACGAAAATCAGGACTAACTCCTGCCCCTGGCCTGCTCCTGCCAGGTAAAGACAACTGTCAGCCTGACTCTGGCTGAATCCAAGCTCCTCTAAAGCTTGCTGTAAACACAAGTTCCAATTCCTAGCGGACTGCTTCAGACCGTAGATGGACTTGTGTAGTCTCCACACTTGATCTGGCCTACCCCCCTCGAACCCTGGTGGAGCTCGCATGTACAGCTCCTCTTCGAGATCAGAGTTCAGATAGGCGACATCAACATCAAAATGGTTCACCTGGAGACCTCTCTGGGCAGCAGTTGCTAACAGCAAACGCATGGTCTCGCTTCTGGAAGTGGGCGCATACACCTCGGTGTAATGCAGACCTTTCCGCTGCGTGAACCCTCTGGCTACCAACCTAGCCTTGTACTGCACGTCTCCAGATGCTGTAGGCTTGAGCCTGTACACCCAACGACAGCTCACCACTTGCTTTCCTGCTGGTAGCGTTGTTAGAGTATACACACCCAAAGACCTCATTGATTTCAACTCTTTTCCCATTGCCTCCCGCCATTTCTCTGCTTCTTCCTGAGGCAACTGTTGAACTTCCTCAAAACTTTCTGGTTCACACTGAGCCAGACAAGCCCACACACTAGTGGCTGTGAACCTAGCTGGTGGAACCCCTTTCGTGGTCCTGGCTGACCGTCTGGGTCCGGGTTCCCCCTCTGAACCTGTTGCGCTGGCCTCGGCCTGCGTGTCTCCGCCTTCAGGTTCCTCACCTATTGACCCGCTGCGCCTCTTGACCCTCACCGAACTGCTCGTGGGTGATGTTGGCGCGTTTTTGGGTTCCTGCTTTACCTTTGGTGAACCCCCCTTTAACACTGGGATTTGACCCTGATCAACTCCTTCAGCTGGTGTAGCTGATCCTATCACCTCATCATCAAAATCGAGGACTTCCCTCATTAGCGCATCAGGGTTCCCATGAATGCGTGACCATCCACTCTGCTCACAAAACTCAGCGCTCCTGCTTATCGTGATCTTGGACTGATCTCCGCTAGGATTTGCGAACCTCCATCCTTTGGTTCCTAACTCATAGCCGCAGAAAATCATTCTCTGCGACCTGTCACTACCTTTCCTTCTCTTGGCTCGGGGTACCAAAACCCATGCTTCAGAGCCAAACACCCGAAAGTAGTGAACCTTTGGCTTCTTGCCGTTCAACAGAAAATAGGGCGTGTCCCCTACCACAGAATTGTGAATCCTATTCTGGACAAAGTTGGCAGTTCGCCAAGCTTCCCCCCAAAACTTTCTGGGAAGACCAGAATCAAACAACATGGCCTCAGTGGCCTCCTGAAGTGTACGGTTCTTCCTTTCTGCGATCCCATTTTCCTGTGGGGAATAAGGGTTAGTGAGTCTTTGCACCACCCCCTTCTCACGGAAAAAAGCTTTCAGGGATGACCCAAGGAACTCCCCGCCGCGATCGCTTTGAAAGCAACACACACGGCTGGAGTACTGCAACTCCACCTGTATTACCCACTCTTTAATCAGGTCAGCTGCTTCACTCTTTTCCTTCAGCAAAAATGACCAACTATTCCGCGAATAGTCGTCAATCAAGGTCAAAGCAAAACGAGATCCACCCAAACTGGGCTCTCTCATTGGACCTGTGATGTCCATATGGACTATCTCAAATGGTTTGGTGGTAATCCTTTCAGACCTGGGGTATGAGCAAGTTTTTACTTTTGCTTTCTTGCACGCTCTACAGTCAAGGTACGTGTCACATGATTTCATCTTGCACCCCTCAGCAACTGTTGGTTGCTTTTGCACCTTCCCCCAATGCCCATGTGCCAGTCTTCTATGCCATAAATGGGCACATTTGTCGTGAGGTGGCACATTTGCACACTGGGCCTCAACTGTACCAGTGTTACTCTCATCTGAAACAGGGGTTTGCATCTCAATAGCAAACAGCCTGTCTTCTCCACGCTCCACACTGATCAGCTTCTTGTCACCCCTGTAAATGGAACAAGTGTTATTCTCAAAAAACACTTTAAACCCATCAGACAAGAGTGTTGACACAGACAAAAGACACACTTGCATGCCAGGCAGAACATAAGTCTCAAGTTCTGTCTCTAGAAAGTTGGCGTAGACCTTTCCAACGGTTGTCAACTGTTTCTGTGAGCCGTCTGCCATTCTAACAAACTGCTGTGAAGAAATGTCCTTGCAGTTCCTCACGTGAACACTAGGGGGCGAAATGTGGTGTGAAGCTCCCGAATCGATTATGTAGCGTAGTCTTCTGGCATCCTTCATCGTTGCCATGGAAGCTGAAAGCTGGTATGTGTGGTTTTCTCCTCGGCCTCTGTAGCTCCCTCCGCGCCGGTTCCCACGTCTTCCAGCCTTGCCGCCACCCCTTATCTCATTTCTAGGGGCAACGTCTTTGGCAGCTTCCTTTGCTGGGCACTGAGCCCGCAGGTGATTCGGACTACCACAGTTGTAGCATCGCCTAGCAACAAAAGCTTTCACAGTGTCTTCAGGCTTTCCTGCACCCCCACTCCTGGGAACGCAGTCCACTGCTCTTTGCTGGCCCCCCTTCTCTCTCAGCCGGCGTTGTTCTTCATCAGCCAAACATCCCGACAAATACGAAAGTGTGAGCTGCTCTGGGGGCATCGATTCCAAGGATACACAGAGCGTTTCGTAGCTCTTATCAAGTGAACTAAGCACGATGTACGACTTTAATTCATCCGCAATTGGTACATTGAGCATTCTCAAGCGATTAAATGCAGCAGTCATTTGCCTTATGTGCTCAGTCACCGAACTGCCAGGCTTTAGTTTGAGCTCAAAAAGGCTCCTTGTGGCGGCTATCTTGGCCCCTGAAGTAGTTCTGCGATGGATCAGGGCCAGTCTCTCCCACACTTCCTGTGTAAATTTCAAGCCATGCACATGAGGAAGCTGAGAACCATCAACACTCAGAACCAGCAACCCTCTTGCTTTCTTGTCTCTTTGCAATGCAGCGGCTGCTGTTTCCTTTTCTGCTGCAGTCGCATTTGGTGGAGCTGGGGCTGGAGGGGTAGTTACGCAATCCCAAAGGCCCTTGGCATCAAGCCAAAATTCCATACGCATGGCCCAATCTTCATAGTTGAACCCATTTAACCGCTCAAAGGGAACACTATAATTCTCATGGGCTTCTGCCGCCATCTTTGTCCCAGGGTTTACTCACTCTTTCCATGTCTTCCTGGCTCCCAAGATGCGGCTGCAGCTCCTTTTCACCAGAAGGATCCACTGGGTTTTTTCAGGGCCTCAACTGGGCTTCCTTAGCTTGCCTTAGGCCCTAGCTGCTGTACAAAACAGCCAGGCCTCTCTTAGCAAGCTGCTTTTAAACATTGTCTCTCAGCTTCCAAGCCTCGGCTTGAAACAGCTCCTATCTTCTGGGCAAAGCAAACTTGGCAAAAAAAAAATAGCACTCTCTTGCCAACGTGGATCGACACCATAACCTTTGGATTTGACTGTGTGCAGAGTAGGCCTCAAAGCCTCAAAACACAGTACCTTTTGGCTTGGGCCTAGCAGGCTTCCCAATATTTCTCCTCAGTTTTGCAGAGTCGTAGACAAACAACGCAGCGATTCAGTTTGCTTTCTGCCCAGGAGCTTTTTCAATAATCTACACAGAGTCCATACTTCTGAACTACTAAACTTTATTTACTGGTAGATTAAACAGAATCCGGCTGAGCTAGCCGACATGGCTGCTCCTTAGATCAGCATCATAAGAACACCACAGTGAACAGTGGACAAAAGACCCCAACTGTCACTTACTCCTCCCAACTGTCACTTACTCCTCCCAACTGTCACTTACTCCTCCTCCCCAGTGGGCGGGGCGCTTTCCTGGAGCTCAGGATCCACTCACAAGATCGACTGCAGACATGAGAATAGCGAAGGGGAAATAGCTTAACATAAATGCATTCATTAAGAAAAAACAAGCCGCCGAAATGTAGAAAATGGCAGTGTGACAACGTTTAATGAAAATGTTGCTAGTGTACAAATGTATGCCCTTAGTTGCTGAAAATCCCAGCGCCCGTCACAGTGCCAGACAAGCCATCAGGAGCCCTGCTGGATGAGGCCAGAGGCCCATCTAATCCAGCATCCTGTTCCCACAGTGGCCAGCTAGCTGCCCATGGGAAGCCTGCAAGCGGAACTGAGTACAACAGCACCTTCCCCATCTGTGATTCCCGGCAACCAGTCTTTAATAATAATAATAATAATAATAATAATAATAATTTTTTATTTGTACCCCGCCCATCTGGCTGGGTCTCCCCAGCTACTCTGGGCAGCCTCCAACAGATATTAAAATACATTAAAATATCACAGGTTAAAAACTTCCCTAAATAGGGCTGCCTTCAGGTATTTTCTGAATGTCAGATAGTTGTTTATCTCTTTAACCTCTGCTGGGAGGGCGTTCCACAGGGCGGGCGCCACTACCGAGAAGGCCCTCTGCCTGGTTCCCTGTAGCTTTGCTTCTCGCAGTGAGGGAACCGCCAGAAGGCCCTCGGCGCTGGATCTCAGTGTGCGGGCTGGACGGTGGGGGTGGAGACGCTCCTTCAGGTATACAGGACCGAGGCCATTTAGGGCTTTAAAGGTCAGCACCAATACTTTGAATTGTGCTTGGAAACGTACTGGGAGCCAATGTAGATCTCTCAGGACCGGTGTTATGTGGTCGCTTCCAGTCACCAGTCTAGCTGCCGCATTCTGGATTAATTGCAGTTTCCGGGTCACCTTCAAAGGTAGCCCCACGTAGAGCGCATTGCTGTAGTCCAAGCGGGAGAAAACTAGAGCATGCACCACTCTGGCGAGACAGTCTGCAGGCAGGTGGGGTCTCAGCCAGCGTACCAGATGGAGCTGGTAGACAGCCGCCCTGGACACAGAGTTAACCTGCGCCTCCATGGACAGCTGTGAGTCCAAAATGACTCGCAGGCTGCGCACCTGGTCCTTCAGGGGCACAGTTACCCCGTTCAGGACCAGGGAGTTCCCCACGCCCGCCCGCCCCCTGTCCCCCAAAAACAGTACTTCTGTCTTGTCAGGATTCAACCTCAATCTGTTAGCCGCCATCCATCCTCCAACCGCCTCCAGGCACTCACACAGGACCTTCACCGCCTTCACTGGTTCTGATTTGAAATAGTGCCATCCTGCCTCAATGTCAGGGGCTGGTTGGACACAGAGGAATGGTGGGAGGAACCTGCTTGGGAAACCCCAGGGGATGAAGGCTCAGAGCCCATGGACTGGTGGTGGGACAATGAAGAGGGAGAAAACATCCATTGGAAGCTGGAGAGGCAACAGGGCTTAGTGAGCTGGGAGAGTCTGTAACAGAGAGAAGTCCAGAATCAGAGGCAGAAGCTGGAGCAGGAGAGTGGGATGAGGGAGACCAAGAGGCAGAGATGGGTCAAGCTTGTGAATAATCACGGGTGTCTCCCCTTCCTGTGTGACAGGCTCCCCTCCCCACTTGTCTCCCAGAACCAGAAGGGGCATGAAAAGGGTGGAGGAGAGGTTAACTGCATGCACCCGCAGTCTCCAGTTGCTTGGGGGTAAACCCTGAAGAGGAGGGGACGGGCAGCTGGGGGAAAGCATGGACCTTCAGCCTTAGCAACTGCTTCATGGAGACAAGACCTACCAGAGACGTGTTGCTGTGTTCATTGGGTCTGAAACTCCTGTTTTTGCTAACAAAGAGTTAGCTTCAACTTGCTCAGTGTGATTTACTGCTGGCTCGTTCCTATCACTCCACTACTAGAGGTAGTACAGCCATCATGGCTATTAACTATTGGTAGCCTTATTCTCCATGAATAACCCCCCCCCCTTTGAAAGCCATCCTGGTTGGTGGCCATCACTATAAGAACATAAAAATGAGAGCTGGGGTGAGTCTCATGTCTGAAATGTTTATGCTGTAAATTTCTCCCAGTCTGATGTCCTTTGACACTGATTGGCATAAGACCTATTGGCATTATTTTTGTTGTTGTTATCATATAGCTGTTTGTGTGTGGAGTGTCTTTGTGCTTTCTAACTGTGTCTGGGATGTGTTGGTCTTGACGAGACTGGGGGTGCCCTTTCTATCCCAGTGACTGTGGGCCAGCAAAGGTACAGCCTGGGAATGGGTTAAAGGTAAAGGGACCTCCTGACCATTAGGTCCAGTTGCGGACGACTCTGGGGTTGCAGTGCTCATCTCGCTTTATTGGCCAAGGGAGCCGGCATACAGCTTCCGGGTCATGTGGTCAGCATGACTAAGCCGCTTCTGGCGAACCAGAGCAGCGCACGGAAACGCCGTTTACCTTCCCGCCGGAGTGGTACCTATTTATCTACTTGCACTTTGACGTGCTTTCGAACTGCTAGGTTGGCAGGAGCAGGGACCGAGCAATGGGAGCTCACCCCGTTGCGGGGATTCGAACCACCGACCTTCTGATCGGCAATGGATTATGATCGGGAATGGGAGGATTATGTAAAAAAGGGGGGTGTCAGCTGCTCACACTGGTTCCCTTTTTTCCCCTCCCCACAAACACCCTCTCTGGCAGGGGTCAGCAAACTTTTTCAGTAGGGGGCCAGTCCACTGTCCCACAGACCTTTTGGGGGGCCGGACTATTTGGGGGGGGCAATGAACAAATTCCTATGCCCCACAGATAACCCAGAGATGCATTTTAAATAAAAGGACACAGTCTACTCATGTAAAAATAGGCTGATTCCCGGACCGTCTGCGGGCCGGATTGAGAAGGCGATTGGGCCAGATCCGGCCCCTGGGCCTTAGTTTGCCTGCCCATGCTCTCTGGAGTGAAGTGGCAGACTGAGACTGACAATGAGGAGGAGCAGGAGGATTATATGATAGTGGGGAGTTCAAAACAAGGGATGCGGCTGCAAATCACCTTGGGACATATATGTGGAAGGTGATTCACAAATCACCAAGGTTGTGCCCTACAGGGAGCAACTTTCAGGCTTTTCTTTATCGGTCTCTGCAGCCACAAACTTCTAATAGTTTGACTTCGCCACTGAAGGTGCCGTCATCCATTGTCTTCTGAGACAGACGGATGCCAACCAAACCACAACAACAACAAAGCCCTGCTGGATGATATCAAAAGCCCATCCAATCATAACGAAGACACATCTTCTTTGATATAGGCATTTTGATACATATTGTGTCAATATTGTTCAGATGAAAGTTTCCGGTGTTCACAATGTGATGGTCATTGCAAAGCCTACTGTCATAATGAAGGTCACTGCCGCAAGGTGTGGTGGTTTTTTTTTACAAAATCTCTTAGCTGGCAAGCATTTTCTTTCGCAGCAATATATTAAGACACACTTTGTTTTGTATCTATGAGAGTCAATTTAAAAATTCCACCGAGATAGCGGATATTGTTTCAAATACTGTATATCATAACAGAACAAACCTATAACCGGAGTGAAAACTCTTTGCCTGCCTAATCATATTTTTTTGATGATGGGGAGATGGAATACGGGGGGGGGGGAGTGCATGTGTTGTAAGAATATCAAAGTCTTACATATATATATATATATATATATATATATATATATATATATATATAATTGTTCATAAGTGTGCCAAGCAAAACAAGGCTACATGTCTGAAGCAGCACAGGAAGACAGGCCTGTCTCCATTTTGACTCCCAAACTGACAAACTGTTTCTCTGCAAAGAAGGAGGGGGGTGTTTGTCTCAGGAAAATAAAGTGATTATCCTGGCTTCCTGATACCTGAGTGCCAGACAAAAGGGTGTGATTAACTTGGCTGGGAAACAGGGAAATGTAAATATCTCTTTTGTTTTACTTGATGGGTTTTTGGGTGGAGGGCAAGAGAAGGCATGGGGAGGATCAAGGATGCTCAGATTACTGCTACCAGACCTCCCCTTTCATGATGTAGCTGTGATGTATCTGGGGGGGGGTTCCTGGGTTACACCCCTTTTTGTGATGTATGTATGATGTATAGGGGGTGGTTTTGAGCGGGAGGGGGGAATTTCAAAAGTCTATATAGGAGCTGGCACACCATTGTTCTGGGTTCCTCCTCCCTCCTCCATTTTGGGAGTGAGGCCCTGTTGCAACAGATATAATAAAATTCTGCTTCTCAATTTTTCTCTGGTTGGCCTCTGTAAATTTACTCCTACCGATGGAGAACCTGGGAAGGCTCTTGTGTACCCCATAAGGGAATAAGAGCAGATTTCTGTTTATTTCACATGCAAAATACAGAAACAGTGAACTATAAATTCACATTCATTCAGATGTCAATAAAATGTGCTTCCCCCACCTCAGGAATCCTCATGCCTGGTCTGGAGACAATATCTAGAGATACGCAAAGCTATAGAGAACAACAAAGAAATGAGCAGGCAGACAAACCACTTTCCAAAATATGTAGTAGATTTATTTATTTATTAAGAACGTGGAATATTGAAATCATAAAATATGTTATATAGTTCAAGATGGTTGGACAGTGTTCTCGAAGCGACCAACATGAGTCTGACCAAACTGTGGGAGGCAGTGGAAGACAGGAGTGCCTGGCGTGCTCTGGTCCATGGGGTCACGAAGAGTCGGACACGACTAAATGACTAAACAACAATGTAGCATTTAATTATGGCTATTTCATTGCTACTTATAATATCAATTATTATTTCATTTCATTTATTAGTCTTTCTTACAAAAAAGATTCAAAGCAACGGTAGAGAGAGAAAAAAAGATCACACAATCCAATTCAAGGAACTAGAACATCAAAATCAATAACGGCAAACTAAAAGCAATCAGTAGTAAACAGCAAAAATACTCTCTCCATCCAAGATGATGAAAAATGCAAGTAAAAATAGTTGCAAAGACAAACAGCAGCATTCTCACTCAAGTGCCTGGGAGAATAAGAAACTCCTTCACCTCATGCCAAAAAGATGTCAAGGTCAGCATCAGGCAAACGGGGGGGGGGATTCCACAAAGAGGAGGGGCTGCTACTGAAAAAGCGTGTTCTGTTGTTACCACCCACCCAACTTCTCTTGAAGGGGCCATGTGGGAAAGGGTCTGACTGTGATCTCAGGGCTGGGTAGGTTCATAGGGGGGCAGGCAGTCTGCAGAAGCGGTTTATGGGAAGTGTGACTGGTTTGGTCGCACTGGGCACTAAGCCTTGGGGCCACCGCAAGAGGCACTGCAGGTTGTTGGAGATTCATTCCCCGTGTGCAGTCATGGGTTTGTTGTCTATCACATGACTGGGTATGTGTTTTGATTCCACAGGATTGGGAAATGACGTAGACAGGATGTTTGTCTTGCTGTGTTCCCTGAAGTGGGACTTTTGTACTTTGTTCTTTCTCTTTGCTGTCTGATGCTAGAGAGAGAGGGAGCCATGTTGCAGTGCTCCGTGTGTGTTTATATGTAAATAAAGTAGATTAGCCTACATGCTGAGTTGCTGAGGTCTGTTACGCAACTGTGCACACTGCAGATCAGTAAGTGTGCTGATGTCTTCTGGCATCAGTCGCTGTGATGCTCGGGCTGAGGAATGCTTTTGAAGCTCCCGAACGATCGCCCAGGAGGGAGGGAACATGCCAGTCGGGCATGTTCTCTGCCAAGGTTCTACTCATGTGTAGGGCATCCTGACACAGCTATGATGTAGAATGGAAGGCTGAATTTTGGCGTCAATGAAGTTCAAGACCCCAAGCTCTGCCACTGCAGTCTGTGAATTACTGGGGTCCCAAGCCATGTAAAGATTTATATGGTTTATTATTGGGGGGGGGAATATCCTCTAAAGCGACCTGGACCCTATAACCCATGGGTAAGCAAACTAAGGCCTGGGGGCCAGATCTGGCCCAATCGCCTTCTAAATCCAGCCCGCGGATGGTCTGGGAATCAGCGTGTTTTTACTTGAGTAGAATGTATGATTTTATTTAAAATGCATCTCTGGGTTATTTGTGGGGCATAGGAATTCGTTCATTCCCCCCCCCAAAAAAATATAGTCTGGCCCCCCAGAAGGTCTGGGACAGTGGACTGGCCCCCTGCTGAAAAAGTTTGCTGACCCTTGCTATAACCATTCTGGTTAGGGCCTGGAATAGGATTGGGATACATGGAGGCAAAACTAGATGGGGCATGGGAGAGATTTAAATAGGAGAGTATAAATAGCAACTGGGGCAGGGGCTGCCGATTCAGGCTGAGACCATGATGCTACGGCAGCAAAGGAATAACCATTTCCCAACATTTCCTGGTTAAAATTGCTTCTCCGATCTCCCTTGAAACTACATATCTGCCTGCAAGGCAAAACACACAGAGATATTAAGGCACTTCTCTGTTTCACCTCCCCACCAGCACTGTGAACCTAATCCATCCCACTCCTATCGCTTTAACGCTTGAAAAGAAAAGAAAAAAGACAAGAATCTCTGTTTTCAGGTCTGCCACATGCAGAGGCGTAGGAAGGTCAGGTGGTACCCGGTGCAGAAAATTTCTTGTCACCCCCCCCCACACATTGATTATTATTATTATTATTATTATTATTATTATTATTATTATTATTTTGCCTGCAAAAATGGTTTTACGTTATTTCATATTTTCTTACAAAGGAATAATAATAAGTAAAAATAAACTTTTATTTATATCCCACCCTCCCCGTCCGAAGTCAGGTTCAGGGCGGCTAACATCAGATACATAACATTGATATAAAATCAAACAATAATTAAATTACCTCCTAAAAACATGTCAACAACAAATTAAAGTCTAATTAGATGGCTTTCCGCAGGGTTAGGGTTGGGAACAGTAAGTGCTCCACTGAACTGAAATTTCAGCCTTCACGACATAGGAAAACGGCCAAGTAAACAGCTATTTTGGTGAGGAGGGTCAAGATATTAACTGATATGCATGAAATTTCATATATAGCTATATAATGCCCAGTGTAGTAAGATAAGACCTTTGGAGCAGGCATTTTCAAAAAAGAAAAAGTTTTTTATGAACCACCCTAGAAGGGCAGTAATTGTTCCTTGATAATTTGTCACCCCCTCCATGATGGAAGCTGGGGCGGACAGCCCCCCGCCCCCCACTTCCTACGCCCCTGGCCACATGTTGAGCCAGGTTCTTTGAATGGCTGGGAATGCAGTGTTAACACATAATGGTAAAACAGAGGTAGGTGTGTGTTTAGTGAGGAGCCTTTTGTTGCCCATATCTTTGAGCAAACAGAAGCAATTAATTCCATACTCATCCTCTAACCAAAAAGAACTGAAGGGAACAGGTGTTTATCAGCACTATGGAAGCCAAGAGCATGAAGCAATGGGTTCAACTTGTAGCAGGACAGCTGCATGCTAGATATCAAGGAAGGCTCCTTCATGGCTAAAAAAAACAGCCAGATTGTGGGAAGCGATAGCAGAATACTGCTTTCTATAGGCGTTGGTGTTTTTTTTTTAAGCAGTCCCAGCTACTCTGCTATTGCAGGAAGGATCAGGATGTCCAGAAGTCAATCATTTCTCCTAGTAATGGCCAGAATGTAATGTTACAGAGGAGTACGCATAAATAAATTTTAAAATGCCACTGTTGTTGTCTGTTGCAACAAAGACAAGACGGACAGGGGAAAGCTGGTAAGAGATGGCTTGAACCTGCAACTGTATGCCACTCCATGGAGAAGGGGAAGAGGCGACTAGTGCCTTTATGAAAGGTGACAGAAGTAGTGTGTGGCTGTAACTCAATGCAGCTGCGGAGTGGCTTCCTGAGGAAGCATGTTTTGCATTCATTCTACCTTCCCCAATGTGGTTTGACCCAGCTTTTACAGACCAGGGCATAGCTGTCAACCCTCCCTTTTTTTGGCAGGAAACTCCCTTATTCCAATGCGGTTTCCCACTGCTATCCCGGATTGTTGATATCCCTTAAATTTCCCGGATTTCAAAGGAAGCAGCTCCTCTCCCTCCCTGCCGGCCAGGGAGGCTCCTCAGCTGCGTTGCTCGGCTGCCAATAAGGAGTCTGAGACCGACTGGGGGCGGAGCTTGCATGCCTTGTGCAGCCAGACCCTCACGCCCAACCAGACAGACAGCCTGCCTGCCGTCTATAGAATAGAATAGAATAGAATAGATTTTATTGCCATTGTCCCTTTCGGGGACAACGAAATTACTATACGCTCGCTTTTTCGCTCACCCATTCACGCGCAGCCTCTGGAGCGCAGGGTGGCGAGGCTACTTGGTGCCATTGCACCACCCTCACGGCATCCCTTATTTTCAAATCCAAAGTTTGGAAAAATCCCTTATTTTCAAATCCGAAAGTTGACAGTTATGGACAGGGACTCAGCTACGTATACAACTGCAGAAAAAAACGTTTTAACTGTGTTGTAAAGTGCATTTTACAAAAAAGGGACGCGGGTGGCGCACGGTGGTGTCCGCCACGCACGCAATGGGAACATTTTTATATATATAGATTTTCTTGGTTTACAAAAGTACATGCCTTGTCTCTTTTTCAGGTTGTACAGTCTTTCTTACAGATCAGTTAAATTTGTTGTGAGACATTAGTGTTGAGTACAGTATAAGGCTCAACATAAAAAAACTAAGATGATGGCCACTGGTCCCATCACCTCCTGGCAAATAGAAGGGGGAGAAATGGAGGCAGTGAGAGATTTCACTTTCTTGGGTTCCATGATCACTGCAGATGGTGACAGCAGTCACAAAATTAGAAGACGCCTGCTTCTTGGGAGAAAAGCAATGACAAACCTAGCATCTTAAAAAGCAGAGACATCACCTTGCTGACAAAGGTCCATATAGTTAAAGCTATGGTTTTCCCAGTAGTGATGTATGGAAGTGAGAGCTGGACCATAAAGAAGGCTGATCGCCGAAGAATTGATGCTTTTGAATTCTGGTGCTGGAGGAGACTCTTGAGAGTCCCATGGACTGCAAGAAGATCAAACATATCCATTCTTAAGGAAATCAGCCCTGAGTGCTCACTGGAAGGACAGATCCTGAAGCTGAGGCTCCAATACTTTGGCCACCTCATGAGAAGAGAAGACTCCCTAGAAAAGACCCTGATGTTGGGAAAGATTGAGGGCACAAGGAGAAGGGGACGACAGAGGATGAGATGGTTGGACAGTGTTCTCGAAGCTACTAACATGAGTTTGGCCAAACTGCGAGAGGCAGTGAAGGATAGGCGTGCCTGGCGTGCTCTGGTCCATGGGGTCACGAAGAATCGGACACGACTAAACAACAACAACAACAGTATAAGGTGGGGGGGGGGAAGAGTGGGGTAGAGGCTTATTTTCTTTTATATAGTGTACATGTGGGGTTTTGTGTCGGCGTCAACTGGGTAGGTTCTCTTTCTATTTGTTTATTACATTTCCTTGGTAGTGAGAGGTATTGGGGGGCAGGGTGTGGTTGGTTGTCTATGGTTGGCTGCAGTGGGGGTTGTTTGCATTTGTGAAGCCAGCGGGGTGGCGGCAATGATGTTATTAACATTTGAACATTTTATTCCAAGACTAGAACTTTCAGTCTATTGACTTACATGGAAATAAACAAATGAGCCGTTCTGGGTCATTAGATAAAAGCTTTATTTGTGCAGTCAATTTACTAGCGCATGGGTTGGTTGTGGATTAAAATGTGGATTCATGATTCGATTTTGGTAGGAGCAAAACATTTAGAAGTGATAGCATTGTGGGAAACAATTGTGGTGAGTGTTTTGATTTAGGTGATGCATTAGAACGTGGTGGTTTTTTTTAGTTTTTTTTTTAACCTCTTCTGCCTGTTATATTTAATATTTGTTGGCATTTGTCTGTTTCGAGGCTGCCCCTCGTTTCCCTCTACAGCATGTGCAGAAACTGCCTTCTTGACCAACTATTGGTCTTGTTTGTTCAATCCCCTGGAGCCTGTCTTGGCATGCAGGGGGAGTCCCTGTGGGATGTGATACATAAGTAGCAGTCAAGTACAACATTCCTTGTTTTCCTAGAGTGGACATGCAGGGGAATGTTTGGTCCAGCCAGTCGAAAACTTCCTGTTTCCTCCTGGCTGGGACATACTTCCTTTGCATGTGACTAGAGGTGGACGTGACCTTACCTGTCCAGGTAACACAAAAGGACAGGACACGCAGCACACTCTCTCTCTCTTTGACTCCATCCGTCGTTGGACCAGCTTTTTAGCTGGGAGTGCTCTGCTAGTTAGCAGAGGCACTGGGGTCATTCCTCCCTATGGGGTAGATCCGCATGCACATATCTGTAACTAAGTCTGTCTTCAGGGATCCAACTGTGAACTGATGCTGTGAGTAAACTTATTTTATTGACTTTAAATAAGATTGTCGTGTGTTTATTCTTTTAAGAGGGATAGAAGGGAACTTACCAGGAACATACAATTCAATACATCATGCTGCATGTCTGTTTTTAAACTACTGCCAATCAATTTCATTGAGCAGCTCTGAGTTCTTGTACCAAAAGGAAAACATTTATCCTATTTTCATATTAGAACTCAGGATCATCCAGCAATGCACACTGGCAAGATGTCCAGGAAGGGCAAAATAAGTACTTCTTCAGAAACTGTACAAAATAGGTTAGCTCAGCTGGTGAATATGTTAGCTCATTTGGTTAGCGTGTGGTGCTGATCATGCCAAGGTCACAGGTTCACTCCTCGTATGGGCCAGCTGTGTATTCCTGCATTGTAGGGGGTTGGGCTAGATGACCCTCAGGGTCCCTTCCAACTCTACAATTCTATTTTTCTAATTATGAATTACCACTACAAGACATAGTTAATGGCCTCTAGCTTTTGATTGCTTTTTTTTAAAGGATTGGTTTTTCAGTAGCTAACAACCATGAGAACTCAACGAACCTCTGAATACCAGATGCTGCCAGGGACAAAACATCACCTCTATGCCCCTATGCTTGTGAGTTTCTAGAGAAGAAGAGTTTGGATTTGATATCCCGGTTTATCACTACCCGAAGGAGTCTCAAAGCAGCTAACATTCTCCTTTCCCTTCCTCCCCCACAACAAACACTCTGTGAGGTGAGGGGGGCTGAGAGACTTCAGAGAAGTGTGACTAGCCCAAGGTCACCCAGCAGCTGCATATGGAGGAGCAGGGAAGTGAACCCAGTTCACCAGATTACGAGTCTACCGCTCTTAACCACTACACCACACTGGCTCTCACACTAGCGGCATATGGTTGGCTGTTGTAGGAAACAAATAAGAAATGAGGAATCTGTGTGGCCATCCAGTTGTCAATGGACTCCAATTTCCATCAGCTCCAGAGTTCAGAGATGATGGGAATTACTGTATTTTTCGCTCCATAAGACACACTTTTTTCCTCCTAAAAAGTAAGGGGAAATGTCTGTGCATCTTATGGAGCGAATGTGTGGTCCCTGGAGCTGAACTGCCCAGGGGCAAAAGCAGATCATGCTTTTTTTAAAAAAAAAAAGAGAGGGGGGGTGTTGAAAGGAAGCCCACTGAGCAGCTGCTCAGCAAACAATCGGGAGAAAGATAAGGGAGAGAGATTCCAGCCCCGCCTCCTTGCAGAGGGAGGCTGTTTCCCCAGCGACATGTGACTGGCTGATTAGATTATCTGTCTGGAAAATGTAGAAATGGCTCCCTTTCCTGAAGCTGCAGAACTGTGAGTTAAACCCCATAAAACAGGGTTTTTTCCCTTTGCAAAGTAAGCTCAACAACTTTGAGCTGACCCTCAAAAAATGGGGCTTTCCCCCTCTAAAAGCTAGGTGCATCCTATGGTCAGGTGTGCCTTATAGAGCGAAAGATACGGTATACCCCATAGCCCTGACCCTTGCCCTGATCCAGAAGGCAGTACTACTTTTCTACAAAAAGAGGTGCTGGAACTCACCATGAATGCTTCCCTCTTTCTCTTAGAATGGCAATGGCACCCACTTGAGAGGTTCCGGGAACCACCTGAGAGGTGCTGGAACTGAGTTCCTGTGAGTTCCCCTGGGGGGAAGCCCTGCCAGAAAGGCAGCTCACATGTTTGTAAAAGCATTTTTGCTGTTTGCAATTCAGAAAGGTCACTGTGTGGAAGTCACCGTTCGTATTTGATTTAAAGATGGCTATTTATCTGCATTTTTACGTTGGGGGTTTCGGAAACAATTAAACAGATAGCACATAAGGAGTTAAAAGGAGGGAGGGAGGGAGGGAGAGCAGGCAATCCATGGCAGAGAATGGAAATGGTGTTAAAGTCCACTGGGGCCAGTTGGTGCAGAGATACATTTGCTTTAATTGATGCTGCACTCTAATGTGAAGTTATGCTCCGAAAAGTGACTCTGTAAATTAATAACACAGTGATGTTCTATATTTATTCTCCTTCAATGACGTCTATGCCAAAATGTGCACACTATGCAAGTCAATATGAGGTTTTGCCAACAGTCATGGCACTGACAGCATAACCCACAATAGTTTTAAGACATTAGGCCCTGCTCCGCTCTTTCATTACACTAAAAGTCCCAGCAAGACCCAGAAACAATCCATTTGGAATGCTGGTTACTTGATCGGTTAAATATTGGCAACTGAACAGTTATTACTGAAGTGTGGTCAAATATTGCTAATTACTCTGTATGTAGTCAAGAACGTCCTTGTGTAATTGGCAACTCGTCTTCTTAATTGCATTATGGGGGCGTCTAACAGCAGTGGCAAGAGGGAAGGCCCCTTGTTGCTCAGGATCTTCTTGTGCCCTTGACATCCTTCATTTAGGGCCAGACAAACCCAGGTCTCTCACGAGAGCTTGTTTTGCCTTCCCTCCTTTATGTTGAAGAGCCCTGCTGTTTTGCCCTGCTCTTTCCAAGCACAGGCCTGCATTTTTAGGGCCATGTCTGAGCTCCAAGGTTTTCCCCATGAAAACCTGCTCTTTAAAGCTGAACCGGACCAAATGGAAACTCAGGTTTTCTACATATTGCTGTTTATTTCGGCTGAGCTTTTGCAAGAAGATCAAACCTATCAATTCTTAAGGAAATCAGCCCAGAGTGCTCACTGGAAGGACAGGTCCTGAAGCTGAG